>CM062297.1:263425053-264162136 GCA_031216915.1 Pictodentalium vernedei
TGTGGAAATCTGGCGATATATTGTGTTGGACATTTATTTCTAATCTGTGTATATTTTCGCCTGGCAAGCAATAGATTTTGCCCAACTAAGTACGCCAAAGCGTGTGAATATTTTCGTCGGACAAGCAAGGCCGTCTCGTCTGCAAAACGTGGTATTTCATAATTTCTTGCTCACCCTCTGCCCGACGAAACCCACGATTAGGCTATTTTGGGGGAGGCGTCACACCCCCTCCCATCCAGAAGAATACCGGGATTCCACTCAGCTGTCTGATTTCGATTCGAGATTCGACTCGACCTAAAATTTGATATTCGCAGTGCCATACTAACTGAAACTGTTGGTGCTTTACAATAGCCAAGACGACTTAATTTAAAAACAGCACCAATTGGGACTGTAGCCACGGTCAGATTTAAGAAGTACTAGAAACTATTAAATTGAAAAACATTAACACATGCGAACGTTTTTATCTGCACTCAATGAAAACTGATTACACATGTCGAGGCCACCGTTTTTGATAACAGTATGATATTTTTATATAGGCCTACCATGAGTTAAACATGAAAAATAAAACAAAGAAGCACGCAGCTGAAACACTTCTATAAGCTTCAGCGGGTACAGTACACGTTGAATAATGAATGGGGATTATGTCACGCATAGCGCAAGATTTTCGCCAAGAGTCAAGGTCCCTTTACCATATGACTCGTCCGTTTTGTTCACTTTAAAACATTTGATATTTTGTTTTCATATTAATCAGTGATAAATAAAACCTTCCGTCAATTTCATTGGTCAATTTCAAAACTAGACAATTTGATTGGCTGAAAAAATACAACTGGGCCATATTTTCATAATTTGCATAATTAGAGTTGGGAACTTTCATTGGTCAATTTCAAAACTGGACAAATTGATTGGCTAAGCAAAATACAACTGGGTCACATTTGCATGCATAATTTCAGTAGATAGAATTTACGTTATCTGTCCTATTTAGGGTGTGTTATATTGTATTAATCTTTTACCAACAAGAAAAACGCCATTCATTTTTTTTTATATTTTCACTTTTTGTTTCCAAACCATAGGTTATGACCCCTCATTGGAACGAGCTAGACGAGCTCGTTCCAATAAGGGGTCATAACCTATGGTTTGGAAGCACAAAATGAAAATTTTTAGTTATACAAGGATGTTTTTCCAAGTGCCGTCTGCAACTCAAGTTAGGTGATGGGTTAAAAAGTCATATTAAGTGGCTAATTTGTGCGTGTGTGCGTCATGTGATAAATAGAATATGAAATGAGTGTTTTTCTCATATAATATTTATGAAACTCGTCCGAATTTTCCGTTTGGGCTCGCCAGAGGCTCGCCCAAACGGAAAATTCTTAGACTCGTTTCATAAATATTATACGAGAAAAACACTCATTCCATATTCTCTCTATATATATATATTTGTGGTATTGTAATTATTTTGTAATTATAGACTAATTACACCTTACACAGAATTACGCAAACTATAACCCACACACAGTGAGTTTACAAAATATGTGCATAAATGTATTACAATATCTATACGACAAGGAGATGATATAGCCAGACTGACTTCCTGCCATCTCCTCGGAAAAAAAGAAAGAAAACAAAAGCAAAAGGAAAAAAGAACAAAAATAGTGCAGCACTTGAAACAGGCTGTAGCAAAGGACAGTTATGATGAACAGTCTCCATAAAATCAAAAGAGAAGATGGGATTATGTGACTTGAGAAAAAAAGTGTCTGCGACTTGAGATATAACGCTTTCAAAAGAATGTATATAGCGTTGACATGTTTTGTTTACTGTTCTGAGAAATGATGAAATATTTGAAGAGATAAAAAAAAACGCCGGCATACTCAATTTTTATTTATAAATTTAAGGTTGACATTGCACAAAACGCAACATTAACCAGTAACACCGTGTCAAAAAGGCATCTCAGCGGCACAGTGTACCTGTGTGACACGATGTTACAGACCAATGCTATATTAATCACTAATCTATCCAGCTGGAAAATAGTTTTATCTGTTACACGTAACAGGTACTATTTTAATAAATATTTTGAAGCCTGATGAGAAGCCAATATTATGAGGGAATGTCGGAATAATGGATATCGTTTTCCCGTGGTTACGCTACAATTCATTTCTATACTGTAAAAAATACGGTTAAATCACGGGAGAAGTACTGGCAACCAATATAACAATAACATGAGTTTGGAGGGCGTTACGGTTTATTAACGGCCCGAGAGGAAAGGATAACAGCCTGAGGGTTTATTACCGACCAAAGACGAAGTCGAAGGCCGTTAATAAACCAGAGGTCTGTTATTCAGTCCTCAGAGGCCGTTAATAAACTGGAACACCCGACAAAATCATGTTATTACTATTATTACCACGACTGGAAGCGGCCGTCGGGCTATTAATGAATTTTGTTTTCAGTTACGCCCGTCACTCGCTTCAGGTTGCATGGCGTCATGGATTACCGAGTTTTACTGTCCCGTTAAACTTCGTTAATATACTAGAGAATGCCCGCTAAAGTGTCAACAAATCGCCGTTACTACAACCGTAAATCTTACGATAATGTCTGTTATACTTACAGTTCCATAGTATGAAAACTAATAGAGGGGTGCTCATACACATTCAGCTATTCAATTTTGCTTTTGCAAATTGGCGTGTTCCATGACAGAAGGTGCCTTGCTTTATAGAAGACCCACGTTCTGTGGTAGAACAATTAAAGATAATAACTGGTCAATCCTGGATGACGAACCGACAACCTGCTCGAGTAATGTAGGGAAACGAGGTGTCAGCTCTTCTGTTTTTGCTCAAGATCGAACATAAAAAGATGACATTGCCAAATGTTTATACGTAATAACTGTATTTTCACCGTAATATTTTATGGTAGCCGTACCGGCAACTAGATTACTAATACTTACCGCATATTTAACGATAATATCTTACAGTGTACTAGTACCGTAATTTTATATTTAAAAAAACAAGACCTATTGCTAAAAGCAATTATATCCCAATGCAGTGCTGGACCGATGAAGCATAAGTAAGGTAAGGGCCATAACTCCGGTCAAAAATAAGAGGGCAACTTCTGTATAACATGTGAAGGAGCGGCTTGTCGCAAGGATCTCTCACACCAAATGTCACTGAAATCCAACCACCCATGGCTGAGATATTGCTGCGGTCGGGCGGACGCACGGACGGCTTTACGGAGGCACGGATGCACGTAATTCAGTACACACCCATTCTCTTCAAGAGTGGGGACTTAATAAGAAAAAATGCTAAATTCGGTTTTCAAACGTAGGAAAATGATGTGTGAATTCTGAGAATAGTATACTGTGAAAATAAGATGCAATTAATGTTAGAAAATGAGAAACCTACAAAGCAATTTCATTGCCATTATTTTGGCACTTTTCATTGGATACACTGTATCATGCAAAATTTGTTTGATGGCAATCTCAGGATGTATTGATCAAAATGTCAGTCTGATACTAATGGAGTAAAATCGACTTCATGGCATCTAGTACTTTGGAAAGATGTTCCGTACGCCTGCACTTTTAGTACAATTTATCATTTGGATGGATTCACTGATGAACGAGTTTGTCTCCCAAGTCACTATATTTGGGACAGTTTGAATAAATTGTTTCTTCACGCCATGAACCGCACTGAAGATTGAACTATTTGTACTGTTTCCTACTAGCAGCCAGATTTCATGGATGAAAAACAGCCATTCCAGTAACCAGCACATCCTTTTCGAAAGGCATCGTGGTTGTCCCGAAAACACCCATATTCTATTTGTCATAGGGTTTTTCGAATAAGCCTGGATACTTTTGAATTTTGCCGAATTATGCCAGTAGTAATGCCCGTATCAAATTTGTAATCAGCAGAGTTTCCTTTTGCCATCATATGGTTCCGCAGTTTTGGGGATTTTCGGAAGAAAGTCGGTAGCACACGTCGCAACTCGGATGAATTCGTTCTGCTATCCTCATCTCGTCTGTATGGCTGGCGTCACCATTTTGTAAAACAGCTCTCGATTTCTATATTTATCTTTCGTTAGCGAAAAATAAACAGTAAATATACTGCTTTTCAATTGCTAGCGAACACACATATCCACTATTTATTATATGCTAGCCTGTGAATTATCGCAGATTATCTAAAAGATATTTCTCGATATCTATAGACTCGATAGATATCCAGAAATATTCCTCAGTAGCTTCGTAAATGACGTCAGGCTACGCCGTATTACGTCGCCTTGAAGGAACGATCAGCTGATCTTTGTAATTGTTTTGAAACGCACGCATTTCTCGTCGAATTGGGCTGAATACTGTGCAATAAAATGTCTGGGAGCATATAATAAAAAAGGAAAATCTGCTCTATTTTAGTCAGTATCTGGAAGTATCGCAGTGAGTGTGGACCTCAAAGCTTTAGCGCGAGTGAAAAATGATATTTTCAGGTCCACACGATGAATTTATTTTTTCAGTAGCTTCCTAAATGACGTTACGCTTCGGCACATGACGTCGCCTTGAACGTCGCCTTGATCGAACGATCAACAGCTTTTTGTTATTGTCTTGAAACTGTTTGCAGTCGAATTGGGCTAAATATTGCGCAGCAAAATGTCACGTAGCGCTCGTGAAAAATAAAACTTTCAGGTCCACACTCATGAAATAATTCTCGATATTTACTAAAACAGCGTAGATATCCACTATATGTATGCCGGTTTGGAAGAAGTGGAAGCAGTTAATTCGGCTAGAAAACAGAGTCAGCTACCCAAACTCCGCTTGAATTAAAGTTGTAAAATTAGAGGTGAGGCAGAAGATAGTATTTTTCGCTTTTCCAGTCTGTTCAACTGAGAGGTTTGTAAAATTAGGGGTTATTCTATCCCACTATAGACGGCTACAATAATAACCTTCCCATCAACGTTGGCAGTGAATATAAATTTATCTGGATACCTGAATAGAAATCCTCCGTGAAATATTACATAAAACAAAGTTTCAAAAAGTTTAATTCGACCTTTCAAATTTTCGTGTATAGCTGGATCTATGTTTGGCAGAAAAGTGAGAAGAAAATGTGAAAACACTCTTCTGATGTGTGTGGTGGCTGGCACAATATTTGATGCAAAGTCGGGGAAATCATGAGAGAGTTATGGGGTTTTTTAAGCGTTGAGCAAACACCAGAAACAAGAGAGAACACGAGCCACCAGACCATCTGACGGAAGGCATTCGTCAACATCTCAAGACAGATGTTATGCACTGTATGGAGATTTGTTCGCCAATAAAAAAAAAATCTTATCGCGGTCATCAAGAGCACAATTATTAAAGATTACCACACTGTTAAACAGGGTGTTAATTGTTTGTAATATTATTATCCAACAATGGAGAAAACAAAATTTGGCGATAAATTGGTCATGTTGGCGTATTTGTATTCGTTTATGGAATATGGGTAGAATGCAGATGTAGGCGGAATCAATAGAAGGCTACCAGTTACCACCATACGACATATATGTTTACTCAAGTGCAAATAACAAACCGTTACGAAGTTCCCTGAAATATATTACTGGGGTGACACTTGCGTTCGATGATCTGAAATGTTGTCATGGGAAACAATAGCACTGCTATTCGGCGATTGATTGATTGATTTAATTATTGGAGTTTAACGGCACATCCGACAGCCAGGGTTACCTAGTGTCGGACAGTTTTACGGGTAGAGGGAGCCGAGGGACCTGAGGTACCCGGATAGAGCCACCAAGCAGCGGCGAGCAACTATCAAGACTCCCCATCGTACCAACTCCACACAAGTAGGAGTAGTTACCGCTGGTCAGGATCGAACCGTGGACATTTCAGTTTGAAGTACGATGCTCTAACCACTGAGCCACCGCACTCCCGTCATTTGGGGAGACTAAAACCGACAAGTTAGAGCGAACTACCACGGACCACGTCATAATTTCACGGACCACGTCATAATTTCAAGAATCCAAAAAGAGTTTAATCCTTGGAAATTGGGAAGGTCCTATTTTCGGGAGTGAGGGTTCAATAGGGTTTTCAAAACCTGTTAAGTTCAAGTAAACTACATTATAATTCCAGCGACCCCATTAGATCAGTTTTGCTTTGCAAATTGTCAGGCAACACAGATCTACTGATGTTGTTAAATAGCATTGGCAACTCATCCAGACTAAACTCTATGAAAATATATTTCTTACCAGTTTAGTATCTGCATGTATGCATGCAATATTGTCATAACCTGAACATTCTCGCCGAAGGGTGTTACTTGTAGGAGGTAGGTCGGGGGGATCGTAGTCCAGTTTGGATTTTTACTGCCCGTTTCCCAGTAGTAATGGTCCAGGTATTCGGCCTGCAAATGGCTTTGATTAAACCCTGGAGACGGACTGAGTGGTCATATTTTGCCGGAAAATAATCGGGTGGGCCATTATCTGGTGGGCTTCCGTGGCCCCAAGAGTCACAAATTAAACCAATTAAGGGTATTATAGTTAATACGTACTCTGCAGTCATTACGATTATCGATCGACTGGCGCGTGGCAATATTTTCTCGATTTGTGTGTATTGCATAAACATCGTGTTACACGCATGCAGGTTTTAATTTCACAATCTCTGAGACAATGTATTGGTCTTATAATCTGATAAAAGTTGGCCACATGGTCTGAATTATAATTGATTATCATGAATATATAATATGTTACATTTTTAAATAACGAGAGATGTGTAGGATATTTGTTTCGATATCCATTGCCAGAGATATATTGACGATAATATCTCCCTGGAAGTGACACGGACCACGCAATAAGTTTAGATCGATATCACCGCACCTTTTCGGAGTTTGAGTGTTTTAATTGCCATCAAAGCATGTTTTAATTGTATTTAAACGACCACAACTCATGAAATAAACGTAATACCGAGTATTTTTGACAAGATGTCAGAAGTATCTCGCTCGTGACTGCAAAGAAATCTAAGTTTTCGCGAGCGGGTTTCAGTTGTTCCCAAAAACTTATACAGTACGTGGAGAGTGGATTGTAACTAAATCACCCGCGGAGTGGAGTTATCACCCACGCTATAACTTTCAAATTTTGTACATATCGACAAAAAACACAAGCAATGTTTCAGCCAATGGACCTCCGGGTTTAACCCGGAGGTCCATTGGCTGAAACTTTGCTTGTGCTGGTTATGCTTTGCAACAAATTTGCAATTATTGCTTGGGTGGATTCTCCAATCTGCGGGTGATTTAGTGATAATACACTCTTCACGTACTGTATTTCCTTGCAGTTACTCAATAGATAATCCTGGTACCTACTAAAAACAGTTGGTATTTTCTATACATTCTACGGTTTATATGGTAAGCTTGTGTTTTCTTGCATGAAAGCTAAAAACTAAGGCCAAACAAAATTAAATAACTGATTCTCAGGCATTTTTTTTAAACAAATGAGGGAGGGCGGTTCTTATTTTTATTTTTCAATCCTGATGGAATGGTCGCCGATGCCTAAAATCCAGTTGTGAGAGCCTAAAATTAAATACTAGAGCTTCCATGTTGATTTCACTGATAGTTTTTATTTTGTAACAGTGATCATACAACCCAAAATAAATATAGAACAACTAAAATGGAGATAACAAATACTGAGTTTTTGAACTGGTTGAGTGCTAGAAGCCACAATTGGGCTTTCCGAAAAAATGCAGGTACGAGTGCAAAAGCCAACATTTTCTTTACCCATGTTACGTATTCAGTCAAACGTAAATAATAGTTTGTTTATAGGACTTTGTTCTATTACAAATTAGTGGAGAGTGCCCTGTTGGCACTCTCTAATAATTTGTAATAAACCATTTTTGATGAACAAATACAGACCACCAAAACTAATCTAGCTCTCAACCAGTTGAATAAATATTTATTTTGTACATACATACATATGAGAATCGTGTCGCATTTTGCGAAGAGAATAACAATACTGTATCAATGTATAGGATATGTTCATTGCAAATCGCGATGTGATACCGCTAAAATCACAAACTAAGATAGTTTAGAATTTTGCTTCCGGAATAAATATAACAAACGCGGGCTGAAAAAACGAATGCGGCGCTACCTGAGAATCAAAAGATCAAAAGATTAATTTTCTTTAGCCCAATTCTATGATTTTCCTTCATTATTTCTGCATGTTAGCACGCCCATCTCGGAGAGCAATAAATTTCGAGATGCAGAGATTTGGATCTTTCGGGTTTGAAATTTCCAAATTTCTTCTTCCGGGCCAAAACATGACAGTAGAACCTTACGTGTTCCGCGTCATTGTTTTTGGGAATCAGTATGCCTCTTGGGAAATGGAAGTCTTTTTATTCTTCTAGCTTTTATTAATAAAAATACTGTTTAGTCAGGGTGTAGATAGCTTTTATCACTATTGTTGGCCCCACAAAGTCCAGATGTCCATAGCGAGTGCAAATAAGATTGGACTTACATCGACTGGTCATCCGCCGAGAAAGTGGAATACTTGAACAGTCAATGGTTAAAAATTAATTTATCAAAAATAAAAACAAAATAAATCTATATACAGAAAGATAATATTCTAAGGTACTAAGAATGCCTATGAAAACTTTGCTTATTTCTCAAAACACCCCGATGTGCGTCGCTAAATTATGAAGGATGTCCAGAGAAACAGACTAATATCATGTCACGTGGCGATATATTTAATTTTAATAAATGGCCTGTGAAAAATTCAGTTACGATTACACCAGAACTACTGTTAATCAGTTGCCGTTGGTTCTACCGTAAAGATTGCGAAATTGACTGTTATTACAGTAAAGTCGCCGTGGACTGGTCGAAATCAATGCGTGGGCATCATGTCCACGCATGCGTATGCGTATGCCATATAATAAAAATCATCACCAGCAAACTTTTAATTAATAAAGCTCCGGGTTGTACCCGGTGTTTCATTAATTAAATTTTTGATGATTATTCCTATAATTTGTGTTTGGAATCTGTCAAGGTGATAGCTAAAAGTTGCGATTTTGTTGTATAAAAGTGTAAAGATTTTCGATAATATTTCTGCCTGGGTTAAATGTGAAGCAAGATAGATATTTGACGGACCCCGAAAACAGGCTTGCCAGAGATTCTAAATGGGGCATGAAGTTTGAACACCATATGGGCTATTCTGATAACAGATCAATAGTAAGAGAGACAATATTCTCTTCTGTAATAATTATCTGGGTAATTAAAGCCAGTTAAAATCTAATTGTAGAATACGTTGCATCACATACGTTCTGGACACACACCCATATTACGCATCTATCCTGTCTCGGAAATGTCAAAAGATACCAAAATGCGAGTCTTTCAAAGGAACTTTAAAGCGAGTGTTAAATTAAGATAGATCTAAACGGCCAAGTTCAAGAGAAGCGACTAACTGAGAATAAATGTTCTGGCTATCTAAATAAAAATCGGGGGATTTCTCGAAAAATTCATTCCAGCCAATTCCAGTCGGAAGGTGTGTAAGGCTGTGGGTCGTTGCGAGTAGATGGGGAGGTCCCATGCTATATGTTAGAGAAGGTGCCGCATCGGTGCGAAAGTTAAGGCACGTTGTAGGGGATCCACAGAGCTCATATTTAGAATAGGAGCAGTCGCGGGCCAAGTCGGTGGCCATACATGAGAATAGGAACGTGAACAGGAAGTACGAGCGCAGGGAGCTATATGCATTTAGGTAAACGGCATTACCTGTTTTAGAAGCAGAATTCTGAGAGGCAGTTGACCTGAGGGCACTCAGAGAAGGTCCGAATTTAGCCTTGACCGTCGTGGGTCATAGGCACCGAGATTGAAAGTCCGCGTATTGTCGTAACCCTGTGAGGGTTGTAAGGAACCGATTGCAGTTTGTTAACAGTTGCGAACCGTAGTGGCATAGTAGCCAAAGAAGTAAAAGCTGTAACACTGAGGTCAAGGGACCGTATTAAGAGCTTGAGTAAGCGCTGGAATAACTCGCGAGATAAGATAGTTTTAGGTGGTGCGAGAATTGGTGATGTTGAGAACACTTTGCAGAATATTTTTATGTAAGCTTTGTTAAGTAGAAAGCTGAAGGCGAAGAATAACTTAACCCCGTGAGAGCCAGACAAGTGATCGTGAACTGTGGTAGACGCCGATTGAATTGTGGTTGAACTGTGAGTACGCTGATAGAGTCGCACAAGCAGAACATTGTATGAGTTAAGCCCGACTGACGGCAAAGTTAACCCTGCGAGGAGGAAGCAACGAGAAGTGAATAGACACTTTGTATTTGTCACAAACCGTGAGAGGATGAAGATGATGTGAGGTTGATCCAGCGTTCCAACGAGGGGCCATAACCTATGTTTTTGAGACAAAAAAATGAAAAAAAATAATTATTCAAGAATTTTTTTTGCAAGTTTCGTCTGCTTTTCATGTTAGGTAAAGGGTTAAAGAGTCATTTTTGAAGACAGACTAATTACTATTTTTATCATGCATAACCTGCCATAAAGCAGCATGTTAAATATTTTAATCGGTTTAATCTGTATGATAAATCAGCAGCCTTCTCGTGTTTTGAGGAGATACCAAATATTAGTTCCTCAGTTTCGCTCCAAAATCGAACAAAAAATTGAATTTCCCAAAGTACTTTAATACGGGTATTTTCACCATAATATTTTTACGTTTGAAGTGCCAGAAGCTGATTGTCAGTACTTTTTAACGTAGTTTTAACGGCAATGTTATCAAGTGTTCATCTTTCGAAGACCCAATGCAGTGTAGTCCAGCACAAACCTTGGACGCTGTTAGTACTATAGCAACTATAATTACCAGTATTTCTCGTCTGTGTCATCGACAGTTATTTACTGCGTGCTGGGCTGGGAAATTCCACCAATCCATTGACAGAGTGCAGGACGAATGAAAAATCGCATTCGTTCGCCGGCTAAAATGGCGGAAACTTATTGTACCAATGGCTCTGATGTTTCCACTTTTCTCGAGAAGTTTATTTATTTATTGGTGCTCAACGCCACAACAGAACCTAAAGCGATATCGTGGTGAGAAAATGATGGAAAATAAAACATTTGGTTGTAAATAATGAAGGAAACTGATTGATTGAAATACGAAATAATTACAATAGAATGTCAAAGACAGGAGTAGTTTGAACAGTATTTATTTATTTATTTATTTATTTATTTATTTATTTATTTATTTATTTATTTATTTATTTGTGTTAAAGATCACATACTTATGCACAATGGCTAATCGTGTGACCGTGACAGTTTTACGGGTGGAGGAAGCCGGGGTACCCGGAGATAACCATCGAGCATCGACGAGCAACTGTCAGCTCCTCAATATTCTAACTCTGTTGAAGCTCCGCTCAATTCAAGCTTCGCTCAAGCAGGGCTACAGCAGTTGAATACATGTGCACCACCGACGTGTTGTACGCCTTAGAACACGGCGTCATCATGCCCCCATGTAGGCAACCGGGATAAAGTGCCTTGCTCAAGGACACAACGCGAGTCGTCCCGGCGGGGATCGAAGTCGGGACAGTAATGAGAGTTGATAAAAATATAGTGAATACCTTATAGTACGTGGAGAGTGTATTATCACTAAATCACCCGCAGAGTGGAGATTCCACCCAAGCAATAATTGCAAATTTGTTGCAAAGCATAACAAGCACAGGCAAAGTCTCAACCAATGGACCTCCTGGTTAAACCCGGAGGTCCATTGGCTGAAACATTGCTTGTGTTTTTGCCCATATGTACAAAATTTGAAAGTTATAGTTTGGGTGATAACTCCACTCTGCGGGTGATTTAGTTACAATCCACTCTCCACGTACTATATAAATCAACTTGATCATTTGAAACTTGAAGAGTCTAGTTTGAATGAATAAAAAAACTTTACTTTAAGAAATGATAGACATTTGTGGGCTCGTATGATAAAAATAGATCTCTCAGAGGTGCCACAGTGAAATACTGCCCTATGACATGACTAAAATCAGTGCAATGTAAAAGAATGTGCTCCACTGCCAACATCTGTTGGTAAGGAACACACTCTGGTCGCAAAGTACCCTCCAACAAAAAGGAATGTGTAATTTTCTGTATGACGTACATGGCATCGTGCCAATATTACATTGTCTTTTCTACAAAGGTTAGTGTGTTCTCATTTTAGGCACACACTAAAACATTTTCGTTTTTGACCGAGGCCATTTGGGTGGAGTAGATTTCAATAATCTACAAAAATATAGAAAGTCAATTTTGAGCTCATACCATAGTGGGACGCTATGGTATGAGCTCATTTTTTATTTTTCTACATCATTTCAAGGACTAGTTAGTTGTCTTGTAGGAGAGTCAGTCGTCCTGAAAGGCAAGTAGATTTTGGAAACAACTTTCAAACAATGGCGCAGTGACTCAGAACCTGGGGTGAAGAATGAAAGGGTTACCATTTTGGACCATATATAATTTATAACAAAATTCCAACAACGGTATGTGTCTAAAGCGGTAACCTTCCATTATAGGAAAAATGAATGCCAAGGCAACTGGATGTTTAAGAGAATTGGCATGCTTCCATACGACCACATAATATTTGACAAAGGTGATGTATAAACTAGGGAAACGAATTTACTGTGATCGGAAAATTAGAATTTGTGTGAAAATGGCGCAAGCATCAGAATTAAACAAAAAGAAAGAGAATTTATGGAGACTTATTTTTAGGAGTAAAATATCTCTAAGGAAATCAGAGATGGGTTTTTGTAAACAACAATTTTCCAAGAAACCAAAAATAACTTTTGTGCACACTATTTAAGGTGTTCTATAAAGAAATCAAAAATTTATATTGAAGAAATCAGAAATACATTGTTGTGTACTATATTCGAAGGGTTTCATTAACCCTTTACCCAACGTAACGGCCAATAACGACCAGCGTTATTCACAAAAATCACCATTCAATTTTTATTATTTTTCATTTTTTGCCTCAAGAACATAGCTTATGACTCTTATTGGAACGAGCTCGTTGAGCTCGTTCCAATGAGGGGTTATAAGCTATGTTTTTGATGCAAACAAAAAATGAAAAAAATACTTATTCAAGAATTTTGTTCACAAGATTCGCCTGCTTTTCGTGTTAGGTAAAGGGTTAAAATAACACGAATGAATTGCAAAACAAAATGGAATTGCGCACTGAATTGTCCCCCTTTCCTATTTCAAAATTGGTATTGGTCCCAGGTGAATTGCAAGTGTATTCTGCTTTCAAAATTTTGATTCGGCCCACTTTCAAAGTTTTTGTCACCGCCCACTATTTGAGCATTTAAATTGACATATGAACTCTCGGACTGCATTTGAGGGTCTAAATTCTGATTTCGAATATCTCTGCAATATGCAGTCAATAATCACAGGGTTACCCGAAGGTCAATGCACATATCTTGAACCCCCAAAGAGTATCAAAGTGATTTTTAAAGGGTCCAAGCAGATAATGTCATACCATCAGATTACCATCTTTCAAAATGTATGGTTCTGTCTAATTTAACTTACGACATAATACAAAAATAATATCCAGGGTTTAATCCAATTAAAGCTTCAGGTTGTTATACCATGTTCTAAAACTTGGACGGGATCAATAGGTCCATGTTTGAGATATGAGTGTGACCCATTTTCAAAATGTTGGGCTCCCACCAAGTACTTTTAATGTAAAAGTACACGTATCAACTTCGGGAATGCATTAGAGGTTCACAAAATACGATTTCTAGCCATTCTGAAAATACACTTAATGAGCCCTGGGTGACCCCAGTAACCTTGACCCATATTTTGATTCTGTATTAAGTTTAGACTCACGTGGTGTTGGACACATGTCCATTGGTCATTCCATACTTGAGATATGAGCATGACCCCTTTTCGACAGGTTTGGTCCTGCGTACTTTTTTAATGTAAAAATACATGTGTGAACCATCTGGGGTCAAAAAATGCTCTTTTCCGTAATTCTGAAAATGCCCCAATGACCATGGGTAATCGCAGTGACCATAACCCGTATTTTGTACCTCCGTTGAGTTTCGACTGATTTGTTGTTGTTTGTCCGAGGCCCATATGTCATACTAAGTTTGAGATATGAGCATGCCCCTCTTTCAAAACATCCCCAGAGACACACCCAATGATCCAAGAACCTGACAAATATAGATGGCCAAGTACAAGTAACTGTCTATCCATATGCTAAAACACAGCGAGATATTCAAGTTATCGTGCAGTTATGTCGTCCCCTGAGTTCCAATGTGTTCTATGTGCCAGCAGGCACATAGAACACATTGGAACTCAGGGGACGATGTGTGTGGGGAGAAGACAGAAGAAAAAAAGATAAAGATGAAGAAGAAGAAAAAAGGATAATGAAACCATATAAAAACAATAGTCTGTGTGTTTCACACAGACTGACATGTGTGATAAGAGCGTGTAAGCGAAATATGCACATTGTTGTCTTTGTCTGTGACACAGATATGATAAATTAGAAAAGTTTTCTAGCACTGTTACCAACATTTCCCAGGGTGACAATTTTGCCAAGTTGCACAATTTTCAGGCGGTTGCCCCCGAGCTGGAACACTTCACGGTTACTACAACTACTACTCCAAGTACTACTACTATTAGAGATACGATGGCTCATTGGTTTGTGTCCGGCATTTCTTAATGCGTGTTTCTGAGTTCTAGCCTAACAAAAGTCACACACATTAGATCCGTGTGCAGGGTACGAAACCTCAATAATTTTTTAATGTGTGTGGGAGAGATTACACAACGTGGTGCGGTGTGGTGTTTACCACGCTGATGATACAAATACCTTCACATAGTGCGCGACGAGCTCGAGGTCCAGATGGGATAGATTAGTATGATGGAAAGTGTGACTTTTACTTGTCAAATATTGCTGGTTCGCACTTGACATTCTGGAGTCAGCTGCCGTAAAATTGCCCAATACCATATGACTCAGGCCGAAGAATGTCTAGTTCAGTCGCATCAAAACAAGCAAACAACTACTACCACTATAATCTGCCAGAGCGAAGACACCATGCATCTTGTTGCATTTGTACAAGCATTTATTCTGAAAATAATCTTTTTCGAATATTAAGTGGAAATTCAATGGAAATCGAGCCCAGCGTCAGTTTGCGATCCACCGAGGAAAAGGATTACATGACAGTTACTACAGTATGACCGCCGTGGACTGGTCACTTTCCACCGGTGGGTAATATTTCCATCGACGCAATAATGTTACATTCCAAACACTAATTATGGGAATAAGTTCCAAGCATTTAATTAAAGAAGCGCCGGGTACAACCCGGTGGTTCTTTAATTAAAATTTTGCTGATGATGATTTTTATTACCTGGTAAACACATGCGTTGACATCATTGCTCACGCGTGGATTACGACCAGTCCACAACGACTACATTGTAGTCGCTTCTGTGCACGTTTTATTCGACTATTACGACTTCATTCACCTCAAATTGCCCAACATGATATGCTTTCGGGCGGGTTGTAACACCCAGACGCACGAGCTCACAAGTAGTACTATTACTTAGCCACATTAGATTTTCTTGTTGGAACTTACACATATTAGCTGTCTTATGCAGACACATTCACGCAACAAATAATCTTTGTCAAATTTTATATGCTCACGTTGAAGCATCCTTTCGAATGAGAGGAGAATTGGATCCGATTGAATTGACCTTATGGACTGACGTATATTCCCTCGCTATCCATATTGCCATTTAAATGGTACGCGCTTCAATAGTGAGATTTTGTTTTGCTTCCAAAGTTCCAAACGTATTAATTGCAGGTTATTACTTGGTTATGTTCATATTGGCCAAGATATCAGCTCACGGTAACTTCAAATCAGTCTGAGACCGAAGGTCTCAGACTGATGTGAGGTTACTGAGGGCTGATATCTCGGCCGTTATGAAACTAACCAATGACCTCTTTATTTATTAAATCCGAACAAATAATTACGAATTTTTTTTTTAGCCATTGTACTTAAGTATGTGACCTCAAACACCATTACATAAATATTAGCTACCCGAAAGTCACAGCTGCATCTTCTTCCACTTGGACGATTTTTCGCATAAGGACTCTGAATTTTAGTTTGCGATGAATTTTCTGTAGAACTCTCTTCTTTCCTCTCTTCATCCATCTAATCATTATTTATTGCCATCATTAATTCCTCATCATACGAAACTCGACTTCAAACCACTCCACCATGCCTCGTAACGCAAATTTTCCTGATAGCATCTGATGAATAATTGTGAACATTTCGATGTAAATAAATTGTTTGCACCTAATAAGGAACCAAGGGGACAACTCTATGTTGGTTCATATCGGCCTAATGTCAGCCGAGTTCGAAGACATATCAGTCGTGTTTGATAATAGGCAATTATGGGAAAGAAAATAATATCTAACAAATTAATAAAAGAATAACAAATAAGAGTTTGTGGGTTAAATGAAATTAGAACGTGTCTCTAGTTGTGCACAGAATCCAAAGAGTGGAATCTTCAGTGAATCGAATGTAATGTACCAGAAGCGGAAATGAGTGGAGAGGGAGGACAATGCACTTGTGATTATTTTCAAATGTCGTCGGTAATTTACGTAAGGGTGCACGTGCTCAAGTAGCCGTTATAAGACTTGGGGGCTATGTTTCTGGAAAACTGAAGCGTGCTCAACTACCGGATTACTGTCGTTACTTGACAAATAGTTCCAATGTAATTCACTAACCCTTAATATTACTAAAACACCAAACAAATCAAGCATTATGTGATAAAAATGCGTCCTTATTTTCTTTTAATTGTTTTTGAAGAGAAATAGATTAACCCTTTGATACTTTTGTGCGTCTTATTACGTACGAAATCAAACAGCGCTTTGATACTTTTGTGCGTCTTATTACGTACGAAATCAAACAGCGCTTTGATACTTTTGTGCGTCTTATTACGTACGAAATAAAACAGCGCTTTGATACTTTTGTGCGTCTTATTACGTACGAAATCAAACAGCGCTTTGATACTTTTGTGCGTCTTATTAGGTACGAAATCAAACAGCGCTTTGATACTTTTGTGCGTCTTATTACGTACGAAATCAAACAGCGCTTTGATACTTTTGTGCGTCTTATTACGTACGAAATCAAACAGCGCTTCAATACTTTTGTGCGTCTTATTACGTACGAAATCAAACAGCGCTTTGATACTTTTGTGCGTCTTATTACGTACGAAATCAAACAGCGCTTTGATACTTTTGTGCGTCTTATTACGTACGAAATCAAACAGCGCTTTGATACTTTTGTACGTCTTATTACGTACGAAATCAAACAGCGCTTTGATACTTTTGTGCGTCTTATTACGTACGAAATCAAACAGCGCTTTGATACTTTTGTGCGTCTTATTACGTACGAAATCAAACAGCGCTTTGATACTTTTGTACGTGTTATTACGTACGAAATCAAACAGTGCTTTGATACTTTTGTGCGTCTTATTACGTACGAAATCAAACAGCGCTTTGATACTTGTGTGCGTCTTATTACGTACGAAATCAAACAGCGCGTTGATACTTTTGTGCGTCTTATTACGTACGAAATCAAACAGCGCTTTGATACTTTTGTGCGTCTTATTACGTACGAAATCAAACAGCGCTTTGATACTTGTGTGCGTCTTATTACGTACGAAATCAAACAGCGCGTTGATACTTTTGTGCGTCTTATTACGTACGAAATCAAACAGCGCTTTGATACTTTTGTGCGTCTTATTACGTACGAAATCAAACAGCGCTTTGATACTTTTGTGCGTCTTATTACGTGCGAAATCAAACAGCGCTTTGATACTTTTGTGCGTCTTATTACGTGCGAAATCAAACAGCGCTTTGATACTTTTGTACGTCTTATTACGTACGAAATCAAACAGCGCTTTGATACTTTTGGGCGTCTTATTACGTACGAAATCAAACAGCGCTTTGATACTTTTGTGCGTCTTATTACGTACGAAATCAAACAGCGCTTTGATACTTTTGTGCGTCTTATTACGTACGAAATCAAACAGCGCTTTGATACTTTTGTGCGTCTTATTACGTGCGAAATCAAACAGCGCTTTGATACTTTTGTACGTCTTATTACGTACGAAATCAAACAGCGCTTTGATACTTTTGTGCGTCTTATTACGTACGAAATCAAACAGCGCTTTGATACTTTTGTGCGTCTTATTACGTACGAAATCAAACAGCGCTTTGATACTTTTGTGCGTCTTATTACGTACGAAATCAAACAGCGCTTTGATACTTTTGTGCGTCTTATTACGTACGAAATCAAACAGCGCTTTGATACTTTTGTACGTCTTATTACGTACGAAATCAAACAGCGCTTTGATACTTTTGTGCGTCTTATTACGTACGAAATCAAACAGCGCGTTGATACTTTGTGGTCATTTGTTTTGTCAGAATGCCTTGGTCAAATAGCCATGACAAAGGGTGCACCCAATATCCAAGGCATATGAGACCGTGCAACATCTAGGGTATAAGCGCATGCGAAACATCGGGGGTATATGGTTTAAACGAAAGCTTTCCGCTTTTGCTCGCCTCGAAATAAAAATCGAACCAAAAAACCCGAAAATAATCACAAATATCATCAGATTTCCGACAATTCAATCATAAAAATAAAATAAGAGCAAATAATTCGTCCCCTGAGTACCAGTGTGTTCTATGTGTCAGTAGGCACATAGAACACATTGGAACTCAGGGGACGATTTGTCAACAAAATACTTTTTACTGGTTTCCTTAACGACCCAAGGGATGTAACTCTGTCTGTTGTCTTCTGCGAAAGTAAAAGTAAAATAATTATCACGAATTTGGTCCAAGCGATTATGGAGCTGAGAAATGTGTCCACAAGTTTATTTCCACTCTGTTTGTATTGTGTTTCAAACGGGACAAAAACGTTATCTCCGCCAACATGTATGGTATATGGAGATTTAATACCTGGATGTCTCATTTAAACACCTCGGCTGCGGCTCGGTGTTTAAAAACCGATGTTCAGGTATTAAATCTCCATATACCATACATGTTGGCGGAGATAACTTATAATACCTACAAAATATAAAAACAAAACAATATGATGAGCTCCTCCCAATGGGAGTGGGGCGTCATGATGAGCTCATCCTAATGGGAGTTATGCTGTCAAACATTTTAGGCCTGTTTATGAAACCTCTTAGTTTTCGATTTTTTTAAAAGTTTTAGCCTCACTTCCTATTTTCTCCCGAATAAAGCTCAGTGACAACCGTTGAGCCAAATATTATCGTAGCTGGAAATACTAATATAATCCTGCTGTCAAAACTTCTTAACTGGTTGAGTGCTAGAAGCCACTATCAGGGCTTTCAAAAAATGAGGATACCAGAGCAAAAGCCAACACTTTCCTTGCTTACATTTCATACTCAGTCAAACACAAATAATATTTTGTTTATATAAATTTGTTTTATTACAAATTAGTGGAGAGTGCCTGGAGGCACTCTAAAATAATTTTTAATAAAACAAGTTTCGAATTACAAATTCAGACCAACAAAAATAATCTAACTCTCAACGAGTTAATCACTAATGTGAAAAATATCTTTCCAAAAAATATATAATTTCTCTCTGTCTCTGTCTCCCAAAATACAAAAGAACATCAGGGATGGATGATCTTTTGTTTCTTTCGTGCAAACAAATATGCTCTAGTCCTGCAAATTCAGAGGAATTTCACCAGAATTCAGACATTTCATTGATCATTTAAAAGTGTACCGATGTATTGAGATCACAATTATTCGGCATAAAAGTAACTACAATTGGAGAGAATTGGGGTAAGGTAAAACGTTGTATAACTGCATTTCTAATATTTCCTTGGTTGCCTCCATTTTGGATGAAAACTGATGAAGGTGAAAGCAACTAGGATAGTTTACTTGAACGGCGTCTTTCTCTTTTTTCCCCACACGAACTGCAAATTTCAGTCTTTAGAAATGTGTGTTGATTCTTCAACAATTTCTAATAGATCTACCCGCTCTTGAATCAATTTCCAGGGGAATCTGATGCAACCCCCCCATCCTCCAAAATTTACTTTCTTAACTGACCTACTTATTCATTTATTTTATTTTACTTGTTTCTTTTTAAGTTCTGAACAAACTAAAGGCAAATGACAACATTTTCGCACCGACTCGACTTTCAAATCCCAGATGACTTGTATTTTTCTATCAGCACCAATACAGCTTTTCTTATGCTTGTTTCTGTTCATGACACCAAATTGTTAATAGCCGTTTTTTGTTTATTTTTTTACCGCACGTGTACAACTAGTAGTAATGTAACCATGGACCTTGTATTGTTCATATTTTAGTATATTATGAAAAAGAAAAGAAAAAATGCTAAAATTGTTTTGCTTAGTTATTGTAATTAATATTATTTCTGACGATCCTATTACGAACAAGATGTTGAGGGGATTAGCCCATTGAAGCGAAAGCCCGCCTTTTCGTTCACGGTGATTATTTCCTACACAAAATGGCTGCACGATGAAGTCGTAAAGTAGACAAATCAATATTTTCAACGCGCAGCCCTAAGGCTGCGCGTTGAAAATATTAATTCGTCTACCCCCAAATAAGGAATATTCCAACTGATGCAATTGAACATACATGGAAGATACCATCATATTGTAAAGGGATAATACATATCAGTCGAACAAGCTCGAAGAGCACATTGTTGTCAAACTCCATAAACTTACTTCCTTGATTTGTTATAATTAATTCGACAAATAAGTTGGTGTTCTCTTTAAAAAATGTAAGCTGGCGAATGCAAGGTAAGAAATGCTCTTTCTATTATCAATAGCTGTCTTACAATGACGCTCTCAAGAGAGAATCGAACTGCTGGTCGAATTCGTTCCAATGAAGAATAACCAAGCCCGGGAATAAGCAATCTGTTATTTGCAGAATGAGGTCCCCAGAGGGCGAATTTGCTCAACATGCTATCCCATACAGAGGTCCAGTTTATCCTCTGAGTACCTCTTTCCCTTTAAGCCTGAGACCTTGATTCTTATTGAGGTTCGCAGAGCGTATATTTAGTGATGCTACCCTGCATTGCTAGTCGAACTCGTTCCAATGAAGTATAACCAAGCCCGGGAATAAGCAATCTGTCATTTGCAGAATGATGTCCCCAGAGGGTGAATTTGCTCATCATGCTATCCCATACAAAGGTCCAGTTTATCTTCTGGGTACCTCTTTCCTTTTAGGCCTGAGACCTTGATTCATATTGAGGTTCGCAGAACGTACATTTAGTGATGCTACCTTGCAATGCAGGGTAGCATCACCAAATTCACCCTCTGCAGACCTCATTCTGCAGATGATAGTCTACTTATTTTCAGGCATGGGGGACACATGGTATGGTTTTATCGAAACCTTTTTCTGAAAACTGCAAAACAAAATAATTAAAATTATAATTTTTTATCATGTACGTTGGGTGAATGGTCATCTGGTAATGTTTCTAAATGTTAACTTCTTTCAATGGAACAAAATTGAACAGAAAAAATCACAGTTGCATATGTCCATAATAAAATGACCATTAGGGTTAGCATTTTGATTATTGGAATGATGACTGTACGTGGCATTATATAATTCATAATTTTATTTTCGAGATAATTCCCCAGTGCGCACAATCTTGTACTTGAAGGATGGTATAAGGAATTAGTGTTATACTGTATTTAGATGACCTACAGGAATTATCAATGACGCACTGATTGAAACCATCAATGACACAAATAATTAATTAATTAGCTAAATGAACTCCTATTATTGGAAAAAGTACATCGGCATCTTGATATTCTCATCATCATTGTTGGCTTTAGAAAGCAACGCGGCATGTATTGTTGGTACAGGGATCCTTACGTACTTGAAATCATAGAGGTCCATTAGTATAGAATTCTCAGTGTAGGCCACTGCTAAATTGTTCTGAAGAGTTTTCTTTCTACGCGTAACATTGTTCAGTCGATAACGTTTTCGACCCAGAAAAAAATGGTCGTAAGCGTATTTGGTATCATTCGAAAGAGGGACATTCCCCGAACAATATATATATACATACAAAGTTCGCTTAAATCCGGCTGGGGGAAATGTTTTGGACAAGATGACGTTCAAGATAACCGCCAAATCAAGGGAAAATCGGAATCGGCCTTATAATTTCAAACTTTTGTTAACTTTTGCTGCATTTTCGAACTAGATGTATGCCAGGGGTACAAGTGAGACTCGCCAAGTCACATTTTAGGCCAAGGACCCTGCACGACTCAGCGTATGGCCGCAAAATGGCTGCCGATTCCAAACAAATGTGACAAATGACACTCAGCTCTGACATCAAGCAGTTTGTCTGAAAAGGTCCGGAGATGGCCGCCAGAATGGCATGAGTTTGACGGAGAGCCAAGGTTGAGGAAGCAACATCATTCAGAATCCTCAGAATCGTCGGCCACAACTTCTTCAGAATTCTTACAAGCGTAAATCCTACATTCCTCACAAACTGTCACACACTTTAGACCGTGCTTGAGACGGGAACAAATTTTGGTCTGCATGTATTTCTGTCTGTCATCTTGCATTTGAAATGCACAAAATTGTGAAGCGAATTTATCCGTCATCACAGGGACATGTTCAGTATTTTGAAGGTTCCAACCCCAGTTCGTCGAGTCTAAAACATCATTGAACAACGAATCCCAACGAACAATCGCACAAATATGCACAAAAATTGCACGTGCAAACTATGCCCTAAGTCGAGTGAAGACATTACTTCCGCATGAATCAATGATAACCATATATTATGCCCTCATTCATAGCCATATTGCTTATGGTATACACATTTGGAGCAACTCTAAATCAGTTAGAAAAGTATCTCTCCTACAGAAGCGTTCCATGCGCATTATAAATAATAAACGTTTTAACACACATACTGACCCCTTTTATCGCAAAAATCCTATTTTAAAAATAGAGGACTTGTATAAGCTGCATTCATTGCTATTTGTATTCAAATGGCATAACAATAAACTACCCGTTTCCTTCAATAATTTGTTCACCTCTACGAACAGACTGCGAATTACAAGACAAACAGACTCGTTAGAAATCGTGCGCACTAGAACGAAATCTTTGGACCAATTCCCAGTGTTTGCATACCCAAAACTATGGAACGATCTGGATCACAATGTACGCATAATTACCAACAGATCTCTCTGTAAGAAGAAGCTAGTAGACATATTCATGGCAGCTTATCAGAATAATGTTCATTGCAACAATCCTTATTGCATTGACTGCTGCCAGTAGCATTTCCACTCGGCTCTCAAGGCTCGTCCTTGTACTTCTCCCTTCTGACTTAAAACTGTCCCGTCTGTATGGCGTGGAATTCTGGAATTGCTTCTCGAATGGCTCTCATTCCATGACAGGGTTCCCGTTTTGAGGTAAGCTATTGCACATAGCGAACATGGGTATTCTTCCACTCTAATAAGATCGAAATTGACAGATGTGTGACAATCTGGAAAATGTATTACTAAATATATTACTATGATGGCATACATCAGCCTGATTCATTCACTCTATTAAGTTTGAAATTGCCTTTGACAATTTGATAAATATTTTACAACAGACATCATCCTGAAGTTGGAATGGAGGCAGACGTTTCCACACGACAACCCTCAAGTCCTAAACTCAATTAAACCTTATACTTATGCCAAATTTCCTAGTCGAACCTGTTGTCCTGCTTCTGGAAGAAGTAACAGCTCTGCGTGAATAGAATAGAATGGTATCCGTTAACCTTTTACCCAACGAATCGCCCGCATCCGCCTGCGTAATATGCAAATTCAGCAGTTGAAAAAATATTATTTTTCCAAAAATTTCAAAAAAAACATATCATGTGACCCCTCGTTGGAACGAGCTCGTCGAGCTCGTTCCAACGAGGGGTCACATGATATGGTTTTGTTGAAATTTTTCAAAAAATTTTAAAAAATGATATTTAAAATAATAAATTTTGATATCGTCTGCGTTGGGTAAAGGGTTAAGCGTACTACCTTCATAAGGTGGTAATTAATTACTTACAATTGCAAGCCCGGTGCAATGTGGCAATATGATATTAATCGGGGTTAATGGGAAGATCTGGCTACATTATATCCCCGCAGTATGCATACATGTACTTGTTGTATTATCACTGTTTAACAATCTCTGTAGATATTCCGTGTGTATGTATACTGTGGAATAAATAATCAATTAATAAATCAATCTGCAGATGCACACGCAAGGCCGTTTCTGATTTTCCCTCGATTTGGCGACCATCTTGTCAAAAAAGCGGATTTTAGCGGATTTTGGGTATGTTATAGAAGGAGCCTTACTATCCTACTATTCACTATAATTTTTTCCGGGTTCGCCCCAAAATTGGCTTTATCGACTGCATTAGTACAGCACAATCTCATAAACTCGCTTTACAATGGATGATGTGCTACATTACTTTGACTCAGGTCCAAACGTGGAAAAGAAATGCAATCTTCGGACTTTCACAAGATGTGGACGTTCATAAATATTTAAATTACAATGTCACAATGTCAAAAGCACCATTGAGATAAAATAAAACATGACAAAGTGTCAATATTATTTCATAAATGTAAAATATATTGACAATTAAAACTTGTTCAGGGAATATTCCATTTTTTTCTTCGCCACATTCCACAAATTCAAATGGTTTACAATTGGAATCTGAAATTGCCCCTTCACACGATCAAGCGCGTTCCAATCTGTGTTGATGGACTAGGTTTTGAAGATAAAAAATGAAACTTTCCAGTTATTCAAGAATTTGCTTTGCACTGTCGTCTTCCAGTCCTCTTCGATGAAGACTTTTTCGTGTTGAGGCTTTTTCTGCTGGATCTGTGCAAGCATCTTTTGGTGATCTCATTGTTTGTCGCCCTCGTACTCCGCCTCGGGGGATAAGAAGTCAATACTATTATTGAATGGTTGAATAATACCATACAATTATGGACTTTTGTGGTGGTGAATATCATGTGATATGAACCTAAAAAAACTTATATTGACCGAGACATTAGCCCAGGTCAATATAAGTTTTTTAGGTTCATATATTACCTCATATTTAAAACCACAAAAGTCCATAACTGTTTTATTATAAACACCATCCTCAAAAAAACAATCTATTTGACATTTAAAAGTTCAATTATATCAACCAGAAATAATTTTATTTAACAATAAAATAGTTATCATCTGCAGAATAAGATACAACAAACAAATAAACAATGTTATAGAGATTACGTCAATTAAAATAGAACTAGAGAGGGGATTTCCAAAAGCTATATTTAGAAAGTTGATATTCACTGGAAAACAGGTGTCCATGGAACTTTTGAGTACCGGTCACGCGTATAAGATCCAGCCAACAGAAATGTGTTTATTTATAAAGTATATAATAATATTGAATGGTGTACTGTGATATTTACGACCCATTAGTCCTACCTTTCTACATCATGAATATTGAATCATACTTTGAGCAATACAAAAAAGGTGGAGAGAGAAAATTCCGCCGGAATGTCAAGGCTTTGTTCACTGCTCTCGAATTAAAATGTTTTACACTTTACCTAACACAAAAGGTAGACGACACTAGCAAACAAATTAGTGAATAACTAATTTGTTTCATTTCTTGCGTCAAAACCAAAAAGTTATGACCTCTCATTAGAACGAGTTCGTTCCAATGTGGCATCATAAGCTATGTGTTTGAGACAAAATATGAAAATGAAATGGTGACTTTAGTGAATAGCTTTGGCCGGTTTTAGCCGTTATGTTGGGCAAAGGGTTACGTTTAAATTAGAATTCTTTCTTATCCTCAGCTGCAAACTCTTGCGCGATGCTCGTCACTCCATTAGAATCAAATTGTTAAGGTTTAATTAGAACCGTTTACTCAAGTGAAGACTTTAGTTTGTCTGTTTATTGGTGTGTATCTTCACTTCCATCAGCCATGGTCAGATCGTGTCGGACAACAGTTTTACGGGAGGGGGAAGCCGGAGTACCGGAGAGAACCACTGAGAAAATATCAAGACTGACCAACGTACTAATTCCACACAAGCAGCGTTAGCAGCGATTGAAAACAAATGCACGGTCGGCGTGAAGTACACCTTGGCACACATCGCCACCGTGCCCCAACAGAGATTAAGTTTAAATAGAAAACAAAAATCTACATAAAGTTTTATTACATGTAAAGGGGTAAAGAAATATTTTAAACAAAGCTGTCAAATGATATTTTCTTGCTTATTTTTGCATGAATTAAGGTATAGTAATTTGATTATAGGAATTGCAATATCACGATTTTTATGACATGTGCTGCGGGATTACGAACTGTTTTAAACAAACTAATTAAAAGTTTAAATACCTGAGTAATGAGTAGGAATATTGGAAAATAATTAACTTTCGCATAAAATACATGCTAAGCGACAATGCTGAAACGAATGTGACTGAAGTGCTTGTTCAAAGTTAAATTAAACCATTTGAATCATTTGTAACCATGAAAAGGTTACGGAGTTGATGGGGATGGTTTCCTCGATTTACACATGAATTCTTCCAGTCAAGTTTTGGAAGCACTGTGGCAAATTTCTTGTTATCAGATAGCATTTAAAGCAACGGCAAATCATAAGGAGTACGTGTACGAAAACAGAGCATCAGCACTTGATTCAGGACTGTGTGCAATAGAGATGTAACGAACTCGTACTTATCACAGTGTTCAGACTAAACACAGTCCAGGGCGGTACGCCTAAAATATAGCGTTGAGAAATTTCAGCAAAGTTGCTAGATTCAGCGAATGGAAGCCCAAAATGCTGAAATTTTATTGCTATAAATTTACGTGAAAATGGTCTATAAGACTCTTTTCATGTCATTTTATAGAAATAAAATAACCATCATTCTGTATTCTTTCATTTTTTCAAGAAACATAGATATCAGAAATTTGTCATAAAAATGTGAGAATGCTAGATAATTTCAGAAAAATTAATTGTCAACCATTCTCATCTCTGTATTTAAAAGTATCGATCTTGTAAGTTAGAAATCGCGGATTGAAGTAATCAGTACAAGTTTTTGTTTGTAAAATATGGGGAAAACAATCTTTAACTTTATCAAAACTGTCTTGATGTTTAAGAGAGGGCCAACTATCGTGAACAAAGCATGCCGACAATAGTCTTGATGTTCGGGTAGAAAGTCATACTTCAGATTCGGGTCTTGTAAATAAATTGTTCAATTCTCTTTCAGGTCGGAAATGTCTTATGCCTAAAATGTGAACGACAATACTGCACTTGGTTTTCATGTACTGTCATTTCGAACAATTATTTGAATAACAATGTTACAGAATCCCGGTCATACTTTAATCTACAACCTCATCGAAGAGCACAGGTAGGTCTTGATGAGATTGTGTCTTATGGAGACTATGCTACTATCTGTGCAATCACAGGGGCCTCATCCTCTGAAGAGACCTGATTTCCCCCTGAGTTCCAATGTGTTCTATGTGCCTGCTGGCACATAGAACACATTGGAACTCAGGGGACGAAATGTTAAGCTTATTTTTTTTTTCTTGAAGGTAGTTTTATCGTATAATGTGTTGTGTGCCAGAAACACGATTTCGGATATCATTCAGTTTGGGTCCTGCGAAACCTCAAAATTGCAATGCGATTTGACATAGTCTCACTGATTCTATTCGTGTCCTGGTGATTCGAAAAAATTCGAATCGTCGAGATATACTAAAAATCGTGCTAAGTGTCTCCCTGTGAAATTTGTTTCCATCGTCAGGTCTCCGGTAGGAGACCAGATTATAGAAGAAAAGTTCAAGGAAGTTCCGCTGTCGAAACAACTTTGATTCCGTTTCTGGACTGTTCCACCCTTTTTATTGCCTTGACCAAACAGATCGTACTATGTGTCTCCCTTTGAAATATTTTTCCATCGTCAGGTCTCCAGCAGGAGACCAGATTATTGAAGGAGAGTTCAAGGAAGTTCCGCTGTAGAAACAAGTTTGATTCCATTTCTGGACTGTTTCACCATTTTATTGCGTTGACCAAACAGATAAGTGTCCTTTGAATACAATATTTGAGAGGAGGCTGATAGTATTCATTGTTGTAAAAAGTGCAATATCTACATTTTCAGTAGCACTGAGATTCGATTTGATTCGTAATCTCCTGATTGTTTCGTTTCGACCCGAAATTTGAGATTCCGCGTTAGCGATATACCTGTTTTTCAAATTCCAACGGTATCGCCAATGGTTTCGAATTTTATACCAACTATAGCCGATATATCGTAATATTGCACAGCACTGTTCAAACACTCAGTATGTTTTAAGTCTATTATTAGCAGATTGTGGGCAATATACTGACAAAGTCGGGCTGTGACGATACGCGTTGTTCCGACTGCCCAACATTGGCAACAAAGTCCCAGGATTGTTTCATGAGAACATCGTGTTGAGGAATCGTAGTTAAACTCCAAGTCAGAGGTCAACTGGCATGGGTGTCTGATAGACTACTTTGATGCGACTACCGAGATGGCATTTTCGCCATAGGCGACCGCGTTTAACCCATATTTAGTAGATCGCCATCGGCGTGCTGTCCGTCTTAGCGCCACCGCATCACTGTACCTCCACGAAGATTTTAGTTAAAAAGAAAACAAAAATCTACGTACAGTTTCATTACATGTTAAAAGATAAAACGTATGTTTTAACCCTTTACCCAACGTAACGACCAAAACCGGCCAGCGCTATTCTCAAAAATCGCCAATTAATTTTCAAAATATTTTCATTTTTTGTCTCAAAAACATAGGTTATGACCCCTCGTTGGAACGAGCTCGTCGAGCTCGTTCCAACGAGGGGTCATAACCTATGTTTTTGAGACAAAAAATGAAAAAATTTAGTTATTCAAGAATTTTTTTTGCAAGTGTCGTCTGCTTTTCATGTTCGGTAAAGGGTTAAACAAAATTGTCAAATTTTATTTTCCTACTTATTTTTGGATAAACTAAGAAAATGAAAATGTTTTATTCTCTGTTGTTTTATTTGGAATTTTGACATTATATGGCACCATCGATAGGCGTGTTCAATGTAATCCTGTTAATCGCGACGAATAGAGTGTAGTACTGCACGATACGTGGAATAGGCAGAGTCTGTTTGATGTTGGGAATTTGCATTGAACGTACGTCGCATCACGGAGGTGTCAGTTTTACTAAATGGTTGAACCAGGCTTCCAAAAGTTTATGTAAAGGTCACATGTGATATGTAAAACTACTTTCTACCCGTTACATCAAAATTCTACCCGAGAACTAATAACTTTGGATAATGGTAGGGTATTTTGTGCACTGTCCAACTTTTTTTACATAAAATTCAAACTATCAAATATGTCATCAAATTTGGGAAATAGCGAATAAAAGATGTTTACTCGATGCGTTCTTTTTAAGCCTACATCCACGCGACGGTAATATATTTTAGGCAAAACTCCTTGATGATGAAATTCGACTAATCTCTGAATAATACAGGTGAATTATACGTTAAAATGAAGGTTGTGTTGTATGGAACCTGATTAATTTAAACAATATTTATTTCATATTTCAATTGAGAAGATTCATAAGGTATAATAAGCATGGATTCGACAATAAGCTTCACGCAAGTTTAAACCACAAACATAACCTGAATTAATAAAATAGACTCATGGAGGAATGGGGTTCCAGTGATTCCTGAAAGTCTGCTACCTCAGTTTGATGATAGAGAGGCAAGTTATCCAAAAACTATCCATGGCAGAAGTTGCTTCTGCTATCCAAGAACAAGACTAGGGCACCAGGCAAGACGAGTTGACAGAAGCTGTGATTGTTGAACAAAGTATTCAAATTGTTTTCGTTTTGTTCAAGGGAAACGCCATAATGTTCTTTGTAATATTTTAAGGTCACCAGTGTTACTTTGTTTGAACAATTAAAACTCCTGCACGAAGACAGACAAACTCATTCAAAAATCGAAACAGGAAATCGCTGAAGGGATCATCCAGTAAAATGTTAACTAATGCCCCAAAAATGCATATTAAGCCAAATAAAATTAAACAATTGATTCTCAGGCAATTTTGTTTTAAAACGAATGAGGGAGGGTGGGTTTTATTTTTATTTTTTATTCCTGATGGAATGGTCGCCGATGCCTAAAATCCAGTTGTGAGAACCTAAACTTAAATACTTTCGTTCCCATGTTGATTTCACTGATAGTTTTTTGGTTTTTTTTGTAACAGTTAACATACAGCCTAAAATCAATATAGAACAACTAAAATGGAGATAAAAAATAATATGGAGGTTTTGAACTGGTTGAGTGCTAGAAGCCACAATTAGGTCTTCCAAAAAAAATGAGGGTACCAGTGCAAAAGCCAACATTTTCCTTACGTATGTTTCGTGTTCAGTCAAAAGTAAATAATTGTTTGTTTATAACAATTTGATCTATTACAAATTATTGGAGAGTGCCTATTGGCACTCTCCACTAATTTGTAATAAAACAATTTTTGATGAACAAATTCAAATTACCAAAACTTCGCGAAGAGAATAACAATACTGTATCAATATATACGACATATCACATTGCAAATCGCGATGTGGTACCGTTAAAATAAAAAACTATGATAGTTTTGTACATTTTGAATTTTGCCTTCAAAATAATTATGACGAACGCAGGCCGAAGAAACGAATGCGCCGTTGCCTGAGAATCACAAGATTAATTTTCATTAGATTTATTAATTATTTATTTATTAGTGTTTAAGGTCACATACTTCTGCACAATGGCTAATCGTGACCGTGACAGTGTTACGGGTGGAGGAAGCCGGAGTACCCGGAGAGAACCACCGAGCTTCGACGAGCAACTGTCAGCTCATCAACAGTCTAACTCTGTTCAAGCTCCGCTATAGCGGCTGAAGACATGTGCACCACCGACGTGCAGTCGCCTTAGTACATGGCGTCATCATGCCCCCATGTAGGCAACCGGGATAAAGAGCCTTTCCCAAGGACACAACGCGTGTCGTCCCCGACGGGGATCGAACTCGGGACCTCTAGCATAGAAGTCAAACAGTCTACCACTGAGCCACCGCGCTCCCTTCTTTAGCCTACTAAATGATGATAACCTACTTATGACAAAAACTCTCGTTTGTATTCTAATAATTATCTTTTTATTTCAGGTATCCAGTACAGAAGGCAACTTTTGATAGTTAATCAATATGTAAACAAACTCGAACTCTATTCACTCTTCGTCAGTTTAACCAATCACAATTCTGCACAATAGACACATTCCCCCAAACCAGAGAAATTCGATACTGATGAAAATGTGGCTACAGCAGATAAGGAATGGAAACTTTTGAAGCGAACCTTCGATAGATTCCTCCGATCACTCGAGGACCATGATCCGGATAAATTGGACATTCTGGTCTACTATGTTTCACCTTTTGTGAATGAATACATAGCCGAGTGTTCCACATGTTCTAAAACGATCGCCATGTATGAAGGTACGTATGTGCGTCCAAATAATGAGATTACTTGCTCAGCATCTACTTGCTACTTGCAGGCTACAAGGATGACTGACCCTTGATCAATATCTGCAAGCTCTGCGTCAACGTTCTAAAATTTGTAACGGCCGGTGTTTATCGTGGGGAAAGCATTCGTGAGGATTTTTTAACGGACTGAATTCTCATGCCATACGTCAATGTTTGTTGGAAAAGAATATTCTAGATCTATAATGTTTGAACAGGCGAGTTCATTTGAATCTGCTCAGAAAAGCAATGAACTGTACGCTCAGCCAATTGTTCCCATTAATGCATCTTCCGCCCCTGTTCAAGATTTGACTCATGATTCTAATAAGTACACTGACTCTAGTGACAGAACTCGTGACAATGTATCTCAGACAAGGGGAGCTAGTAGTGGATCGAATTATTTCTTCTGTTGAAATGACTTTCTTCCTCGTCGGTTCTGTCCAGCCAATCATGTTGGGTGCAATCGCCACCAGAAGAAAGTACATTAGTAGTATAGCTCGCACGTTTGAGGTGCAGGTTGCAGGACCCCGGTGCAGGACCCCGGAAGTGACGTCATGTCACGTGACCTAGTGGCGCCATGTTGTGTTGTCATGGTAACCCGCGTGAGCGGCCATGTTGTGACGTCATCTCCATAGTGATACGTGGTGTGAGTGCGCATGCGCAGCGCGTGTTGTTAGGGTGATACGTGTTTCCGTCGTCCATTTTGTATACTGGAGGCCGCCATCTTGGTTTCTATGGTAGCACGTGGTTGCTATGTTACCCAATTGTTCTGCAATGGGACGGGGTATGTTCGGAGGGTATGTTCGATTGAATCGGAGTATTTTCTGGAACGACTTCCCTGGATAATTACCACAAACAACCCGACAACTTGTATTATTTCGAATTCTTCCAGAATTCTCTGCTTCTATCTATATATGCAGTAGTTTACGTCTATCTAGGCATGTTCCTTTATTCTAGAGTATACTCCAGTAGCGTAGAAGAGCCTATTAGTTGGAACAGTTTTACTTATTATTACTATATTTAGCAATTTCTGGTCTATTCTTGTTAGTTCTGACCCTATTCCAAATACTCTTGTTGTTTCATTTATCTAGATCCTATTTATAGAACATAACTAACCAATCAGATTGCTTGATTTCCCATAATCTGTATACAGAGTTATCTCCCTTCTGTATAATGAAAGACTATTTCCAATGGCCATATCCCATGGAATCCCATTTTTGGGAAACACCCGTGGCTATGGGATCCCTTTTTTGTCGTATGAGGCCATGAGGACTATGTAAAAGCCCTCAATGAGTCCTCATTTATTATCCCTCATACCCTCATTGAATTTTGAGGTTATGAGGACCTTGAAAAATCCTTCAATGTGGAAGAATTTACTACGACTCTTATCCTCATTTCAGTATTTAACAGGTATATCCTATGGAATCCCATTTTGAAAAACGCATGTGACTGTGGAATCCCTTTTTTGTCGTATGAGGCCATAAGGGCTATGTAAAAGCCCTCAATGAGTCCTCATTTATTATCCCTCATACCCTCATTGAATTTTGAGGTTATGAGGGCCATTAAAAATCCCTCAATGAGGAAGAATTTACTACGACTCTTATCCTCATTTCAGTATTTAACAGGTATATCCTATGGAATCCCATTTTGGAAAACGCCTGTGACTGTGGAATCCCTTTTTTGTCGTATGAGGCCATGAGGGCTATGTAAAAGCCCTCAATGAGTCCTCATTTATTATCCCTCATACCCTCATTGAATTTTGAGGTTATGAGGACCATTAAAAATCCCTCAATGAGGCATAATTTACTACGACTCTTAGCCTCATTTCAGTATTTGAGGATACCTATGGCCTGGTATTGTATTATTCGAGGATACCTATCGAGGATACCTTTAGGAGAATCCCTTTTTTGTCGTATGAGGCCATGAGGGCTATGTAAAAGCCCTCAATGAGTCCTCATTTATTATCCCTCATAGCCTCATTGAATTTTGAGGTTATGAGGACCATTAAAAATCCCTCAATGAGGTATAATTTACTACGACTCTTAGCCTCATTTCAGAATTTGAGGATACCTATGGCCTGGTATTGTATTATTCGAGGATACCTTTTGGAGAATCCCTTTTTTGTCGCATTAGGCTATGTAAAAGCCCTCAATGGGTCTAGTGTAGTCTTACCAACCGCTTCCATCTTGTCGCCAAAGCTCCAGTGCCATTACAGGTCTATGGCCTATCTGCCCTATCATTAGCTTCCACAGAAGTCTTGTTCCATTGCGGCATTGTACCAGTACTATTGGCTTCTGTTATTCTGTCCATATCTCATCCATTACTTCCTAGCTATACCTATCTCAGTCTCGACTATAACATTGATCAAGGTTGAATCAGATTTTCCCTGTATACATATGAGGCATTCCGTAATTGAGATTCTTAGCCGATTTCGTAAAATTTGGATTCCGTGTTTTTACATCGACACTCGAGGGTATTCCCTTCCCTATTAGAAAAAATCAGTTCAATGGGTTGTAGTTCATTAAGTTTAAAATTTATTCAGTTAAATGTCGTTCATTTCAAAGGTGTTAATATTTATTTATATTATATAGTTCATTCAGTTCAAGGGTGTTAATACCTTCATTTAGGTTATAGTTCATTCAAACAGTTCAAGAGGGTTAATTTTTTATACATTCACAATGAGTTATATTTAGGGTTATAGTTCAGAACTTTGTTCAATTTGTTATGGTCAATTCACTTCGATAACTTCATTGGATCTTCGTTCACTTCATTCGAACATTTGTCTTGTATCTGTTGATAAATCAGTTCTGTTCACCTCGATCTTGATTGTGTTGGATCTTTGTTCACTTTGTTCTGTTCAGTCTGTCCAACTAGTTCGATCAATCTGACTAGTTTGACATTCTTTCAATTAGTTATGTTTACTTCGTTGTTTTGTAGTGACTGGTTGTATCTGTTCAGAATCTTGTAGTAATTGTTGAATTGGTTGTTATCAATCCCTTTCCATACCCTCGAGTGTTGATGTTAAAACACGGAATCCAAATTTTACGGAATCGGCTAAGAATCTCAATTACGGAATGCCTCATATGTATACAGGGAAAATCTGATTCAACCTTGATCAATGTTATAGTCGAGACTGAGATAGGTATAGCTAGGAAGTAATGGATGAGTTATGGGCAGAATAACAGAAGCCAATAGTACTGGTACAATGCCGCAATGGAGCAAGACTTCTGTGGAAGCTAATGATAGGACAGATAGGCCATAGACCTGTAATGGCATTGGAGCTTTGGCGACAAGATGGAAGCGGTTGGTAAGACTACATTAGACCCATTGAGGGCTTTTACATAGCCTAATGCGACAAAAAAGGGATTCTCCAAAAGGTATCCTCGACTAATACAATACCAGGCCATAGGTATCCTCAAATACTGAAATGAGTCGTAGTAAATTATGCCTCATTGAGGGATTTTTAATGGTCCTCATAACCTCAAAATTCAATGAGGGTATGAGGGATAATAAATGAGGACTCATTGAGGGCTTTTACATAGCCCTCATGGCCTCATACGACAAAAAAGGGATTCCACAGTCACAGGCGTTTTCCAAAATGGGATTCCATAGGATATACCTGTTAAATACTGAAATGAGGATAAGAGTCGTAGTAAATTCTTCCTCATTGAGGGATTTTTCAAGGTCCTCATAACCTCAAAATTCAATGAGAGTATGAGGGATAATAAATGAGGACTCATTGAGGGCTTTTACATAGCCCTCATGGCCTCATACGACAAAAAAGGGATCCCATAGCCACGGGTATTTCCCAAAAATGGGATTCCATGGGATATGGCCATTGGAAATAGTCTTTCATTATACAGAAGGGAGATAACTCTGTATACAGATTATGGGAAATCGAGCAATCTGATTGGTTAGTTATGTTCTATAAATAGGATCTAGATAAATGAAACAACAAGAGTACTTGGAATAGGGTCAGAACTAACAAGAATAGACCAGAAATTGCTAAATATAGTAATAATAAGTAAAACTGTTCCAACTAATAGGCTCTTCTACGCTAATGGAGTATACTCTAGAATAAAGGAACATGCCTAGGTAGACGTAAACTACTGCATATATAGATAGAAGCAGAGAATTCTGGAAGAATTCGAAATAATAAAAGTTGTCGGGTTGTTTGTGGTAATTATCCAGGGAAGTCGTTCCAGAAAGTACTCCGATTCAATCGAACATACCCTCCGAACATACCCCGTCCCATTGCAGAGCAATTGGGTAACATAGCAACCACGTGCTACCATAGAAACCAAGATGGCGGCCTCCAGTATACAAAATGGACGACGGAAACACGTATCACCCTAACAACACGCGCTGCGCATGCGCACTCACACCACGTATCACTATGGAGTCGACGTCACAACCTGGCCGCTCACGCGGGTTACCATGACAACACATCATGGCGCCACTAGGTCACGTGACATGACGTCACTTCAGGGGTCCTGCACCGGGGTCCTGCAACCTGCACCTCAAACGTGCGAGCTATACTACTTACATTGGAGTATGCAGATCCCCAGTAGCAAATTCCCAAGGAACTTCGGCCTTATATAATATATGCCCATATTTGCTACTATCTCGTCTGCTTCTCCTAAATGTCTTTCTGAAGCCGTGTTGGACATTTCTATAGACGGACTCTAGTTGCAAGCTTTAGTGGACACTGGACACTATGAGAGTTTTATAAGTCAAAAGATAGCTGATGGCCTCTCTATTCATACTCATCCTTTTAATGGGTTAGTCTATATGGCTACAAGTTCCCTCGCCCACCCATTTATTGGAGTATGTTATGTTAACATGAGAATAAGGGAAATCGATTATGAGGATGTGCAACTTTCTGTACTTAAGAAGCTCTGTTGTGATGTGGTACTGGGACATGATTTCATGAACAGACATCAGAGTATCTCCATCCACTGAGGAGGAGATGAACCTCTCATCGATCGTCAAAATGGGTCTGCTGGTATTTGTGGACAGGCGTCGTCTTCGACAGAATCGCCTCTGTGTTTCTCTAATTTGAAAGAGGGATATGATCCGGTTGCTAGAAAATCGAGAAAGTTTGCTTTCAATACTAAGAATTTCACTGATAGTGAAATTAACAGACTTTTAATGGAAGCGATCGTAAAACGCAGTTCTTCCGCATAGAAAGTTCACGCACTTGTTCCCTCTAATGAGACACAGAAGAAGAGATTGCTAAGTATCAAGTGTTTAGCACGCTGGATCTCAAACGTGCTTGTTAGCAAATACCCTTACAAGAACATTAAAAACTTTACACTGCTTTTAAAGCTAATGAACAGCTGTACCAATTCAGTAGTGTTTCTTTCCGCCCTAATCGAGTGATCTGTTTTCAGAGTGAGGGACCAGTTGGTCAGAGACAATGACTCACAAGGTGTTTATGTGTAACTACACAATATTACTGTGTGTGGAATGAAACAGCAAGAACACGACATTAAACTCGGGAAGCTTTTGAATGTCGCTAAAAAGTGTAATCGTACTTTCAATGAAGATAATTGTATATTCTCTATTCAAGAATTGAATATAGTTGAGCACAATATAAAGCATGGATGTTTGAAGCCTGGTTCTGGCAGAATGATGCCTTTAAGATATCTTCCTATTCCCCACAGCCAGAAGTCTTTGAAGAGAATGCTTGGTATGTTCTTTTATTATAGCCAATGGGTCCCACAGTTATCGGATAAGAGGTAGCCGTTGACTAGAGCCGCTTTTAACCCTTTAAGGTTTGACGCTTTCGACTAGCTGAAAAGTGAAACTGTGAATGCCCTCATAAAGGCTGGAGATGAATCTTAACCTTTTGTATTTGAAACGGATGCGTCTGACAGAGCTCTTCCTGGAAGTTTAAATTAAGGTGGCAGACCTGTAGTTTTCTTTTCACTGCCTCTCCCATTCTCATGAAATGGGACATGCTCCAGTGGTAAAGGAGACTCGTGCTGTCCTTGAAGCAATTGGCGATATCTGCTTGGCGGAAAAAAGTTCACCTTGATAACTGTGTCAAGCGGCCGTTTCATATATGTTTGATGTGACAAAAAGAATGACAAAACTGTTCAATGGAGAACAGAACTTAGTTGTTACAGTTATGACATAAAATATCGACATGAAAAGGAGAATTCGGTGGCCGATTGCCTCTCACTTGCCTCCTGTGCTTCGATTTGAAATGGCATTCTCTATAGCATTCGCCGTTTTGTTGTGCCGTCCAGGTGTAACACGATCGATACACTTCGCGGGGGCCAATAGTCTGCTGTAGTCTATGGAAGGTGTCAGACGTGAAGAAACATAGTGTCTTACATGTACTAAATGTACTAAAATCAAAATCGAAGTACCGTAGTGCAAACAATGAAACCTTGGTCAAAGCTACATGACCTTTTGAACGATTATCCATGGATTTCCAAGAGAAGGGTATCATCCACATCCCGCAACAGATATTTGCTTACTATAGTTGATGAATTTTCAGGGTTTCCATTTCCATTCGCTTGAAACGCGGAAACTGCCGTTAGATGTTTGACCCAACCGTTTGCAATTTTCGGAATGCCTTCCTACGTACATTCTGGTCGAGGTTCTTTTTTCATAAGAAGGGGGAGGGGGTGAAAAAATTTCTGATGGTATAGCTACTAGCCGTACCACACCAAATAATCCCCAAGGAAACGGACAATGTAAAGGGTACAGTGGGATTATATGGAAAACTCTATTCTTCAGTCTTAGGGTCGCATCACATTCTATCGGAAGTTTGCTTTGCACCACCAAACCCAACCCTTTGTATGTTAGACGTTCTACTCGAGTGAGCAGACATCCTGATCGATTATGTGCTAGTGACAAATGATGCTTCTCATACTACTGTTTACTCAATACTGTGCCAGTGACCATCGATGTACTTATTATTTTTCACATTTTGTTAATTATTTTTAATAACCACACTTGAATTATCATGAGGGGGATGAGATGATAGTTGACTTACGACAAAAACTAACTCAATAATTATCTCCTTGTTTCACGTATAGTAGGCAAAGTCGAATGGTTAACCCTTTACACAACGCAGACGATATCAAAATTTATTATTTTAAATATAATTTTTTAAAATTTTTCAAAAAATTTCAACAAAACCATATCATGTGACCCCCTCATTGGAACGAGCTCAATGAGCTCGTTCCAATGAGGAGTCACATGCTATGGTTTTGTTGAAATATTTTGAAAAATTACATTTTTTCAACTGAACAATTTGCATATTACGCGGGCGGATGCGGGCGATTCGTTAGGTAAAGGGTTAATAAATATGTAAACCGACTCGAACTCTATTCATTCTACGTCAATATGTCTCCCGTTGTAAAACTATGGTCCGGTGGTGAATGATAAGCGCGTTTTTTCTTTTTATATTATTGGTTTTTGCATCGTTTCGTCGTTTTCAGAATTAAATCGTTCAGACATATATTTGGCCGATGACACACACACACAAACATAACACAGCAGAATCTCACCTGCTTAAAAGGAAATGTGAAACATTAAATCTCAGGTGCTATTTTCGTTTGTTTTCTAAATTCGGTCGCGATTGCGTAATGTTTTATTTAGGAAATCTCGAAGCCCAGGCGTGACAGTGTCGTCGCGAACTTCCAAAGAAGATCATTCCAAACAAGACATAAATATGTGACAAAGTTTCGATTTTAATTGTGCAAAGCTCTTTCTGTGTTATTCCTTAGTTTTCTTCGCGAAACAGCGTATGGTCACAATCTTTTGTTCACGTTGTGTTGTCATCCTCATTTTTTACAATTGTGCGAATAAAGCTCAACAAAAATAAAAATTCTGGCAGGTGTTCAGTCTCCCGACTTCTCGCAATCGCTTTGTAAAGACTATACTTTGATGTCTGTAAAAATGAATATGTTGATCATGTGCACATTTTAAGGCAAACTGAATATTTACAATATAGTTTAGTTACTATTCGCAGAAAACTAGTGCGAGATTGAAAAGTTGATACAGTGTTATAAGTTTTCGTTCTAGGTAACCAAACATGGCGTTTGATGAAGTGAAAGATGTTACGCTGTGACTGTGGCCACAGTGTAGTAGCTCTTACGTCATTAACGCTTTGAACACGAGAGCCCCTTTTCCGGCCAGGAACATGATATGTCATAGCGTCATTTCCCATTATATGGGATGGCTGTTCAGTAAATGTGTGGGGTAGACCAATCAATATTTTCAACGTGCAGCCCCGATGCTGCACGTTGAAAATATTGATTGGTCTACCCCAAATAATGAATATGGACTCTTCCAATTGCTGCCATTGAACTGGCATGGAAGATACTACTAGAGTTCAAAGAGTTAAACATTATGGATAGGGAGGAGTTACCGCGTTGTTTGGCTGGGCGTCATCTTGTAAGGGATGAAGCTGCCGAGTGGCGACGTTTTTTGCTGACGTTCCAGAAACCAGTTGTATACAGATCAGTGGTGTGGAGTGTATAACGGGAAGTGCTGTAAGGGAAGGTATCTTACAATCCTTATGTAAATTGGATTTGACTTTCCAAAAGCTGAGAGGTCAAGATTAAGATTAAACTTCGTCGATGTTTTCATTAGTGCAGGGAACTGTTGAACTCTCAAGTGGAAGCAACTTAGGGGCTATATTTTCCACATTCTAATTATAAAAGTCAACAAGTCCATATTAGAAATATGATAGGTTCATTGAATGAGGTGTATTTGTTCATTGCATCTCTTTTCAAAACGTCAGACCTTTTTGAAAGGTTCTGATGCTCCCTCAATCTTGCGGCGCCACGAAAATATTTAAGTCTTTCCAAGACAAGATGGGTAAAAAAAACATAGCTGTTATGAAATCTTCCACGAACTATGCATACCTGTTTTCAAGGCTTCAGATGCTATCCCCAATTCACAGGATCATACAGATATGTACGAGGAGAAAATTGGAACTGAGATTCGCACGTCCAAGAACTGTATAGGACTCTTCTGTAATTTGAATTTGGTATATCACTTCTTCTTGCTAAAAAACATGTGGAGCCAATCCGCTAATTAGCTACAAAGTTGACTCGAAGGAATCGAGATTCATGCGAGGCATGTGAAATGAGAGACTGACTTTCAAAGACGTACAAAACAGTATGTAAGCAGAATATAGTGGGTATCTTAACCCTTTACCCAACGCAGACGATATCAACATTTATTATTTTAGATATCAATTTTTCAAAAAATTTCAACAAAATATCATGTGACCCCTCGTTGGAACGAGCTCGTTCCAACGAGGGGTCACATCATATGGTTCTGTTGAAATTTTTTTGAAAAATAATTTTTTTTTCACTACTGAATTTGTATATTACGCGGGCGGATTTCGACGGATTCGTTGGGAAAATGGTTAAAGCAGTTAAGGAGCTTCTGCATAGTGTCGGTACGAGGTTTCAAAATCACGTTCACCTGAGGGGCAGGTCAACAGAAACCCTTACTGGAACAATTCGAACAAGCGAGATAAAAACTGGTTGCATACAAAATGTTCAAATGCGTGGAGTCCTGAAACATTTTGGATGAGGCGCTATTACCCCACGGCGGGGGTGGGGATGGCACTGCACACGATTGAAAATTCTGAGGAAAATGTCACAGTTTTCTCGGAAGTAACAGCAGCAAAACGATTTCTGCCCTTAGAAACATATTACACTATAGCATCTTCCGCTAACAAATCGTTGCTGATACATTAAACGCATTTTTCATTTTCAATTATTTTTACAGAGAATAGGGCCCTGCGAATCTCAAATTTTGGGTAGAATCGATTTCCGAATCAAATCAGGCTGACGACTTCGAATTAAATCTCGGCTAGAATAGCTCATCGCTCTTCAAGTTGTAACTATTGTACCTTCCTACAACCGTAAATGTTGCTAGTCTCCACTCATGTATTGTTGTCAACTGCGACTCGTGTGTTTCGACAAGTTAATAATAAAACGAGATCTTCTAGAACGGAAGTCGTAAATTCGGAGGAGTAACCTCCTTGAATTCTTCTTGTATCATCCAAGTCTCCCGTACAGGAGACCTGATGATGGAAGAAGAGTTAGAGATTCTATACAGGAGACACAGTGATAGAAGAAGAGTTCAAGATCCTGTACAGGAGACCTGATGATTGAAGAATACTTCACGATCCTATACAGGAGACATGTGATAGAAGAAGGGTTCAAGATCCTGTACGGGAGACCTGATGGTTGAAGAAGAGTTCAAGATCCTATACAGGAGACATGGTGATCGAAGAAGAGGTCTAGATCCTATACAGGAGAACTGATGATTGAAGAAGAGTTCAAGAGATCCTATACAGGAGACATGTGATAGAAAGGTTCAAGATCCTGTACAGGAGACCTGATGATAGAAGAATAGTTCAAGATCCTGTACAGGAGACATGGTGATAGAAGAATAGTTCAAGATCCTGTACAGGAGACATGGTGATAGAAGGAGAGCTCCCGATTCTGTATAGGAGACTTGGTGAGAGAAGAGAAGACACCTGGTAGAATGTTGAGAACATCTCGACGATTTGAAAATATCCGATCAGTGCGACGAAATCAAACTGAATCGAATCAGCGGGATGATTTCGAATCAAAAGAAGTACATTCGGAAGAGTAACCGCCATGAACTCTTTTTCTGTTATCAGGTCTCCTCTACAGTAGACACTTGGAGAGCTCACGATTCTGTACAGAAGACTTGATGATATAGAAGAGGAGACACCTGGTAGAATTTTGAGAACATCTCGGTGATTCGTAAATGGCTGATCAGCGCGACGCAAATCAAATCGAATCGAATCAACGAGAGGATTTCGAATCAAATCGAATTTCGAAGTTTCGCTGGACAGTGAGAAATACGTTTAATATGCTGTACAAATTTCCCACACAAACCATTCAATATCTCTCCGCTTATTATCATTCAAAAACGTTTTTTAGTTGGTTCGTTACTTTCACCCACCATCGAATACACTCCACTTTCGGATGTCAACCAGAACATCACTTGTGAAGCTAAACCACAAAGGGATTTGGAATTTAACTCTTTTGTGCAAGTTCCAATAGTCACATCACTTCTTGGGGAGAAAACGCATATAGAGGCATATCATGCTTTCAAGCGTATTACACTGACTTCATGATCTTTCCATATCAACAATTTATCAAGTAAATCAGGTTATACACTTCCTCCGTGAAAAAAAATGGACTGAGAATTTCGACCAGATTGCCACTGAATCTCGATCTGTTCGAAAATCTCTGTTCGCATTTCCGGCCACAGTACTAAATTCTCAACTATGGAAAGTGAAATTCGATTCGAAAAAATTTGATCTCATATATTTTCATTTGCTTTTGTTGATAAACTCAACACAGTTGAGCTCACTTAATTGGACATCTCAAAATGAACAAGAGCTATTGCCGAAGGCAATTATACCCCCACTACAGTACTGGATCGATGAAGCATAAATGAACCCTTTACCCAACGCAGACGATTTCAAAATTTATTATTTTAAATATCATTTTTTAAATTTGTTCAAAAAATTTCAACAAAACCATATCATGTGACCCCTCTTTGGCACGAGCTCGACGAGCTCGTTCCAAAGAGGGGTCATATATGGTTTTGTTGAAATTTTTCGAAAAATAATATTTTTTCATATGCTGAATTTGCATATTACGCGTTCGGTTGCGGGCAATTCGTTGGGTAAAGGGTTAAATACAAAATAAGGACCAAAATGTCATGAAATATTGACAAAGTAAGGACAATAACTCTGGTGAAAAATATGCTGGCAAATATTTTATGACATGTATAGGAAATTATCATAAAGATCCCTCGTACCAAATTCCACTGAAATTCATCCACTCACTGCTGAGATTTCGCTGTGGACGAATGGATGCACACACGAACGGACTGACGGACGGACGGACGGCAAGACGGACGAATGGACGAATGCATGTAATCCAGTGTTTCCCCATCCCTTGTTTATAGATTTATTTGTCCCCAGTACAAGCATTTAATCTATTATATCTTGGTTGATAGAGCTCCAGGAGCTCTGTCAAACAAAATATACTAGAATAAGAGCTCAGTTTATCTCTACAATAAAGGAAAGTGACCATATCCATGTTAATTCACTACTTGTGTTAATTGAATAATTTTCATGGGAAAAAGTGGCTATTCAATTAACAGGGTGTCACTGTATTTCATTTATGAAATCTGCATCCACAGATGGATATGTGTTCCGACTAGATCGCAATTTATCCGAGGAAAAACTGGTTTTGTTACCATAGTACTGACGGCGAAGTTACCCTTTATCAGAAAATACCAGAATTTATCTATTGACTAAAGTGAATTTTTTGATTTGATTGGTTGATAGATACGTGGTATGAGACCATATTCATTCAAACACACGATACGTCCGCCCAGCCACTGACAAATTTCCCATACCCAGTGGAAGCCTCGTTCCGAAATCTACAAATTGTCCGTACCCCGTAGAAGACGCGTCAATCCAGTTTTACAGTGTACATGAGTAGGTATAAAAGGAGAGTTTACTATCACTTTGTACATGTACGTGTACAACATACGTACACGATGCGTTCACCAACGTGGAATTCAGTGTTAAATCGCACGCTTGTTCACAAAAATGTACAGTGATCTTGAATCCCCCATGTTTTTTTGTGACTCCTAGATCGCACTTTTAACGTTCAAATACTCGTGGTGAACGCGCGTTTTTAAAACAAGGTGAAATTGTACATCTTCACTTTTATCTTTTACTTTAAAAATTTTTGTCGACGTTCCCATCGCAGATCAGACCATCGATCCATCGTTGGTGAACGCGAGCAAAAAATTCTAGGCTATCATCAAAAAACGGTCTGCGGATTCTGCATCAGTGATCCAGAACTCTCCATTGTTTTGAGGCGGTGGGTTTTCCCCATTTATGATGCCATTAGGGGAATTCCCCACTATGGGAATTCCCAAACTCAGCTAATCGAGCGATCGGATCGCTCGATTCTCCGCCAGTCGACCGATCGGATCGCTCGATTCTCATAAACTCGATCATACGGAGTTATCTCCCCTCGTCGTGGGGTGGGGGAATATCCTAGGAAATAAATAAAGGTGATCGATATATATAGGAGAGAAAAACAAATATATAAATAATAGTTATTTAGAAAAATAAATATATCAAATCGAATAGATAATAATAAAAAAAAATACGTAAATCATGTGCGCTTCCCAGACTATTAGAGCGAGGATTCTTTTAAACATGCTGATGAGCGCATACGCAATCTGCGTGAACGATGAACTACGTTCCATCTTGTTAGAACGATGCGTCGGATGTCGGGATCATTTAGACTTCGATCACGAGAATCATTCGTGTCTGACGATGGAAAGGGAAGATATGGTCGTCATGTATTTCGAACCGGCGTTCGAACGCGTTAGATTCGACGATGTGATCACGTTTTGGAAGAGATTAGTCTTTTGTAAGAATCAAGACAAGCCCACAGTTTCGGGAGAACTGAAATTGGCGCGTAGAAGTCTGACTTTAGAAGACAAGGGATGCATCAAGAAATTATTGCTGAACGAAGCATACGTCTAAGTTTTTTTCGTTGATATAAAATAAGTGAGAACAGAAAATAAAAAAAATAAATACACACATAAATTTTTTTTATCTAATATTAGAAAGAAAAAAACACAAAAAAATGAGAACTAGAAATAAATTGTATCCGACGTTAGTGGACGACGAGGACGAGAAGCCGATCGACGTTTTGCCGACGGCACCATCGCTAGAAGAAAAAGAAAGAGGAGAGAGGTATCGCATCGATCAAACCAATAGAATCCAAGAGTATCTAACTCGAGAGAGAGATTCTCGTCGTTCCCTCAAGAAGAAGTATTCGCGTTTCGTGACATTCGTCAACGCGATCGACACGACACTCATCACGATTTCCATGGGTTTACACGCGGCCGGCATCGGATTGTTGTCGACCGCGGTCGCCGTTCCGATCGTGTTGACCGTAGAAGGAGTGGTCCTCGCCGCCGGATTGTTTGGCACGCTCGGAAACGTTTTGAGTAGGAAATTATATCTGAAGGCGAGGAAACACGACAATACTCGTGTCTTGGCCGACTCCAAGATCGACACGATATCCGAAATGATCTCTATGGCGTTGAAAGACGGTAGGATATCGGACGGAGAATACTTCGCGATATTGAGCGAGAAAACGAAATACGATGCCATGAAAGAAGCCGTGAGAATCAAGACTCGTCAGATCATCAAGGAAGAGATGAAGGATTCTCTCGTGGAAAAGGGGAGGAAAGAGGCCAGGGAGGAATTCAGTAAGATGATAGAACTCAAGAGCAGCGATTGAAAAAAAAATATATATATAAGAACAGAATTTAAAAAAAAAAATTAAATTTATATATAAAATAAAAAAACAAAATTAATTTAAATAACTCTTAAAAAATGTATTGCATAAAGTGTAAGAGAGTTACCGAGACGAGTAATTCTAGAGAAGTGCGAACTAAAAACGACAGACAGATGCTTCGCAGAATTTGCGACGTGTGTGGTTCTGTCAAGACACGATTCGTCAAAAAAAAAGAACGTGAGCAAAGGTAAAGGTATCGTGAATAAAATGATCAATAATCTACATTTCGAAATGCATCTGCCCGGTCACAGTTTCACTGGACCCGGAACGAAATTGAACAAGAGACTCAACGCCGATCTGACACCCAAATCTTGGAGCAAACCTGTGAATAGGGTGGACGCGGCCGCGTATGATCACGATCTGTGCTACGCCGGACATCCCGACACCAAGACTCGCAACGACGTCTGCGATATAAACATGTTGGGGAAATTGAGAGGCATATCGAATCCGACCAGGAGAGAGAAGATGGAACGTTCACTGGTCGGCAATCTGATCGGTGCAAAACGTCGATTCGGATGGGGCGTTCAAAAAAAAAGCGCATCTGAAAAGAAGAAGAAACGATTATTGACGAGCGAATTGGCCGAGGAGTTACACAAACCCATAGTGCGTAAATTTCGAAAGAGAAGGGTGTTCGTGAAGGGTCTGGATGATATTTGGTCTGCCGACTTGGTCGACATGAGATCGTTTTCAAGGTGGAACGAGGGCGTCAAATATCTATTGACGGTCATCGACGTGTTTTCCAAATACAGTTGGATCAGAGCTTTGAAGAATAAATCGGGACCTTGCGTCGCCGAGGCTCTGAAGAGCGTGTTCGACTCGTCTTCTCGAAAATCGAGTAAATTGTGGGTGGATAAGGGAAAGGAATTCTACAACAAGGACGTTCGTCGATTGGTAGACCTCTACTCGATCAAAAACGAAGAGAAAGCCAGCGTGGTGGAACGTTGGAATCGAACAATGAAGAAAAAGATGCACAGATACTTCACTGCGAATTCACCAAGAAATACATATACGCTCTGAACGGTCTGGTCAAAGATTACAACACGCGACACAGATCGATCAAGATGACTCCCGCGGAAGCTAGCGATGCTCGAAACGAAAAACGGGTTTACGCAAATCTATATCCTGAGAGATCTAAGATCAGGAAGAAGTCTAGAACGCCGAAATTTGCGGTCGGTGATCGAGTGAGAATTTACGCTTATAAGAAGCACTTCGAAAAGGGTTATACTCCTCGACGGACCTCGGAAATCTTCGTGATAATCAAAATATTTCACACCGATCCGGTGACTTACGAAATCGAAGCTTTGGATGGAGAAGAGATCATCGGAAAGTTTTACGAACAGCAATTACAGAAGACGAAGTTTTGATGAAGAAGACAAATTTTTTTTATTTACTCTCTTTAACATTTTCTTGTTTACACACATATATATATAAGAGAGAAAAAAATAATAATAAAAAATAATTAAAAACTATTTTTAGACAAAGAAAGCAAGTTAATTAATAAACAAAAAACTAAAAATCCTTTAAAATGACAAATATACTAGATATAGCACAAAGCATAGTGAAAGATGAAAGTATTCAAGAATAGGAGGTTCACGAATACGAACCAGTAACCGGAACGAGTTTGAACAATGCGGGAGAGATAAGAATCAACGTCGAAACTCAAGATCTATTCGTACATCCTAGCGAGAGTTACATAGTGGTGCAGGGACATCTCACCAAGGAAGATGGGAGCGACTACGCCGACGACGACACGGTTACTCTTGCCAATAATGGCATCATGCATCTATTCAGTAACATAAAATACATGCTATCCAGACAAGAGATAGAATCTGTGTTTCATCCCGGTCAGGCCACCACAATGTTCGGACTCTTGACGTATCCTGATGATTTTTCTAAATCCAGAGGACTTAATCAGTTGTGGGTGAAAGACACCATAGGCCCGGCTAGCGCAGGCGCTGCTGCGATATTCGACTATGTCGTCAAGACGTCCAGACCTAAAGGAACGGTTTAATTCAGGATACCTTTGAAACACATCTTTGGATTTGCGGACGATTACAACAAGATCATGTACGGATTCAAACACAATCTGACGTTGATTCAAAAAGGAAACGATGACGCAATAGTGAGACTCACTGTGACCGATGCGGGTAAGATAACTCTACACAAGATATCGTGGTTCGATCCGCACGTGGAGCCTTCGATCGTGAAGAAAGCATGTCTCTACAAGATCATAGAATCCAAGAGTAAATTACCCGTGGGATTTAGAATGAGACAGTGCAACACGGCTAGCATTCCTCCCTCCACGAATCACTTCGATTGGAGATTGATGGTGAAATCCGCTTCCGAGAGACCGCGTTTCATCGTGGTTGCGTTTCAGACCGATAGGGACGGGTCTCAGGAAAAGAATGCGTCGCTGTTCGATCACTGCAGTTTGAGAAACATGGAAGTGTTCTGAACGCCATGAGATATCCAGCAATCGATTACAACATGTCATTTGACAAGAACGATTTCTGCAGACTGTACGGCGATGCCGCTGATTTTAGAAAGAAGTATCACGGTCTAGACGAATTGATGAGCAACCCCAACATGTCTCCCGGCGAATACAAGTCGATGTATCCCATGTTCGTATTCGATGTCAGTAAACAGAGTGAACGACTCAAGAGTAGCATCTTAGACATTCAGATCAAGATGCAATTCGATAGAAACGTTCCGAGAAAAACCGAAGCCTTCGCCCTGGTCCTGTCGGACAGAGAATTAAAATTCGAATCGGATGGAAATAAGATGTCGATCATTCGATGAGAGACGAGTGTGTGAAAAAAATAAAAAACAAAAAAAAATAAAAAGTAATGAGTAATTATTAAAAAAAAAATAAAAAAATAAATTCGGTTTTAATGATAATTTTTTAACAAAAAAAAAGTTTCATCCGAGAAAAAATCATCTTTTTTCAACATTCTGAACGTACAAAATGTTACAATTCGTAAGTAGTCACATAGAAAACGAAATACACATTTCAATTTCGCATTTGAAAAAAAAAGATTTTTACGATTACGTTCTGAATTATTTAAAAGATCGCATGCTATTCACTAGAGAGAAACAAAAAGGATATTTCATGATGAAGATATTAAAACTTGGAGAGATCTTAGATTGTTCGATGCTGTGCGATCGTCTCTCCGTTTCCGTCAGATGTTCCATCCTGTGTTGCAAGCCAAAAAACAAAAAAAAAGATGTGGAAAAATGGTTAGGTAAACAGCGGGATAGACGGTTGAAAATGAAAAGAATGAGACGCTTTCCACCATCACCACTACCTTCTGAAGAGAATGGTAATGATGCGAGTGTTATCAAGAGATGCACAACATTCGTTCATAATTATGATTCGGATCAACAAAAGTGTTGTTATAAACGTATCATATCACAAAGAAAAAGAAAAAAGAAAAAGAAGAATCGACGCTGAAAATTGAGAAAAAAGAAACGTTATTATAATATATGGTGATAGTGAAGAAGAAGGAAAACAAAAAAAAATGAGATCTAAAGATGATCTCATTACTTTTTTCTTTTGTTTTTTCGTTTTTAATAATCACACATTATTTTTTTTTAATTCATTATTTTCCACGCGTTCACTGTTTGTTCAAAGGAACTAGTTCGATCAGTAGACTCACCACGGAAGTGGCGGCTTCGGGATTATTGGTTTTCATAACGAAATTAATCCTGTCTCCGGCGTTCACTTTGAGAGGCGTGCCGAACGTGCTAACATTCGCATGTTGATTCTCAGTCTTTTCAAAGCTGTATCTCTTATCGCTCTCTACACCATTCACCATGAGATTGACGACCGCTCTGTTATTCAAATCCGAGGAAGCCAGACTCATTCGAAGGATTTCACCTCCCAACGGCATGGGATATCCCACTTGACCATGTTTCGATCCGCTACCTCCATTTCCGAAAGACCACGCAGCTTTTCCCTCATCTAAGGTGCCAGCCTCTTCGGCCCACACGGTGATCAATTGTCTAGCATATTTGACTTTCTCCACCACCGAAATCAGGGTGCAGGCATCCGTCATGTTCAGGGGATCCGGTAGATTCGTGAGCGCATGTCCACCCATATCTAGTTTACCTTCCATGATGTCACCCTTTCTCCAGACCGAGTTGTCGTCCACGTACTTCCTGCTTACCGCGCTGGAATCGAATTCGGGATCGTGACCGAGACCGAATAAATTCTCACCGTTCATGTTGATGCCACCCTCCATGGTTCCGCCAGATTGTTTGTTCAGGTAGAGATCGTCCACTTGCGATTCTATGTATTCTTGTGATCGTATCACGGCAGGATCTACGTAGCCCTTGTTGACCGCAGTTGAGTCTGCATCCGTGTCGTCAATCTTCGACAGATTCAATATCTTGTGGAATCCCACATTCAGATCCGATTTCATTTCACGTCTGTCAGACTTTCTCTGTTCCAGATCTACATAGTGTTTGGTCGCCACGTACTTGGGATTCGTGGGAGTGGCCACGTTCGTTATCTTGTTAGAATTGGTGTTCAATTCCGAGTGCATCATTTTCTGAATGTATCTATTTCTCAGGTGTTTGCTGAATCTCACGTGAGAGTCGTCTGCGTATTTCTTGGTCGCGGCATCGGTGGGATCTACGGGATTCGTGACGTTCACCAAGCATTTGGATTTCAGATCGAGATCGTCAGTCATGGTTTTATCCATGTAATTATCTAGCAGGATTCGTTCGAAATCGACGTTCCCCCTGTCAACGTATTTTTTAGTCGCAGCATCTGCGAGATCTATTGGCTCGGGAAGATTGTAGAGCTTCTTATCGTTCATGTTCAAAGGTTCTTCTCGAGGTTCATATCTCCAAACGTAACGTTCGTCCAAGTTGGCAACATCGTAACCATCGTCGACTTCGAACGTCTTCCTCTTCTTTCTCGGGTTGATTTTTTCGTCGTCACTTCTACCAAATTTATCGACTGGCATGTTGTTGTGGGATTTTTTTGTTTTTTAGAAAAATATGTTCAAAATGCAGTTTATTAAAAATGAACTATGTTATTTTATTTTTCGTTTTTATTTGATTAAAAATTTTTTTAAAATAATTTTTTATCTTTATATATACTATAAAAAAAAATCTCTCTCTAATGTAAATCATTGAGAATGTCTTGAAATCGATCTCCTTCAGACCATCTCTTAAGAACGTAGAGACACAGGTGACCGCAAAACACTTGATGTGGTGATTGCACTTGTTCCGTGTTGTAATGAACCATCGATTTATTGAAATAGTTCTTTAATTCTTTTGGCAGCGAGATTCCGTAGCTGTCTAAATAATAATTTTTGTCTTCTTCCCATTCTTCATCCACGCCATCCAGTGAGTGCCTTCACCCGATGAATCGTCTAGATTTAAAATTCCGCATTCCGATTGTCGAGGTCTTCTCTTTGGCAAGGCATCTCTGGAAAACACTCCTAGAAAATCTTTGATTTTCAAATCTTTTGCCGCATTCAACAGATCGATGCTGGATAGGGGTTCGTTAGGTAAGAAGACACCTTCTACGGATATCTTTATTTTCTTATTCATAAATGCGTATATATTTCTTTTTATTTATTTTATTATAATTTACTAAAAATGACGTTATTTTTTTTTTTCTATTTTTTTCTTTTTCTTTTTAAACTAACTTTCTCGATGTCACTATCGATTTCTATAATTTTGTGTTCATCTAATTCTTCTTGATTTTCTGGAATCCTATCATCCACAATCGTATCTGGAATCCTATCATCCACAATCGTATCTAGAATCCAATCATCCCCATTCATATCGTCTAAAATTAGATCCAAAGTCCAATGTCCGAGTGCCAAAGTGCTTATTTTATCGTCTAACACGAATCTCTTATCGTCGTCGGCCGTCAGCGAAATCTTGTTGACTATTTTGGTATACAAGTCGTGATTTTCGCTTCGAATCGATTTCATAGTCTTATACACCGGACCACTTCCTAACAGACAATCTTTATACTCTTGGAAAGAGATGTTTTGTTTTTCTTCACCACGCACGCTTTAACTCCTTTGCACTTCTTGATCTCTTCATCATCTTCTAGACGATAAGCAGACAGTTTGGGTCTCAAGCCCACGAATTTGACAATCTGTTTACCGCCGCTCTCGTCCTTAAATTTACCCAACACCTTCTTGTTGTCGTTCGATTGAATGTTGGATGGGTGATCAACGGGATAATTGCTCGTGTCGAACCACTCGGCCACGTCCGGAGATATATCTCGGTAGACGTCTTTCGCCTCTATCTCGTAAACTAAACTGTTCATGTCGGTGAACAGTAGTTTGGCTTTGTCACCAAATTTTCGTTTGATGTAATCGTAGTGAAACTCGCACATCAATCGCTTGCTGATATCTAAGATGATCGGTCTGAGATAATACGGTTTGTTGAACTTCAGGTGCGTCTTTTGCATGTGAACGGCCACAAGATTTTCATCGAATATGTTTCGGTGTTTGTAATTGGGTTTTGCCACTAATTTTTTAGCTCTTTTCTCAGACGTGACGAGTCGAACGTCGGTCGTCTTCCTGATGTTTTCCATTGATTTGCCGTACACGCAGTTGTTCATGAGTTTGAAGAAATCTTCTTTGAAATCGTTCTCGGCTCGAGTTCTGAGATTCGTGTTGAGATCGATGTATTTTTTCATCCAAGGCTCTTCGTCGAATCGAATGATGCGATGTATGTCGACTAATTTCATCCCGTAATCAACGTACTGTTTCAAATTCTCGCTGTAGACGACGTAGTTACATGTGTTAAATAAATTGGGAATGAGTTTTTCCTCGTCTCCTCCGTCCGGTTCCATTCGTTCGGGAGCTAGCAGATAATCGTTGTGTGGATCGTGTAATTCTTCCGGATAGTTCAAATCGACTTCTAAAATGCAAGGATAGTCTCTCCATTTTTGCATCTCTTCCGGTTCCGTTACCCATTTGAAATTTCCAATCGGTAAAGGATGACTCATAGCCCAACTATAGAGATTATTAGCGTCCCAATACTGTATGTATTTAGTCGACCATTTCGAATTGAAACCTTCTTTCATGTAGGGATTGTTAGCCTCAGAATATCTGTGAGAGATCATCGAGATGCCACCTCTCGCAGCCCTTTCGAACATGAGCAACATGTCCATGTTGGATAATAATTCCAATTGGACTTTGGTGGTCTTCAACAGAGCGTCCCATGTCAGACCGGGTGCGGTGAAATACCAAGCGGGATCCAGATCGTAATTTTGACGACAGACGTCTCGAAAATTTTCGAACACGTCTGCCAAGAGCAGAATGTCGGTCTTCAGATAGAGATTGTGATAATCTCTCATGTTTTCATATCGAATGATTTCCACACGTTTTTGGCGTGTTCGTAATTCTCGTCGGAAATGTCGGATTTGTATAATTTCGAATAAAAATCTTCTTTCGAAGGTAGTGCGGTGTCTTCGAATCTCTTTAGATCGTTCATGTAATCGTAAGGATAGACTCCTTTCCTCACCATGACGTCTACTCATTCTCCAAAATGTTCGCTTGTGATTTTAAATTTATCCTTGCTCATGTTATCGACTAATTTTTCCAGAGCGGTCGACATGAATTTAAAACTGTCGATGAAATGTATGCATCTGTGAATGGATTTCGTTTTTTCTTTCAACGTATTTCCGTCGATTACTCTTTTCTTCTCCATGAGCTTCCATTTCGTGAAGGAAATGTATCTTTCTTCGCTGTTCACGATGCAATTTAATTCTTCGTGTGAGGTGCTGAGATTTTTCATGAACAGATGACTGTCGTAACCCGAGAGATTGTGAAACATCACCGGATAGAAAGCGGTGTCTCGATATTTTAAATTACACTTGCTGTGAGCCGGACCGCGATACAGACCCGTGTAATGATCGTGGTCTCTGACCTTCTTATTTTCCTCCGAATTCTCATCGAACGATTGTCTGCATATGTGACATTCGGTGGCTCTGTTATTTTCGTCCTGCTGCTCTCGCGTGATGATCATTTTTGCCGGAGTTTTGAATTTGTCATATAACATTTGAATTTTCAATTCTAACTCTTCCACAAACCTTTGAGCCACGTCGTCGTCTTCGCACTGTTTCGTGTAGGTGAAGGGACCCATGTCGTGTTGCGAGTCGAAAGCACATTTCACGTAAATGCAATAGCCCGAAGGTATGTGTTTTTGATATCTTTCGACGTAACTTTGAAGAGCGTTGGGTTGACAGGAACTCATTTTCGCGGTGAAACATTCGAAATCGGCGTACACGATGAATGGTACTTTTAACCTTCTATTGTGATTTTCAAACTTCACGATGGTGTTGGGTTTTGGCATTTTGACGGCGACACCTTGATTTTCGTTGCAATATTCCTGATGTTTCGCTAATGATTTTTCGGTCTTAAATATGTTCATGCAATTGTAACATAAAGATATCTTTCCGTTATGATTATTATTTTGTTTCGACAGTAATCGGGTCGGATGTTTAACCCAACAATAATGACGATTGTCACCATTCGAAATCAATAATAAAATAATCGTCTTTTCTCTTCTGAGATAGGAAGTCTGTCTAAGAGGATAGATCATTCGTTTTTCGTCGTCGTATCCAAGGACGTTCACCGCTACGGTGGGATTTTGAGCCTCGAAATGTTCGTTATGTTTTAACTCTGTTGGAAAAGTCACTCCGGTCCAATCGAGATTTTTAGAAGTTTCCTCGTAACGAGAAACTCTAACGGAGTTTATTTCGACAGGGTATAAAGCGGAGGTGACTGCCCATTTAAAACACTGATCATCTTTATTTCTCACGTTGACCACGGCGTGTTTCTTAGTCAAGAAATATGGTAATTCCAAGTAGGAAGATCCTTTCAACGGATCATTTTTATTCATGTGAATTTCGAGTTTTAACACCCCATCGAACGTCCAATTACTACCTTCATGTTGATAATTCGCAAGAGACGTCAACATCTTGTCTTTCATCTTTTCGAAAACGTCCGATAGATCTGAACCTTGAAATACGGGTTCGACGTTAGATCTGAAATATGCATTTTTCACGATGCTCTCGCCGGACTTCACGTCGATTTTATTCATTATGCAATGGAGTATCATCTTAATTTTTAATCCCACGTTCATGTATTCGTGAAACAAATCCAATACTTCTTTCTTCACCCGTTCCATGAACAATTTCGGATCGATTTTCTTCAACGAGGGAATCACGTCGAAAGTTTTAAAAATGCCTTTGATCGCACTCTCCCATTCTATGGGTTTCCATTGGAATAGTTCTGCAACGAGTCGTGTTACATATTCTTCTCCTTTCTCTTCGTCGATTGCTCGTTGAATTTCGCTCGATATATCTCATTTGTCTAGAATCTGAAGTGCATCACTCGTTTTCGTTTTAGTTTTTCTTTTCTTTTCTTTGGAAACTTGATGTTCTTCAATGGCTTTTCGTTTAGTCATCTTCTTATTTTTCACAATCGAAACGTTTTCGTTTTTTTTCGACATCAGCATTTCGATTCCTTTTACTATCTTCTCATTTTTCACAACCGATGCATCTTTTGACGTCGTTGCTATCGACATTTCGTTTGCCTTTCTAGCTTTTCGCAAATATTCTTGTATGACATCAATTTTTTTTGATTTAGTTCTATGATTTCTGAAATCTGAAATTTGTAATAGTTTACAAATCTCGTTTAACTGAGGTATGGTTTTCTCATTTAAATTTACCATTGTTTTATCTGTTTGCTTCATTTGTAAGAATATTTTTTTTTTTTGAATTTTGTATTAAATAATTTGTTAAAAAAGGTTTGCTTTTTTACTCTTTTTATATATATATAATAAAAAAAAAAAAAAAAAAGTTAAATTTTAAATTCAATTTTTTTTTCTTTAATGTGTTTTTATTCAAAAACAATTTAAGACTGCTTTTATTTCTCGTTCGCAAAACGAACACGTTTTCTCGTCTTTGGAATAACATTCTCTACAGTAACGCAGGTAGGCGCACAGTAGAAACAAGACGTTTGCGACACTTTTGCAGAGCAGACACATGGTGGACGTTTTGCTCGGCTCTTTTTTCGACGAGTGAAGATTCTTATCTTCCAATTTCAATTCTCTAGGACCCGGAACGTCGCTAGCGTTCTCATAAAATCGACACTCGACGTTCGAAGTTGCATTTCTCTTCATCAGTTCCATCGCCGCACCATCCAAAATGGTCGAAAGTGGAGCTCCGCTCTTGTCGAATTCCTCCCTACTGTCAAAGATTCTGGCTATGACGTCCTTGGGCAATCTACGATCCATGCACTCTCGAAGCAATCTGTATTCGGGTTGAAACAAGCTCTTGCCAAACACGAACAATCTGTCGTAATCCAACCAGTCGGGTCGGGACAACAGATTCATCAACAGATTGGTCTTTCCACAATTCGATTTTCCCACTATCAAACCTCTTATGCTCTTGGGAAAGAACTCGTTATTCGACCTCTTGGTCGCGGCGTCATTCCAAGACATATCTTTAATGTTCATCTTTGTTTTATTTTTTTTTTTTGTTGTTATTTTAGATTCTTTTCAAACGCAAATTTTTTATGTTTTTCAAACTCTGTTTTTAATGTTATTATTTATTTATATATCGCACCGTCGTGAGTTCTCTTCAATGCGGATCCACTCGTCATTTTGGCTAAATCTTGTATGGGCACCACAGCATCCTTAAAATCTTTCCAACTTTTCGGTGTTCGCTCTAACGCAGCTCGCTTCGCCGGCGGACTGATCAACTTGTCGATCAATGCGTCAGCTGCCCTCTTGCCAGCCACAGAAGCTATCCTACCACTGGCTTCGGAAGCGGCTTTCTTACCAGCATCCAAAGCCGTCTTCTTACCGACCTCAAATGCGGTCGATGCGAGTTTTCTACCCGCATCGCCCGTGAACGCTCGCATTATAGAATCGACGATGCCAGAACCGCCTTGAAAATAAGTCCTGCCGTATCCCCTGTTCTTTATCACCAACATATTTTATTTTTATGATATATTTTGTTTTTTCACTGGTAAATCGTTTTGTTGTTTTAAATACTTTTATTATTCTAGTGTAAGAATTTACTGTTTTATTTTTTTTTTTTGTTTGTTTGTTTGTTTCTCTCTACTTATTATATACACATCAATCCTTCAATTCGTTCATCAGCCTTTTATACTGGTTTTTATTCAAAACCTTCTGTCTTAACAATTCGTCAGATATAGCAACTATCTGATTATCTAATCCTGTGTTACCAACCCGTCTGCTCGCCATCAACAAACTCAATCTCTGAGACAGAGCGTCGGAATCGCTCGGAAGAAAAGTGGTTTTCACCCCTTTGCCAGTCACCGATTCGACGAACTTCTTGTTCATATCCCATATGGGTTTCACCACTTTCGTCCACTTGTAACCTCTGTTGGCTTTGGGTCTCGTCTCTCTGGCATCGTTATTTCTCTTCATGGCGTGGGTCTGAACCAGAATGTCTCCGTAATTATCGAAATCCTGTTCCGTGTAATCGCTGGGCTTGTCGTAAAGGAGCAATCTGCGCAGACCATCGGTCAATTCGTATTTGTTCGAACCCACGATCAATTCATCATCGTCAATTTCTACTTCTGTGTCTCCTACAAAAATCCTTCCCTCCGAATCCTTATAAAATCCATACGACTGATCTCTCTTACCGCCATCATCATCGGACGATGTGACGGTACTAGTGGTGATATTCGAAGCTGTATCGTCGCTCTCGCTCATATGTGTTTGAATTCCCGTGGGAACGTAATCCGGTGTAGATTCAACGGAATACCGATTTCCAAAACTAGGAGGCAACGAACCCATTCTCAAAGAACTCTCCTTTATGGGTCTCAATTCTTCGACTATCTCCTTCCTGCTTCGCTCTTGACCCTCCGTCACGGGTTTAAATATTTTTGTAGCTTCGCGTTTGAGTTCCATCTCACCAAGACGTCTGCTTCTGTCAGCAGACTGAATGCTCTTCTTAGCACGTTCATACTCGCCAAAAATTAGATCTCGATGTCTAGGATCCATCTGTGAAAACATCTTTCGTTTTAATTGTTTTTATTATTTTCAAAATTAAATGTTTAATTATATTTTTTGTGTTTTAAGTAATAAAAATCTTTCCGTCTTTAATATAATAAACTGACTGTTAATCGAATTGGTGAAGTTTAAGAATACGTTTAAACAGTACATGACAAACCGGTTTCTGATTTAACGCATTTTGACAGTAGTTTTTTTACATTTTGTCAAAAGATCACCATTCACACATCAAACAACCATTCACTCAATATCGAATTAAGAGAGAATCCCTTTGATGACTGTTAAACAGTTTCAACACACAACTGAAAACTAATTTTAACGCTGAGAACCTATTTCATTTCTCTCTGATTGCTATCATGAATATATTAAAAATTCACCACTCAAAAACCTAATTGAGCGGAAAATGCGTTTTAAACATTCCACTAAGTGTTTGCCTCTTCGAACAATATCCTCGAAAACTCAATGTCTATTCATCTCATTCAAGACAAAACGCGAATATCTATTACAGATCGACTCCTTCAAAACAATATTCTCCAAAACTCAATTTCTATCCGTCTCATCAAGAGAAAACATGAATGTCTATAATACAGACCATATTCATAATCGACTCTTTTTGAACAAAAAAACCTCATTCAATCATAACGATAACATGTGTTAGTTTTACTTCAGGAAGACGTGACAGCGGGCTCGCGAATTTCTAACACACCAACAACACTCTTCATTCAGATCGAGTTTATGAGAATCGAGCGATCCGATCGGTCGATTGGCGGAGAATCGAGCGATCCGATCGCTCGATTAGCTGAGTTTGGGAATTCCCATAGTGGGGAATTCCCCTAATGACGTCATAAATGGGAAAAACCCACCGCCTCAAAACAATGGAGAGTTCTGGATCACTGATGCAGAATCCGCAGACCGTTTTTTGATGATAGCCTAGAATTTTTTGCTCGCGTTCACCAACGATGGATCGATGGTCTGATCTGCGATGGGAACGTCGACAAAATTTTTTAAAGTAAAAGATAAAAGTGAAGATGTACAATTTCACCTTTTTTTTAAAAACGCGCGTTCACCACGAGTATTTGAACGTTAAAAGTGCGATCTAGGAGTCACAAAAAAACATGGGGAATTCAAGATCACTGTACATTTTTGTGAACAAGCGTGCGATTTAACACTGAATTCCACGTTGGTGAACGCATCGTGTACGTATGTTGTACACGTACATGTACAAAGTGATAGTAAACTCTCCTTTTATACCTACTTACATGTATTATATTTTAATTTTTTATCTCCAAAATATAGCTCATGCCCCCTTATTGCAATGAGCTTGTCGAGTGCCTTCCAACGTGACAAAAAAGAGAAGAAATTCAATAATTTTTTTATACTAGTCATATCGGCAAAAACAAAAAAACTCTTTTGCACAAAAATTCCACAGAAACCTGTATGGCTCAACAATGGAAGATAAAAGATCTCATGCTGTGTGTGTTCACACATGAACTGGATTGTACTTCTAAAACGGAAAGTCAATAGATAAATTCGTTACCCCGTGTCTGATCACGTATATCGGTATCGATACGGCTGGCTTCGGGTAGGTAAAAACCCGTACCACGTGGTCAGACACGGGGTAACTAATATTATTCAGTTTCGAAGATAATTATCTGAGTCAGGAAATCACATGTCGCGTGACCAATATAACTAACGGGCACTCTCTCTACCATTGTACAGAAATGTCCAACGAATATGGACTATTTCTCTCAGTTATCAGTAAACAGTTATTCGGGAGCGCGATGGCGCAGTGGTTACGGCATTGGCCTTCAAACCAAAAGGTCCTCGGTTCGATCCCCGCCAGGGGGTAAACTGGGTTGCGTCCTTAGGCAAGACACCTTATCCCTATTGCCCTCGTGGGGGCACGGTGGCGCTGTGTACTAAGGCGCACTGCACGTCGATGGCGCACTCGTCTTCAACCAATGCTAACCCTGCTTGTGGGGAGTTAGTACGTTGGGGCGTCTGACAGTGCTCGCCGTTGCTCGGTGGTTCTCTCCGGATACTCCGTTAGTTGTTCTAAGAGAATTCCGAGTACAAGTCGCGACACTGCGTACTTTCGGTCCCGTACAACATTTGCGCGAGCATGTTAATCAATCAACTTTAATAGCCATTAAACTAAAGAGAATTTTTCTCAAATATAGAAAATTTGATATATTTAGCGATGTGTCAGATATTAAAAATAATCAATTCTCTTCATACTTTTCCGGATGAAAGAATTGCCAATATATGTTAATCCTAAAAATGGCGCCATTCTGCGTTCGAAAGTACACAGAGGGCAACGAGAAAAGTTTATTTGGAACCATTTCTTATCAAACTTACTTGAAATAGATTTTTGCACGCATCAGAATACAGTACTCACTTCATAATAGTCCGCGATAACTTCTATACTTAGTCAGGTTTAATGAACAATTACCGACAATAATTGCAAATTACGGGATGGCAAATTTGTTTACTTCAATAACTGTTTTCAGTTATGTAAAATGTTAATAAGTGTACACCAAAACATCACGGTGGTTACAAAAACGGATAGAGAATTTCGACCGGATTGTGTCGCGATCAAATCGAAATTCTCTGTGTTTTCTCTTCTCTCCCAACAACACTGCAATACCTCGCATATCGGTTAAGATACGCGAGAACACTGAATTCGAAATGCTGTATTGTTTTTTTTCTAAATTCGGGCTTAGTTTTGTGTTAGATTATTTAGAAAATCAGCGAACAGCGTTCTTTCGATTTGAAGCATCATCAAACCCAATCACTTTTAAGGCCTGTGAAGAAATTTCAAGTATTTCGAGACACTGAAAACACATTTTTTGTTCTACAGACTTTGCATGTTTTCAAGAACCAAGATGAACCCTGTAGTATAACAACCTTCCAATCTGTTGAAAGCTTGTCGGCGAATTTCAGCTTTGTGCACTCACATTTACCCCAGTGTAATAAGAGACTGCAGTAGTTTCACGATAGGCATTTCCATACTATAGAATAACCTATCTTACACGATTATAGTGATGCCTATAAAATAACTTAATATGTGATGATCAAATATAATCAGTAGTGGAATATTACCTTGTAGCAATGAAAGCAATATGCACTCTCCACCTGTTGGGACTGGTAGTTTCTAACCCTTTGAAGCCGTTTGAAGCCGTTTTCATAATCCAGCTTTATAAGGCCTAAATTTGAAAATTAAGTGGTACCTCAGTAAATTTGTGCAATATTAGTTGGTCCACCTCCAAATAATGAATATGGGCTCTTCCAACTGAAGCAAATAGGGAGCGCAGTGGCTCAGGAGATAGAGGTGCAGGCTGCAAGTCGAGAGGTCCTCGGTTCAAATCCCACCTGCGGCGACCGCGTTGTGTCCTTGGGCAAGACATTTCACCCCCATTGCCCACGTGGGGGCACGGTGATGTTGTGTACTAAGGCGTACTGCACGTCGATGGTGCACCTGTCTTCAACCAATGCTAACCCAGCTTGTGTGGAGTTAGTATGTTGAGAGCTGACAGTTTCTCGCCGTTGCTCGGTGGTTCTCTCCGGGTACTCCGGCTTCCTCCACCCGTAAAACTGTCGAGGTCATGGTTAGCCATTGTGCAGAAATATGTGACCTTAAACACCAATAAATAAATAAACAAATAAATAAATAAATAACTGAAGCAAATTGACGTGGAAAATGCCATCATGTTCAAAGAGTTCACATTCTGATGTAGAACATTTTATCTGCATAATATTGGTCTGAACGATGTTGTGTATTTAACGCCCAGGAAATGAGACGAATCACATTGTAATATACAAAACACAGTATAAAAACACGCATACTCAAATGCATTGTTTCAAAGTGTGCCTATCGATCGCTACAGGTGGAAGAAGTTAGGCGAACTCGTAAGGGAAAATGTAGAGTGGAACGAACTGAAGGGAATAAATTATCGATGCCACGTGATCGCGCGTCGCTACGCGACCATGATCGGGCATCTTAAATTGAGTGCTCTGAGAAGACATTCTTCAGGCAGACTATACTTGCCAAGTCGGTTCCAAACTACCAAACTACTGACGTAAGTGGCAGCCTATACTTGCCTGAAGAACATCACCAGAACCCTTCTCCCTCACACTTTCCTCCTCTGTCGCTGCTAGACAAGATGCCAATTTGCCGATTTGCGAGAAATTCGCCGCGCTAAACATTGATTCTCGACATTATTTATTTATTGTTTCCTGAATAAGATGAAATACTTGTTGAGCCCCAAACGGTCAGCGTTCTCAACTTTGCTTTTGTTGAAAAATTAAAAAAATCACACCATCCTTACCGCAGAAGCACACTGTTGTGCTCATGTGGTATGATGTTACAGGTTAAGATTGCACTAATCACCAATCACTCCAAAGTAAGTGGTGTTCAGATACAGTTTGGGATTGGCGAATAGAACAATTTGTACCTGTCACGTGATATAGAAACTTTTGTAGAAACATTTCGCTTCACATCTCTTATGGACGAATTGATGCCCTCTCCATTCTTTTTTTTTAACTCCGAGCTAATAAGTAACTGCCGTTTCCCAATGATCATTTCACAGTGCAGTATATTTGTATTGTAATTCAAGAAATTGCACACAAACAAATTCAATAGGTGACATTACATTAACTGGTTGGGTGCTGGAAGCCACTAGCAGGGCTTTCAAAAAAGTTAGGGTACCAGAGCAAATGCTAATATTTTCCTTGCTCCTGTTTCACATTCATTCAAATGCAAATAATATTTTTGTTTATTTGAATTTGTTTTATGACAATTTATTGGAGAGCGCCTGTGGGCACTCTCCAATAATTTGCAATAAAACAAATATTGAATAATAAACTCAGACCACGAAAAATAATCTAGCCATCAACCAGTTAAACATGAAGGTAATAATAATAATAATAATAACTCTTTGGCCAGCCGCTGATTTGTCGCGGTCCTCATAAGAGAAGGCCATCATTCCCCCTGCACCCCACCCCCTCTTCCCCTCCTCTCCTCCCAGCATTCAGATATAAACTGCTTAATAGTGTCCCTCACTTCCTCTTTTTCAATTTCTTCAATAAGCATTCCTACCCTCTCCCTCGTGTCCGCCTTCAGCCATCTATCCTTTGTTTCTTCACCCCACTTCTGCATTATTCTTCCAGTAAATTTTATTCTATGAGGTATATACTGTGGGCATTCCAAGAGAAAATGTTCCAGGGTCTCCACTACTCCAGAGTGGCACATTTGGCATTATATAATTATTATATTTGGTGATATATAACACAGAGATGCATATGTGTACACATCACATTTCTGTATGGTGCGCGGACAAAATGCCATCCGGACAATATCCCAGATTTCTTACCCGGACGAAATCCCAGCGGACAAAATCCCAGACATGGGCGGACAAAACACCAGGCAATATTTTTTCACAAAAAGCGGACAAAATCCAAGGTAGTATTTTTTTTCTGGCAAAAGCGGACAAAATGCCAGGAAATATTTTTGATTTACAAAAACAGTGTTTTGGTTGTTGTTTTACTCAAACTTCTCACTTTGTTTTAAACCGCCTATCCGCCTATTTTTTCATCAATGAAACTTCAATCATGCCAGTTCTCAAACTTCTCACTTTGTTTTAAACCGCCTGTTCATCACTGAAACTTCCATCATTCCGCCTACTCGTTTTGTGTTAACCCGCTTGTTTTTTTAGCGAAGATATATAACACAAATCCGTTGGACAGAATAATCATATCAGATTTGAAGTCCAGTATGGAAGTGATAAAAAGCCAGAAAGGAGGCCTTAAACTTTGTTATGGTGGTTCATAGCTCGTTCGGGGATCACGTGACAACACAAGGGTGCTTCTATCACCTCACACAAAGTACGTGGAGGAAAGTTCAGGAATTGGGTCTAACAAACTTGTATAAATCCAATGTTGACGTTAGGCAGTTTTTGTGCTAAAGTTGATGGACTGGCTCTGTTGCCACTTCCTGATGTGGTACCAGCCATGGAACATTTAAAAAACAATACTCCAGACGGACTGGAGGACTTCATATCGCATTTTGATTCTACATACGTTACGGGTAGCTATCGGGCTATTCAACCACCACCCTCTAACGTTGGGATTTTGTCCGGATGGGATTATGTCCGGTGGGATTATGTCCGGCGTTCTTCTCTATACATCTGGACTGCTGGAACGCCCACACAGAACACATATAGAAAGTACCCCAACTATCGCCATGTTAGGGGGGGGGGGTGTAGGGGCGGAGAGGGGGGATGTCTATAAATCGACAATTCCCACCAACAAAATTTTTTCGAATGTTCTCAGTTTTCCGAAGCTTGGAAATGGCCGGTCGAGTTTTAAAGATTATGCTTTGCTATCTGTGAAAAATTAATACTTTTGACGATGTGCACATTTTTTGAGGCACAATACAAATGGAAAACTTAACACATTTTAATAATTATTGAGAAACTACAAGTGTACACATTGGAAAGTTGATACCGTGTTACTAGTTTTGTGCTGTGTAAACACCATGACGCTTGATGAAGTGAAAGCTGTTATGCTGTAACTATAGTCACGCGAAAGATCTCACGTCATCGATGGGAGGGGTTAACGCGTTGATGTGAATTGACGCCATCGGGGATGGGGCAGATTGAGCCGCGACCCTTTTCCAGCATTACAGTTGTAATGTGATACGTGGTACTGAATGTTGAGATGTCAATGAGATCGCCTCACAATAGGCGAGAAAAAAGAGACTAATGAATTTTGTCGTGTATATGAAGCCTGCGAGAGATACATGTGGAATAAATGTGAAAACGCAGACAGTTGTTAGCAAGAGTGAAATAAATCAAATACGAGAGGTGTCGCCTGTTCTTCTCTTTTTGGATCAATTAATGAGAATACAAAAAATTAATCATTAAATTTTCTTCCGGACGAAGTGAACAATTAATGAATATGGAGAGTTTGTGGAACTATTGTGGCAATCATTTCTTAGAAGTGGGAGTTCGTGTACTAGATTCATTGAAAAGTTATTTATTTTTTTATTTATTGGTAATTAACGCAACAGCAGCAGCTAAGGCTATATAACACGTTATGCAGGTATAACAAATCAGAATTTGCTTTGATATACAGTACGTGGAGAGTGTATTATCACTAAATCACCCGCAGAGTGGGGATTTCACCCAAGCAATAATTGCAAATTTGTTGCAAAGCATAACAAGCACAAGCAATGTTTCAGCCAATGGACCTCCGGGTTAAACCCGGAGGTCCATTGGCTGAAGCATCGCTTGTGTTTTTAGTCGATATATACAAAATTTGAAAGTTATAGTTTGGGTGATAACTTCACTCCGAGGGTGACTTAGTTATAATCCACTCTCCACGTACTGTAACATAATTGAGTAAAACCATGCATAATGGGAATTTTAATGACAGGGAAGCTAGTAGTGAGGTGAGGACAGAACATTTTTTTTCAGGTGAATGTATATCAGACTTTTGCACATAACTGTAATTGTGATTGTTAATATACACCTGTTACTGATTATTATGTTTTAATGATTGCTATGTCTTGCAGTACATTTCATCTAGTGAAACATGATGTTTCTGGTTGATAGCGTACCCAAACACATCCCCTATCCACGTGAAGCGTGCTTCCCACGAATGTCACAAAACCCACTACCATCCACATGCAATATCTGGGTATAAAACAAGAAATGTATCTCTTCTTTTATCAATAAATGTTGTCACGGCAAGGAGGAGACTGTCAGGGGCACTAAGATGGCAAATCGTTGGCATGTCATTCAAAGCTATTGGAAGGCAACTTGGCTATAGTCATTTGTCATCAGCAGACTTGTCCGATAACATCAACAAACCAACGATGCTAAGGACCGACCAAGGCCTGGACAACCCCAAAAGACCTCTACTCGGGACGATCGGAGTCTGGCACGCCTCATTAGGCGTGAACGCTTTGCTTCAAGTGTGGTTTAGAAACGCATTTGACTCCCCAACAGGCGTTTGTGCAACAGATCTGCCCGAAACCGTCTCAAAGCACTGGGTATGAGGTCCAGAAGGTTCATCAAGCGTCCAGCTCTGCCCGATCAGCATCAAAGACGACGGTTGGAGTGGTGTATGACACGACAACATTGAAATCTCAGGACGTGGAAGAGAGTCCATTGGTCAGAGAAGAGTAGGATCCTGCTTCACGTCACAGATGTTCCTATGAGAGTATGGAGGCATAGAAATGCTGCTAACGTGCCCAGAACATCAGACCTATTGTTCCGTATGGTGAAGGATCAGTAATGATCTGGGGATGCCTCTCTCATGATTGTAAACTTGATATGGTGACTGTACGTGAGAATCTCAATGGTCATCAGTACATCCGGGACATTCTCAACCCGTTGTCGTTTTGACAACCACCCGTTGGCTACTGCACGATCGATGACGAAACAAAAAATGTGTTTTTACTTTTTTTTATCAATAAGGTGTTGGAGATTGTGTTTGGACAACTTTCAACATTAATTGCCAGTGTGTGATAAAGAGGCGTTGTTGTTTCTTCAATAAAACAGTGTAGGTTATCAACTGTATAAACGGCTTCATTTAATTAGATGAATACTTAATTAAATACTTCCTTTTGTGCAGACTCGCGACCCGATAAGCACAGTGGATTAGCACTAATTAGTCGATTAATCTGTTGTCAACTAAGTGCAACTACAGGTATATGTACTAACATCATTCAGATCATTGACCCTTTACCCAACGTAACGACCAAAACCGGCCAGCGCTATTCTCAAAAATCGCCAATTAATTTCATTATGTTTTCATTTTTTGTCTCAAAACATAGGTTATGACCCCTCGTTGGAACGAGCTCGTTCCAATGAGGGGTCATAACCTATGTTTTTGAGACAAAAAAATTAAAAAAATTGGTTATTCAAGAATGTTTTTGCAAGTGTCGCCTGCTTTTCAAGTTCGGTAAAGGGTTAATTGAATCAGTGACATAGATATAACTTAGGTGACCGCCCTTTTCGCGTACCGAGGATTTCGTGTTCTGTAGGATTTTTCTGTTACCAATTGTACGTTCTTTATTGGTGCTTAACGCCACATCTGCATCTATGGCTACGTCGTGGCGATAAAACGGTACTGCCAAACACCTCTTTATCTTAAATGCAGTGAAATAAACGTTTAAGACCAGGATCAATCTATACTTTAATTATATGGAAACAAGGAGTAATAACAGTAATGAGTAATGATACAAGCAGAATAATTAACAGTATCCAAATGAACCTGTTAAATAAAGATGAAGGCGAAATCTAGGTTAAACACAAATTTAAAATTTATTGAAAGAGTTTATTTCTTTGGAAAACAAAATCTTGTGTAAGCTAGTATGATTAAAAAAGATCCGACATTGAAGTGCTGCCGCCTGATGAGTAAAATCTGTACAGTCCAAAAGAATGTGTTTCACTGTCAACAAGTGTTCACGCTGGTCCGAAACTGTCTGGTGCCAACGTTTTTGTTATTATTGATATTTTAGTGTCAAACAAAGTGTTTTGGTGCCACGGGTACTTATTTCAAGAGTGAACGGACAATTGGTCACGGTAGAAATCCAACTGAACTCCAAAGTTCTGACGAAACGGCGGTCACCTATGTTATACCTGTACCAATGATTTAATTAATGATCAGACTGAATAATGTCCATATGTACACCTGCTGTTGTACTTAGATAATAACAGATTAATGGGCTAATTACTGCTAATCCATTGGGCTTAGTGGGTCACAGCTCTTTACAGCATTTAATTAGATAAGTACTTCATGCCATCGCGAGTAACTCGCGACTGTATGAAGTATTTATCTCATTAAATTCAGGCTTTTGTAAAGTTGATAGTCTACACTGTTTTGTTTTTGTGGTGTCACAATTTTAGCCAATGAAGATTTTTTGTTGCCAAATCAAACTTTTTAATGCCATTTGCTGAATTGGCACCCGACAGCGTGATCACTGCTGTCATCACATGCTGACAAGGAACACCTTATGGTCGCACATTACCCTCTAACAAAAAGGAATGTGCAAGTCTTGTTTGACCAATATGACATCGCGTCAGAATTATATGATCTGTTCAACAAAGGTTACTGGACGGATACTTATCACTAATATTAGGGCGGGGCGATACAGATTGCTATTCCGTCGCCTGAGTGCTACATAGGACATTCTAGCACTCGGTCGACGATTTGTCGCCCTATCCCATTCCGCATGCCACACAGATTTGGTGTTGGTATTAATATGTGTTTTGGAATCATAAAATTAGTGAGAGGGTCGTTTAAATTTTCTGCACCTTAGGCCGCGGTGACTGCTAACATGTCCAGGTAACCAGGAAAATATGATATCACATCGGTCAAACATTAACGCATTCAAACCCTCACGAAGTTTCAAGATCAGAGCGTTCTTTACAACCCTTTACCCAACGTAACGGCCAAAACCGGCCAGCGCTATTCTAAAAAATGGCCAATTAATTTTCATTATTTTTTCCATTTTTTGTCTCAAAAACATAGGTTATGACCCCTCATTGGAACGAGCTCGTTCCAATGAGGGGTCATAACCTATGTTTTTGAGAAAAAATGAAAACAATTAGTTATTCAAGAATTTTTTTTTTTGCAAGTGTCATCTGCTTTTTATGTTAGGGAAAGGGTTAACTAGGTTAAACTAGCAAAGAGGGGTGGGAGTCTGAAAACATAATCAACTTCCTCTCTTGAACATTCGCGGTGTGTTTGAGTGCGAGTTGTAAAGTTGTAACTTCAACAGTGAAAACAGAACTTGTATTTGGTCGTCTGATAGATGTGATCTAGTCGGTATCCGGACAAAATACCCTCGGACAAAATACCCTTAGGACATAATACCCTAAAAAAATACCCTTAGGACATAATACCCTCAATGGGTAGGACAAAATATCCTCGGACAAAATACCCTCAGACCAAATGTATATAAAGTTGGATTTTTGGTGTTGGGGGGGGGGGGGGTGGTGGGGGCGGGGTAATTGCATCTAAGGCACTAGCCGGTGTTTTGTTTGAAATAACAAGTACCAATATTTTTAATTTTTTTTATTAACCCTTTACCTAACCTAACGAGCCAAAAACGGCCACCGCTATTCTCAAAAATCGCCAATTAATTTTCACTGCTTTTTCATTTTTTGTCTCAAAAACATAGGTTATGACCCCTCGTTGGAACGAGCTCGTCGAGCTCGTTCCAACGAGGGGTCATAACCTATGTTTTTGAGACAAAAAATTAGTTATTCAAGAATTATTTTTGCAAGTGTCGTCTGCTTTTCAGGTTAGGTAAAGGGTTAAACTAAATAGATATGAAGCACAATACCAATGGCAGATGGCAATTGAATATGAAGCACAATATAAATGGCAGATAGCACAGAACATGAAACAAATATGAGGGTATTTTGTCCGAGGGTATTTTGTCCAACCCATTGAGGGTATTATGTCCTAAGGGTATTTTTTTGAGGGTATTATGTCCTAAGGGTATTTTGTCCGAGGGTATTTTATCCTACAATCGATCTAGTCACCAGTAACAACACCCGTTGATACTTTGTCACCACATTTAGATCTACGTCTATATAAATACGTCAATATATTTTATGCTTAGATTTTATTTCGGACAGCAGAGGGTTTGTCTCATGTTTCGAGGAAGCAAGGTCCAAAACAACAATAGGTTTCCTTGGATGACAAGGAAAAACATTCGGTTCACGGTTCTATTCTATCGATCGGATCCCACAGGAAGCTTAATTCTAATTCCCAATGGAGGAATGGGCTTCTGTAAATAAAATTAAACATTTTGAGGTTCTGAACACAGTCATAAGCAGGGTTTGGTTGATTAGAGAACAGTTTAGTAACATTCTGGAGTGAAAGTTTAATTCTGAGTTTCCCAGGAGAAGGCGTCCCTGCCTAAACGAACATTGAATCTAAAGGTGATGTTTTAAATGCGCCCAGGCTACTTCTATATTACCACTATTATGAACCGAGGAGTTTCTAGATTAACCGAAAACCACACAACCGTTATCTAATTTTGATTTCACAGGGAATCTATACAGATTGAGTAAAGGCTTTCCCCCAGCACCCCATGGTTAAGTACTCTTTAACATTTAATTCTTGGTTGTTTTATTTGAAAAGGGAAATTAAATTTATAGTCAATAAAACCCAAGAATTTCACATCTTTAACAGCTTTAATGGTACTCCCAAATATTTTCAACTCCGAATCAAGGTGGTGCCTCTGGAGATTTTATTTTTTTATTTGGGATTTGGGTTTGAGGTCACACGTTTCTGCAAAATGGCTAATCATGACAGCAACATGGATAAAAAGTCAAGTCAAGAGAATCGTTTATACCAATAATGCCCATTTTAGAGAACTTCACAGCAGGCATTGATAACCGGGTCCGATTTTACTAGAAAAACAGAGCTTGTTTAATTGCAATTTTCTAATTTGTCAGAGATCAATTTAAGCTAAATGTTGAGGCCAGTGTGTTTGGTATTTTTGGTTTGGATGTAATTAGGATGTTATTATCTTCAAAATGGTATACGCTTGATTTTGTTTCCTTTTCTTTAACCCTTTACCCAACGTAACGGCCAAAACCGGCCAGCGCGATTCTCAAAAATCGCCAATGAATTTTTATTATTTTTTCATTTTTTGTCTCAAAAACATAGGTTATGACCCCTCGTTGGAACGAGCTCGTCGAGCTCGTTCCAACGAGGGGTCATAACCTATGTTTTTGAGACAAAAAATGAAAAAAATTAGTTATTCAAGAATTTTTTTTGCAAGTGTCGTCTGCTTTTCATGTTAGGTAAAGGGTTAATTTTGTTAATCATTTTTCAAATTTTGGTGATGAATGTGTGTTGGTTAAGTCTTGAGACATGATTTTCCCAAGAATGTTTCCTTTTCTATTTAATAAGTCGTCTTGTTTTTGCCCGATTTATACCTTTGCATAATAATAATTATTTGTGGTTGGTGACTTACTAATTTCCCGTTCTTTCTTTTTATGTTCTTTTATTGCATGTTCGCAATCGTGCTCAAGCCATGGTTTGGTGAAACGTTATGGATTTGCCGAGGTTTTTGGAATGGGCTTATTTGTAATGTCAAGCCATCTCTTTAGTAATATGTTCTCCTTGATCAGCACTTTCTATAAATTTCTCCCGCGTGAGTCTTTCGGAACGAGGCGATAAAAAAGTATCCCGGTGTGCCTTTTTAAAGTTCCACTGGGGTACCATTCCATCCTCCGTCAGAGGCACACTCTCCAACACAATTGGACAGGGTCACTCCCGCACAAGTCATCTTCAATCTTCCCAGGAAAATCGAGTTAGATGGAAATACATGCACTCGTAAGATCAATTAATGTGTATGAATCAGAAGCGGGATACAAGTAATGTTTCTGACCCATCATTGAAAGAACACAGATCATATTTTGAGACAATGTCTTTAACTGTTGTACCTTTTAAGTGTCTTTGCTGCAGAAATCAGTCAAAAGAAGGCCATGAACATTAAAATCTCCCCCCAAAATGTATGAAGTTGGAAGCTGAAATATTGTTCAAGATCATTTAGCCGTAACGTTTTATTTGGAGAAACATATATTGAATAAAATGCAACCCTCTTGTCTCAAGTTAGGCAAATAGCTACAGCCTGTAACTTTCTTTTTAAATTCATTGCACTGTGCAGAATGTCGTTTTTAACTAAGATTGGCGTTCGGCGAGCAGGAAGACCATTTTCACCTGACCAAGCATGATACGAAGTATAATGCTTAAACGTGGAATGGTCTTTAGACTTCCAGGTTTCTTTAAAAGTATTTCCTGCAGACAAAATACATGATAGCTGATTTTACTTTTTCCCTGTCTTTTGTCCTTTCTCGGTGGCTCAGTGGGTAGAGGTGCAGGCTGCAAGCCGAGAGGTCCTCGGTTCGAATCCCACCTGCGGCAACAGTGTTGTGTCCTTGGGCAAGACACTTCACCCTCATTGCCCACGTGGGGGCACGGTGGCATTGTGTGCTAAGGCGTACTGCACGTCGATGGTGCACCTGTCTTCAACCAGTGTTAACCATGCTTGTGTGGAGTTGGTATGTTGGGAGCTGACAGTTGCTCGTCGTTGCTCGGTGGTTCTCTCTCGGTACCCCGGCTTCCTCCACCCGTAAAACTGTCATGGTCATTATTAGCATTTGTGCAGAAATATGTGACATTAAACACCAATAAATAAATATTTGTTCTTTCTCTAGTTGTCTTCTCTGAATCTGATTCAGATTTTAACTTTGGTTTGGTGATTTCTGTCTCTGCCCCTGTTCTGTGTTTGTTTCGCTCTGCATGTTGTCCTTTTCAGATTTAGTTATTTCTACCTTTTTTCTTCTAACTTGGACATAGGTTGTTCTTGCTGCTTCGTCGGTTCTGTAGTAGGGTTTTCGTGTGGAATGTTTTGGACAATTATTGGCCTGATCGATTGTTAATGGCTTCATTGGCATAAGTCTAGTGCCATTCATCTGTGTAAACGGTGTCAGCCCTTTCAACTGATTGCATTGGTACATTATTTTTCAGTGTTGCCGCGTATGATGGACCTTTTGTTTTAAAAGCTGGCATGGATGGAACCTTTTTCCCCGGCCTCTTTAAAACTAACCCGTTATTCACATTTGAATTTTTGGATATGTTTTTTTTTCCTGACAGGATAATCCTTAGACGATGACATATGGTTGCCATGGGAGATTGACAGCTGATGTCAATGGAACAGGGTTCATCGTTGTTTGTGGTGGCATCTATGACATATGGCCTGGTCTCTATATGCACCTTTGTTTTGTCCATATATCTGACACCTGACGCACCAAAGTGGGTCAGGGATATATAATTCCACTCTGGTATTCATATAACCAAAGTACAACCTATTTAGGGGTTGCGTGGTATTAAAATTAACTTTTAACGTAGTGGTTATTAGTAAGGCTCACCACCACTGTGGTGAGACTTATTGTTATTGCTCTAACTCTTTACTTAACCTGAAAAGCAGACGACAATTGCAAAAATAATTCTTGAATAACTAATTTTTTTCATTTTTTGTCTCAAAAACATAGGTTATGACCCCTCGTTGGAACGAGCTCGAGCTCGTTCCAACGAGGGGTCATAACCTATGTTTTTGAGACAAAAAATGAAAAAAATAATGAAAATTAATTGGCGATTTTTGAGAATAGCGCTGGCCGGTTTTGGCCGTTACGTTGGGTAAAGGGCTAAACAAAACATTTTTTTTCTTATGTTTCTTTTTTTTGGGTTTTTTTCTTTGTTGTTTTTTTTTCCATCTAACTTTTGTGGCCTCTAGATCTCGAAAACTGGCTGTACGATTCTTCGGAAATTTTGTACACTTATTTGCTCACATCTAGAGGTGTGCCTCCACACACCGTCATTTTAGTGAAAACTGTAACCCCTTCAAGAGGACCAAAATATAGCAAAAATGACAATTTTTCCTAAAATTCTCCACCACTATCGGTTCTGTGAAGATAAAATTTTCTAGATATTTAGAGTCCAACATGTTGTAACGAAATCACTAAAAAGGTTTTTTTTTTATCTTAAACCCCATTGACCTCAAAGGGCAAAAGTTCGCGATTTTCAGCAAAATAGCACAACTTCCAGAGGCCACCTCTCGATACTGCGAGGGGATATATGCCACATATTTTAGTAAAGGAAGATGACTTGTTAACCCTTTACCTAACGTAACGGCCAAAACCGGCCAGCGCTATTCTCAAAAATCGCCAATTACTTTTCATTATTTATTTCATTTTTTATCTCAAAAACATAGGTTATGACCCCTCGTTGGAACTAGCTCGTCGAGCTCGTTCCAACGAGAGGTTATGACCCCTCGTCTGCTTTTCAGGTTAGGTAAAGGGTTAATTGGAGAACAACTTCATCTTTCAACTTTGCTTATCGCATTTAACCCTTTAGCACATGATATCTCGAGTAAGAGAACTGTTTGAAAAATATTAAAATTTGCAAACTTTGGATACCGTTTTCGGCCAATTGTACGAGGGTTAACTTAAAACTTTTTGTTTTGCCATGTGCGGAAATACCTACTCATCAAATCTGCTTGAAAGGTTTAAGTATCGCACTAAACCCACACCTTCTTTTTGAAACATTAATACAAGTGGTATCTTATTTTGTACAAAATTAATTCATTCACTTTGTGTTCACTTTTCCGGCATTGAGAACGACGTAAACATAAAGTCGTTGCACAACCATATAAATCATTAACTGATAAACAATTTTGCTATATAAGTTATCTTGAAATGTTTAACCCAACTCCTCTTCTGCCCTCGTGAAAGTGGGAACTGTTCGAAAAATATGAAAATTTGCAACCTTTGGTTACCTTTTTCGATCATTGTGCAAGGGTTAACTTTATACTTTTTGTTTTGTCATATGCAGGAATATCTACTCAACAAACTTGCTATGATAACTTTAAATATCAGACTAAGCCCTCATCCTGTTTTTGTAACTTGATTACGAGTGGTGTCTTATTTTGTACAAATTCACACACTTTGTGTTCACTTTTCCAGCATTGGGAAGGACGTAGATGCAAATTTGTTGCACAGGCGTATAGATCATTGACTGAGAAGTCTTACTGCTGTTATAAGTTATCTTGAAATGTTTTAACCCATCGCCTCTTCTGCCTGCGTTCACGTGGGACCTGTTCGAAAAATATCAAAATTTTCGTATTTTTGTTACTGTTTTCGGGTAGATGCAAGAGGGTTAACTTCAAAATGTTTGTTTTCCCTGTGAAGAATTGCAAACTAAACAATCTTGCTTTTTGTAAGTGGGGACCACGGACTTAACCCTTACCGATTCTGGTTGTCTCAATAAGGGAGAAATGTCATATTCTTAACAAATTCCACGTCGATTTGCGACCTGTAGATCTAAAAAACTGGACGACTGTTCCTGAACGTTCGCACACTTATTTTACTTTTACCATGTACAGAAATGTCTACTCGGCGATCTTGTTGTGATACGTTTAAATAGCAGACTTAACCCTCAGCCAGTTTTTGTAACTTGAATACAAGTGGTGTCTTATTTTGTGCAATATTCACAAATTTTGTGTTCACTTTTCCAGCATTGGACACGACGTGGATGTAAATTTGTTGCACAGATGTATAGATTATTAACTGACGAACATTTTTGCTGTAATAAGTTACCTTGAAATGTTTAACCCAATCCCCTACTCCTACACTGGACATTGAAACTGTTTGAAATATCAAAATTTGCATGCTTTGGTTACTGTTTTCAGGCAGTCGCAAAAGGGTTAACTTCAGTCTTTTTGTTTTTCTTATAGAGAATTGCAAACTGAATAACCTTTCTTCTATAATTGGAGACAAAAGGCTTACCCCTTAGCCATTCTGGTTACCTTAATAAGGGAGAAATGTCGTATTTTTAAGAAATTCCTCCTCAATCCCGTGGCCTGCCAGTGTAGATCTCAAAAACGGAACGATTTTTTCTGGAAGTTTGAACACGTTAATCTGTCTTGTTGGTTAATAGCAAAAGTTTCTATATTAATAATTTAGTGTACCTCTTAATCCATAAACGCCTTTTTGCAAAAGAGTGCTCTGTGATAATACTCCCTGCCTTTTAAATTAATGCCCCCTGGCATAAATCTGAATAGTTCATACACATATTTTCCGTATTAAAAGTTTAGCTTGTATTTAATTCAAGGTGGCACTGTGGAAGTTGGTACGTCGCACACTTCTCCGTCGAAATATCTGTCTCTGTAAGACGTTCTTTCAGATGAATCAATGAAAATAGTCAAAATTTGGATAATGTCATATGAATCCATTCAATCTTTTTCCGAGAAAATTCTTTCGATTTTGGACTAATTTCCTGTCTGTGTTGTTAGCGTGTTTACTGTTGCAGGAGGTGGCTCAGGTATTTTTCAAGGATTGTCTCTAATATATTCCTTTGTCTTGTCGTCTAATTTTTCACCACTGATCCAAGTATTTTTGTTTGAAGAGTGGTCTCTGCATTTTATGAGATTTTGATGTCCATCACGAATTTCACGTTGCCTGAGTACTTTCTCTGTGACCCTTTTTAATTTTGTTTTCTCCGATGAATCGGATTCCACAGCCAAGATATTGGGCTTCTCTTGGTCGTTAATAGTCTGAATTTCCCTGTATGAAACAGCAGGATCACATCGCGCTGATGAACTTGTTCTCTGAGGTTTAACTTTTACGCCAACGTCAGCTTGAGAGTTACGAAAAGTTTGCGTGCTTACGTTAGAAGTTGTTTGATTTATTTCGGAAACTCAAGTACACAGCTCTGTTGCTAATTCAACACTTTCTTGTCGCCGCCTCTCAATGAATTGTTGCATGCGCTTCCTATCCTTCCTGAGGTTGGATGACGATTTTGGCTTGCTCCAGGTGGCTGGTGATCTTCTCCAAGTTAATGTTAAGCAGGTATGCAATTCTTGCACTTCAAGTCTCCCTGATAAGTTTGAACTGTCCATGGTGAGACTTTTCAGTATATCTTCGATGTTTCTGGGAATTACTGTGCTCATATTTGTGTAATAAAATGACTCTTTCCACTGTGTGAGTGGGTGGGAAGACACTCTTGTCCGGATTCTCCACAATTTGTGACCAAACTGCGGTCACTAAATATTCATTTTCCGGGATTAAATAAATTTCGAGAAATACGTAGACACAACGATTTTTATTTACAAGACTTAAATGGATTCCAGCGTATGGTTTAACCTTTTACCCAAAACCGGCCAGCGCTATTCTCAAAAATCGCCAATTAATTTTCATTATGTTTTCATTTTTTGTCTCAAAAACATAGGTTATGATCCCTCGTTGGAACGACCTCGTCGAGCTCGTTCCAACGAGGGGTCATAACCTATGTTTTTGAGACAAAATATGAAAAAAATTAGCTCAAGAATTTTTTGCAAGTGTCGTCTGCTTTCCATGTTAGGTAAAGAGTTAATCAGCGCTCACTTCTGAGTCGGGCTTTTCCTATTGCTGTGAGCTGGTCTTTACAGTTGGTGTTCCAATATATATTTCTTTACAAAAAAACATTTTATAAATATATATACATTGCGGGTAACTATAAAAACAAACAACAGTGGCTAACGAAAATAATAAAGAGTGGGTTGTTATGACTAGCTGGACGCATTCACGGGGGCTTTGTTGAAAAATAATGAAGCTGGGCGGATTTAATAGTAGCTCTATGGGGTTACGTTTAAAGGTTGCGTTAATCTGTTTTGTTGGTTAACAGAAATTAAGTTTTCCTCTTAATCCATAAACGTTTTCTTTTTGTCACAGACTGCTCTGTGACACATGCCCTATGGCCGCCAATAATGATTGGCTAACGTCAAACACATAAATGTACGACCCAATGACAAATAAGGAGAGAATAGTAACATTTTGCCGTTACTTCAAGGCAAAAGGTTTCCGCTAAAGGAACGCAACGCAAACCACAACTGTTATTTGCTATAGATGTTTGCATTTAACCCTTTACCTAACATGAAAAGAAGACGACACTTGCAAAATAAATTCTTGAATAACTTATTTTTTTTATTTTTTGTCTCAACAAAATACGTTATGACCCCTCATTGGAACGAGCTCGTTCCAATGAGGTATCATAACCTGTGTTTTTGAGTCGGTTGTTATGACTAGATGGACGCAATCACGCGGGCATTGTTGAAAAATAATGAAGCTGGGCGGATTTAATAGTCGCTCTATGGGATTACGTTTAAAGGTTGCGTTAATCTGTTTTGTTGGTTAACAGAAATTAAGTTTTCCTCTTAATCCATAAACGTTTTTTTTTTTGTCACAGACTGCTCTGTGACACTTGCCCAATGGCCGCCAATAATGATTGGCTAACGTCAAACACATAAATGTACGACCCAATGAGAAGTAAGGAGAGAATAGTCCGTGCGAATACATTTGGCCGTTACTTCAAGGCAAAAGGTTTTCGCTAAAGGAACGCAACGCAAACCACAACCGTTATTTGCTATAGATTTTTGCATTTAACCCTTTACCCAACGTATCAGCCAAAACCGACCAGCGCTATTCTCAAAAATCGCCAATTAATTTTCAAAATATTTTCATTTTTTGTCTCAAAAACATAGGTTATGACCCCTCGTTGGAACGAGCTCGTCGAGCTCGTTCCAACGAGGGGTCATAACCTATGTTTTTGAGACAAAAAATGAAAAAAATTAATTATTCAAGAATTTCTTTTGCAAGTGTCGTCTGCTTTTCATGTTAGGTAAAGGGTTAACGTTCCACTGAGGGGTCATAACGTATGTTGTTGAGACAAAAAATAAAAAAAATAAGTTATTCAAGAATTTATTTTGCAAGTGTCGTCTTCTTTTCATGTTAGGTAAATGGTTAACCATTTACCTAACATGAAAAGAAGACGACACTTGCAAAATAAATTCTTGAATAACTTATTTTTTTTATTTTTTGTCTCAACAACATACGTTATGACCCCTTAGTGGAACGAGCTCGTTCCAATGAGGTGTCATAACCTATGTTTTTGAGACAAAAAATGAAAAAAGTAATGAAAATTAATTGGCGATTTTTGAGAATAGCCGCTGGCCGGTTTGGGTCGTTACGTTGGGTGTAGGGTTAAAATATTTACAGTAAACCGTTTACAGACCAATGTTAGATATATTGGGTAAGGTTGCTAGAGTACTCAGCAGTATTGGGAAAAAGGTAGTATGCGGTAGAATTGGGCAGTAAGTGTAGTATTAGGGAAATAGACGTGCCCCATATCATAACTTTGTATGCTGTTTGTTTACTTCTTATATATAAGTAGTGAGCTAATTATATCGGTTTTGTTTTTTCTTTCTAAATCTTTGAATGTAAAAATGGTACCGCACTGGTCATAAACGTTTTCAACATAGAGCATGAGATTACTGAATACATCTGAAAACATGAATCCTCCCTCGAATCAAGGCGCTCCTTGGTAAGCATGTGTAGTGAAAAATCAGACATTATCAAACATCAAAGCACAAATCGGCAGGAGGGAGCAGAAATAACCAAGCAATCTGTCATTTGCAGAATGAGGTCTCCAGAGGGTGAATTTGCCGATGCTATCCCACACACTAGGCCAATTTATCCTCTGGATACTTCTTTCTATTCAGACCTGAGACCACGATTCAGACTGAGATTCATCGATGGTAACTCTAGTGGTGCTACCCTGTTGTGCAGAGTAACATCACCAAATTCGCCCTCAGGAGACCCCATTCTGCAGACGCCAGCCTACTTATTTTCAGGCTTGGAAATAACTGGGCTGTAAGATGAAGTTATTTCTAAACTATCTCAACAGTAATAATTTAATTTATTATGGGGAGATTTCGGTAGTTACGATATGAATCGTCACAGAAATAGAACAAAACATCTAGTTTCATCCATGTGCGCATAAATTACAGTACTTGTAGAGTGTATTGTCACTAAATCACCCGCAGAGTGGGGATTCCACTCGAGCAGTAATTGCAAATTTGTTGCAAAGCATAACCAGCACGAGCAAAGTTTCAGCCAATGGACCTCCGGGTTAAACCCGGAGGTCCATTGGCTGAAACATTGCTTGTGTTTTTTGTCAATATACACAAAATTTGAAAGTTATAGCTTGGGTGATAACTCCACTCCGCGGGTGATTTAGTTACAATCCACTCTCCACGTACTGTAAGATAGTATAAAACAGTCCTATGGGTTTCGGGGTTAAATTGTTATTGACCCGATATGCTGAGGCAAAAATAATTCATTCCATCATTGGCTGCGGACCATGATGTATAAGTGGTTTTCATTTTGGAACACACTAATACAAAAACATCTTAAACTCCACGACGATGGTAATTATTCAGAAAGTACATCTATCTGTACTCTGTCAGAATTATCTCATTTACGACTGAAGTTGCCCAGCAATAGATCTGGACTAATGAGCAAACGTCAACTACAAAATACACAAATCAAGGATATTCGCCACCTGTTGGGACGATTCGGATGCCACAGAATCATCCTTTGTCACGTATATCATTCACGCCGAAATGAAACGCATTTTTATGTTCAAAAGTTTCATCTTCCCTTCAAAAACGTAGTTCCCCACTCTGTATTTGAGAGATTTTAACTTTTTAAAAGTTCGTTTAAATGAGAGGTTCTACAATCATTGAAACTTTCTTCCTAATCACAAAAGAGGCAATACAAATAAATAAGACATGTGACCAGCGAAATCACTTGGGTTGCCACAGTAACGCGTATGTTGTGTTGCCTGAACATGTACATTAGTGGTAGCGGGTGTTATTTAGCAAAAGCTACGTTTAGTTGCGGTGATTGTTATTTCTGTCGTGTATTTTGTTTGATGGAAGACGCTATCTTGGGCTTCAACGATGGAACGTGATTTTCCCCTATTAAGAGCACGCACTTGCTCATATAGAGTTAGTCACGTGATCAAGGGTGTTGTTCGATTGAACTGAAGTTCCTGGAATCTCTCCGATGCTGAATTTTTTCTGCCTACCTCAGGCTCCATTCTCTCTGCTCCTGGGATAGATTGAGGCACCAATCATAGATTTGTGGGTGGGTCCTTGATTAGCACCTACGGCTATAGACCTGAGCACATTGTTTGAGTGTATGCTCGATTCAACAGGAGTACTTTGTAGGCTCGAATTCTCCCCAAAACTTTCATTTTCTACTTACACTTCGACCGTTTTTCCTCACGCTCCAGGTCGCTATGTGGAGCTCTTGGGTGGTACGTGATCGGTTCTGGAAGCAAATAATTCTGTTTTCTCAGTCACACGGTAGTGAAGTTTAGTTTCGCTTAAAAACTCCTCTCCTGTAAATTATTACAGGAATTGCAAATATATTGGTACCGGAAGACAACTATAAAACAGGAAATATAGAGGATATCTACGCTGTTTGGTGAATACCGGGAATTATCTCATGAGTATGGACCTCAAAGTTTTATTTTTCACGAGCGCTTGCTCGAGTGAAAAATAATACTTTCAGGTCCACACGAATAAGCAAATTTCAGATATTCACTAAAACAGCGCAGATTTTATTTTTATTGTATGCTACATGACATTTTACTGTGCAATATTCAGCCCAATTCAACTGCAAACAGTTTCCAGATAATAACAAAGATCTGCTGATCGTTCCTTCAAGGCGACGTTCAAGGCGACGCCATGCGCCGAACATTCATCGTGTGGACCTAAAATATTATATAAACTTTCAGGTCCACATTCATGAGATAATTCCAGATACTGACTAACATAGAGCAGGTTTTCTTTTTTATTATATGCTACAAGACATTTTATTGCCCAATATTTAGCCCAATTCGACACCAGATGTGTACGTTTCAAAACAATATCAAAGATCAGCTGATCTTTCCTTCAAGAAGACGTGATGCGGCGTAGCTTGACGTCATTTGGGAAGCTACTGAGGGAAATATCTTTTAGATAATTTGCGATAATTCACAGGCTAGCATACAATAAAATTGGTATATTAAAACAGAAAAGAAAATTAAAAACAAGACAGAAACAAAACAAAGGCGGTTTAGATTGGAGTTGTTGGAGTCTACAATTGTAAGACGATTATTGATACTGTCGCTGGAATAATAATTGTATGGTTGTTCTTCTAAATGAACTAATTTTTTCCTTTTAATTTTCAGTTAGTGATATTTTCTAAAGACCTAATGTTTTTTCCTAACAAATACTTGGGGATGACTACAGTACGACCGCCCTTGGGCTGGTCACTTTTGTCAGGGCAAAGCCAGCCTAAATATAGGGACAAGGGGCCTCATATTTAAAGATATTGTAAGTTCAAAATATATTCCGCATCAAGGCGAAAAACCTACATGAATTTCACTTCTCTGCAAAGCTGGAAAAACACACGTGGTGTATATCCAGCTTTAGCGCAGGGACCCAGGGGAGAAACGGTATGTTAGATAAGGTCTAATCTCATTTATCGTCACGGTCAATTAAGAAACGAGATTTGAAAACGATAGAAATGTCTATCGTATCGTTACCTGATCATTAGTTATAGCAATGCGTGGCAGGAACAAATCACCGTTAAAGTCACGCGCGAGATGACTTGTATTGATTCTGCCTCGATATACGTCATCTCCCACCGTTTTGACAGGTGGACAGATGAGCGTCGGTCCACCTGACAGTTTAGGGTAAAAAGTATATATATACCTGGAAGGGCAGAGCATTAGACACACACTTGGGGTCACACACGCGCTGGTGAAGTCCAGGACAGGCGGACTCTGTTTCCTGGCATAAGGGTACCTTCGATCACAGGACCCTGAAACGGCTGGAATCGCCAGAGAGGGCATTCCATGATTGATTTAGCTTAGCGTTGATAGGCGGCTACGGGGCCGAATTCGTGAGAAGGAACACCCCAGGTGGAACGTTAAAGTTTAGATTGTCGAGTAGCAGGTATCGGCCTGCAATAGTCAGAAGTGTAGGTTAATTGTATTGTGCGTATTAACCCTTTGAAGCGTCAGCCTGATTGCGTTCTGAGTAGTTTATTTTGCTGTCGGAACATCGTAATACCGACTGGAGATCGGTGTGAGTGACAATTTCGCCCTAGCACAAAAAAGGGGCATTTGTGAATCGTGAATTCAACCAGGAACGGTGGATATTTCAATAGGACTTTCACGGAGGACTTTCAAAGGCACATAAGGTACGAGTAGACAATATCTGACCCAAATCAGAAGTACGGTGGTTTAAACATGACAAACATTGCTGGTCGGAACCCTCCGACAGCCAGAGGTACAGTTACGCGCAGACGTTGACATTTGAGCCTAAGCGGGTGAAGCTCTTATGGCGAGCTCACAGTAATAACATTTCAGATTTGTGAAGCTCTTATGGCGAGCTCACGGTAGTAACATTTCCAGTGTGTAGACTATAGTGCCAGTACAGGGCTATAGAATGACTATATGATTGTTTAGAATTATTTAACCGCAGTGACCCATTTTCTGTGAAAAGAATTGAATTGTTGATTGTTGAAATATTGAAACGGATTTATTTTTATGTGTAAATAAAAGAATCGTTGTTACTTTAAATCATTCTTTCCATTATACAGCCTGAAGTGATTAGGAATAACACCTAACGGAAATCGAACCTATTTCAGGACAATTTGGCAGAGAAGGAATCACGGCGTCGGTCTAACTCAGCTCTCTGCGCCGAGTTCGCGACACTTGGATTCCGACCCTCCACGTTGGTCTAATTTTCCCGCAACTTCATCAGCGGGACTAAATAACCCCACGTCAGCCCAGGCCCTACGGGGCCTCAGGAGTCCCTGACATTGATTGGCGAGGCTACCAGGATATTTCTAAAAGGTAAAAAATGGCTATATGGAAATTTTGTTTTATTTTAATGGCGGTTCTGTTTAGGTTTTGACGCGTTCGGTCAGTTGATGCCGTTCAAGGGTTTAATATCGCAATACAGTAGTCCACAAAAGGATACTTAATAGCCACTATAACTGCGGTAGGTTTCAGAATATTTGGTGCGTTTAATTACGTTAAATTACAGAGGTAAATTAAGATTAATTGCCATATTTTTTTTTTCTTTTCCTTCTTCGTTCTTTCTGACGAGTGTTGAAGATAGAAAGAAAAAATCAAAATGGATGTTGTTACACCCCTCGCCCAACTGGTATCATTAGGCAAGGAAATGGGCCTTGAGGGGGCCGAACTTCATAAGTTCGTTAAAGATGAGCAGAAACGTGAGGCCAAGGAGATTGCCTTACGTAATGACGCAAGAGAGAGAGAAGCCCAATTAGAACGAGAGCGTGAGAAAGACGCAAGAGAGGCGAGGGAGAGAGAAGCCCAATTAGAACGAGAGCGTGAGAAAGACGCAAGAGAGGCGAAAGAGAGAGAGATTCAATTAGCAAATGAGGCGAGAGAGAGGGAAGCCCAATTAGCAAGGGAGGCAAGGGAGGCAGAGCGAGAGCTCGAACAACAGAGGCACGAGAGATAATTAGAGCTCCTCAGAGCAAGGGCCGATGTGGAGAATGAAAGTCGGCGCTCAGGGGATGGGAGTGCAGGGGTAGCAATTCATGCCCCACGCCCCCATCTCGCTCATTTCAATGAAAACACAGATGACTTGGACTCGTACTTGGAGAGGTTCGAGCGTTTTGCCTCCAGTCAAATGTGGCCAGAAGACACATGGGCTATGTGCTTGAGCCCTTTGTTGTCAGGTAAAGCCCTCGAGACTTATACCAGTATGCCTCCTGCACTTCTTAACGACTACAGTGAGCTGAAGAATGCCATCCTTCGGAGATACCAGCTCACTGAAGAAGGATTCCGGACCAAGTTCCGAGAAATTAAGCAGGAGAAGGGAGAAACAGTACCTCAGTATTTTGCCCGAGCTAGGCGGTACTTTGACCGCTGGACTGATCTCGCAGAAGTGAATGAGTCGTATGGAGCCCTGCGAGATCTATTTCTCCGAGAGCAGTTTTTAACTACATGCTCCAAGGAATTGGGCCTGTTCATCAAGGAAAGGGGTCCGCCCACCTATGATGAGATGGCAACTGTGGCAGAACGCTACATCGAGGCCCACGGTGGGAGTGTAAACGCACCCAAATTGGCTAGGGGTGGGGCAAACGGGTTGGCAATGGCACCCGTAAGGCAACACCACCCCGACCCTCCTGCGTCGCAGACCAGCCGGAAGGGGAGCGCTCCCAAGGACACCACTTGTTTTATCTGCAACAAGCGGGGTCATATTGCCAGGGACTGCTGGCAGAAGCAGGTAAGGACCACTGGGAACATTAGACCACCTCAGCAGGGGGTCGGGAACGCAGCACCAAGGGGTTGGAAGCAAGGTGACCGCGTAGATCCAGGGCCCAGTAGACAGACGGCAGCGTTCTGTCAAACTATCGGTCCAGAACACAGTCCCCTCCGGGAATGTATACAAGAGGGAGAATTAAGGCTGGAAGGCGGGAAGGTTGTCCCGATAATAAGTGGCATGTGTGAGAGGCTCACAACTTCGCAGGAGAAGGTTGATATGCCAGTGTACCCAGGGTATGTGGGACAAAGGGAGATCCGTCTGCTCCGGGATTCTGGGTGCTCCTCTGCAGCGGTTAGAAGGCAACTGGTTGACGACAAGCAATTGTTGGGTCGTGACCATTTGTGTATTTTGATAGATGGGACCGTTAGAAGGTTCCCCATCGCGAGGATAACGGTGGATACCCCATTTTATCGTGGCGAAGTGGAAGCCATGTGCATTGAATCACCTGTGTATGACCTGGTCATAGGTAATATCCCAGGGGTGAGGGCAAGCCCTGATGAGTTATGGTCCAGGGGTAGGGGGCCAAGTTATGGCCCAACGAGGGCAAAGGAAGTTCAAGTCGGTGGGCAAGGACCCCCGGCGGTTGCACTCGGTAACGTACCGAGTAAGGAAGGGAAGGTTCCCAGGGGGAACCAGTCCGATGGTCCAGGGGATGGCCCCTACACGACGAAATGTCGCAAAGTTTCAAGGGAGACGACTCCTGTCCAATTAGGGAGAAGGGGCCGCAGGCGGTCCAGGCTAAACGCCAAACGGCGAGGGAACCCAATGGGGTCATTGGGGAAAGACCCTCAAGCAAATTTATGTGGGGGAGTTGAGCTCCCCCAGAAGTCGGTGTCACCTGTGTGGAGAGGGGAGGCCAGACCCACGCAAATGGCTGGGCAAACTCCTCCAGAATTGTGAGGGCACGGGTCAACACAAGTTGAGTGTGTCAAAGTGGATGGGACCGCTAAGGTGGGCGCCCAGGTGACCGAGAAAAGGGTCCACAAATCAAAGGAGAAGCATCCTAGGTGGCGGAGACCACGTAGAGAGTGCCGGGGGGCGCACAGCGCCCAATGTGCGCAAGAAGTCGTCGCAATGGACCGGGGGGTCGACGGCACAAGGGCCAAGGACGGCCAGTGTCGTTCGAACGACGGTAATCGCCGGGACGAGTGAGCCTGGGGGATATAGCGCCAAGGGAAGCTCTTGGGAATGCGACAACGACAGGGTATGGGGACCCTGGTGGAATACCCGTAGAAATGACGGGGCGAGAAGTAGAGGTGTGTCAATGGTTACCCAAGGGGATACTGGGAACCGGGCCCCTACCAATGGTCGGTGGTTATGAAGAAGCAATAGTTGGGTGGCTGTGGGCCTGGTGTCTGGGACGGGGGCTCCAGTCGCAAATATTTTTGTGGGTGAGGTGATGAGTTTCGTAAACCCGGTGTTAAGGCCCGGAAGAAATTTTCTTATTTTTTTAGTATTTTTATTGCTCTGACTGCTGACTAGAGTTGGTTGTGAGTACGAATGTGAGATACACTGCCCTGTCTGTCGCGTGTGCGTGGATGGGGAGCATGTGTGTCGAGTTTTGTAAGTGTGGGATACACTAACCCCGTCTGTCGCAAAGGCGCGGTCGGGAAATCTGTGTGTTGAATGTGTGAGTGTGTGAGGCACAATTTTAACCCCCTGGTCGAGTTTTGCGAGGGTGAGGCTCAACATAATGCAGGGGTCGTTTGCCCCTTCACAAGACATAGGGGAACGGGAGGCGAAGTTACACTCCGTTGGAATTAACCCATCTGACGCAAAGGCGCGGACGGTGTTACTCGTCGGAGTGAGTGCCAAGTGAACTGTTTGCAAAATGGGCGAACGTGTATAAAAATGTGTATGTTTGGGTGTAAATATATAGTATTACAGAGAGAGAGAGAGTGCTGCAAATCTAAGAATAAGGCTACTCCCCATATCATATGTAAACCCGCAAGACGGGAACATGTGGTAGCGAGTGTGTCGTGGGAATCGACATGGCCGACGCATGAGCCCGGTCATGACCCCCCACGACCACTAGGGTAAGTTTTGTAGTCTTGAACATGATGGTAGATCGTAAAAAGGCGCGAGAGGCGAGCGTGCGTGGCTTTTCCCCTTGTGTTTTAAGAGATACACAGGGTGTTTCTCTCGGGAAGGGAGTTGTCAGGGCAAAGCCAGCCTAAATATAGGGACAAGGGGCCTCATATTTAAAGATATTGTAAGTTCAAAATATATTCCGCATCAAGGCGAAAAACCTACATGAATTTCACTTCTCTGCAAAGCTGGAAAAACACACGTGGTGTATATCCAGCTTTAGCGCAGGGACCCAGGGGAGAAACGGTATGTTAGATAAGGTCTAATCTCATTTATCGTCACGGTCAATTAAGAAACGAGATTTGAAAACGATAGAAATGTCTATCGTATCGTTACCTGATCATTAGTTATAGCAATGCGTGGCAGGAACAAATCACCGTTAAAGTCACGCGCGAGATGACTTGTATTGATTCTGCCTCGATATACGTCATCTCCCACCGTTTTGACAGGTGGACAGATGAGCGTCGGTCCACCTGACAGTTTAGGGTAAAAAGTATATATATACCTGGAAGGGCAGAGCATTAGACACACACTTGGGGTCACACACGCGTTGGTGAAGTCCAGGACAGGCGGACTCTGTTTCCTGGCATAAGGGTACCTTCGATCACAGGACCCTGAAACGGCTGGAATCGCCAGAGAGGGCATTCCATGATTGATTTAGCTTAGCGTTGATAGGCGGCTACGGGGCCGAATTCGTGAGAAGGAACACCCCAGGTGGAACGTTAAAGTTTAGATTGTCGAGTAGCAGGTATCGGCCTGCAATAGTCAGAAGTGTAGGTTAATTGTATTGTGCGTATTAACCCTTTGAAGCGTCAGCCTGATTGCGTTCTGAGTAGTTTATTTTGCTGTCGGAACATCGTAATACCGACTGGAGATCGGTGTGAGTGACAATTTCGCCCTAGCACAAAAAAGGGGCATTTGTGAATCGTGAATTCAACCAGGAACGGTGGATATTTCAATAGGACTTTCACGGAGGACTTTCAAAGGCACATAAGGTACGAGTAGACAATATCTGACCCAAATCAGAAGTACGGTGGTTTAAACATGACAAACATTGCTGGTCGGAACCCTCCGACAGCCAGAGGTACAGTTACGCGCAGACGTTGACATTTGAGCCTAAGCGGGTGAAGCTCTTATGGCGAGCTCACAGTAATAACATTTCAGATTTGTGAAGCTCTTATGGCGAGCTCACGGTAGTAACATTTCCAGTGTGTAGACTATAGTGCCAGTACAGGGCTATAGAATGACTATATGATTGTTTAGAATTATTTAACCGTAGTGACCCATTTTCTGTGAAAAGAATTGAATTGTTGATTGTTGAAATATTGAAACGGATTTATTTTTATGTGTAAATAAAAGAATCGTTGTTACTTTAAATCATTCTTTCCATTATACAGCCTGAAGTGATTAGGAATCACACCTAACGGAAATCGAACCTATTTCAGGACAATTTGGCAGAGAAGGAATCACGGCGTCGGTCTAACTCAGCTCTCTGCGCCGAGTTCGCGACACTTGGATTCCGACCCTCCACGTTGGTCTAATTTTCCCGCAACTTCATCAGCGGGACTAAATAACCCCACGTCAGCCCAGGCCTTACGGGGCCTCAGGAGTCCCTGACAACTTTCCACGGGTGGGCAATATTTCCACTGTCAAGGTGATAGCTTAAAGTTGCGATTTTGTTGCTTTAAAAGCGTGTATATTTTTGATAATCTTTCTCGCTCGGGCTGAAGACATAAGAATGTGTGTCTGGATGAAGGACCCCGACAAACCGATTTGTCACTTAAACAAAGCAGCAATAATTCATGCGCTGCTAATTAAACATGGAATTATATGTCCATTACCGCGTTTCTGTTTAACGCCATAATAAGCGGTCTGGTTGAAGATTAAAGCGAGTGGAAATCAGTGTTCTCCTGCAGTCATTACCTATGTAATTATGTCCAGTTAGTAGGTAATTGTTGTAAAAACAGTACATGGCACATGTTCTGGATACACACCCATATATCTGGTCTGTCACTGAATGTCGGTATATACCGAAAATGCGAGATTTTCAAAGAAACTTATAAAAGAGAATTTTAAATTAAGATAGATCTAAGCGGCGAAGTTCAAGAGAAGCAATTAAAGTAGGAAGTAATATTCTTGCGAGCGACTATAAGGCCGGGGTTTTCCAGTAAATTCATTCTAGTCTCGAGGCATGTTTGACTGTGGGTCGTAGGCGAGGAGCTAGGGATGTCCCATGCTAAAGGTTAAAGGAGGTGCCGCATCGATGCGAAAGTATAGGCACGTTGTAATGTAGAAGAGCCATATAGCTCATATTTAAAGTAGAAAGAGTCGCGGACCAAGTCGGTGGCCTTATATAGTGAAAGATTTGAAATAAGAAGTACGAGCACAAGGAGCGCATGGGTATTGTAGGCAGTATTACCTGATGTAGAAGACGGGCCGTACATAGATAAAGTAGGTTTTGCCTATATGAACATTATTCTGAGTGTATGGAGGGGAGCACTTAACCCCCTAAGTGGCGACTGTTTGAGTGAAAAGCGTCTAGTAAGTGATGATACATTAGTGGCCGTGCGACGGCAATGGTCGAGTGACGTTCCATCACATGTTATGGTAGAGGCATCCAGTAAATGACAATACGTTAGTGGCCGTGCGACGGCAGTGGTAGAGTGACATTCCGTCACATGTTAGAACAAAGGCGTCGGACAAAGTGACAATACATTAATGAAAGAGTGAAGTTCCGAAAAAGGCGACCGGACTCCAAAACAGCGGCGAGCAAGAAGAAACCAGCGACAACAGAGAACGGGGCCCGCAAGTGACTCAAAAACTGTGTGGGTGGGGTGTGATTGACGTTTTGTTTTCTTATTCATTGAATTTCATGTTAGTCACACGTTAGTTATATCTTTTATATATATCAAAATTGTAGTTTTCGGTGATCCCCTGTTGATTATGCTTTTTGAGGAAAAATCACTGACCCCTTCAGGATAAAAACCACCCCCAACAAAAACGAAACGGGCGGGTTCGTCACGGTGAGACATACGTCCACGCACGGATCCAGGTGACACTCCTTGTGTTTTGGCAGAATACGCGGTGTGAATCTATTTCCCCCAGCACGAACGCAATAAAATTAGACTCCAAAAATTATATAGGAAAAATCATCAAAAATGTAATTAAAGAAGCACAGGATACGCGATGGGTACCTATTGGTAATATTTGGTCGAAAACGCTGTGTTTGTTATTACTTATCTCCAACTTATTGGTTAGGAAGTGTTACGTACTTTCTAACAGCTTGTATCTTAACCCTTTATCTAACAAGGAAAGCAGACGACACTTGCAAAAAAAAAATTCAAGATCAAATATTTGTTTTCATTTTTTGTCTTAAAGACATAGGTTATGACCCCTCGTTGGAACGTGCTCTTCGAGCTCGTTCCAAAGAGGGGTCATAACCTATTTTTTTGAGACAAAAATGAAAAAATAATGAGAATTAATTGGCGATTTTTGAGAATAGCGCTGGCCGGTTTTGGCCGTTACGTTGGGTAAAGGGTTAAAACGCAGGCGCCTAGACTTTTTATTACCATGCGAATTCTTTCCATAAAAACAGTTTTTTGATTGGAATATAGAAGTGTTCTACCTTCGAATTTTTGTTTCATTATGAGAGCCGTAGACCAAGAAATAGCTTCTTATTTTTTAAGTGAGGGCCTTTCGGATCATTGTTTCACATACCTCGGAGTCTTTCCTTTCAGCACACCCCTTTTCTACCGATTAGATACGAAAGGTCGATTGAGACAGTAAACTGATTGTGTCCGGAAAACGCGTGTCACTTGTGTTCACAAACGAGTCGACTGTGCCCGATGGCAGACATCGTACCCATTACCTCCATAAACTGATTGCATCCGCGAAATGCAGGCCGGACACAGTCGGCTGGGGGACGTAATCAGACCCATTCGTTCGAAATACACACCACAATCAATTACTAATCAATGCTAAGAAATGGTGTCGTGGGTGTATTTGCGGTTATTCAATTCAGTAATTTCAGAACAGTGGATGGAAGCATCTCAATGAGATGCCACGTACATTTTGCATGGGCATGATTCCATTCACAAATGTGTATAATTTCACACTTGAACGTACAACCCATAAATGAACATCGACGGAAAAAGAAAAAATAACTGATTCATTTAATGCTTAGCCAAACATGAAACATTCCGTACAGGAACATATACATGTGAGAGAAACACCAACACCAATCACACCATGATGCGAAAATGTTCTTCTGTGGGATAATATCTCCCCAATTTGTATTTTATTTAAATACTTACGCACTTGCAGAAATTCTGTGAGCTTACAACTGGGTACCAAACCTTCATTCAGATAACTGATCGATTCAGTCCAATAACATATACATACACCAAGAAAAAGATAGCGTGGTTATGTCGAGGTTGAAATGAAATCGTGCATAATCAACTAATAGAAAATTGCAATTTCATCTTCTGTTGGTAGAACATGGAGCATCTACAATCCGCTTGAGGACTTTTATGTCCAAATAAGCTATATGTCCCTCGAAGAATAAAGGGATTTCACATCTAATTTCACTACATAAGAAGTATGTAATGGACCATATGCGTACAATGTTGTAGACAGGAGCGTATTTATTTATTTATTTATTTATTTATTTATTTATTTATTTATTTATTTATATTAGGATTTAACGACACATTTGACATCCAGGGTCATCTCATGTCAAACACTTTGACGAGTGGAGGAAGCCGGAGTTTCCGGAGACAACCATCGAACAACGGCGAGCAACTGTCAGACTCCCCAATGTACTAACTCCACACAAGCAGGGTTAGCATTGGTCGAAGACAAGTGCACCATCGACGGGCAGTCCGTCATAGTACATAGCGTGCCCCCCACATGGGCAATCGGGATTAAGTGCCTTGCTCAAGGACACAACGCAGTCACCCCTGGCGTGGAACGAACCGTGGACATTTCGATTTGAAGTTCAATGCCATAACCACTGAGCCAATGCGCTCCCTACGAATTTCACTGCATAAGAGGTATGTAATGGACCATCTACTCACAAACAGATTCGTGTACATAGGAGTGTAACTAATGTTATTTCCAAATGAAACAAAATACTGCATTTTGATTGGCTGAGAGGTACGGTGTAACTTTTAATCCACAGTGGCTTTTTTACACCGTGTTTAACCCTTTACCTAACATGAAAAGCAGACGACACTTGCTAAAAAAATTCTTGAATAACTAATTTTTTTCATTTTTTGTCTCAAAAACATAGGTTATGACCCCTCGTTGGAACGAGCTCGACGAGCTCGTTCCAACGAGGGGTCATAACCTATGTTTTTGAGACAAAAAATGAAAATATTTTGAAAATTAATTGGCGATTTTTGAGAATAGCGCTGGCTGGTTTTGGCCGTTACGTTGGGTAAAGGGTTAACCACGGTGTAAAAACAAGAATATACAAGAGCAAGCGATATGGCTAAAAAGTAGCCATTTTTAATTATTAATTCATATCTTCTGCTCGGTTATGTTAGAACAAAAATAAAAATACAGGAAATTTAATATTTATGTGCAATAAAATATTACAGATATGGATGTCATTGGAACTGGCTCATTGATGACATCCATATTTGTCTGGTTTTATTTAAGAAACTTGTAAAGGACAAATTTTCTGTCAGTTTTTGCCCACAATGTATGTTAAAGTATTAAGTACAGCAAAATTCTTGGAAATAAATCCGTTATCCTTGTGTTTTCCAGAGTGTATGGGAATTTACACCGGTTTGGGAACTCATACATGTCAAGGTGATAGCTAAAAGTTGCGATTGTGTTGTCTAAAAGTGTAAATATTTTCGATAATATTTCTGCCTGGGTTGAATGTGGAGCGTGGAGATAGGTGTGTGACGGACCCTGAAAATAGATTTGTCAAACTCTGCTAATTAGGCATGAAATTTAATGTCCATTATGGCGCACGTGTTGAACGCCATATGGGATATCTGATAACAGATCAATAGTAAGAGAGACAATATTCTCTCCGGTTATCATTATCCGGGTAATTAAGACCAGTTAAATTGTAATTGTTGGAACCAGTGCATCACATATGTTCTGGACATACACACATATTACGCATCTATCCTGTCTCCGAAATGTCAAAAGATACCAAAATGTGAGTCTTTCAAAGGAACTTTAAAGCGAGTGTTAAATTAAGATAGATCTAAGCGGCCAGGTTCAAGAGAAGCGATTAACTGAGAATAAATGTTCTGGCTATCTAAATAAAAATCGGGGGATTTCTCGAAAAATTCATTCCGGCCAATTCCAGTCGGAAGGTGTGTAAGGCTGTGGGTCTTTGCGAGTAGATGGGGAGGTCCCATGCTATAGGTTAGAGGAGATGCCGCATCGGTGCGAAAGTAAAGGCACGTTGTGATGTAAGGGGAGCCACATAGATCATATTTAGAATAGGAGCCGTTGCGGGTCAAGTCAAGTCGGTGGCCATATATACTTATAGGATCAGGAACAGGAAGTACGAGCTCAGGGAGCTATATGTATTTAGGTAAACGGCATTGCCTGGTTTAGAAGACAAGACATACAGAGGCAGTTGGCCTGTGAGCACTCAGAGAAGGTCCGAATTTAGCCTTGGTCGTCGAGGGTCATAGGCACCGAGATTGAAAGCGTATTGTCGTAACCCTGTGAAGGTTGTAAGGAACCGATTGTAGTTTGTTAACGGTTGCGAACCGTAGTGGCATAGTAGCCAAAGAAATAAAGGCTGTAACGTTGAGGTCTAGAAACCGTGTTAAGAGCTTGAGTAAGCGCTGGAATAGCTCGCGAGATAAGATAGTTTTAGGCGGTGCGAGAATTGGTGATGTTAAGAAAACTTTGCAGAATATTATTATGTAAGCTTTGTTAAGTATATATCTGAAGGCGAAGAATAACTTAACCCCTCTAGAGCCAGGCAAGCCGCAAAGTGTCGTGAACTGTGGTAGATGCCGATTGAATTGTGATTGAACTGTGAGAACGCTGATAGACGGCGAAGTTAACCCTGCGAGGAGGAAGCAACGAGAAGTGAATAGGCACTTTGTATTTGTCACAAACAGTGAGAGGATGAAGATGATGTGAGGTTGATCCAGCGGACACAGCTAGCTGTGGGAGACGTCGATAGCCCAAAAGAATAAACTTTTATTGCGTAATTAGTGTATTCTTATGGATAATTTTGTGAGTAATTTGTTTCGTATTATGCCACAGGCACCTTCAGGAATCCTAAGAGTCCCAAGCGGATAGGGCATTGATAAGGTGGCAAGGTTTACGTTCGAACTGGGGCTCAGACGACAGACACTGGCTGTCGGCTGAGCACTGATAAGAACATAAATTTCCCTCCAACATTCGAACATCAATTTAACCCCGTGATCCTGTGACACTGGCGAGGCGTACACAGGATGTTCCAATAGGTAACATTTTTAAAGGTAAAGATCAACGATCCACTCAAAGATCATTTATTTCATGGAGCATGCTTTTTGAACTTTACATATGAGTTTTTGCAAATGGTTATCAACATGCTCTGGGGAAATAGTTGAGAGCCTTAAAGGGTTAAAGTTTTACAATTTTTAAATTTAAGTGGGTTCAGAAGTAAATGACGCGGTAGCTAAATAATTATCCGCCGTAGAAGGGTTAAGCGCGACGATAGGCGCGAGGAAATTGTTATTTAACGTAACTGTGTAGATTTTAAGTGTTTAAAAGTGAACTAATGGAGGCCCCATGACTTTGGACCAGTTAATTTCGGCGGGGGAACGCCTGCGTTTTTCTGGGGGTGAGCTGCAAAAGTTTGTCAGGGACGAACAAAAGTGAGTAGCGAAAGAGTCAGCTGTTGAAAAGGAAAGGGCCCGGGAAGAAGCCGCGGCCGAATTGGAACGGCAGGTGACTTTGAATCGCGAGGAGGCTGCCTTACGGACAGCCAAACAAGAGAAAGAGATACAGGTAGAGCGAGAAGGAGCTGCGTTAGAGCGTGAAAGGGGTGAGAGAGAAGCTGAAAGGAGGGCGGCTGAGCGTGAAAAGGAAAGTGAAAGGTCTGAAAGAGAAGCTGCGTTGGAGCGCGAAAGGTCGAAAAGGGTTGAACGACAGGCTGAGATTGAGCGTGAAAGGGGTGAGAGGAAGGCCGAGCTTGAAAGGGAAAGGGCCGAAAGAGAACACGGTGAGAGCTCGAATTGATAAGAGCTAGGGCCCAAGTTCAGGAAACGAACGGGAGGCAAGAGGAAACGAACGGGGGCGGTCATGGTAGGACCCCTTTCCCAAAACTCCCTAAATTCTCAGAGGATTCTGATGATATCGATGCATACCCACAAAGGTTTGAAAGGTTTGGTTCGTGTCATCAGTGGCCTGAGGATTCATGGGGAGTAAACTTAAGCCCGTTGTTAAAGAGGAAATCCTTGCAAGTGTATGCAAGTATGCCTCCTGATTTGGCAAATGATTATGGTGAGCTAAAGAAAGCTATTTTAAAGAGGTACCAGCTCACCGAAGACGGATTCCGGGCTAAGTTCAGGGAATGTAAGCCCGAGAGAGGGGAAAGTGTATTCCAGTTTGTGGAGCGGTCCACTAGGTATTTTGACCGCTGGGTTGAGTTGTCGGAAATCAACGAAGATTTTCCGTCCCTCAAAGATCTGCTCATACGAGAGCAGTTTATTTCAACTTGCGCCCCAGAGTTGGCCCTCTTTGTTAAGGAGAGGAGGCCAAACAGTGTTGATGAAATGAGTAAGGTAGCCGAACAGTAATTGGAAGCCCACGGGGGTAGTATAACCCAGTCCCGGCCGGGAAGATTTGGGGGGAACCCTGTTGCGAAGGCACCGGTTAGGATTAACCCCTCAGAGCCGGCTGGTAACAGGGGTAATACTGGGCCACAGCGCCCTAAAGATTTGTCTTGTTTCGTTTGTGGCGGAAGGGACACCTAGCGAGGGACTGTTGGAAAAAAACTCCTCTCACAAAGCCAAATGGCGGACCCCATAGAAATGGAAGGAGAGACCCTTCACCGAAGAATTGGAGAAACGGAGGTAGCGGCGGTCCGACCTGGGACAAAAGGCAGACAGCCGCGTTCTGCCAGACAGTCAGTGGCGGCGCCAGAAATTTTTTTGTGGGGGGGGGGGGGCAACTAGGGGGGGCAGACTCGCATGAAGGGGGGCAAATACGTAAAGGATCATATCATTACTTTGTTATGAAGTAGTCCAAACTTGGACCCAAAGTCCGTAATATACTTTTTGGTTTGGTACGTCCTGTGGACGTACCAAACCAAAAAATTATATTACGGACTTTGGGTTCAAGTTTCGACTAAATGTAATGGTAATTAGCGGTCCTCCTTTCAAAAAATCCTGGATCCGCGTCTGGTGGGTCTGTGCGTGAGAGAGAGAGAGAGAGAGAGAGAGAGAGAGAGAGAGAGAGAGAGAGAGAGAGAGACTGCATCCGAGTCTTTAAATCTCTACTGCCTGGATGTGTTCATCAGCTAGCCTGAGGCTTTGGGCTAAGTGTGTATGGGAATAAAAAAAGAGAGGGGTGTGTGTGTGAGAGAGAGAGAGTGACTGAATGTGTTTGTGCGTGAGGGTGGATGGAAATGCATGTGAGATGGTTGGGGGCAACTGGGGGGGGGGGGGGCAAAGCCTTCGTTTGGGGGGAGGGGGGCAAATGCCCCCCATGCCCCCCCCCCCGTAGCGCCGCCACTGCAGACAGTTGGGCCAGAAAGTGTATAGGGGGACCTGTTGGCTCCATGTGTACCAACGGACCACCTCCTATTGTGCGTCAGTGGATGAGTGCGCGAGAGTTTATATGGGATGAGGATAGACGCATAGGTTCCAAAGGGGAACCGAGCCAAATTACTGGAGAGTCATTTGTGGTGCGCATCAGTGTGCGCATGCGTATGACTGTGTGCGATAATTATAAGTATATTGGTGTAATAGTAGAGCAAGACTGTGAGATAGCTCTAAGAGAGAAGTATTAAAGTGGATGCACGTGAATGCTATCTCCTTGGTGAGTTTGGAACAACTGAGAGTATATTCCTTGGTGGGGAATGTCAAGGTGACAGCTAAAAGTTGCGATTTTGTTGTATAAAAGTGTAAATATTTTCGATAATATTTCTGCCTGGGTTGAATGTAGAGCGTGGAGATAGGTGTGTGACGGACCCTGAAAATAGATTTGTCAAACTCTGCTAATTAGGCAAGAAATTTAATGTCCATTATGGCGCACGTGTTGAACGCCATATGGGCTATCTGATAACAGATCAATAGTAAGAGAGACAATATTCTCTTCTGTAATCGTTATCTGGGTAATTAAGCCCAGTTAAATTGTAATTGTTGGAACCAGTGCATCACATATGTTCTGGACACACACCCATATTACGCATCTATCCTGTCTCTGAAATGTCAAAAGATACCAAAATGCGAGTCTTTCAAAGGAACTTTAAAGCGAGTGTTAAATTAAGATAGATTTAAGCGACCAGGTTCAAGAGAAGCGATTAACTGAGAATAAATGTTCTGGCTATCTGAATGAAAATCGGGGGATTTCTCGAAAAATTCATTCCAGCCAATTCCAGTCGGAAGGTATGTAGGGCTGTGGATCGTTGCGAGTAGATGGGGATGCCCCATGCTATAGGTTAGAGGAGATGCCGCATCGGTGCGAAAGTAAAGGCACGTTGTGATGTAAGGGTAGCCGCAGAGCTCATATTTAGAATAGGAGCAGTTGCGGGCCAAGTCGGTGGCCATAGATCAGAGTAGGATCAGGAACAGGAAGTACGAGCTCAGGGGGCTATATGCATTTAGGTAAACGGCATTACCTGGTTTAGAAGATAAGACATACAGAGGCAGTTGGCCTGAGGGCACTCAGAGAAGGTCCGAATTTAGCTTTGCCTGTCGAGGGTCATAGGCACCGAGATTGAAAGTCCGCGTATTGTCGAAACCCTGTGAGGGTTGTAAGGAACCGATTGTAGTTTGTTAATGGTTGCGAACCGTAGTGGCATAGTAGCCAAAGAAGTAAAAGCTGTAACGTTGAGGTCTCGAAACCGTGTTAAGAGCTTGAGTAAGCGCTGGAATAGCTCGCGAGATAAGATAGTTTTAGGCGGTGCGAGAATTGGTGATGTTAAGAACACTTTGCAGAATATTATTATGTAAGCTTTGTTAAGCATGAAGGCGAAGAATAACTTAACCCCTCGAGAGCCAGGCAAGGTGATCGTGAACTGTGGTAGACGCCGATTGAATTGTGATTGAACTGTGAGAACGCTGATAGACGGCGAAGTTAACCCTGCGAGGAGGAAGCAACGAGAAGTGAATAGACACTTTGTATTTGTCACAAACCGTGAGAGGATGAAGATCATGTGAGGTTGATCCAGCGGACACAGCTAACTGTGGGAGACGTCGAGGGCCCTAAAGAATAAACTTTTATCGCGTAATTAGTGTATTCTTGTGGATAATTTTGTGAGTAATTTGTTTCATATTATATTTCTTCGTACATGTAAATAAATAATCTTTTCAGTGAATTATCGTTGATCACCCTTTGGCTTTGTAAGCCACAGGCTCCTTCAGGAATCCTAAGAGTCCCAAGCGGATAGGGCATTGATAAGGTGGCAAGGTTTACGTTCGAACTGGGGTTCAGACGACAGACACTGGCTGTCGGCTGAGCACTGATAAGAACATAAATTTTCCTCCATCATTCGAACATCAATTTAACCCCGTGATCCTGCGACAGTGTATGAGTTCCCAAAGCAGTATAAATTCCCATAAGCCCTGGAAAACACAAGGATAACTAATCGTGTATAGGGTTGTGACCAACACCCACCCCCACCCCTCCCCCCCCCCCACCCCAATTTTGGACCGTTTTGTCTGGATTTGGGATCTTGGATATCGATTCGCTATTGATCGGAGTTGTCATATCGAGTGGACGAGATGAGTTCAGCCTGATGGCGTCTTGTTTGATCCGGCTGATCTAGTCTTGTCGACGAGACGGATTATGAGAATGCAGACTGATTGTCTGGTGGCCTGGTGTAATAATTTGTTTATTATATGTTCGACGAGACGGATTATGACAATCCAGACCCATGAACTGTTGAAATATTTTGTTCATTACATGCCTGTGGTTATTTTAAAATCAACTACGACACATGAAATGTAAACAAAAAAGAAATGATGGAATGTTTGTCCGGAGTATTAAGCGAAAAGACACTAGAGTTTGTATTTCGCGTTTATAAATTGTCCTCTTAAAATTTGAGCACATCAAAGCCGTCATGTGAGCCTCGATTGAGACAATAAAGATATGGATTTGGAAAATGTTGGCGAGCAAGAATTGATGGGCATACACTGGATGTAGTTAAGGGCTATTTGTGTTAGTCCGATAATAAAAAAGAGTAGACCATACCATAACCGCCCTAAATTTAGCTACAACATCCCATGCTAGAATCCAAAGGTTATGTCAAAGACACCATGTAAGAACTAAGTCCTAATGGTACTGTTTTCCGACAAAATCTTAGCACATTCTGGCAGTTTGCCTGGCGGCATCGCCCAAAACACAAATAGCGACATTACAAGCACAACATCCTGGTCCACGAGTTTCCACGTTTGAAGTAATCAGCATAAGGTGTTTTCGTTAAAAATGGGACAAACCTGCTAAGACCAGCTTCCGAGTCTGCCAAAATTTTCTTGGCTTCTAGTCAGGAACCAACTATCGTAGGAAGAATACGTTTTGTTCTTGTATTGTAGATACTTATTCTTCAGACTAGGAACTTATTAAGAATCATTTTAATTTCCATTTAGTTCGGAAGAAATTGACATGAAGTCGGAAGACATAACTAGTGTTCTGTTTTCGTGTACTATCATCTGTGACAAGCTTGAGAATAACACAATATTGTGGAACTTCTGCGTAACTGTAGCTTTCATGAATTCATGCATAACATATTACATTACTTTGGACGTCACATCAAAAGGTCGACGGTTCGGTCTTGACTCCCGTAACCTGGGTTGTGTTCTTGAGCAAGACACTTATTTGTGACTTCCCAAGTGCAGGCAATGGGGTACTGTGTACTAAAGCGTACGGCAAGCCGAAGATACACTTGCCTTCAACCACTGCTAGCCCTACTTGAGTCCGACTTGATTCGTAGCTGCTTCAACGCATCAACAACAATAACTATCACTTTTTGGCATTTCTCGAAGCAGAGACGCGATAAAACACGGACGAAAACAGTCGATAGACATTCGAGCGAATTGTCGAATCGAATATGGGAGTCGAATCGAATATATTTTCGAATACTGATTACTCGCAAGGCCCTATAATTGATATGCATCTGACTGTATAGGTTAGAAGCTTATAGGGGTTATTCCTGTTCGCCAAACCCCGTTTCATAACATGTGAAATTATATCATTGTTTTTAGAAAAGACCATTATTAATTACTAGAATAAACACCACGCAAGCGCGGAATTAAGAAGAAAACTGTGACAATGAAGGAATAAATATATGTATTCTGATGTGCTGCGTCCGGTGGTTTAATTGATTTGACTGATTGATTATTTATTTCACGTACACATATAAACAAAATATACACAGAGACAGTTAAACAGTTATAGTACAACGATGATATATATGCATACTGTGGGGGTATAAAGGAGCCAGACTGGCAGCACACTAAAACAAAAGTGATAAAACTGACACTTGCAAGTTGTTAAACCCATTCTAACTCTTAGGGTTTGATTTTAACACTCAAAGTGCAATGCTTTAAGCACTTATACATTACAATCGTCAGACATTTGAAACTTGAATGGATGGCACTTCCCATGTGTCTAGCATTGGTGGTTCTTCCAGAATCGTCCATAATTTGATTTGCGCTTGGTGGGTACATAATTAAAAGGACACAACGCAGATGACGCGGATCGGGCTCGAGAGTTCGGGCCTGATCCGCGTCATCTGCGTTGTTTCCTTTTAAGTGTCGCGACATTACACTTGTCAAGTGGTATTATTGTCAACACCTGTCAAGTTCTAGGATATCTACACTTGAACAAAGTGCTAGTTCAGCACTTAGTAAGTGAATACAGCACTTCAAGTGTAGTTTTTAACACTTTAGTTTTTAGCGTGTGTCTTCCCATTATCCACGATTTATATTATATTGCCACATTGCACTGGACTTTCAACCGTGTACAATTATTTACGTCCTTGGGGGCGCGGTGGCGTAACCGGTTGTCGCCAGATCAAAGGAGTTAAGCAACGTCGAGCCCGGTTAGTCCTGGGGTGGGTGACCGTCTGAGCGATCGATACGGACTCCCTCGTTGTGTCCTTGGTCAAGGCACTTAACTCCGATTATCCACATCGGGGCACGATGACGCCGTGCATTAAGGCGCACTGCACGTCGATAGTGTGCATGTTTTCACCCACTCTAACCCTGCCTGTGCTGCAGTGTGGAGTTACGATGTTGAGGAGATGGCAGCTTTTTTGTCGTTGCTCGGTGGTTCTCTCCGGGTACTTCCTCGACTCTTAAAACAGTCAAAGATATGATATGACCTTGGCTATTGAAGTCTCGTTAAAACCTAATAAATAAATAAATTTACCTCTTTATGAAGATAGTACTATAAAAGGATAGCTTCCCACTCTCTTCCTGTGGAGCTGTTATTATGCTCCACCAGAAGCAGGGCAACAGGCCCGACAAGGACATTTTGCATAGCCTATGCTAAGCTCCACAAAAATACCTTACGTATTAATTTGATACGTGATTTGAATGAGTTTAGGAATTTATCGAATTTAGTACTTGAGCTAGTTTAGGACCTTGTGGCTGTCATGTGGATAAGTCTGTCTTCCTCCCAACTTCAAGACGGTATATGTCATCGTAGTAATATTTTACCGAATTGTCACATATCAGTCAAGTTCAAGCTCAATAGAGTGTCTGGATGAATACGGTACTGCTTGTAATAACCTTCCACAGAACGTGGAACCCTGTCATGAAACACTTTCAGTGAGAGCCATCCAGGAAGCAATTCCAGAATTCTCTGCCATTCACACTGGACAAAAGGTGGAAGCGAGAGGTAGAAGGACGAGCCTAGAGGGCCGAGTGGAAATGCAACTGGCAACAGTCCATGCAGTAAGGATTGTTACAGTGAACATTATTCTGGTGAGCTGCCGTGAAAATGTCTAATAGATTCTTCTTAAAGAGCGAAAGTTGTGATCTCGATTATTCCATAGATTTGGGTATGCAAATACTGCGAATTAGTCTAAAGATTCCATTTTTATTGAGTCTGTTTGCCTTGAAGTTCGCTGTCAAAACGAAGAGGAGAAAAAATGATTAAAGGAATCGGGATAGTTTATTGTTATGCCAGTGGAATACAGTTAGCAATAACTGACGCTTATGCAAGTTCTCTGCTTTTAACCCTTTACCTAACGTGAAAAGCAGACGACACTTGCAAAAATAATTCTTGAACAGCTATTTTTTTTTTCATCTTTTTGTCTCAAAAACATAGGTTATGCCCCCTCGTTGGAACGAGCTCGTCGAGCTCGTTCCAACGAGGGGTCATAACCTATGTTTTTGAGAAAAAAATCAAAACAATAATGAAAATTAATTGACGATTTTTGAGAATAGCGCTGGCCGGGTTTGTCCGTTACGTTGGGTAAAGGGTTAAAATACGATGTTTACGATGAAAGTGGTCGATATGGTCGTTAAAACGTTTAATATTTGTAATGTGTATAGAACGCTTCTGTGGGAGCGATATTTTTCTAATTGATTTAGAGTGGCCCCAAATGTGTTTTCCATAAGCAATATGGCTATGAATAAGGGCGTAATATAGAGTTATCATTGATCAATGCGGTAGTAATTTCTTCGCTCTACTTAACCCTTTGCCCAGCGTAACGTCAAAAACCGGAAGCGCTGTTCTCAAAAATCGCCAATTAATTTTCATTATTTTTTTCATTTTTTGTCTCATTTATGTATTTATTTTATTTATTGGTGTTTAAGGTCACATACTTATGCACAATGGCTAATCGTGACCGTGGCAGTTTTACGGGTGGAGTAAGCCGGGGTACCCCAGAGAACCACCGAGCATCGACGAGCAACTGTCAGCTCCTCAACGTTCTAATTCTGTTTAAGCTCCCATCAAGCAGGGTTACAGCGGTCGAAGACATGTGCACCATTGACGTGCAGAACGCTTAGTACACGGCGTCATCGTGCCCCCGTGTAGGCAACCGGGATAAAGTGCCTTGTCCAAGGACACAACGCGGGTCGTCCCGAACGGGGATCGAACTCGGGACCTCTAGCATAGAAGTCCAACAGTCTACCACTGAGCCACCGCGCTCCCATTTTTTGTATCAAAAACATTGGTTTATGACCACTCGTTGGAACGAGTGCGTCGAGCTCGTTCCAACGAGGGGTCATGACCTGTTTTTGAAACAAAAATTGAAAAAAATTGTTATCCAAGCATTTGTTTTCCAAGTGTCGTCTGCTTTTCATTTTAGGAAAGGGTTAAGGCATAGTTAGCGCGCGCCCGCTATTTGTATGCATATTTGTGAAACATGGTACTTATGGGATAGACGTCCATCCATTATGATTCCTAAAGATTTTAGAAAAGTTTCAAATTCACTCTGACCGACCCTATTTATTTTTTGGCCGTTGATGACGATGTCCTAGTTTACAGGAGTAATCTTTTGCGTTGGATTTATTAAAATGTATTTCGTTTTCTTTGCATTTTGTATTAGATCGTTAGCAGAACACCATTCAGAGATTTATTTAGTTATAATGGGGGCGAAAAATAGCAGTGGCCAGTTTCCATTCAAGCTAGCGCTTACGCATATGAAATTTAGCCAGGATTCCTTGTGTATTGTGTTTTAAAAAGAAAACTGGCTATATTGTAGCTTAACTTTGACAATATGCCCAAAAGTGAAGTCCTCTGATTGTTGACTGGAGCTGTTTGAAAGACTCGGTTCATTTTGTAACTCTTATTGGGATTTATTCAGAACACCGGAATAAAAATAAAATAGTTGTCTCCGAGATGCAGATAGTTTGTCACCAAGTAACAATTTACATGCACTTGAAAGTGTCTGTTCGTATTTTTTATTATTATGGCTTCAGTCAGAACACAGGAATCATTTTGAAAATGAAATCGCCGATGATTCCGAGCTGCAGATAGACTGTGACACAGTAACCATTTTGCACAGCACTTTGCATGTCTCAGATACCAGTGTGACATCACGCTCATCTTTAAAAATAATACATCGGGATTTTCTCAGTTTGCATCAGAATTCTCAGTGTTTCATTAATTTCACAAAACTAAAGAACTTCAGCTTCTGACACTTGAAAATTACCATCTACGGTAGGGGTGTTTCAACTTGAACACTTTCTGGTGTATATACCCCTCAAAAGAAGATTCTAAAAGAAGAACTATCTATTCTTTTAGTATTGTGACCCTGGGACTTATCAGAAAAATATTTTATACCGGGTATTTCACGTTAACCCATTACCCAACGTAACTGCCAAAATCGGCCAGCGCTATTCTCAAAAATCGCAAATGAATTTTCATTATTTTTTCATTTTTCTGTCTCAAAAACATAGGCTATGTTTTTGAGACAAAAATTGAAAATAATTAGTTATTCAAGAATTCTTTTTGCAAGTGTCGTCTGCTTTGCATGTTAGGTAAAGGGTTAAGATTCGAAAACTAAACGTCTTTACATTCTAATACAAATTGTAATTAATCAGTTAAATTTAACCTCGTTGTTCTTTCTGAACCCGTAATTTTGATTGGTTGAGAGCGGGTCGGCTGCTGGCTCTAACCTCAGGTAAACTCACTCTCACCGTGGTGCTCTTATTGCCGGAAGTGAGTCAGTTAGAACATGTCTGTATACACGGTACTCGCGAGCAACCCCGCTTAACCGATCCTATCGCAGTTCGAACACATCCTGTAAATTCGATCATGGCAAATAGACCGAGATCGAAAATGACATTTTTTTTATTGTTTTTCTTCAAATAAAACGGGTTTGGAAATTTTTTTTCACTTCTAACGATGTCAGGAATTACAATGGAGATAAACGTCACTTGTTTCGTGAGACATTCGGTAATTTGTTTATGGAAAACCATTTGGTAACTTACCCCTTCGGGGTTCGTTAAATGTTTTTCCCTAGTCAAATTTCCGAAAGTCTAACTCAACAAAAGACAATAAGCTCTCCAGACTAATTTTTACAAACAGTTCGCAAACTTATACACACACAATGACTTAACAACACGACTGAATAAAATACTAACTACCGAAGTTGTGACAACAGCGTGTTGCACCCTTCCTTATCACCTTCGTCGATTGTTCGAACAGAAATTACTTCAATTAACAGTTTGTGACCCAGCTAATAAAAAACGCTGATTTTCTTCTGACGATAGTATAACAGATTTGTCTTTTTAAAACTCTGTCCACTGAAGCCTACCTGGGCTGAGAGGAGCCCAGGTAGGTTTGGGTGGGGGCCGAGTCTTAAAAGCGACATTGCGATGATTTACCTTTAAGCTTCTTGTATCGTTCGCAGACGATGTGTACCGCGGAGACGATATACTGATTGTTCAAGATTCATCTGTATGGCTAAAGGTATCACAGTACTAAATATTTTCCCACAGGCGACTGTTATAACGTTCTGGCGAAAAACACATGATCGCTTCTCTTTGGTTTTGGCATTCAGATATCTTTGTCTAGTTTAGCCCTTCAGACAACTTTTACTGGTTCGAAAACAGGGGACATGCAACAAATAAGAGCGAAACACTGACAGGAAGGAAAGTACCTGTCGCATGCACATAATTGTCAGAGAATTCCCAACAAAAACACACCAATAGTCAAATGTAGTTTTTCGGTCCAAAAGTCATCAAATCACCCTTTTTTATTTATCTGGTATATTCAACAATAATGTAAGATGCCAGTTGGATACTTCGAACGTTTATTGAAACGACATATTTCCCCAATGCTGCTTAGATTTGGACATTCCATCATTTCCGAGTGCAACTTTTCATGGCGGGTAACTCTGATTCAAGTACAGTCGAACCTTACGGTACTGGACCTGACAGCGGTGAACTATCCATCAAGCTCGGAGGCTCCGAGCTCAAAAATCTTTCTAGGTTTGTTCAAGTAAAGTTTTTCTGTACACAGGTTACAATATACTGGAACCTGATGCCGGCTTTAATCGTGTATCCTTGTGTTTTGCTCTCGGAGACAGATTTTGATGGTGCACCCCAACCCGGACACGCGTGCTGTTGGCCTATTATACCTTCATCTGTGTACCAGAATGCCTCCATATCCGATAGGTAATGGATATATAGGAGATGATGAGATATTGTGTGGTACTTTCATTCTAATTCGTTCGATCAGTTTCTGTTTATGTACGGTTGCACTTGCACCGTTGTGAATGTGTGTTTCTGTAGGGTACGGTGTTAATATGGGCATTGTCTGTTCGCTAAACTCCATATCAATGATGAAATAAAACTATTATTTAAAAACAAAATCGGTGTATCGTAACATCGCCCAGCACTTGTCTAAAGTGCAATTTTAGAACAAATTTGGCAACCGCTAGGAGGCAGTAATAAACACGTGATGAGAGTAGCCGCAAAGGTAAAAAATTCTAAGCTCTCTACCGGAGTGCAAGTAAACATTTTTGATGCTCTGATAAGTTCTTTTGTTTCAATAAAACCGTGGCACCCTGAAGCATTTCTAACGAAATAATGGGCGTGAAACCATTGGCTTGCAAACAGCTTAGTTATCAGTTGGATGGCTGATGGAAGCCGTGAACTGAAGAAATAAAAATAAAAAAAATCTGCTGAATAATCTTCATCCTTTGAAGTTACACAATATTACGTCACACCCCGTTTGTATGATATCCACTGGGCATGCTTTTTAATGAAGACTTATAAACACCTTCATATCTCATATTTCTAGGATACATTTTTTATTAAATATTTTGAATTTTTATTTTTAGATAAAACATTATAAAGGTTTCTGTCGTCAGATTTTCACAAATTTCTAATCATCGTTTTGAGTTTTTATACAAATGGAAAAATCTTTTGTACGCAAATATTACAAGTATTCAAATTAATCATTAACCTAGTGCTCACTGGTGTTTGAAGTTCGAAATTTTAAGCAGCAAATTTCCCTGTAAAGCAACTAGAAAGTTAACCAATTCAGTTTCGATTGGCTGATCTCTTTGAGCTCTGATTATATGTCTACTTACATAGCGGGAAGAGGGAGGGGGGTATTCGGCAAAAAAGAAAATCTGGGCCGGGGTGGGTGGATTGTGTCAGGCCGGAAAATGTGTTTTTGTAGGGTTTTGTAAATATTTTCCTAGATGCTTCGAGATGCTTATATGATAAAACAACAAATAATTCACCCTTATTGACAAACAAAACGGAGTATCATTGAGCTCATTTCAATGAGGGTCATATGCTATTTTAGCCGAAAAAAATTCGGGTTATTCTAGATTTTTGTTTTTGCAGGTGACTACCACTCTTGCATGGCAAAGGTTAGGAGAGGTTAGTGAACTCCTTTAACCACAATATAATCTGGTGATCTAGCCGCAACATTTAGCCATATTGGAACGCAGTGGCCAAAGAATCAGTTTTTTATATTTCATATAGACAATAAACATATAGTGTGTTTTTATATCTGTGTTATACAACGAGTTGAAATATGGTTTATTTTTTCGAGGCTTCGCCGAGAAAAAATAAACCATATTTCAACGAGTTGTATAACACAGATATAAAAACACACTATATGTTTATTGTTTTTATCTGATAACAAACAGACACCCGTCTCGTGCGTCTACCCGACTTATATATGCTTCCCACCGGCCTCCAAAGAAAACCAGTCTACGAGACAAAAGAAATAGGACAAGACGCATAGAGTTGTGTCCCTGACATTACAAAATCGATGACGGCGATTGTAAAGTGCGACTGCACTTCTTGCATCATGTAACTGCGCCGGAACAAAATAAATTTCAACTATTTTATTAACAGTAACAAAACGGTGTTTCAGTAGAGTTATTCTTTTTTTGACATAGTTCCAGTTTTCTTCCGTGTTTTATGCTGTAGTCCCAATATAACAAATAATTTTGCGTTTGTTTACAATTTTTACGAAGTGTTTTTTTTTCAGGTAGAGCAGACGAACCTTTAATTAGCGCAGTTCCGCGAGTACTTTTGATCGAGGCCGTGACTATAAATAGTTCGCAGTCACCGCATACTAATTACTATTAACATTCAAGTAATTTCTACAATGTTTTGAAGCAAAATTTTAGGTTGCCTTTATTGAAGCAAAATAAATAAGAAATGACACCATCAGAGGATTTTGACAAAGTGCAATAAGCGTACAATTAAAACCTGCCCTGTGATATAACGATGTTTCATGAATGAATGAATGAAAATGGAATTGAAAGAGGTCAGAGGTCGTTCGCATAAATTATAATTATATACAACACCCGTTGTATATACATCAAGTATATACAACGGTTGTTATACTCTATGGTTATCAGATAAAGAGTTATATGCGCACTTCCCATAAGAGTAACAAGAAATAAACTTTTTATTAGTATTCACCTTGTTTATGATTCCCAAATTTTAACTTTTTATACAGTATTATGTGAGCTAGAGAAACCGGTCGCAAATTAAGAAAAAATCTCGCAATAATTCGCGCATGCTTCCTGCAAGGGACAACCTAGATATATATCTGCCAATGTCGAAAATATTAATAAAAAATGGCCGCCAATATAACCGACGAAATTGGAAAAGAACATAAGAACACTTGATTAGAATTTATACAACAATTTGTCAGCCGAGCACGTGTTATTTGATACTTCAGTACTTCTTCGCCATGGTCAATATGTTTGACGACGTCACCTTTATCATACCTGGAAAATGGCTGTCAAAATGGCTACCAAATTAAATCTTACGACGGAAGTGTGCGATTCGGATATTATTAGTTACACAGTTTGTTGGTGGCCTAATATGGTATCAGTTAATTCCATATTGGACTCGAGCGAAGCTCGAGTCCAATATGGAATTAACTGATACCATATTGAATTAACTGACACCATATATACCATATTAGGCCACCAACAAACTGTGTAATGAATATATCTTACCGACTGCTGCATCGATGCACAGAACTAATAATGTTATTGGTTCAAAGACGTCACATGCAGACTGCATATAAAACAATATACTGCCTGTCAACATCAATATACGCTGGCAGCTATGGATAATCTCCCCTTTGTTCATTGATTATTCAAAATGGCGGCAGTCGATAAACGCCTCGAGTTGAAAGATTGTGTGTTGGAAGCCCATATTTGGTCTGAAATGCAGGATAGGCAACTTAAAAGGCTTCATATTCTGTGGATGTGTGTCATGTTACCTTCGAAATGAAACTGTTTGGTATGTATGAATTTGCCTTGTTACAATTTATGGGAGAGTGCCTGTAGGCACTCTCCCATAAATTGTAACAAGGCAAAGACACGTGAACACATTGTGCGAATTCTCTCATTTAATTTTGATCGCTGTTGTTATTAGTTCTGTGCATCGATGCAGTAGTCGGTAAGATATATTTGTTACACAGTTTGTTGGTGGCCTAATATGGTATATATGGTGTCAGTTAATTCCATATTGGACTCGAGCTTCGCTATCGTCCAATATGAAATTAACTGACACCATATATACCATATTAGGCCACCAACAAACTGTGTAACTAATATTAATATGAAATTTAGGCAAACCTAAAAGCGATCGAAAGTGATGCATTAGGCCTAAAGTGCTGTAGGCCCAATATATTTTTTTCTTTTGAACAAAAACTGCGCCTGAAGCAGACCACAGTGGCTCTTCCCAATATTTGTAAACAGCAGACGACGTGTTTGTCTATTTCGAGATAACTATTTTTATCTGCGTTTTGATTGGAAGATATTATTTTCCAGTGCTCTGATTGAAAGATAATTTTATCATTGCTTTGATTGGAAGATATATTTATGGCGTCGTTGTTTTCCGGAATTTTTCCGAGGGGTTACGGAAATTGCTGCGTTCATTTTTATTTTTTTCACAAATAGCGTGTAGTATTTATTGTTACTATTACCAACTGTTAGTAGCCACATAAAATACTGCCAAAATGTAGTATCGTTCTTCGATGAATAAATCATTTCTTCAATTGCGCATGTCAATTTCCGCCATGCGCAAACATGTCAGCGTCCTTGTGTGCCACTTCCGTTGAAAAATGTTGAAGTTGATGCCTTTGAGATTAGCTTGGCCTTGAGTTCATACAAACGGTCCATACGTGTTGCCTAATAGCTTGCGAAGCAAGCGATCCTTCGGATCGCTTGCACGCGACCCCGCGGGTCGCTTTCGCTCTCTATTAATTGACTTGACCACAAACGAGTTGCCGTTGAAAACAACAATTGAATAGAGACTGACACTACAGTACAGGCGCTGTGGACTGGTCATAATCCATAATTTTCTTGAAATAGGTTTTCAACTGATGTAATAATTTCCATCTGTCTTTTCTTACTTCCAGTGTAAGTGTATAACGCATGGTTATTTTGAATGTTTGGACCAATTTATTTCGTCGGATCAACGTTGTCAATTGCATTGGTGTTACAGTATATACATAGTGCGTTATGGGAAAAACTAAATTATTATACGAGGATCACTTCAACTAAAAACAAAACTTCAGGCAATAGTTTTTTAGCATTGGTAATTTAGTGCAAAAATTCTCAGCTCACTACATGGAAAATCCTTTCAGTAAAATATTAGTGACAAGATAAGCATACACAGCTCAACCCTGTAAACCCTGGTGGTATCGTCCATGTCAGTTTACTGGAAGCAACTGGAAGAGTCTATATTTATTATTTGGGGGTAGACCAATCAATATTTTCAACGCGCAGTATTACGGCTGCACTTTAAAAATATTGATTTGTCTCCACCACACTTTAAGCAGCCTTTCTACTTAGTGAAAGCATGATGTATCATGTTCCTGAACTGGAAAAGAGGCCTCTCGGGTTCAAAGGGTTAACAAATTTATGTTACTCGAAAGCAAGCCAGAACATAAGCAGACTGTCATCTGCAAAATGGGGTTCCCAGAGGGTGAATTTAATGATGCTATCCTGCACAGCAGGATAGCATCACTAAATTTACCCTCTGTGAACCTCATTCTGAAACAGGGGCTCAAAACGAAACAGAAAGAGGTACTCAGAGGATAACTTGTCCCACTGTATAGTATAGCATCATCAAATTCTCCCTCTGGGGACCTCATTCTGCAAATGTCAGACTGCTTATTTTCAGGCCTGCTCGAAAGAAAAGATTTCGTTAGGAAAAGGATGTACGTAATTTCGTGACTGTTATATTATTCAAAACATAATTTGCATTTGCTTTTTCTGATTCACTCTGTTGTTTCATAATAGATAACTTAAAATGAGAAAGTGGTGATGAGATGGTATGTAATTTTTTTAATTCCCACACTTCTGTTCCTTTGACCAAGTTAAAAAAATTTCAAATCCAATTCCATATCATTTTCAGTTTCCTAAATGGATCATTTGTCATTTGACAGTAATTACTCATTTATTTGTAATACTACACGCACATCTTTTTATTACAACATTGCTCCATATGTGTCACATTCCTGATAGTGTCTTGGTTGACTAAACTTAAATTGCGTTATCTATGCCACCTTTGTGAGGGGTAAGGCCAGAGATGAGATGCCATAGAAGACCTGTGCCATCTTAGAAAACAAAATGGCAGACCATACCAATGACGGAAACACTGCAACCACGACAGAATGGGCTGCAAATGCGCACTAAGACCACGTTATCACCAATGGAATAACGTAGCAATGTGGCCACTCATGCTCTACTATGCACCGTGGCATGACATCGTTTTCTGGATACCGCATTTGGGTGCACATTCGTCTTGCTGTACTATTGCAAATATTCCAAGTGCATCAAACATTAGTTTGTTATCCCTGAGAATCACTTGTGAGAGAATCACACTTTTGGCCAGTATGTTCTAGAAAAACTCTCAGTAACCAGACTGGACGGGGTAAAATTGTTTGAAAATAATTTGATCCCACAGCCCAGTTATATTTGTACTGAATCGCATTCTAAATAGAAGATAGTCCGCTATACTTTAAAGTATTTAGAAGTACCATACCATTTAGAAACTCGGCCTTCAACGAGTAAACAGTTTCAATCTCTGTTTCCTCAGAACTTCCAATTGTAAATCATTCTATTTGAAATGGTTAAAAACTTACATAATTGCAGAATATATAATAGGAGAGTAGACTATACCATGTAAATAAATTTGCAGCTGCTTGATCACTACAGTCAAGCGGACAAAAAGCAGATGTAGCAATGTTCTCCCAGCGTTTTCCTTACAACGCACAGAGTTTTCTATGGGATTTTCTCTAGTAAACTCGGTACCTATGCCGTCGCATTTGGGTATGCGGAAACCTGGGTTAAATCCTTGGGGCTATATCACCATACACCATGCATTCGTTTTTGGTGAAAGGTAAACATGCAGATCAGCCTAAAACACAGAGCTGAAGTTTCGTTATACTGTTCAAAATACGCTTGAATTTAGAAACTTACATTACTGGTGTTTCGATGTTGTGTGGAAAGTGGTAGACACATAGCAAGGAATCTATATTGGGAGGGATCTTTTGGGCGGTCCAAGTATTTTTATGTCGCAGGCATATTCCTAAGATCGAAACCCTGGGAAAATGTATGGAGGTGGTGTCCCCCTCTCGTCATATATGACCGGAGTGTGTGTGTGTGGGGGGAGGGGGGGTGCTTTCCCCAACATTTTCTCGGGGGAGGGGGGCAAGCCTTCATCATGGCTATACCACTGAAAAGTGGTAGTAGACAGAAGCACGGCAGTTTGGTCACATAGTGTATTATTATCGGCTGTGTAATGCGTCTTCGTTCCTCTTTCTCTTTCAGAATCTAAATCCAAGAGAGTTCACGAAAACGCCATCTGCTTCAGATTTTGACGTTTGAATTTTTGCTTCTATGAGGTTTCTGGGATTAAAAAACCTTAAATATCTTGAACCTGTTTCTATTTTTTCCACAAGTATGATGAGACATAAGAATAAGACAGTATACAACTATATTTTGTCTCGTTTGATATACTGAGGTGTATGAAGGTGAAATATACAAAGCAGCATTTTCTGAGCAGCGGAAGAGCATTTTTTCACGGTGAGCTAGTGGGCTCTATGTCTCAGTAAGTCATTCTGTAAACATTGGAAACCAAACACACAAAATGCATGATTAATACATTATTTTGTGAGATGGAGGTTGGGAAAATTCACACATTAGTTTTATGGCATGTTTCTATGTTCCGTAATACCGTCAGCTGCGATCGGTGAGAAAAGTGGAAAAACCCCAAATGTTTTAACACTATCATTATAGAAAAGGTATCCATTGTCCCAATCAGCAGACGTGTCTATTATATACAATGCAAATTTACAGAATGTTTTTTGTATTTCTGGTGTATCTGTATGCGTTAATCAACATATGGATCTTACCTGCATACCAAAATACTTTTTTTTCAAAAGTAAGTGCCACCTATATCCATTTGTGTATGGGTGGACGTGTGTATAGCTTATCAAATCGATTCAACGGAATAAGAGAGATGGTTTGCTACAGAAAAATTAGCTGAGAGATCAATTGTTAAAACTATCCTTTTTACCTGAATTGTGGCATATTTAATCAAAAAGTACATTTGTAAATGTGTACACCTACATTTTAGTAGTATTTTCTCAAGCCATCCAAACCATTCAGTTGGATTAACCCTTTGAATCATGGTAGTATCTTCCATCTCAGTTCAATGGCAGTAATTGGAAGAGTCCATATTCATAATTTGGGGATAGACCCGCCTTGGGACTGCACGTTGAAAATATTGATTGGTCTGCCCCCACACATTTAATTATGCCATCAAACTTAAAGAAATTGTGAGTATCATGTTCCTGTGCCGGAAAAAGGGCCCCTCGGATTCAAAGGGTTAATAATAGTAGGAGTGGCGTATTATGTACTAACGAAACATTTCACTTGGTATTAATCAGCTGCATAATTTTATGCATAATGTCAGTCTTCAAACTGGATATAAAGTTAGTTCAGACACTTCAGTGATGACAAAAATATACAAATAAAGCTACAGTACTGTCGCCGTGGACTGTTCGTAATCCACGCGTGGGCAGCGATGTCCACGCATGCGTTTATCGGTAATAAAAATAATCATCAGCAAAATTTTAATTAATGAAGCACCGGGTTGTACCGGTGCTTCATTAATTAAATTTTTGATGATTATTCCTATTATTAGTGTTTGGAATCTAATATTATTGCGTCCGTGGAAATATTGCCCACCCGTGGAAAGTGACCAGTCCACGACGGTTGTACTGTGAACTCTGTGAAAAATGAATATTTTGATGATGTGCACATTTTCGCGACAATACGAACTGAATATTTACAACATATTTTAGTAATTACTGACAAAAGTTGACATCATGTAACTTGTAGGTAAACAAACATCTTTACGTTTGAAATGCCAGTCATAGCGTAACGGTTTTCACGACATCATCAAACGTCATCAAACGTCATCGATGACGCCATCCTGGATGGGGGAGGGGGCAGATTGAGTTGCGACATATTTCTCTGGTACTCCAGCAATCCAGTTGTATAAACCAATACAGGAGTGCACTCAAATCACGTTCCGCATAAACGGGTTCCAGTTTAACCGTTTCAACACTGAGTTCTCGATTGGGATTGATGTACACAATTCTGGTAATTGTGATTCGGCGAATCCATTTTGAATGTGCAGGGAAGTTAATTAATAAAATAAGGCAACATTCCCATGAATGTTTTGAACTATTGGATAATCCATTATGTTGTTTGCTAACTAACCACGAAATTGTCCTTTACTTACCGGATTAAAAATGTTCAACACTCGAAATATAGTTCGGCCGCCGTGAACTGGTCACTTTCCACGGATGGGCAGTATTTGCAGGAACGCAATAATATTAGATTGCAAGCACTAATTATAAGAATAGGCATCAAAAATTTAATTAATGAAGCACCGGGTACAGCCCGGTGCTTCATTAATTAAAATTTTGCTCATGATGATTTTTACAATAATAATATTAATAATAAATGTAGTTTGAAGCCGAAAATCCTCAGAGAGGTCTTGGGCTTTACAGGAGAAAAAAAAATCTGTATTTCGATTTCATTCACTGTGTCTCAAGAAGACGAATCACCGGTCAGCGGCCTTCATTGGAAGATTGCATACCCGCTAGAAATAAATATATTTTGAGAGCCGATCTGAAAGATAGAAAGGTCCAGGATGATTTCAGCCCACCCGGAGGCTGGTTCCAAAGAAATGGAGCAGCCATCGAAAAGACTCGATCACCAGCTGTTGCGAGGTTACCCGGTACACGAACAAGATTGTTTGACGCGCCCGAACGCAGTGGTCTCTCAGATTCGTAACGTGAAATCAAAGTGGACAAATACGACGGACCCTCACCATTTAAACATTTCCAAGTTAATGTAAGAATTGCAAATTCAGTTCTTTTCCTGGGTGGCAGTCAGTGGACGTTTTTAAGAATAGGTGTAATGTGGCAAGAGACCGTTTGCTCATAGTGATTATATGTGCTGAACATTTTTATATTGTGCCAATGTTGTCAACGATGCTCTGATTACAACCGAATAGCAGAGAGTTGCAATACTCTATGCGACTTGTAATGAAAGCATGGACAAGTTGTTTTGCCGTCGCTTCATTAATCACGCACCCAACTGATATTCCGGAGATGATAGTACGAAGCCCTGCATACATGCAAGACATGGTTTCCTGCCGACAAGTTCTCATCCATGAAATGTCCAAGGTTGTGTACCGTGGCCGAAGGAGAGACAGTACTGCATTTAGTGTTAAGATCAGGTCTTGGACATTTGGATAATTGATGACTCAACCCGATAGAAATGATTTCAGTTTTGTCAGCATTCAATTTTAAGTCATTTTCGGCTATCCAAGATCTAATATCAGCTACACATTTTTCGAGTTTTTCTTTGGCCACGGTATCTGACTCTGGGCTGAAGTGTATAAACAGCTGTGTGTCATCCGCATAGCAATAGCGTGGCAGTCCATGGCAGCGGGTGATATCTCCTAAGGGCAGAACGTAAATGAGTATAGCAAAGGGCCAAGCACTGACCCCTGGGGAACATCAAACTTCTTTTGAGTTTTAACATATGACAGTATCAATATCAGACAAGAACCTTGACGTTTCTCCATGCATGGAGAGAGGAATGTCATTCTGCAAACATAGAAGGACGCTGTCACTACTGCGGAACGACCTGTATGCTGACTGAAACTCCTCCGCTAAATTGCAGCGAGATATGTGTTCGCGGACCTGCTTAGAGACTGCACGCTCGATTACTTTGTACAGAAACGAGAGGCCCGAAACGGAACGATCGGTTTCATAGATGATGAAAAAACTCATGACACTAAAGACGTATTCACGATATCCAGGAGCCATGTTATGAAATCGGGAAGACAAAATTTCAGTAGTTTTGTTGGAATCACATCAGGTTTGCATTGTTTGGTCGACGCTTTCATCACAGTATCAGTCAACACATCAGGTGCAAGCTGCTTGAACGATTCTAGAGTCGCTGACGCCGCATGAGTTGGGTGTGGGTGTGATGAAATGTCACCCTGCGCAACTGGACTGAGACCGGATCGAGTGGTGTCAATTTTGTTTAAAAAAAGTCAGAAAAATTTATTAGCTAAAATTCTGCTGATGATTGTAGAGCTGCACGGTATATCGATAAACCGATACATACCGGTATTCAAACCAGTATCGGTTGAATACCGGTGTAATTACAAAAATATCTGTTTATCGTCTTTATTTATTTACCTACAGTTTAATTTTCAAGATGTCCTTAGGTTTTTAACTGAAGTCCTGAAAGAATAATATTATCCCTGTAAAAACGAATTGGCCGCATTGTCCCGAGTAATACACTAATTGTGCAGTTGAATAAATATTATTTTTCAAAAAGTTTCAACAAAACCATATCATATGATCCCTCACTGGAACGAGCTCAACGAGCTCGTTCCAATGAGGGGTCACTTGATATGGTTTTGTTGAAAATGTTTTGAAAAATTCGATAAACTAATATTTAAAAAAATGAAAAAAATACGATATCGTCTGTGTCGGGTAAAGAGTCATTCGAACTGCATCATCAATGCATGCTGATTTGTTCCGACTGTGAAGGATCAAATCCCGGTTATGCAACATATATATACGTATGTTCAGATATCTGAACAGTCTTTCGATATACCGGTATACCGCGGTATGTTTTTGAATACCGGTACCGGTATTCAGTTTCAAATACAGTGCAGCCCTAGATGAATGTTCCAGTAAGGTTGCCTTCGGCTTGCGGTTGATAAGCTTGTCAATAGCTTCAGACAACATCTGTTTACCATTTTATTCCCGCGTAAACGGTTGTGTTGTCATCACTGCCCTCGCGGGGATTACGGCCAATCCACGGCGACTGTAGTGCATATACTTATTTATTAGGTATTATTTATTAGGTATGATTTTCAGGGCTGGGAGCAGTTAACGTTTCAAACGTTAACGTGTTAAATTATTTTAACAACGTTAAAAAAATTTAACCAAGTTAATAACGTTTAACTTTGAAGATTATTATTGCATGATACGTAGCATAGCGTCGTTATCTTGTGTTTACCCAAGCCGGATCGCGCTTGCCGATGACGTCGAATTTTACGCCATTTGACGAAATGGAAGAACACGAATAATTTAGATGTCCGTCAATTACAGACGACCCATTGACCCATTAATTTGGTGGAGAGACCATATGTAACGATACAGTAATATCAGCTTCATCTGAACGCAAATTTTCCATGTTAGGACTGGTATTCGAGCAACAACGGGTGTCTCTTACTGTGGATACAGCCGCAGCGATTGTATTCTTAAATGAAAACATCGCTGAATGTTAGAATTTACGATAACCTGCGACGACTATATTAACTACTTGTCCCCTGAGTTCCAATGTGTTCTATGTGCCAGTAGGCACATAGAACACATTGGAATTCAAGAGACGAACTGTACGTAATAAAAACTGTACGTAAAAAAACAATTATTTCATCATTTAACGTCATTTAACTCGTTAACGCAGAATTATTTAACACGTTAACGTGTTAAGGGAAATTTTAACTCCTCCCACCTCTGATGATTTTATTTACTAGAATTGTGCGTTATCAAACTCGGGTGATATGATGCCAATCTTGGTCGATATGAACCAAGCTAGATTTGCTCACTCGATACGTTACTAGGCGCAACCAATTTGTTTACCTTGAAATCGGACAGTTATTCAGAGAAAGCAATCAGGAAAAATGGTGTTGCCACGTAATGGAATAGTTATATGCCGAGATTTTGTAGAAGGAATTTATGATGGCAATAAAAAAATGATTGGATGGCTGAAGAGAAATAAGACAGTTTTACAGCTAAGTCAACACAAACTAAGATTTAGAGTCGTAAGCGGGGGATTCGTCGAAGTGAGAGTAGAGATAGTTCAGCAACCTGGACATTGGTTGGAAAGTCGAGGCGTTAGGTAGCTGAACTAGATATATCTAGGCGAAGAGGAATCTTCGGATTTGGTGAAAAGAATGAGAAGCAATAGCAGTGTCAGAAAATTGTAACAGATCTGAGAACATTTTGTAATTATTTGTTTCAGGTTAATAAATACTGTACGGCCACCGTAGACTAGTCATTTTCCACGGGGTGGGCAGTATTTCCATGGACCATGGTCACAATAATTTTTAATTGCAAACACTAATTTTATGAATAATTATCAAAATAGAATTATAAATATCAAAATTTTGCTGCTGATGATTTTATTACCTAGTAAACGTATGCATGGACATCGTTGCCCACGTGTGGATTACGACCAGTCCTCGGTGATTGTACTGTAAAGAGGTTATAACTTGGTTGGTTTCATATCGGCAGAGATATCAGTACTCTTTAACTCCACACAAGCCTTCGTCCTTCGGTCTCTGGCTGATATGAAGTTACCACGGGGTGGTTGCTCTATATATATATCTTACCTCCTACAAGTATCTGGGAATTTCATTGGTTCAAAGACGTCACATGCAGACTGCATATAAAACCATATACTGCCTGTCAACATCAATATACGCTGACAGCTATGGGTAATCTCCCCTTTGTTCATTGATTATTCAAAATGGCGGCAGCCGATAAACGCTTCAAGTGGAAAGATTGAGCGTTGGAAGCCCATATTTGTTCTGAAGTGCAGGTTAAGTAACTTAAAAGGCTTCATATTCTGTGGATGTGTGTCATGTTACCTTCCAAATGAAACTGTTTGGTATGTATGAATTTGCCTTGTTACAATTTATGGGAGAGTGCCTGTAGGCACTCTCCCATAAATTGTAACAAGGCAAACACAAGTGAACACATTGTGAGAATTCTCTCATTTAATTTTGATCGCTGTTTTTTTCGGTCTGTGCATCGTTACACAGTTTGTTGGTGGCCTAATATGGTATCAGTTAATTCCTCGCTCGAGTCCAATATGGAATTAACTGACACCATATATACCATATATTAGGCCACCAACAAACTGTGTAACTAATAATATCTCAGCTGTTATGGAACTAACGCAATGATAAACTTTAAACCTTAACACGGTGCCATTGTACCTCTACTTACACTATACCTCACTTGACAGAACCAATGCTACTGCACTCCTACTATCAAGCGAGGTGAAGTGTCTTCCTTGACCTGTGATACGAGTACCGTCGTGCTCCCCAGGCACTTCACCCCAAGTACCAATAGAGGGGAATCTGCGTTTATCGGGGGGGGGGGGGGGGGTATGTAGTTGCGTTCTCAAATTTTAAAAACGTAAGTGATACAGGTAAGATTTGGGACCCTTCCACCTCAATCAGAAGTCACACGACCTGCACACATACTATTGTCTAATCTATATCTACAAACAGCATTATAAGCTACTAAACTCTTCACCTAACACGCTGTCCATATACGCCATCCAGGAACATCGTCAGTCAGTTTTTATTATTTCACTTTTTTCCTCGGAGACTTAGTTTACAATTCAAATTGGAGCGAGCCGATTTCCAATGAATGGCCATAAGTTATGCTTTAGAAGCAAAATATGAATTGTTTTATTTATTCAAAATTTGTGAGTGGGTGGGTCTGTCTTCCCGATGTTGTGAAAATCTAGACAATAATGTTTGCGTTCCCACAGGAAATTGTTTTCTCCGTGTTCTTAAATAGAAAACAATGGTTTAAGATTTGTCTTCCCGATTTTGTGAGGACCCAGAACAAAAAGAAAACAAACTTGTCCCCACACAGGTGGCTAAACAAGACTCTGTGTGTGTGATGATGTGGATGTGTGTGTGTTGAAGGGCACAATCATATTTTGTAGGAATTTACAATGTTGGTTTCTAATTTTCCGTAGGGAATCGGACCCTCGGCAACCCCGCCTGGCAATCAGGCGTCCAACACCTAAAGCACTAGACCAGAGCACATCGTATGTGTTCATGTCCTGTCACCTAACCGGAAAAGCCATATCCAGACAGCACTATTCAGCATAACCTTCATTCAATTTTTATTATTTTTTTCACTTTTGCCTCCCAAATATATCTTATAACCCGTCGTTGGAACGAGCTCGTCGAGCCCGTTCCAACGACGGGTAATAAGTTTTGTTTTGGTCGCTAAAATGCATTCTGTTATTCAACAATTATTTTTGCAAATACCCTCTGGTTGTTGTGTAAGGTAAACATGTATAATTTACCTCTTCAAATTAAAGTGGAAACTGAAATATTATCAACCTGTTCCATCAGTAAGTTCCCTTGTACTTGTAATTTCCCTGTTATCCGTCGTTTACATTCCAAAGCATTGTTCACTTGACATAGAATCTCTGTTTATGAATCACTATTTTTTTCTATTAAATTTTCCAAGGAATTTTGCAACAAAATGTTTCGTGTAAAATTGCCACCGTTCGTTTGTATTGTGATTATATGAAATAAAGCGGTATTTTACAGTTCCCATTCCCATAACAAATATCACTTTATAAGCGGATCGGATGCTACTTCCACATTCTCATTTGTTACACGTCATTTTGTGGTTCAGTTTTAATAAGTGCAGAAGTTGAACATTACGATGCAACGAAACTCCTGCAGTTTCAATAACATTTTTTTTTACTTTTAAATTGGTAATGTGCGTCATTAGATTACATTGTCTCCATTCCTTTAGATGTTTATTCTCATTGCATGCTGTTTGAATGACAGCAACAAGTAACTAATCACATTGATTGTACGGACAATGACTAAGCTAGTATTTCCATCGAGGGGCAATTTTCCAAAGAATGGTCTGACGGAGATCCAAGATATCTGTGAAATGGCGAATACAGAAAGGGTTGGAGACGACTGTTGTTTGTGTGTTACGACCGCATCCCAATCTAATGCAGAAAAAGATCACTTTTGCCTTCTTAAAACCGTAAAAAAAACTTTGGAAAAATAAGGAGAGCTACCGTTCCTGTAAATCTCTTTCGGTGACGAAAATTGGCAGTCATATTTCTAACACTTAAAAAGCACATGTAAACGCCGGTTCGTCTTTGACAAAACAGATGACATCTAGTGTTTTTGAGTGGATACTGAAAATTATCTCATGACTGACCGAGACAAATGTATATTTTTCGTGAGCGCTTGCCCGAGCGAAAATTCAAATTTATCTCGAACACGAGTGAGATAATTTTCGGTATCCAGTCAAAACACTAGATTTTCGTTTTATTATACGCTTTTATAAGAATCTGTTAATTCTGCTCGTTTCAACCTTGAATTGATTCAAGGAAGTGAACAGCGCATTGAATCATTGAAACGCGGAAGTGATTTTATTGTTGCTCGGGACAGATCGCGTCTTGCAATCTGATTCAGCTGGCGGGTTTCTAGTCCAAAAAGGGCCTGCAAGTCCGTAAAATAAGGTTTTGGTTTGGGACGTCCTTTGAAAGGACGTACCAAACCAAAAACTTATATTACGGACTTTCAGTCCATGTTTGGACTAGCGGGTTTCATGCATCAATTCAAGGTGAATACGTATTGAATTATTGCTGGAAATGATCGGCATCCACTCAAAAACACTAGATTTACTTTTCATTATACGTTTTTAGAACAAATTGATCATTTCCAGTGAAAATTTGACACGTATTCACCTTGAAGTGATGCTTTGAAAGCCGCCATTTTGACTGATACCATGGAAATGAAAATTTATATATCTTCACAGTGGGGGACACGATTTCTGTCTTTCCGCAATTTCTTTGATAATCTATCGTTCGCGTGTAATAAAATTAATTAGAACACAGGGTGAAGATGGGGAACTTTGGGGTTTTTTTTTACCTTTTCCGCAAACAAAATAAGTAAAGAAGTCATCCAACAAACCAAATGACCTAATAGTTGTATACTACAACCCTTCAGGAGACATCAGAGAAATGTCTTTATCATTCCAGGCAGAATTGTTTGGTAAGAATAATTCTAATCCTAGATGTTTTAAATTGACAATAGCTGTCGGTACTAGGTTTATCGCTGTATAATTCAATTATCTTCATTGAAATCCGTTTTTCAATCTCGATGAAAAATTTTCCTATCGTATAAATGTGTTTGCTTTATCCCGCTTATTTGTCAAATAAAAAGTTCAGGACGTGTCCAACGGTGCATTTAAACTGCCATTGCTGTAAAATGGCTTTTAGTTAGTATTCAGAACTAGGATTTCTCTTTGGTATACGAAACAGCGTGTATTGGCCTATGTTGAAATAATAAAACTGTCGTGTTCACAAAAGTCGATATGACTGCGATGAAAAAATGACAGAGACTTTGGCCGCGTAAGGGTAGATTATAATACAAATAAACGCCCTGAATTAAATTATAAGAATTGAAATGAATATTATGTGGCTTTTCTATGTATGAATGTGGAATAGGCGTGATAAGGTTTGTAGGAAGTGTTACAGTAACGAATTCATTCTCGATCAAATCACGTTCGAGTCGCGACACATGCATCAGTCGCACGAGATTTTATGAACAAAAGATTTCGAATTGAAGAAAAACAACAGAAAATCGCATATGAGACCCAGTGCTCTCGCATATCGTTTTCGACAGGTGAGATTCAACAGGATTGGGGAGGGGGAGGCAAGAGCAAGACCAAAGCTTGCTGGGTCCCCCCCCCCACCCCATGACCGTGTCTGTCGGAAATAATTCTTATCTTCGTTGTCTAATTTTCTGTCTATCCGAAGGTCAGCGTTTTCTTTGAAAGACGTTAATTTGAAAAAAAGTAGGCTACTTTACAACACCGCAGCTTTGTTATACCAAAATACCTTTATGTTTCATATAACCTTTATATACAAGCGCTAGCTCTAAGTTTTTGTTTTGACAATCGAGTTGTCACGTGGACGAAAAACGTTCGCGTGTTATTATTATTGTACGTTAATAATAATTTCGTCAAACAAATTATAATAATATTTTATTTTATTTACGATTGTTTTAAAGAAGAATACTGAGTTTGGTTCCGTCTTCGTACCGACGGTCAAAGATCTGGGAACATCGTCTCGGGAAATTTTAACGCTTCGAAGACAAAACCTCAACGATAAGACCTATCCGGGCATGAACATTCCGAACAAAATCCGAGGGGTAGAAACCCAAACAGACAAAACCCCACTTGGTTAAAACTTCAACTTGCCTATGAGTACGAACAATAAATTCAAGAACTTCTTACATGCGTTTATTAACTGACGAGTATGGGTTACATAACAGGATGCGATAAAAATAAAATACAAAAATAAGTTTAAGGACCTTTCGTCCCAGACTACCATACTAAAATGATGATTTGATAATTAGAAAATGAAAATTAGAGACCAAACTCGACTTAGAAGCAAATATTCTATTTTCCGTCTTTGTAGTTTCTATTTTAACTTGTTGGCCATACAAATAGCTTTAGACATATCTTCAGGGAAGTCGGATAAATAAATAAATAAATAAATAAATAAATAAATAAATAAATAAATAAATAAATAAATAAATACGGTGGGAGTGTTGTCCTGTAACCATTTTAACTCTCGCTCACCATGTTGAGAAATTTCGAGATCCTGTCTTCGGGTCTGAGAAGGACTGAAGAAAGTATCGACCTCTTCGCTTCCTAGTTTCTTTTCTTATTGCAACACTGTGTCCAAGCTCTCAGGCCAGCAGTCCAATTCAGTAAAAAAAACTCGAGGCTGGTATAGCCTGGAACCAGTCTATCTCCTAAATAGTCCATTGCCGATATTCAGATTTAATCGGATGGAATATTTTAGTTGACCGCAAAAGCGAACCTATGATTCGCTTTTCCGTTCAACTGATATATTCTCTCCGATTTCATCTAAAACAGTCGTTAAACATTCATTTTCTTTCAATCAATACAAGATATTTTTCTCAATAGAGACTTGATTTAGCCGAATCTTTGATGACATTACCATTATGAATGAAAGCTCCACACAACTCTAGTTTTATAATTACGCTGCATAGTTCCACTACTTGTGTTAATATCAAGGTGAATTAAATATTTTTATTGGAATATCTATTACTAGAGCACAAAAGAATATCTGTATATCTCGTTGAGTGAAGTGACATAACATTGTATCATCTGTCAATTGCGCGCAAACTCCACGAAAAGTGGCTAAACAAACAACTCATAACAGCGTCAAATTCCGAACAGAATTAGACTGGCGGCCTGAAAGCTTGCTCTGAACCATGTGAGTTTTATAGTGTTTAGAAAGCCCAAGCAGAAGTTATAAGTTCCCTTTGAAAATTCAAATATAGAAAGTAAATCAACAAAAATTATATGTCTCACGTTCAGAAAATCTCTATCAATTTGGAGGTGAAATTTAGAGATTCGTAGATTTTCATGTTTTTCTGTACATATTTATTTTGAAACTGTATTCATCCGGTTGTAGCTGTCTGGGGAAGCTTGGCTGTTGCCATTGTTTCGGGTATCGATGTTTTTAGTTTTAGTTTCAGCAGTCCGTGTACAACAATCACGCTGGGCAAGCTCTCAGACAACTGTCTGACTGTGTGAGGAATTTGACGCTGTTGTGTCCTGGGACCAGTCTAGCCTTTAAATACTCCATCATACATGTTTAGGCTAATCGTTTGGTATATTTCAGTTGGTCGGAATAGAGAGCCTACGGTTCACTTTTCCGACCAACTGATATATTCTAGACGACTGAATCTAAAAAATACCATAAACCTTCATTTTCTTTGAATCGGCGCAAGAAATGGTTCTCAAATGAGACGTGATGACCGAATCTTTGACGGCATCATTATGAATGAAGACTCACTACAGCTGAGGTTCTATGATTGAGCCGTGTAGTTCCACTAATTTTCTGTGTTAATATCATAATGTTTTCAAGCAGAATTTATTACTTTTTGATTGGAATATGTATAACTGGGGCCCAAAAGAACATACGTATATCTTTGCGAGTAAAGAACCATCATGTTGCATCAAGAGTCGATCGCCTGCGCGCAGACTCAACGAAAAGTGGGTGAACAAATAGCCCAATAACAGCGTCGAATTCCGAACATAATTTGACTGGTGGGCCGAGTTCTTGCATTTCGGTGATAATGACCGAAAGTATTTTGGTATGCACATACATGAACAATTTCTGGCTAACTCTTTTCACAATAATTTGCCACATTTGTATCTAAAGCGTTGAATATCGAGATTTATCCATCTTAAATTCAACGCTTGAGAAAGAAAATCTTCGAAGTTATTGAATGCATTTTGAACAGCTGACAAATATTGCTTTAGCAGACTGCCTTCTTATCTTATTCAGTGGCAGGCACGAGATGGGAATGAATGGCTTCACCGACAGGAACCACCTCAGGTTTGCGCACATGGGGGTGGGGGCGGGGCAGTTCTGGTGCTGAATGGCCCCTTTCGACGCTTCTGTCAACAACATTGCCAGAATGTCTGCCTATGGTGGAAGAGGAAAAGAAACTGGAAGTGGCAGTGCCCAATTCTCGTGGACGTGTACTCTTTTTCTTCTGTTTTTGTTGTTGTCTAGTCTTGGTGGAGGCAGTTGTTGTAGATGTAGCTGTTATGGCGAAGGTCGGAGGTGGTGAGTCCTTCTGATGATGATAGTTGCAGAAAGCTCTACCTTCCGTATATTTCCGGACCTCTGTGGGAAGCCATGTAGCATCTTCCATAGTTTTGTGGGCTTTGAAAGGTACCATTTTACTGTACCCATTATCTCCATGAGTTGTGTTAATAACTCTGGCGGAGGCTCTCCATGGTTCGATCCAAAGACGGCGTCGAGTGGGGAGCAGGAAGCGGATGGAAAGCCACTGCCATGTCCACCTCAATCCCCACAGGTAGTTCCACATCCATCGGCTCATGGAGGGGAGTCGACAGTTGGATGGGTTGGTCTGTGGGAGTGGGAGGGGAATTGGTGAATGTTTCATATGCTTTCTTCTCCTGAACTTTAGCTCTCCGTTTCTCCTGTAAAGCGCCGGACGTCATCGGGTTTTTCATAACTCGATGAATAATTTTCCTGTTTATGATGATTGTTTTACTCTGTCTCACCCATTTGTCAAAAACGTGGGTATCTCCATGAGCGTAGTTAAACTTTAATCGATGTAGGCGACGTGGGATGTTAGTTAGTATTCACGATGCTTGTCCACGCTACTTTTCATCTCGAGTATTCTCGAGATCGCCTGCATTGGCCTGTGTTGAAAGCGATAAAACTGTCGCATGCACAAAACTTAACACGACTGCGTTAGCATAAATGCAGGAGACTTCGGCTAGCTAAGGGCGTATTATATACACATGCAACCACTCTCAATTAAATTATAACATTTAAATGAAATTTTTGTCACTATATCGGAGTGTGAATGTGGCATAAGTGTGTTAAGTTTTGCATGAGGTACTACACGCTCATCCTACATTCACACACCGATAAATCTACAGAAAAGTCACTTCAGTTCTTATATGACTATGGCCACACAAAATAAATTAATTGATCCTAAGGAATTTTTTTTTTAAATCAGTGAGGGAGGGGGGAGGAAGGGAGGGAGTGAGGGTTTTATTTTAATTTTTCTTTTTCAAAAAGTGAGCAAACATGGAGAGTCTATCTTTTTACACACAGAAATATAGAAAGTGCATATTTATACAAATAAATTCATTTTTAATTTGAAAAATAAAACATTCCTCTAAAAACAAACTGTTGATACTGCAATTCAAAGGCTTCATATTCTTTCTATGCTCTTCATATTATCTTTGAAGTAAAAGTATTTAATCTATGGGGATTTGCCTCGTTACAATTTATGGGAGAGTGCCTGTAGGCACTCTCCCATAAATTGTAACAAGGCAAATATATTGGAGACGCATCTAAATAAATATGAATCAATCAAAAAAATGTAAAAAGTTTCTGGTCTTCTTTCTCTTTGTACTAATATTCTAAGACACTGAAAGGCAATAAAATGTCCAATGAGGGGGTTCAAATTCAATGAGGGATTGCCTAAGAATCAAAACACCCTTTTTATCCTATAATTTGAATTTTAACTGAAATTTCCAGTTTAAGTATCCATCATTAACATGTTATAATATTGCCGTTTTGCGGCAAAGTGATTTAACCCTTTAAAAAAAGAATCGACAGCATCCGCGTAATATACAAATTCAGCAGTTGAAAAAATAGTATTTTTCTAAATATTTCAACTAAACCATATCATGTGACCCCAGGAGGGGGTCACATGATGTGGTTTTGTTGATATTTTTTGAAAGCTTTGAAAAAAATAGTATTTAAAATAATAAATTTTGATATCGTCCGTGTGTTAAGGGTTAAAGCGATATAGATTGGAGTTTTGAGGATGAAAATAGATTTTCGAATTCGTCGAAGTTAATTCGAGATTTTCTCCCGCCATTGTGATATTGACAATAGGAGTTTCTTCTTTCAATGTAGTGTGCATTTTCAATCACACTGCCTTGAATAATCGAAGAAAGCAATCACGTTTTTGCGGTTTTATCAGAAGTTAACAAACAAAGCTTTTTTAAAAGGAAAACAAGTAGTCACGAGACTTAATTATGCCCCCACCCCCGCCGCCTCAACGGCGTCTAAATTTCTTTTCCGTGGTAATGCTTTGAGAGAGATTCCAAGTTTCACACATCGGACACCATCTGGTGAAAATGTTTTCATTTATTTTGAAACCAAGGTATTCGAATTGCCGGTTTTTTGTCGCTATTCGGGTTTGTTACCCATGTTGCTGGCAACTTCTGTGTCTTCAAAAAGATTAAATATATAATGTACACTTGTTTTTTGTAGAAAAGTTGTTAGATGCCTGTTCCGTGTATTGTATCCATTCCTTTGATATGAAATGTGAGTCTATTCTATTGTTTATTCCGCACTTGAGGCATTGGGGAACATTTAAAAAAATGGTTAAAAGTTTCGTTGGAAGGCTCATTAACGCCGAAAATATATGTAGGTTTTTATACTCAAACTGAAAGGGGTCCAATACGATTGTATGTGTATTGTAGTTGCGGCATTGGACTTCAAACCAAAAAGGTCCACGGTTCGATCCAAGCCAGTGGTAACTGCATTGTGTCCTAGGGCAAGGCACTTAATCCCGATTGCCCACGCGTGGACATGGTGGCGCTGTGTACTACGGCGCACAGCGCGTCGATGGTGCACTTGCCTTCAATCAATGCTAACCCTGTATGCGTGGAGTTAGTACATAGGGGGGTCTGGCAGTTGATCCCCATTATTCGGTGGTTCTCTCCGGGTACTCCGGTTTCCTCCTACCGTAAAACTGTCGTTTTTACGACAGGAGGAGGCGACCCTGGCTGTCGAAAGTCTCGTTAAATCCCAATAATAAATGAATAAGTAAATAATCAGTTCACACCTTAACCGGAGTTGCCGGTAAATGTTTTAGTAATTTCATTCACTTTTCCGGGGGTAAATTATAGACTCTCTTATCCAATCAGTAATAAAAACATAAAAACGGGTTAATGTTCTGTCACACTGATACTCCTTGGGACATTCTGCTGAATTTATGCCGTCACTTTATTAGTACTTAAGCCTTTAAAACAGTGCTCAGGGTGCCCCGACTGGCATGAAAAGTTAATCTTTGTCCCGACAGAAGACCACAGACCTTCACCCATAGGGGATACACACTCCAGACCCAACAATAGTTGAAATGAAGTGGCGGGAAAAACTATCTTTCTGCTGCCATAGAAATGAGACGGAGGGACAAAATGTTTCCATTAGCAGCAGAAAAACATTTCAACCCCCCTCCCCCCCCCCCCGCTTCATTTTGCCTGGCTACGCCCCTGAATGATCGACATCGAAGAACTGAACGCTAGTGAAGTTTGTTCACAGCCGTTTTTCGTCCAAACATTTTCATATTTATTGCAATTTTAACCAAGATGAATAGACTTTTTAATAAAGACTGTTCAGGCAGGAGTGTGGCCACCAAAAATTTGAGAGACGTTATGTGTGGGGTGGGTGGGTCTCATGGGAGCGCTAAAAACGTGCGTTCTCAAATTATGCAATTTTTCATAATTCTCTGCAATACATCATTATTTATGTTCCAAACCGCTGAGATAATGCTGCAAATGAACCCTACTAGGTTAACCGCAACACAAGGAGCCGTTTAGTGTTAATGTGAGGTGAAATCTGTGCAAATGTCACAAATAATACATGTTCCTGGAGGGGTGGGTGTCCGGTTCTCAGTGTAGAAAATATGCCGGACAATTGTTTGGAAAAATGCTTTGTAATGCACCAGATACAACATGAAATAATGTAAAAGGTGCAAGTATCAACTAATATTCTATTCACTTCACTCATTCACTCAAATGTTAAAAGGATATTTGAGAATATTTTTTGTTGTTTACTCGTCATTGGTTTAGTATTATGAGGGAGGAGTACTAGTGAATTGAGTGTGACAACTGCCCTGTTTCAACTTGGTTAGCAGTTCCAACACGCTTTCAGATTTCAAATATTGTTGCATGACCTTGTCACAATATAATATTCAGTATAGTTTACTTGCTATTATTGTGTATTAAGACTTTACCACATGCATCATTCTTAACTTGAGAATTTGTAAAATTGACAAAGAGCATTTTCAACTGATTTTTAATTGAGAATTAGGCAAAAATAAACAAAAAATAAATAAACCATACTGACAAGGTTAGTACTTGGAGTCACTTATGAAATCAAGTAAAATGTAAATAAATGGATCAGAATGGATTGAATTGTTTGTCATTTTAGCTTACTCCTGTGGTACAAATCAGGGGAATAATTTAAACATATTTTATTTACGTCAAATCACGGGAATGGGGTTGGGAATCTCATTTTGCAAACAGGAAGTGACACAAAGTTGTAACAAGTGCCTAGAATCATTGGTGGAATCAAACTAATCAGCGAACTATACTTCTTTCCATACCTATTATGATGTTTGCCAAAGCAATTCGTAATTTCAATGAGAAAGCGGGGATGGGTGTCTGAACATGGCAGTAGAAAAATTGCATACGATGGTGGGTGGGTGTAAAAAAGGGCTAAACCGAAAACTGAGACATGACGTCTGCAAATTTTCTACTGCCCCACCCCCCCCCCCCCCCACCCGGTTCAGGGATGGAAATTACGAGCTCTGGTGTATTTGGGCTCTTTTTCACATGTAACGAAGGGAGTGCGGTGGGTCAGTTGTTAGGATATTGGACTTTAAATCGAAAGGTACACGGTTCGATCCCAATCAGGGGTAACTGCGTTGTGTCCCTGGAAAGCACTTTATCTCGATTGCCCACGTGGGAGCACGGTGGAGCTGTGTACTAAGGCGTACCGCGCGTGGATGGTGCAGTTGTCTTCAACATATGCTAACCGTGGTTGTGCGAAGTTAGTAGGTTATGAGTCCCATAGTTGCTCCCTGATGCCCACTGATTCTATCCTGGTACTTTGGCGACCGGCGTCCTCCACCCGTAAATCTGTCGAAAGTATCGTTAAACCTCAACAAATAAATAATAAATAAGTAAATATAACAAGGTTTTATTATTAAATTCCAAACTGTAATACAAAGCAACATTTGTTTTATTTGGGAAGTTTTTACTAAAGACGTGGTCAGCTTCTCGTTCATCCAACAGATTTTTTAATAGCTATCAGACTCTGGGGGCGCGGTGTCTCAGTAGGTAGAGATGCAGGCTGCAAACAGAGAGGTGCTCGATTCAAATCCCACCTGCGGCAACCGCGTTGTGTCCTTGGGCAAGACACTTCGCCCCATTGCCCATGTGGGGGCACACGGGCGTTGTGCACTAAGGCGCACTGCACGTCGATGGTGCACCTGTCTTCAACCAATACTAACCCTGCTTGTGTGGAGTTGGTATGTTGGGAGGCTGACAGTTGCTCGCCGTTCCTCGGTGGTTCTCCCCAGGTATTCCGGCTTCCTCCATCCGCAAAACTGTCATGGTCATGATTAGCTATTGTGCAGAAATATGTGACCTTAAACATAAATAAATAAATAAATAAATAAATAAATAAATAAATAAATAAATAAATAAATAAATAAATAAATGTTTGAAGTGGGAGATGATCACACTTCTCGCTAGAACAACAGCTGTCGAGAGAACGAGAATACAACCCCCCTCCCCTCCCCCCCCCCCCTCTCTCCCTTGAAACATGCGCGAGAAATGCTTGGGGAATATACGGCCACCAAAACAACTGAATGGAAGTGTTCTCCCAATAATCTCATCAGTCAACCCTTTTCCTGACCAAGTTTAATAACGATTATAGCATGCCTTACCGATTGAAATTCCACGTTTTGAGACACGATAAATTAAGTCATTACTAAAAGGTTTTGTAGGGGTATTGTCTGATTTTGTCGTATGCTTGTAGGGCATTTCTCCACAGAACTCTTTCCTGTAGACAGACTCGAAGCTAGGAGCGTGAAAATCACCCGAAAAAGGGGGTTTAAGTACCCCAGGTGCGTAGCACTGATATGGGCGAGAGTATGGGAGGGGGTCGCCCCCTCAGGGAGCGACCCCTTCCCATCCCCCCACCTACGGGTGTAGTTCCCTTCCTTTGCTGGGAGTTCTGTAAAAAACAAGCCTCTGATAACGATTCTAGAGTATCTTATCTTATCTGCCATTATCCGGCTTTTCCAGCAGCTCAACAGAGCATGGTTAAGATGAGGTGGTTTTTCGGTGCTTCTGAGAATGAGGGAGGAATCGGTTGTTTTGTGGCTAGACTGTTATGCAGAAGAGGAATATAATGCCGTATCGAAAGTTCATTTCCGACAGATTCCCGCGATCTTTCGGCAATATTCGGAGTATTGACGAACGATCGAATCTGTCAGAAATGGATATCTGCACGACTAGGCTTTGTCGGTCAGACATTTTGTTCGACGGCTATTGAAAATTTCCGACGGAGACTGTCATAGGGGTGGTTCGTTCTCTTGCACCACCACCGGCTTCGGCCCTGCCCGTAGATCTTTTGTTCAGAGAGTTTTGTTCGTACCGGCTCCATTCAACACGGAAACTATTCATGATCAACCTGCGTGTGGTTCTTAATTATACGAAATATGTGCATGTTCTGTTATCCATTACTTGGGAAAGTGAGATTACAGACTACATTGAATTTGTCAAAGATCATATTTCGATGTCCTGATAAACTTGAATAAATCACTCCACCATCCCACAAGAGGCAGTATTAATCAGACTTGTGCAATTGCTTCTGTCAGACAAAGAAATTGAATCGTGCACGAGAGAACTCTTCAAACTCATCTTAGAGTCGCAACAGTTCATTACCACTCTGTCATTATCTATAAATTTTGGGGGATAGTTAAATATACGACGAAGGATTGCACACACACGCTATGGAATCAACAAACTTGCGAATAAAGATTCATTACTTGGTGACGAAAACTGTAGTAAATGTTGATTGCAGAAAAAATAAAGTCGTATTATGTAGGTTATATAAAGGGAATAAATGTGTATGGTAGACAGTGGCGGGGCCAGAAATTTTTGTGTAGGGAGGCAACTAGGGGGGCAGACTCCCATGAAGGGGGGCAAATACGTAAAGGATCATATCATTACTTTGTTATGAGGTAGTCCAAACTTGGACCCAAAGTCCGTAATATACTTTTTTGGTTTGGTACGTCCTGTGGACGTACCAAACCAAAAAATTATATTACGGACTTCGGGTCCAAGTTTCTACTAAATGTAATGGTAATTAGCGGTCCAGCTTTCAAAAAATCCTGGATCCGCGTCTGGTGGGTCTGTGCGTGAGAGAGAGAGAGAAAGAGAGAGAGAGAGAGAGAGACTCATAATGCCCGTCTGTCATAATGCGAAATCCATGACAAGGGATATGGATAGACATGCCTTTGTTGGCTCATAACTTAATTATAACTTATAAGTATCTGCATCCGAGTCTTTAAATCTCTACTGCCTGGATGTGTTCATCAGCTAGCCTGAGGCTTTGGGCTAAGTGTGTATGGGAAATTATTGGGAATAAAAAAGAGAGGGGTGTGTGTGTGTGTGTGAGAGAGTGACTGAACGTGTTTGTGTGTGAGGGTGGATGGAAATGCATGCGAGATGGTTGGGGGGGGGCAACTGGGGGGGGGGGGGGGGCAAATGCCCCCCATGCCCCCCCCCCCCCGTAGCGCCGCCACTGATGGTAGACCAATCAATATTTTCCAGGTGCAGCCCCAAGGCTGCACGCTGAAAATGTTAAACTGGTCTACCCCCAACCTACGAATATGGACTCTTCAAATTGATCCCATTGAACTGATATGGAAGGTTGAAATTGTTAAAAGAAAAGTTATCTCCACAGTACAGACTGAATACAGTGCACGAAAGAAATAGTGCCGTTTGGTGAGGATGAGCAGAGGAGAGCTAGCAAAACACTTCTTGTAACCCCAAGCCAACATTCAAAATAGAAAGGACAAAATATGAAAGAAGGCTTGTAGATAACATATACAGGTCTGCAGACAAATGTCTAATTGTTCAGCAATGATTTTTTCCAAGATATGTGTCCAACAACTAAAAATGCTTAGATTCTTAAGTTTCATTTCCAAGGGACGCAGATAGCTTTTTAGTCCGACCGCCAAACATCGATTTTAAGCTTTTGCGTGTTTCAGCGTATAAAGTTTTGTTCTCAGTGGATTCTTGTAGTCTGGGGTGTCCCTTTGAGGAATCAACCGGGTGACCAGCTGGCACCCTTGGGGAATTTTTTTTATTCAACCCTTTGGAGACCTATCCATTGAAAATATGCATATTTCTAGGTAAATTGTTTCTAGACAATAATATCATGCGCATTGTGCAACTAACTGAAAAATATCATGACCTATGAATAAATACATGTTGGTGATATCTGTTTATTGTCGTTTACCCATGATTTAATTATTTTTTAGTCGAAAAATGGTCGAAAATGGCGCGAAATCGTGTTTCTGATATTTCGTTTCAAAAATATCAAGTCACATTCAAAGCATTTACTCTGGAAATTGTTTGTAGATTGTTGATATTAAGATCTTAAAAGATAGAAGTGGATATACTGGATATGGAACAATGGGCCTGAACAAGTTTTCTGAATATATTTGGGGGGTCCATAGGTAATAATCTACCCCTACCCCTATTTCTGTTTTTTTTTAATTTTCCCACAAAGTTGTCGAAACCAAACTATTTTATTGTAATCTTATTGCAAACATGTAATTTACATTGATTACATTGTGCAATACAACATTTTACAATATTCGCTGATCACTCCGGAAAAAAATTACTTGAACAATTAGCAAATATTTCATAATTTTGTGATTTTAGTGAGGAATTTGAAATAATACAGAATATCGTAGTCCCATCTGAGTAGGTGTTGTGAAACCAAATCATGGAGGCTGAGAGCCCAAACCTTCAATGTTTCTGGCTTCAACGTAATGCCAGTGATGCCAGACTTTCCATGACCATAGCGCATGAACGTTGTTTCTATATACATGTCGCTCCAGATCTCATTCCACGCGCCATCCAAATGTCTCATTACATGGGAACCTTTCAGAAATTGGTGAAGAATATCTGGCGGTAGCCGCTCCATTTCTCTCAGGTAGTATAAACCATATCTGGCATAACTGACATGACCTGACGCAAAGAAATAAGGCATCATTTGCTTCATTGCTACTAGGTGAAGTGGCCAATCCCCTCTCGTTCAGCCCTGACGTATTGCCTCATGATGAACACTAGTTTAATGAAGCAGTCCACACACATCCTGGTTGTTCGACTCTTTCCAGACAGATCTGTCAACTTATCACCCAAATCATCAAGACACTCGAAATTCTCGCCATCGAAAACATTTCTGAGCAATTCCTCAGTCAATAGCCGGAATGCCTGTATATTCATGGGGAACTTTTTCCCTATCAACATTTTGGCCACTTCACCAAAGACCGGCTCAAGAACCTCAGATAATCCCGTATCGGCCATCAATGTACCGATGGCACCAACGAAACTCATCAGCATGTGCATCCCGCCTAACCGCGGTATCATATGACAAAACTTGTCAGGGTCAGACCAGAGAACCTGCAGGGAAACTTTGTATAGTTGCTGATCAACTGTGAAGAGTGTGAACTCTTGTCCGGCCTACTGAGTGAGACGTTGCGCCTCCGACATCGCGGTAGCTATAGTTTCAGGATCAGCCGGTGGCATGTCTATCAACTATCAATGGCAGATATACTGCTTTTGTGGATGGCTCTGGAGACATCCCACTCTCGCGACACGATTTGGTGTTGTAGCCATTGAACTCGGGACAGCTATCCACATCGAGTATATACTTGAAAAGGAAAAGTCAAGTTCGTCAGCCCTCTGCTTCGCCAAGGTCATCCGTGCAAGCAGTTTGAGTGGTGGGATGGTTTTCCTGATGTAGTCAGTGGGGATGACAGGTTGTTTTACCATTGAACTTGGTCGTTTCTAAACTGTAGTCTATGGCTTGGGTCTTATTTTTTTAATTCTCGGTATCTTTGGCGAAATAAGCCCGGTTGCATTGCCAGATTGTGTCATTAAGACTGCTAGTGAATGTGTGCTTTGTTTGCCATTTTGTGACGAAATGTCAGCCTCAAAGTTATCAGCAACGAATTGTATCATACCATTAGAAGCATCAGATACACCAGAACAATTCATGTTGGTTGTTGTTTGAACAGCTGCCGATTTTTTGAATCGTAAAAGTTCATCATACGTACAAGAAACACAAAAGTCACTCATTGCTTTTATTAACTCTTTAGAGTCGCGTAGCATAACAGCCAAAACTATCTGTAATGGTGTGGCTACACCTTTAACGGCCGACGTCACAATGTTGTATATTAACTTAGGTTTCGGCAATTGTTTGGGAAAATTAAGAGAAAAAACAGAAATAGGGGAAGGGGAAAATAAATACCTATGGACCCAAGAGAATAATAGACTAAAAGTCCTTTCTGTTCAGGCCGAACGGTATGAGCGTTTTAAGTTGGAAGATCCAAGTGATTTCAGCAGTGCGTCTTCTATCCGAATTTTTCGGGTCATCTGGGTTGGTGTTGTGAATTTGTATAATCCATACTTGACGTTGCTCAGTGTGTGGTTAGGTTGGTTAAAGTGATAGGAGACAGGTGTGTCTCTTTTAAGTCTGATATCCGCTAAGTGTTCCTTGATGCGGATGTAGAAGTGGCGTTTTGTTTCGCCCACGTATTGTTTAGGTTATTATAGCTACAAACAGGGTATAGCTCAACTATCCACTCTCTCGGGCTCACCAGAGCTTTTATTAAATATATTAAAAATACCTATGGACCCCTTAAATATATTCAGAAAACTTGTTCAAGTCCACTGTCCTTTAACCAGTATACCCATGCCTATCTTTTAAGATCTTACTATCAACAATCTACCAACAATTTCCAGAGTAAATACTTTGAAAGTGACTTGATATTTTTGAAACGTAATATCAGAAACACGATTTCGCGCCATTTTTTCGACTGAAAAATGATTAAATCATAGGTAAACGACGATAAACAGACATCACCAACATGTATTTATTCATAGGTCATGATATTTTTCAGTTAATTGCACAATACGTATGATATTATTGTCTAGCAACAACTTACCCAGAAATATGCACATTTTAAATGGGTAGGTCTCTAAAGTGTTAAATAAAAATTTTCCCCAAGGGTGCCAGCTGGTCATCCGGTTGATTCTTCAAAGGTACACCCCAGACTACCAGAATCCACTGAGAAAAAAACGTTATACGCCAAAACATGCATTAGTGACTTGGCGGCCGGACTATTTCGACGAAAGGAGAGGTGGGGGCAAGAACATATATTTTTCCACAGATCAATAAATTGTTTCGACAGATTGGGCAAAAGGCTGTCTACCGTTCTAGCACACAGCATGGTTTAGTTATTGCAATAGACCTGTGTTTTGCCAAGATATCAATAATTTTTTTTTCCATTTTGCAAACTGAACTGACAGAAAATGTCATTATGGTTGTAAAACATGCTACTTTTAATAAAAATGGAAATATTGTACTTGTAAATTGACACGATTGTGTGCCACCTTTCGAGAGAAATTACTTTGCTCTATTAGCATCCATTCGACTTCGAGTATAATTATTCCTTTAATTTTGGGAAATATAAACATGTCTTATATCCACAACACTAATTATCAATCTTTAAATCTGCATATTGAAAGGCGATATCTGTATTTCTAATCAACCTGGAACCTAGACTCAAGTGTTGGCCATGTACAATACTAGACGGGTCAGCGGATTGACCGGCATTCGAAAGTTTGTGGAAACTGACAAGTTGCGTGCGTGGTTCCTGTAGATGCAGCAATTAACGTACGGGTTGTTATTTTTTTTTCAAATGACCTGACACATTTTTTGAAAAGTTCTATGATGTTCCAACAAATTGCCAGCGTACCATTTGTCATAAATATTAATATTCACCACAAGGTGCATTTTTCAAGAGTTTTGTATCAAATTTGAGAATCCGTTTAACAGTAATATCAACGACTTGTCGCTTTAGACGATACGTCAGTGATATTGCTTCTGGACAAGATGGAGAATCCAATGCAACCCTACACACTCTGATGCAAAGCTAGTCTAAACCGAAAAGCGTATGCACATCTAGACAAAGTGATGCAAAGCTCGACAATACGGACGGTCTAATGCACATCTAGATAACCGGATGGAAACCTTCACAAAATTGACAAACTGATACACATCTAGACAATCTGATGCAAAACAACAAAATTGAAAATCGCATACATATCTAGACAATCTGGGGCATAGCTAGACAAAACTGAGAACCTGATACACGTCTAGACAATCTGATGCAAAACTACAAAACTGAGAATCGCATACATATCTAGACAATCTGGTGCATAGCTAGACAAAACTGACAATCTTATTATACACATCTAGACAATCTGACGCAAAACTACAATACTGAGAATCGCATACATATCTAGACAATCTGGTGCATAGCTAGACAAAACTGACAATCTTATTATACACATCTAGACAATCTGACGCAAAACTACAATACTGAGAATCGCATACATATCTAGACAATCTGGTGCATAGCTAGACAAAACTGACAATCTTATTATACACATCTAGACAATCTGACGCAAAACTACAAAACTGAGAATCGCATACATATCTAGACAATCTGGTGCATAGCTAGACAGAACTGACAATCTTATTATACACATCTAGACAATCTGACGCAAAACTACAATACTGAGAATCGCATACATATCTAGACAATCTGGTGCATAGCTAGACAAAACTGACAATCTTATTATACACATCTAGACAATCTGACGCAAAACTACAAAACTGAGAATCGCATACATATCTAGACAATGTGGCGCATGGCTAGAGACAGCCGATATTCTGACACACATCTAGATACTCTGATGCAAAATTATTCAAAACCAAGAGTCCCATGCACATCTAGACACCATCTCGTGCAAAACTAGACGAAACCAAGAATCCGATACACATCTCGACATTCTGATGCAAAACAAAGCAAAGCCGAAAATCTGACACACATCTAGACCCCCGGGTGCAAATTTATACAAAACTGGGGATCCCATACACATCTAGACCATCTGGTGCAAAACTATGAAAAACCGAGATTCTGATACACATGTAACAATCTGATGCAAAACTAGACAAAACTGAGAATCGGATACACATCTAGACAGTCTGACGCAAAACTATAGAAAACTGATATACATCTAGACTGTCTGACGCAGAACTATACAAAACCGAAAATGTGATACACATTAAGTTAATCTTATGAAAATCGAGACAAAACCGAGAATCTCATGCAAATCTAGACAATGTGATGCAAAACTATACAAAATCGATAATCTCACGACAATCCCAGGACATAGGACATACACTTGAGGTGATAATGCGTTTACAATCAACTAATGCGACAATTGATAATTACTTGGGGTGAAGAAATAGGGTTAATTGGTTTTAAAAAAATATATCTGATATGGCGTTTTTAAACAATGAACGAAGGCAGTGATTTGCCGCTGTAACTTACGGGACACAGTGGAGTACATCGAATTACAGACTGACACTCTCACTAACAATAATCGTTCTGCATTATAGTTTGCCTTCTGTGAAAATTTTCTCAAGGCAAAAGCGAATTGTTTCGCCACTGGTAACGCTTTCAGTTCATACGCAATACGTGGATTGTATCAAGTGGAAAAAACGGTGTGCGATCAGAATGTTCACGCTGCGTCATTTGTAATAATATACATTACCGTTATCACCAGCGCGGACAGAAAATTTCGAACGGACCACGACTGGGTCAAATGTCTATGTACACTTTATTCCCCACAAAACCTCAGATTCTCATTTGTCGAAAAGGAGATGCTAGAATACTGAATCTCTCTTTCTTTATGCGTTCTTGATTTTGCCGTGTTTAATTTAGGAAATCTCGATCCCCCTGGTATAAGTATGTCGGTATTATATCGCGAAAAAGACCGCTTTAAGATCACAGTACTTTATATTTTGTTTGATAATTTAGCAAAGCACGTCTGCGATGGAAGTGTAATGAATTGCTTTTCAAAATGAATGCTTTGGGCGAAATCATGTTTCTTCATGGCTTACCATAATTGAACAGGGTAACATCCGATCATGCCAGGCGACGGAAGCTCAATGGAAGTGGAGAGAATGGGCACAGATGTCACGAACTAGACATACCTTGGTACACCATTGTGGAAGAAAACTAAAACAAATCCTCCACACAAATACCATCTCTCTGTTTCTCGGGTCTTAACGAGGTCAACATGAGGTACTAAAAAAGAATGTTTGAGATGGAACTTGGGGGTCTGGGGTTAAATACATCATGTCTTCTATACGGCTAACTACCCCCTTTCATGTTGGTGGTGTCACAGATAATAATCGTATATTACAAAATGTGCAAATACCCACTGGGCTCTCTTTCTGATGTGCCAGCAACGGTCTAGTAAAGGTCAGGTTTATTTCTTCTTCTTTGACTTTCTTCCAGTTCGAAGGCTAGGCATCGTTTGGGAAGATGATTGAAGTTGAAGAAATATACCGAACCGGTGGAGCGTGTAATGAGTACAGGAAAAATCACTCCACTGGGGAAAAAACCTATAGGAAATAACTCGTGGAAAAAATGCCAATGGAAAAAAAACTATTCGAAAACAACCCGAGGGAAAAAAATCCTATGGAAAAAACCCTAACAAAATCTTTCGGGTAGGAAAAAAGACATTTTTTCTTGTTAACCTCGCAAATATTTTTACATACTTTTTATTTACTTACAATTCCAATTTCAAAATTATTTTTGTTATTTCATTATTATAGGACCTTTTTATTATGACCTCTGTTACCCCCATAATGTAACTAAGAATTTAACCAATTCAATTTAGTTTGACAGAAATCATTGAGATCTGTCAAACACGATTGGGGAGACGACTTACATAAGCTGTAAGCTTTCTGTCGGATCCCCTCTCTCACATTACCTTGTCTATCTGCTACTTGTATACAATTGTATTGCTTGCTGTTCACACTTAGTTTGCTTCTATTAACTGATATTGAATATTGTATACATATCGATTTTTTCAATAAATATTGTTTAAACTAAACAAGATTGTATTGATTAAATTTTAAGTTGCTCTATGGGAATAATTTGCTGCTTGAATTTTTTGTATTTTGACATCAATATGCAAATGGTTAATATAACAATAACATGATTTTGAAGGGCATTACAGTGTATTAACGGCTCAACAGAAATGGTTAACAGTCCAAGAGTTTATTAGCGGCCCGCGACGAAGTCGAGGGCCGCTAATAAGCTCAAGGGCTGTTAACCATTTCTGTTGAGCCGTTGATACACTGTGATGCCCGACAAAGTCGTGTTATTTCTATTATTGCCACTTTCGTACATCGGGTACATTACAATTAAATTATAAGGGAAATAAGATAAATAAATGAAGTTTGACGTTTTAGAATTAAAAAAACAGCGACACTATCGTCTGATTTGTTGACAAACAAACCGGGTAACATGACTATCGTCTGATCAGTCTACGGCGAAATTTGGAAAGTTAGATGATGAAATATATCTTCGAAATGCGAACTTTAGGCAAGGAGTTTATTCATCAAAGATGTCATCACTTACTTTGTGTGCATCGCTTTCTATATTTGATACATTATCTATCCGTGACACAAAGGGAAACACTTGAAAAGAATGTGTTAATTGTGTTTACATATTAAAAAAATCCGAATTGAATTTTGATCCAAATGGAAATCTGGGAAAAATATTGTTGATCGGCTGAGAGATGTGACGTCATTGTCTATATTTAGACGTGTCGGGCTGTTATTGACATGTTGGGCTGTTATAGTCAATAACGGCTCAACACGTCACATGACTTGTACTTGTTGAGCATTACGAGGTTTCAACGCCCGGTAAAACATCGTTAATGTGCTAGGAACGCCAGGAAAAGTGGTAATAATATGGATTTATTATATAGATGGAACATTTAGTTGGATTCTTAAATATATAGCAAAGAGAATAAATTCTTTGTTATAATTTTAACCGCACAATTATCGTTCTCATTCGAATAAGCTCATTGACATGTACATATATTTTTACATTTTGTGCTATATCATATGCCAGTGTGATGTGAATTTTTCTGAACGACAAAGATATAATGTTTTGCCATTTTCATTCATTTGCTTGGAATCATGAACAAAGTGAAAAATAGGCTTTTTTCCTACTCATGCGATTTTTGTTCGAGTCGTTTTTCCATAGCATATATTCCATAGATGTTTTCTTTTTCCTATTTGGATTTGTTTTCCAGTAGTTTTTTTTCTGTACCCTGTGTAAGGCACAGGCCAAGTGGTTTTAAATTTTAGATTTGCAGATACCTTGTTACAGTAATAACTTATATTGACACATTTGAATACTCACTAATGTGTAAACACATCTTTTGATCATGGAGCACGTCTGTGGAGAAAAGGGGAAGAGCATGTGTCCCATACACGTTAAAAACTAAAGTGTTAAAAACTACACTTGAAGTGCTGTATTTAACGCTTACTAAGTGCTGAACTAGCACTTTGTTCAAGTGTAGATATCCCAGAACTTGACAGGTGTTGACAATAATACAACTTGACAAGTGTAATGTCGCGACACTTAAAAGGAAACAACGCAGATGACGCGGATCGGCTCGAACTCTCGAGCCTGATCCGCGTCATCTGCGTTGTGTCCTTTTAATTATGTACCCACCAAGGGCAAATCAAATTATGGACGATTCTGGAAGAACCACCAATGCTAGACACATGGGAAGTGCCATCCATTCAAGTTTCAGATGTCTGACGATTGTAATGTCTAAGTGCTTAAAGCATTGCACTTTGAGTGTTAAATTCAAACCCTAAGAGTTAGAATGGGTTTAACACCTTGAAAGTGTCAGTTTTAACACTTTAGTTTTTAGTGTGTATGCGCACCAAGGTCCAAAGTTTCGCGGTACAACAGTGAATCTGCAAAAGGGAAGAATTATACTCTGTGCATGTACGGTACTCGGGAGATGGTGATCAAATCTATACAAGAATGGTGTTTTCTTTCGAACTTTGATGTGTAACTTATATATCTTACAATAAGCATGTATTGAGTATGTAATTACCTGAATGCAGCTTGTATCAGGGGCCTCTGATATAAAATTTGTGTCTTGCAACGGGATGATACAAGCACGTGCTGAGTTACGATTTGTTTACGTTACTATTGATAGAACATTACACGCTTTTGAAACGTGTCTGCGAGAGACCCTGTATATTTCTATTTACGAAAAGCGAAAAAAAACACCTCTCAAAAGTATATTTATCAAATTATGGAACCACATTGCTTTTCGCCTTGGTATCTGAATCCTTGAAGCTGGAACAACAAGCAATTGTCTGTTACAGCGCACAACCTTTTCGGCATGTCGAACACGTGCGCGCTCAGTAAGTTTATCCGAGTATCGCAAAAGTTCAAGGCTGCATACAGTTTCAATCGAAACGGAAAGCATGCTTATAAGCCTGAAAATAATATCTATTTTATTATTTCACGAAAAATGATAAAGTTTTTACTACAAAAGTTTAAAAGTCTCAACCCACCACATACACTTCACAATTGACTAGCCAGGTGGACATTATTATGAGTTAGTAGTAAAAGCGGCTTAGCCGGCTGCATATTTATGCAATTCTAAAATGTTAGCGCAGCTGGCTACCTGGATTAATTCATGAAAATTGGGAAAGGACTTTTTCGAACGTGAAGCCCCATACCAGAACCTGTTAAGTTAATCTACGTCATAATTCCAGGTACACTGGTGGATCAATGGTTTCAGGCACTACATATCTATATTGGTCCCTGGAACTGAAGTACTTGAAGCAGTTCTTGTAACTCACCCCATATTAACCACTTTTCCGGTCCAGGAACATGATGTGTCATAATTTTTCTGCGTAGTATGACTGCTCAATGAATGTGTGGGGTAACCAATCAAGATTTTCAACGTGCATCTCGATGGTCCACTACCCCGGGTAATGAATATGGACACGTCCAATTCTTGTCATTGAACTGACTTGGAAGACACCATCAGAGTTCAAAAGGGTTAAACACAAAGAAAACATAATTCATGACAGTTAAGTATCTAAGTGTATGCATGTAACTTGTTCATAACTTGGACAAATTACAGATAGGACTGGACTGCTGGTACCAGTGGTGGTGGAGCTGGGGGCACAGAGGGCACATGCCCCCCCCCCCCCCCCATCATACTTTTTTCACCAATTATAGGTACCGAACGGCATTTTCCGACATAACATACACAACCCTATGTCGCAGGATTACGGGGTTCAATTGATGTTCAAAGTGATGGAGGAAAATTTATGTTCCCATCAGTGCTCAGCCGACAGCCAGTGACTGTTGTCTGAACTCCAGTTCGAACGTAAACCCTGCCACCTTATCAATGCCCTATCCGCGTGGGACTCTTAGGATTCCTGAAGGTGCCATTGGCTTACAACGCCAAAGGGTGATCAACGATAATTCACTGAAAAGATTATTTATTTACATGTACGAAGAAATATAATATGAAACAAATTACTCACAAAATTGTCCATAAGAATACACTAATTACGCGGATAAAAGTTTATTCTTTAAGGCCCTCGACGTCTCCCACAGCTAGCTGTGTCCGCTTTATTAACCTCACATCATCTTCATTTTCTCACGGTTTGTGATACGTACCGAGTGTCTATTCACTTCTTGTTGCTTCCTATTCGCAGGGTTAACTTCACAGTCATTCGGGCTTAACACGCATAATGTTCTCTGCTTGTGTGACTCTATCAGCGTTCTCACAGTTCAATCACAATTCAATCGGCGTCTACAACAGTTCACGATCACTGTGCGTCTTGCCTGGCTCTCACGGGGTAAAGTTATTCTTCGCCTTCAGATATATACTTAACAAAGCTTTCATAATAATATTCTGCAAAGTGTTCTCAACATCACCAATTCTCGCACCGCTTAAAACTCTTTTAACTCGCGAGCTATTCAAGCGCTTACTCAAGCTCTTAATACGTTTTCTAGACATCAACGTTACAGCTTTTACTTCTTTGGCTATTATGCCACTACGGTTCGCAACCGTTAAATGATGATGATTATTATTATTATTATTATTATTATTATTATTATATTATTATATTATTATTACTATTATTATTATTATTATTATTTTAACACATCCTAATCAGAACAGCGCCCAAGCGGCCTTTGGCTTTGAATATTAATTGATTCAAATCGAGAGAGATACAGAATGCAAAAGAGACATCAACAGCTTTTCTTTCTTTTTTTTCCTTTTTTCTGTTTTTGTTTAGTGCTACATATTCATATTTATTTATACACATACATACACACACACATATATATATAAACCCATTCAAATAGTTTATTTTACATTTATGAATTTCAAAAACTTGTTTGTTTCGCCATTGTAACATCTTCTGTATTCATGTTATGGGAGCGGAGGTTTTTACTAAGTGGAAAGCACTTGTCCTCCTATCCCTTTTTGCTCAATAGTTATGGCAAATAAAAATATGTTTAAAGTAACCGTTAACAAACTACTGTCGGTTCCTTACAGCCCTCACAGGGTTACGACAATACGCGGACTTTCAATTTCGGTGCCTATGACCCTCGACGGCCAAGGCTAAATTCGGACCTTCTCTGAGTGCCCTCAGGCCAACTGCCTATGTATGTCTTGCCTTCTAAAACAGGCAATGCCGTTTACCTAAATGCATATAGCTCCCTGAACTCGTACTTCCTGTTCCTGATCCTATTCTGATATATGGCCACCGACTTGGCCCTCGACTGCTCCTATTCTAAATATAAGCTCTGTGCCCCCCCCCCCCCCTACATCACAACGTGCCTATACCTTCGCACCGATGCGGCACCTCCTCTAACCTGTAGCATGGGACCTCCCCATCTACACGAAACGACCCATAGCCTCACACACCTTCAACTGGAATTGGCTGGAATGAATTTTCCCCCGATTTTTATTTAGATAGCCAGAACATTTATTTTCAGTTAATCGCTTCTCCTGAACTTGGCCGCTTAGATCTATCTTAATTTAACACTCGCTTTAAAGTTCCTTCGAAAGACTCGCATTTTGGTATCTTTTGACATTTCGGCGACAGGATAGATGCGTAATATGGGTGTGTGTCCAGAACATAGGTGATGCACTGTATTCTACAATTAGATTTTAACTGGCTTTAATTACCCATATAATGATAACCGGAGAGATTATTGTCTCTCTTAGTACTGATCTGTTATCAGATAGCCCATGTGGCGTTCAACAAGTGCGCCATAATGGACATTAAATTTTACACTTCATTTAGAAGCTCTTGAATTAACGTTAGTTTGACAAATCTGTTTTCGGGGTCCGTCACATACCTATCTTTACGCTTTACATTTAACCCAGGCAGAAATATTATCGAAAATATTTACACTTTTAAACAAGAAAATCGTAACTTTTAGCTATCACCTTGACACCCTATGGTCACTACACATCACCTTTTCATATATGACCACATTCATTTTCAAGATTTTATTGAATAAAAACAGAATGCTGCAAATGGAGAGTAATATTTCAAACGACCGTTTCAAAATTATGATTAGCCCTTTCAACCCGAGAGGCCGCTTTTCTTATAAGCCTTCTGGAAGATAAGAAATTATGTCTATATTTAAAAATCAACAAATTCTGCCTTTTTCTTTGAGCAGGTACACCAAGAGCTTTCTTTTTGATCGCCAGAACCCCAATAACCGCTATGGAAACTATAACCGATATGGAACACAGTAACCGCTATGGACTCTGAACATCCTCCGCTCCATCCCTAGAAGTGGTCACCCACCTCCAGGGGGCGAGCGTTGGTCCTGCGCCCCGCTTCTACCCCTTTTTGTAAGCGTCTGTAGCGCGCATTTTTGACCCAGCCAAATAGGTTCCAGTGCGGGCCTGCCCTCGATCCAGGGAAGTCCCGGTGTTTCTCTGGGTGGTCCCCAAAAGGGGCCGTTATTGTCGTCTATCCAAAAACACATCCAACTGTATAGCCGGAAAATTGATTAAAACAGCCTGAGGCAGATTATACTTGCCAATGATGGCCCACCATCGCTCAACCATTTATCGTCGAAGTGGCAGACTATACTTGCCCGAAAAAAACACCACAGTGTACCTCGGGGAGAGGTAGCACCTTTGTGAGAGGACCCTCTCTTGTTCTGGTCCTCACCCGAGTGTTCAGTCAACGACCTACACAAAGACAACCCAACACTCTTCCTGATCACCTAGCCTAAGACGTCTGCTGAGTACTCGATCCTTTTCGTCCTTCCACGCGCCTAGACACGTAACTTCCAGATCTCAACAGTCACATGGGTCGAAAGGGGCTTGCCCCACAACACCCCTGCGGGCCTTCGGCGCGTGAAACCATTTCATCATTCATAAATTATTTGCTACTATGGTTTATTTGGAGGAATAAACAGTAAGTAAATAAAAATCATGAAATTGCTTTGCAAACATAAAAAAAACCCTTAGAACCCGCAAAACTTATTTTTCGGTCCAAGGCATACTTTCGTCACATTGTTGTCTTATCATAAGAGGTCTATACACGGGGTATTGATGATAAAATAATAACTGCATTCTGCAGCCGGACGGCTGCAGATTGCAGTTATTATTTTATCCTCCCTGTATATTGATATTGGACTGACCTCACTGTAAGTGTACACAAAGGTGATTCAATGAAACAAGGGTTCAAAGGGTTAATAAAAGCAGTTATATTTATTTGTTTATTGTTGTTTTATTTATTATCTATATTTTTTATCATCTGTGGGTTTTTTTGTGCAAATAATATACTTAAAAGAATAAACAGGTAATAATAAATTAAATATCGTGCTTTGAATGAAAGCACATAATATACTTAAAAGAATAAACAGGTAATAATAAATTAAATATGGCGCTTTGAATGAAAGCACATAATATACTTAAAAGAATAAACAGGTAATAATAAATTAAATATGGTGCTTTGAATGAAAGCACATAATATACTTAAAAGAATAAACAGGTAATAATAAATTAAATATGGTGCTTTGAATGAAAGCGCATAATATACTTAAAAGAATAAACAGGTAATAATAAATTAAATATGGTGCTTTGAATGAAAGCACATAATATACTTAAAAGAATAAACAGGTAATAATAAATTAAATATGGTGCTTTGAATGAAAGCGCATAATATACTTAAAAGAATAAACAGGTAATAATAAATTAAATATGGTGCTTTGAATGAAAGCACATAATATACTTAAAAGAATAAACAGGTAATAATAAATTAAATATGGTGCTTTGAATGAAAGCACATAATATACTTAAAAGAATAAACAGGTAATAATAAATTAAATATGGTGCTTTGAATGAAAGCACATAATATACTTAAAGAATAAACAGGTAATAATAAATTAAATATGGTGCTTTGAATGAAAGCACATAATATACTTAAAAGAATAAACAGGTAATAATAAATTAAATATGGTGCTTTGAATGAAAGCGCATAATATACTTAAAAGAATAAACAGGTAATAATAAATTAAATATGGTGCTTTGAATGAAAGCACATAATATACTTAAAAGAATAAACAGGTAATAATAAATTAAATATGGTGCTTTGAATGAAAGCGCATAATATACTTAAAAGAATAAACAGGTAATAATAAATTAAATATGGTGCTTTGAATGAAAGCACATAATATACTTAAAAGAATAAACAGGTAATAATAAATTAAATATGGTGCTTTGAATGAAAGCGCATAATATACTTAAAAGAATAAACAGGTAATAATAAATTAAATATGGTGCTTTTAATGAAAGCACATAATATACTTAAAAGAATAAACAGGTAATAATAAATTAAATATGGTGCTTTGAATGAAAGCACATAATATACTTAAAAGAATAAACAGGTAATAATAAATTAAATATGGTGCTTTGAATGAAAGCACATAATATACTTAAAAGAATAAACAGGTAATAATAAATTAAATATGGTGCTTTGAATGAAAGCACATAATATACTTAAAAGAATAAACAGGTAATAATAAATTAAATATGGCGCTTTGAATGAAACAAGGCGCCATTTGTAAAGCTTTAACATTGCAGATGGTGCTTCGTTGCACTCAAATGACGATACATGTTTAATTTGTTCTCATTTACAATCAGATTCCGTTTGGCGCTAGAATCTTTCATTTTGCACCAAAGGCTTCACTTGGAAGAAGAAAAAAGAATAACAGAAGTCAATAGTAATGGTACAAGGTCGAAATGACACAAGACTGCTGTAGAAGCTAATGAATGATAGGACAGATAGACCATAGACAAGTAGAGGCCTTGGAGCTTTGCAGATAAGATGGAAGCCGTTGGTAAGACCGCATTTGACCTCAATGAGGGCTTTTCTCACATCCCTCATTGCCTCATACGACTAAAAAGGGATTCTCCGAAAGGTATCCTCGATAGGTATCCTCAAATAATACAATACCAGGCCATAGGTATCCTCAAATGACGAAATGAGGCTAAGAGGGATAGTAAATTAGGCCTCATTGAGGGATTTTGTCATGGCCCTCACAGCCTCAAACGAAATGAGGTTAAGAGGGATAGTAAATTAGACCTCATTGAGGGTTTTTCTCTTGGCCCTCGTGGCCTCATGCGACAAAAAAGGGATTCTCCAGAAAGTATCCTCGATAGGTGTCCTCAAATAATACAATACCAGGCCATAGGTATCCTCAAATATCGAAATGAGGCTAAAAGGGATAGTTAATTAGGCCTCATTGGGGGATTTTTTCATGGCCCTCATGGCCTCAAATGAAATGAGGTTAAGAGGGATAGTGAATTTTAAACCTCATTGAGGGATTTTCTCATGGCCTTATACGACAAAAAAGGGATTATCCAGAAAGTATCCTCGATATGTATCCTCAAATAGTACAATACCACGCCATAGGTATCCTCAAATACCGAAATGGGGCTAAGAGGGATAGTAAATTAGCCTTCATTGAAGGATTTTTTCATGGCCTCAGACGAAATGGGGTTAAGAGGGACAGTAAATTAGACCTCATTGAGGGATTTTCTCATGGCACCCATGGCCTCATACGACAAAAAAGGGATTCTCCAGAAAGTATCATCGATCGGCATCCTCAAATAAAACAATACCAGGCCATAGGTATCCTCAAATACCGAAATGAGGCTAAGAGTCGTATGTGCGAGTCACTCGTTCGAGTAAATACTCTATGGCTTATTTGCTCGATGGAATTCGAGTCGTTCTAGCAATGACTTATCAGTAACTACTCCTAAAAGGGATTCTGGGGGAAATCCGTATCAAATAAAGTCAATTTCGGTAGTTTGGGTGGATTTTGGTGATTTGGAGGGATTGTCGGGTTATTTGAGATAATTAGATTAACTTTTATTCAATCGAACATACCCTCCGAACATACCCTATCCCCCAGAAGCCTTTAGGTAACATAGCAACCACGTGCTACCATAGAAACCAAGATGGCGGCCTCCAGTATTCAAAATGGAGGACGGAAACACGTATCACCCTAACAACTCGCGCAAAGCATGCGCACTAACAACACGTATCACTATGGGGATGACGTCACAAGATGGCCGCTCACGCGGGTTATCATGACAATACAACATGGCGCCACTGGGTCACGTGACTATGACGTCACTTCCGGGGTCCTACCGGGGTCCTGCAACCTATGCCTCAAAACCGCATTACATACTACTGACAGTATATTTCTGACTAGCGTGAGCACTGGACGGCGATTGCTTACGGTGACGGCTTTGAACTCCAAGTCTTTTTTCAAACCCACCTCCCAACTACAATAGAAAGGAGGTAATGTTCCTTTTAATGGGGGGGGGGTTGAATTCGATATGATTTGTGTATAATAAATGGTAGCAAATTTGTCTCCTGCATCGGTCTCTTCAGATGTTGAATGTATATCTACTGATACAATGGAAACCGATTGTGAGAAGCGGACATATGCTGTAGACAAACTCTCAAGGCGTGTTAGCATGTTCGATTTCCACTAGACGTTGCCATTCTGCACGTGCTCTAACTCAATCGATACTTGTTCACATAGCGTTGAACTGAGGGCTCTAGAAATGCCATCGTTGGTGATTTTATTGAAAAATAAGAAAAAAAATGTTGAACTGTCAGAGGTCAAGTACACTCCGATGTTTGTGGTCTTGTCTCTCCAGTTCCCGTTTAACAAGCAATCATTGAATGGAAGCACGATGCAGTGTTTACATGTGTAAACTATTGATTATAAAAAAAACATTGACCCTTTCAAGTAATAGGTATTCTGGGATTCATGTGTCATGCAGACTCCGATTGGGAATTTGTTTTGAAGGAAAAGAAACACACGAAGAATAAGAATATAAACTTCAAACTGAAATGACAACAGTAGTACAGAAGCTACTATATATGTACTACATGTAATAAGTTTTATAACAAACAGTCATATGAAATTATCATCTATCCAGACTCTGTAACCACTATTAAACTGTTCTTATATCATTAACCCTAACAGGACTGATGATATTTATGTTCTTTGGTACCCTTTGTCAGTCTACATTCTGTAGCTTGGCTGCTGCTTCTAGATAAGTCTTGGCGGCCTATATAGGCCGCCAAGACTTTCCTAGAAACAACTGACGGGGCTCTTAGAATGAAACTTGCAAGTGTAGTGAAAGACTGCCTGTGGGGCACCTGTCACGTTGCAGCAAAAAAAGTGATCAAAATCTGAATTGGCCCCCGTATTGGTTAACGAAGAACCTGTTATTTGCTTTTGAATTCAGACGCTTTCGGGGCTTCGCTGGGGTGAAAATTATTGGTTTTCGGGACACCAAATGTGAATTGAAGCTTTTGTTTGAGTGGGGACTGAGATTGGGACATTTTGGATTTGAATTGGGGAAAAGTTATGCACAAATGTCATTAGAGAAGGGGCCCATATTTGGCCCTTGTAGACCGCCTAAATAATCCCTGTTTTTTTTTTTATTGTATGCTCTCTATTTTCTTTTCATGCCGTCACACAAACTTCTAGATGTTCACACAGATATATTATCTTTCCCAAATAAAGGGTGGATTGTTGCTAAATATCTTTTAACGTGACGTTTATCTTCTTTTGGAACACTGGTGTTATATGCACAGCGTACAGGACGCGTCTGTCTGCCTGTCTTTGTCCATATTAAAGGATACCCCTTTTAAACAACAATGTGCAAAAGGCATGCGTTATGAATAGTTTTGAAATAACAAAAACCTTCGATCTGTGACAGAGAACGTCCAAGTTCCAAAACTGTGTCAAAGCCTGCAGTGCGGTCATTCACACAAACCCATTGGAACTTGACACCTCAATTCAAACCATTTACAATCAAGTTCATTAGGCAAATGGTTCCATACAAATCCTGTTATGATTTCCCTCGAATGGCTATCTAGTTTCAGAATTATTATGGCGGGGAATTGCATGGAAACGCTTGATGATGAATTAAATGTTTGAACAGTAACAAACACTGAATATACAAAAAACATTCTGTGGGACAATGCCCGATAGCGCTGATTTATAAATACATGGTTTAAGCTGGTTTAAGTGGTGTTTTTTCCATCCTTAAAACTAGCTCAGGTGGAAGTCTGTTAGACAAGAGACGCGATGCGCGCATGACACGTGGCGCGATAAAGTCTTCTTCTCATGTTAACAGTTTCGAACTGTGTGGTGCCTTAAATTTAGGCCTTACTATAAAGCAGACACAAGTATTGACTGCAGTGAAACCAGTGTGTAAATAGGGATCGCGCTGGATCATTGGATAGAGCATTGGACTTTAAACCGAACCGTCGACGTTTCGATCCTTCCCAGAGATAGCTGCGTTATGTTCATGGGCAAGACACTTAATCCCAATTGCCTACGCGGAAGCAAGGCGGCTGTATTCTAGGGCGTACCGCACGTCGACGGTACAACTTGTATTCAACCACTCTTAACTCTGCTTGTGCAGAGTTAGTACAGTACGTGGAGAGTGGATTGTAACTAAATCACCCGCGGAGTGGAGTTATCACCCAAACTATAACTTTCAAAATTTATACATTTGGACAAAAAAAAACACAAGCAATGTTTCAGCCAATGGACCTCCGGGTTTAACCCGGAGGTCCATTGGTTGAAACTTTGCCTGTGCGTGTTATGCTTTGCAACAAATTTGCAATTATTGCATGGGTGGAATCTCCACTCTGTGGGTCCACGTACTGTAATTTAGAGTTGCTCGCAGCATCTTGGTGGTTCTCTCCTGGCACTCCGCCTTACCCTGCCCGTAAAACTGTCAGATACTACGTATTGCGCCTAAATGATAACCAGTGGTTTTATGTTTTACTTTAAAAATTCCACCGTTTAATTTCTTGCTGCTTTTGCTCGACGGTAAGGCTTAAATCAGAGGCAACACATGTTGAAATTCCAGACTGAAAGGACAAATCATTATTTATTGTGTTATTCCGTCCCATTCAACACCAGGATCGTATCGAATGTGTAAAGTCCTGAAACGCAAGTCAAAGGTTAAAAGTGGCAATGAAGATATGTAGTAAGGGAATTAACAGAACATTTGTCCCTCCTCTTCCCCCCAAGCACTCAAGCCACCAGTCAAATTATGTAAAGAATCTGACACCGTTATCACGTGGAACCAGTCTAGCCTTCAAATAGTGCGTCGTCTTTGTTTAGATTCACTCGTCTGTAATATTAGACTGGTGGCCTGAGAGCTTGGTGTTCCCATTCATTGATAATTTTAACCCTTTGAGCCCCAGCGGCCGTTTTTCGGGCCAGAAGCATGATACGTCATAATTTCATTAAACAGGATGGTTGCTAAGTGAATGTGTCGGATAGACCAATTAATATTTTCAACATGCAGCCTCGTGGCTGCACGTTGAAAATATTGATTGGTCTACCCCCAAATAATGAATATGGATTCTTCTGATTGCTGCATTTGAACTGATATGGACGATACCAACAGGATTCAAAGGGTTAATCTCCGTAACGGAAATAGGTGGTGGCAACAGAGGTATCGCGATCGAGGGCTGCTTTTTATGATAGAATAAGCTACCCCCTCTCCCGATGGGGTGTACATTGTCTAAACGCTTGATAAGGTTGTAGCATTTAATTCCCCTATCGTCGTTCTTCTTCTCCTATTAAGTTCAGACAACCATCTGACGTATATTCGAACTTGGCGTGGTGAAAACCCATATGTACAGGTGTGTTTAGTTAAAATCAGAGTATATTTACAATTACAATCACTTGAGCGAGTCTCACAGTCTCGACGTCTCACACGCTGTAACACCAGTCTGAAGCTGGATATGGAGTTGCAGGTGGTGATGCTTGATGGTAGACTGTTCCATAGCCTGGTAGTGTATGGGAAGAAGGAGTTCTGGTATGCCTTCGTTCTTGCATATGGAACCAGAAATCTCATGTTATGACCTCTTGTTGTAGTAGTTGATAGTATTAGTTGATTTGATGGAATTGCTGCTTCTTTGTGGATAATTCTAAACATTAATATCAGTTTATTGGATGCCCTTCGATCTCGAAGTGTTGGCCACTCTACATTTCTCAGCATGCTGGTTACACTACTGGCCCGGCGATAGTCTCCGGTTACCAGGTTGTTGATATTAGCAGCAGTCTGTGAGTCCCATATGTTGCTGGCATATTCCGTTTGGGGATAAAACAATTGTCTTATAGCACAGCTCTTTGGTCTATCGAGGACATTGGTATATGTTCCTTTGTAGAAATACCCTGGTGTTGTTGGCTTTTTTACAACATGACCGATATGCGTGTTCCAGCTGAGAGTGCGATGGATGTTGACGCCCAGGTACTTTGATGTCTCAACGTCTTCAAGTTTGTGACCATGGATTTCATATGGCTGTTTAATAGGCACATTTGTACTTGTAGCATGGGGGACCTGGCACTTCTTGTGGTGGACTTCCATTACCCAGTCTCTTCCCCACACTTGTAGAGCTTCTTGATCCTGTTGAAGCTCGGTGGAGTCATCTATTGAACTGATTTGCCGATATAATATGCAATTGTTATCGAAGAGTTGGACGGTGGAATTATTCGTGACGTAGTCAGGCAGGTCGCTGATGTACAGAAGGAACAATACTGGACCTAAGAGGCTGCCTTGTGGAACCCTGAATGTACCGGAGTTGTCTTCGACGTACTGCCTTCAAGAATGACCTGTTGATGTCTGTCCTTCGGGAAGTCACTGATCCAACTGTGTACTGTTTCCATCATCCCATATTGGCTTAACTTGTGCAATAGTTTGGAAAAATCAAGCAGGATGACATCCGTTTGGCCGCGATCATCTATGGTCTTCGCCAAGTCCTGGATTGTTATTGTCAGTTGGGTTTCGCAGGATCGGTTCTTTCTAAAGACACATTGCGCATCTGTCAGTAATCCCTGCATATCGTGGATTAGCCTTCCCTTTGTAGTAATAAGATGCTTCGCATCTTCTTTGTGAACTACTTGGTAATTACTCAGATAATTACTCTGACAAGCTTATTAGCGATATATATTTTCTTTGCTCCAATTGCATGCGCTTAGAATTTTGGGGACGTTGCAACCGTTACTTATTCTCATTTCCTTATTCAACATTGGTTATCAACCGAAAATCGGTTGATAACGAATGTCGAATAAGTCATTGGGAATAAGTAACGGTTGTCACACCCGTTAGAATGTTTCCAAGCCCAAACAAATTTAATGACATTCACTCATTTTCGTAACTCAAACACGAAAATAAGCGAAATGGTCCAAGTTAATCTGTCAGCTAACTAATGTGTGAGAAGCTGGATACCGAAAATGGGTGCAGAGCACTCAAATGATTAAAAATATGTGGAAGGAGGTACAAAGACAGACCGAAACTGGGCATCATTGACGGATAAATAGGTGTTATGTGCACGTTGTGCTTGCACAAAATGTTTTTTCGTGAAGAAATTCGACTTTGGAGACGTTTTGCCACGAGTCTTTCTTGTGCGACGAAAAGCGATACGCACCCCCCCCCCCCCCCCCAACAAAAAGAGTCGAATCGCGATAAAAGAGTGTGTACAAGCACAATCAGAACATAACACTTTTGTCTGTCATTCACCCATAACCATGGCTTCTTAAAAATAATCGTTAACAAACAAAAAGCTACACACAGTTGATCAGAATTATGGCACTCTGTTTTCAATTATCTCACCCCAACGACAAGTGGAGAAATTCCTTCAACTTAAATGAAATTATACATGGTTATAACAAAAATATACAAACTCAGCCCATGAATGCTTTTTCGGTGTGCAATGATATTTTGAACCAAATTCACGAGGTCACCCAAGCGATAGGTGGGTGGTTTGTGAAAACAACTGGGGAATTATATTTTTGTAGTTCGCTCGGATATCTTTATATACATGACGTCACATCGTTCATATTTTTGAGAAGCTTGCGAACCATTTGTTTTTGTTTTTTGCCTGGTGGATTGTTTATGTTCTCTGTCGTTCATTTCACCGCAACATGGAATTAATGCTGTGGGGGGGGGGGGGGGGGGGGGCTAGACGCAAAGTTTATTGCTGCATTATCAGTTTTTGAAGGGGGATGACTTGGGATTACCAGTACCACTAAAATAGTACATGAGGTGCGCGAACGTTTTTCTTACGACGTTATGTGACTTGTTCTGACGTCAATAGCTATAGAAGCTATATTATCGCCGATTTGTTGGGGGTTCTGTGGCGTTGTATATTGAGTAAGACGCACTGCACGTTGATGGTATACTTGCCTTCAACCAATGCTAACGTTGGAGAGTCTGACAGAAGCTCGCTGCTGCTCGGTGGTTCTCTACGGGTACTCCGGCTTCCTCCACCCGTAAAACTTTCCGACACAAGATAACCCTGGCTGTCGAAAGAGTCGTTACACCCCAATAAATAAATCGTCGATTTGTTTTTGCTACTGATATTGCTGTTTCCGACTGCGTTTTTGGCAAATATTAGATCAAAGAAGAGGCGAATACTCATATTGAGTTCACACATGTGTCACTAGCGGGTGGATCTCGTTTATCTGGGTGCCAAAAGCACTTCCCAGAATCAAATGCCTGGCGCATCTACACACAAAGAGAAGCAGGAGAATACTGCAGCTTTATTCCGAAATACGGAATACAACAATAGTATTTTCCTGCTTCCCTTTAGCGTGTGTTCCGCGTTGTGGACCTCCAGAACATTCTTAAAGAGCTGACAGAATCATCCGGAGAAGGCCGGTGGCAGTATATTAAGATACTTCAGCACATCCAAGCAACAGTTGCTACGCAGAATAGTGAGGCCACCATTAAAATGAGATCTCAGATGGATAATGGTTGCTACGATACATGCAGCAAGATAATGTGACTCGATGAATTCAGGTAGAAGGGGTAATGGAAGTGGGGGGTGATCGTTGCGCGGCGCCTTCTCTATTACAATCGGTATGTATCTACATATTACTACTGACTGGTTTATCACTTGCCAACAACATAACTGTGGCTTTGTTTTCAGGATAATAAATCCAGGTCTCATTGCATGCATGTGATGTGTTTCGTTGCCTACCGCCAGCAAAGGAGATTGAGTGCAAAAAACCTTATCCTTCTCCTTTGATCACCAGGCAAAACAACGTCTGAGCTTCAACAGATGTTTCAGCGTGCTGCAACCCCCACCGAGAGGCCTCCGACAATTGAGTATGGGGCAGTGGCAACGTATCCCTCAAATAATGATTCGATTTCACGAAAGGAATGTACGATGAAGATTCTGCGCTTGTTTTTTTACGCTTGAGAGCAATCCCGCGTCATCCGTATAACCTTTCCCACGCAGACACTGGCGAAACAAGATAAAACAATTTTAAATGATCGATTGATACCAAATAGCCGCCGTGGACTGGTCATTTTCCACGGGTGGGCAATATTTCCTCAAATGCAATAATATTAGATTCCAAACACAAATTATAGAAATGATCAACAAAAATATACTTAATGAAGCACGGAGCACAACCCGGTGCATCATTAATTAAAATTTTGATGATGATTGTATTACCTGGTAAACCAGGGACAGGGGTAGGGGGGGGGGGGGGTCAGGCAAAAAATTACGGATACAATGTGGAAATAGTTACATTTTCAATTTTTGGGACGCCCCATCCCCGGAATGCAATTTTTTGCCAGTCATGTCTTGGACACCCACCCCTCCCGCACAGTTTTTCCTCAAAGACAATTGGGGACCACCCCCAATTTATAAAATCTGTTTAACGAAGTATTCAAATTACCTAAATCAAAAAAGAAATAAATAAATAAATACTTTTCCCAAACATGAAAGGTGCCGCAAACCAACTTGTCCGATATCCCAGTCCTGCTCTTGGGCATCCAAGGCATCCCTAACCACAGATGGCCCCAAAACAATCTCTCTGCATATAAAGCCACAACGGAAATGCAGTATCAGACCCCCAGGTAACCACTGGAACCCGCTTCCACCAATTGAATTGCAGATATACCCCATTCATGTTCCAAGCAACACAACCCTTACCCCGATGTACAACATGTCTATGCTGTTCAGACATCAGTCGAATCCCACCACCAAGGAGCCCTGCCCAAAATATATTGTTCCCACCGGGATATCTTCAACTGTCCACAAGAAATAGTTGTTTTTCATTTCATTACTTTTCGGATAAATGTTTAGTTTGTACAGCTGGTCTGAGAGAGACCTAATACTGAAGTTATTTGACCCATGGCAGGGTGGCTTGTCTGAGATGAATTGCCTCTTATTTATTTTTTTATGATAGTGTCACTAGAATCATATTTACCTTGAAACTATACAAGTTTTTCACAATCAAGATTTTTATTCTATCAATCTTTCTAATTATTCCATACATGGAAGCACACTAGACCAATGGCATGAGGCACCCTGAGGCTTACAGAAGAATCAAATAATAGGAGCTACAAAGAACTAAGAGGCAGACTGCCTTAGTAGAGCCACCCCCCCCCCCCGGGGTAAACGCATGTTAGACATCACTGCCTACGCGTGGATTACGACCAGTCCCCAGCGGATGTACTGTAAGAAATGTTAAATTATATCTACAATTTAATAGAATATACAATTTAGTATGTTATTTTATGTAAGGGTTCAGTTTTAACAAACGAATACATATGTCTATGTATAGATATTACCTGTGTATATATAACGTATATATGTGTGTGTAACCAAGCTGTGGTCACTAAATATTCCTTTTTCGGGATTAAATAAACTTCGAGAATATACTTAGACACTACGATTTTTTATTTGCAAGTCTTCACTGGATGTCAGGGTGTACGGAAAAGAGCCCTTCAGGAAAATTGTCCTTCCAGAAAGTTAAATGTGCCCTTCTGGAAAACTGCCCTTCAATGGAAATGAAGGGAGGAAAAGTGCCCTTCACATTACAAGACAAGATTTTTCAACATATTTATTTGACAAATGATGAGAGGTGTACAACATCAATTTGACATTTTTAAAATATAGTTAGCACATATTTATGAGGTAATATGGGTGTACATTTACTGTTAACATTTAAAACACAATACGTAGCACATATCTATGAGGTAAAATGAATAAACTAAGGAGGTCATTTCTTTATAAGAATAAAACAATAAAAAAAATTCTTTAATGAAACATAAAAGTGCTCAACAATCATTATAATCAAAGAAGGTATCCCTTTGACGTACCTACTAATGTACCATTTTCAAAATCTTAAGTTGTAATTGTGTAGTAAATAAATCACGTTTCTATGACATAAAAATAAATAAATCATGTTTCGGTAATATGTTAATAAATATATAGTATATACCCATAGTAGCTTGGTGTACCAAATGTTCACCATGAGTGGTGAAGTGGTGTTAACCGCGAGCCTTTGGCGCGTGGTTAACACAACTTCACAACGGGTGGTGAACATTTGGTACACCAAGCTACTTTAGGTATATTTTATTTATACCATGATCGTCAGTTTATTAAGAGTCGCTATTATTTTTTCTCGATTTTACTGAGCAGCAGACGTTCATACGTACGAATCTGTTTTTGTTAACGTGAGCATCGGTTGGCGGTACTTCCGCTGTCAATTTTATCGCCGAAACGAAATAGAAAAGAAACTGAGCCTTTTTCGTTTTAATAACATAATAGCATACTATTTCGAGTTATGGATGCTTTATTAACATGAGAAAATGCATGTTTGTTAATTTTTGGCATCTTTTAAGGTAAACCCATTTAAAAACGTAATAAATAATTACCACTTTCAGTTTACCTCTTCGCGAGTCGACGTGCGATCGAGTTAGAGGAGTTTGCATTCAGGTCGACGTCACCAAAGGTCAGCTTGGATGTAGTTCTCCTGTAGGTGTAAAATTTAGCTAATGAAATCCCATTGCTGGCGTGTTCACACGGTTGGTGTAAAAAGCTAAAATTTATGTCATAGGCTTTTCATATATAGTACAATAGGTAATCATGGTATAAAAATCAAGTTTCTATAATGTGAAGGGCACTTTTCCTCTCCCTCATTTTTATTGAAGAGCAGTTTTCCAGGAGGGCAGACTTCCGAAGGGCAAACTTTCCGGAAGGGCAATTTTCCTGAAGGGCACTTTTCGGGGATTTCGGATTCCGACGTATGGTTTAATCAGCGCTCATTTCCAAGTTGGGGCTTTTCCGTACTGCTGTGAGCTGGTCTTTACAATTGGTATTCTAATATATACTTTACAAAAATCATTTTACAAATATATATATACACTCAACGGTCTTCACTGTCACTCCTATAACTATGTCAAGGACATTATGTTTTACCACTTTACCCAATGCAACCTTCAGACATTTTTGGCTGAACTGACCACATCACTGCCACCCGACATCTTGTCCGAGGTTCTCAGGGGCATAGACAATTTTAAAAGGAATTTCAGTCGTTCTCTTGACAGAAGCCAAAAGTCTAAATTCAAAAGAGATGGCATCATATCTACTGCCTCGAATTCATGCCCTGCTTTACCTAAAAAGAAACGTAAGTGTAAACATTTCAAACGTTGGTACGCTGCACCTATTTCTCACAATGTAGTTAACCTTTCTTCTGTCAATTTACTACCCGCAGAGGTTGATGTTCTATCTCGTGGACTTGGATTTTGTCCTACATCAGCTCCCCTCAACCTAAGTGAACTTTCCACCAGCTTGCAACATTTTTTTTACACAGACTTCGGCTCGCTGACTATCTTGCTGATCAGAAAAAAACATCGCTGTTTCCGCCGCCTAATCCATTCGTTTGAAAAGCAAATGGGAACCATCGCCAATAAAAATAAACTGGCCATTGAAGTTTATATTGAGGCTACTGGCCGGGAGATCTCACAACTCCACGTCTCTGCACATCACGACAACCTGTCAAAACAAGAACGACCAGCGCTACACAGTTTTATGCCAGCGAGACATTTGTCATCAAACCCGCTGATAAAGCTCCTCATTGGTCTTTATGGATGAGTCGGCATACATTGCTGAAGCAGAAAGACAGCTATCAGATGCTCGTTTTTACCAACAACTGGATCGTGGTCCTACCAATGAATTTTCTTAGAAGGTCCTGAAACCATCACATCCATTTGTTTAGAGGGGCACATCTCCGATGAAACTCGTGAGTATTTGGAGCCAGACAGATCCCGTGCATGTAGATTCTACTTGCTACCAAAAATTCACAAAACTGGAAATCCAGTTCGCCCTATCATTTCTGGTAACAACCACCTCATTGAAAACATTTCTCAGTTGTTGACTTCCATCTGCGATCTCTAGTTGAAAAATTGCCGTCCCATCTGAGAGATACCACTCACTACCTCGGAAAAATTGACGAACATGGTGAGCTCCCAGATGACTCTTGCTGTGCACGATGAATGTAGTTTCTCTGTACACAAACATGCCCCATGATGAAGGGATTGAAGCCTGTAGGGAGGTGTTGGATACACGTCATGTTAGACCACCCCACCCCCCCCCCCCGCCCCCCTACGGAGCACCTTGCAGATCTTATCACACTTGTTCTGAAGTTATACAATTTTCAATTCAACGGCGTGAATTATCTTCAGATCAGTAGTAAGGCCATGGGCACGCACATGGCGCCTTCTTATGCCAACATATTTTGGGATCGTCTTGAGAAGCTTATTCTCCTTTCCTCACTATTCCACACGTGCACATCTTGGCTCAGGTTCACTGATAATATTGATTTAAAGTGGAGTGGAACTTAATCTGATCTTTTGGAGTTTGTCTCCTTCTGCAACACACTTCACCATTCCAAATTCACTGCAGAACTCTCTTCGGACAGCATCACCTTTCTTGATACCACCTCACGCATTGACAATAACCACATTGTTACAAGCTTATATTGCAAACCTACAGACTCACACCAATATGTGCTTCCATCTAGTTGGACATTGTCAAAAACATTCCAAACACTCTCGCTATCAGAACTAAGAGAATCTGTTCTGAGTCCGCTGACAAGGAAGCTTCTTTTTCTGATCTTCGGTCCCATTTTGTAAGCCGTAGCTACAAGCGAGAACGGGTTGACAGTGCCATGATTAAAGCTGATGCACTAGCACGGGACGATCTGTTACGATATCTCCATCCTATACACAGAACACGTGCATACCTTTTGTCATAACATTACACCCAGATCTTTCAAATCTTTCCAACATACTTTGCAAACACTGGACGCTTATTGAGAATGATCCAGCCTTATCCAAGACATTTCCCAAGCCTCCAGTCGTGGCTTTCAAGCGTCTAAAAACATTCGCGATATTGTTGCTCGTGTCGACCTCAGTCCAGTCAATTCTGAACTTGGTGTAAGCTAAGCAAGTGAAACAACGGTTGTAAAACGTGCATAATGATGTCTACATCCGATTTATTGAACAGCACCAGTACTGGGGACTTTTTAGAATTTTTTGTCGCGGCACCTGCAAATGTTCTATCTACTTCAATGTGGTGTTTGTTAAATCCAATATGTCGGCGAAACCTGTACCCCGTTTCACATACGTGTGAATAACCACCGGTCATTCAAAAAAATGTGGCGTGACTGTGCTATTACACGACACTGCATGTCAACGGGTCACCCTTTTACTTTTTTCACACCTTCGTCATTGATTTCAAGTCCGACTGGACAAAAGCTGAGCGCGTCGCCCGGAAAACATTCTGGAACAGCTATCCACGTATAGACCTCTCGGTCTCAACAGAACTTCAAATTGAAACTATTCTTAAGCAGGGGCGAATCGTCCTCTCGGTTTCCACGTGATCCACGTTGTTTCCACGCGGTCTGGTAACTCGACAAAGATACGTAACTGTCAAACAAGGATCGCAATACTAATTCCGTAAATTTCAAGCAACTGCACTCATCGGCCTGGGCGAATTTTATGTTTGTCCGATGGGTTAAAAAGTCATACTAAATGGCTAATTTGTGCGTGTGTGTGTCATAGTGTCGCCAGAGGCTCGCCCAAATGGAAAATTCTTCGACTCGTTTCATAAATATTATATGAGAAAAACTCTCATTCCATATCCTATATTTGTCACAGACCGCTCTGTTATATGTGTCTCTTGGTCTTATGTACCAGCTTTTAAATACAGGAATCTCTATTAATGGGAGATCAGTGAAGATGCAACTGCCTGAGTTTAATTTTATATGGTATGGGCCAAGCGGGAATCCCACCAGGCACTGTGCAGTGTGTATACCAAATTTTGTGTTTTTATAATTATGTACACATGTGTGTGTAGATAGTATAATTCACGTACATCAAACAATATATGTGCAGAGATTATAATCGCATGCATCAAACTTGCAATTAATCCGTGACGTAGGGAGATAGCCGTGCCAGTTTGGCTGTCTACCTATGTACTATACTTTAATTAAACCTTTAAATAACACGAAAGGCAGACACTTGCAAATAAAATTCTTGAATAACTATTGTTTCATTTTTTGGCGTCAAAAACATAGCTTATGATCCCTCATTGGAACGAGTTCAACGAAGTGGTTCCAATGAGGAGTTATAAGCTATGTTTTTAAGATTTAAAAATAAGGAAAATTGAATGGTGATTTTGTGAATAGCTTTGACCCGTTTGACCATTACCCTGAGTAATGGTTAAATTTATAATCCAGTTAGTTGTATATACAATTTGATTTAACTGTACATACAATTGTACTGACTTCTACAAAAATACAATCTATTTTCAATTAATACAATTTCTTAAAATGGATATGCAATTTACCTAAATTACATTCATAATTTATTTAGTTACTAGCGGGTGTTACCCGGCGTTGCACGGGAGAAGATGGTTATATCAATATACCCTCAGATATGATCGGCTCAACCATTTTCAAAACAGAAGGTCAAGGTCACCAATTTCAAGGTCAGGGTCACCCCGCACGGGCACCCCGATAAAGTCAAAATGATCGATGGGTCAATATACCCGCACATATGAAATTTTAGCCTGATCGGCCCAGCTGTTTTCGAAATAAAAGGTCACCAATTTCAAGGTCAAGGTCACCCCGCACAGGCACCCTGATAAAATCAAAATGATCGATGGGTCAATATACCGGCACATGTGAAATTTGTTCAAGGTCAAGGTCACCCCGCACGAGCACGGCACCCATCCCATGTTACTCGCAGGGACGAATTACCCCCGTGTACAAAATTTGAGATCGATCGGTCGAGAAACGGAGGAGTTCACCCGGAACAAAGATAGAGAGATAGATAGATACAGACATTCGCATTTATATATTAGATATATACAATTTAATTTAATTGTATACAAATTTTATTGAATGGTAAATGCCATTAACTAAAAGATATATACAATTTCCTAAATAGTATTTCCAACTTTTTAAATTGTTAATACAATATTTATACAATTGACTGAACGAACGTCCATTGTTGCTGAAACACTGTCGTAATAAGTCCAGAAATATATATTTTAATTTTTTTCAATCAAGATTGATTTTTATTATCCCCAATTTCCCCCAAGTAACACATGCAGTTTTCTGTCTCTTGAGTTAGTTGTTCTTCTTTTTAACCCTTCCCAACGTAATGGCAAAACCGGCCAGTGCTAATCTAAAAAAATCGCCAATTAATTTTCATTATTTTTTCATTTCTTGTCTCAAAAACATAGGTTATGACCCCTCATTGGAACGAGCTCGTCGAGCTCGTTCCAACGAGGGGTCATAACTTATGTTTTTGAGACAAAAAATTAGTTATTCAAGAATTTGGTTTTGGAAGTGTCGTCTGCTTTTCATGTTAGGTAAAGGGTAAACTGGAGCGTTTAGTCGAAACTTTCAGAAGTGCTATTTGCGGAGAATGATTCACAAATACACGTCTGTACTGCTGTTCGCGTGAATCGATTCATCGATGACCCGTTCCATCATCTGTCTTAAAGACATGTCACTGGAGTAGATTAAACTGACCTCCGAACGATTACTCTGAACAATTTAAAGTTTTGCGCAAAGTTGATTAACCGAACTCGTCAATGTGGAGTGATCCGTCACAACATGGGGTCGGTGCTTTTTCCACGCTCATTGAAAGAGTGGGCATCTCTGATTTTAATTTTTTTGCGAACCAAGAGAACTGCGTAATTTTTACTTCTTTGTATCTCTTTTGAGAAGATTTTCTTGTTTTTACAGCGCGTTTCAATGATACAAGAGACTTATTAACAGTATTTGTATTTGTTTGTACAGAAGGCATATGAAAATTGGACAAACATTCGATTCGTTAGCCATTTATTCGCCTTAAATCAAATTGGGCTATCAATTTGACCTTTGCCCAAATTACAGGATAGTAGACAACTGCTATTTAATATAACAATAACATGAGTTTGATGAGCATTGCATTTAGACAACGGCCCAATTTATTTATTTATTTATTTATTTATTTATTTATTTATTTATTTATTTATTTATTGGAATTTAGCGACACTTTCAAGAGCTAGGGTTCCCTCGTGGCGAACATTTTTACGGGTGGAGGAAGCCGGAGTATACGGAGAGAATCACGTTCCAACGTACTAACTCCACACAGGGAGGGTTAGCATTGAATGAAAACAAGTGCACCATCGACGTGTAATACGCCTTACTACATGGCGCCACCGTTCCCCCACGTGAGCAATCTGGGTGAAATGCCTTACCCAAGGACACCACGCAGTTACCCTTGGTGGGGATCGAACCATGAAGGTTTCGGCTTTTAGTTCAAAGTCGTAACCAGTGAGCCACCGCTCTTCTAAAGAAGGGCCCAATAGAAATGATTAACAAACCGGCAGCTTTTTAGCGGCCTGAGACTCAGTCGAGGGCCGCCAATAAGGCGGAGGGCTATTAATCATTTCAGGCGGTCCGTTAATAAACCGAAATGCCAGACACTGTCGTTTTATAACTACGTGTATTATTACCACAGGGGATCCGGAGAAAAGTCTAAAGCATGGGGAGGGATGATGAGAAATGTAGCTGAAGTTGAAACAATTCTAGCTGATTTATCCCCGTCTGTCAAAGTCACATGACGTGTCAGGCTGTTATTGAAACCGCTAACCCATTAACCTTTTGAATACGGGCGGTCATTTTCCAGGCCGGGAACACGATACGTCATAACGTCATTAAATAGGATGGCTGTTCAGTAAATGTGTCGGGTAGACCGATCAATATTCTCAACGTGCAGCCCCGAGGCTACACGTTGAAAATATTGATCGGTCTACCCCAAATAATGAATATGGACTCTTGCTGTCATTGAACTGGCATGGAAGATACCACCAGAGCTCAAAGGGTTAACAGCCCGACACTCGACGTGGTTTGTTGTGTTTGGTATTACGGGGTTTTACTCCCCTGCTAATCTCCGTTGATATACTTTTGAACGTTCACCACTAAAGTAGTAATAATTCATCTTTACTCTTCGAGAACCAATGGCGACTCTATAATAATGATAAAACTAGACATTCTTTAACTTCCGCGATGAAATGCTGTGATGTAACACCCTGTTGGAAAGGGCTATTCGAGTCCTTTCCGCCAATGTTTTACCTCGCAGCACTGCAATCGTCTAAATAAAAGGAAACTCAAGAAAAAAACTGCTGTATTCGGTAGTTTGAGTATCACACTCACTAACACAACTAAACATATCTGAATTACTTTTCCTCTGCAGAATATCTGAAAGACATACCCGAAAAAGGTGAGGTCACCTTTCCCATGTCGTCGCGATTTTTAATTTGAACAAACCCGTTACCTCCACACTCCCATTTTATTTATGATTATATAACACCTTAATACACTTTTGACAAGATGTCTTGATCTTGCAATAATCTTATTCATCCCCAGTCATTACTTTAAGTCTGCTACTCATAAAGTGCTCAATCTCAGAGCAGGTCCGTACCTAGCCTCTGTAAATACAGCCCACACAGAAAATGTGATTGCTATAAAACACGTTGAGAAGGTGAAACAACCAAAACGCTTTTGTGAAACTTGAAGCGTCCATTTCAGAGCTGCAATGCTGCATTTTGCACTTCCAACTGTGTATAGGGTGTTGCCCTACGGGCGGAGACGTCAAGTACACTTCTGATATGTCCTAACAAATCACAAGGCATCAGACCTATGTTTCGCGTTTTTTCTAATTCGGCCTGTGTCTGGTCTGGGTCGTATTATACAACGGCGACGGGTTCGAAAACACAAGCATGAAACTATCATTGATAATTACACAAAGCCATTTTATCACGACGCTTCAAATATTGCGTTTGCTCTGAAGTAGGCAGCCATCGGCAAGATGTAAAGTTTCATTTAACCAAGTACTGCTCCACTACTGAAGCCAGATACGTTTATTCAGGGTAATTTGTTCGCAGTGGCATATTGACAGTGCCTGGTATTGGGGGCGCTAAGGAAACCTGTTTCACGGTTGGAACAACTGATTTCAACCGACCCAAACGCTGGTCTAGTAACAATTGCATATAAGTACGGTGCAGTTTTTCCCATAAACGTCTTCCAAGATAGGTTCCCTGTGTCGATTTTAAAAATGCCTTTGCAAACGCATAATTCACTACAAGGGTGCATCGTCCAAAAAGGTTCCATATGCCGATCTTAAAAAATGTCTTGGCTACGGTTTATTTCAATATCTGTGTACCGTCCAAAAATAAAGCACCGTTCGTATTGTAAACACTAAAGTGGAGATTGCTCAGCAGCACTGGCAAGCTTAAATTAGCTGGAGGTGGCTATTGTTGTTGGTTTTCAGAAGCCTTACTAGAGAATCATTAGTGAACGGAAAATGCACAAATGTGCTAAACGAAATTCAAAGCCATCCCTCCCTGCTTGACTGATGAACATAAACGCTTTAGACTGTTTAGTGCATGCTCTACTCGCGATGTCTTTATGCTGGAGATCCTGCATTGACAACTCTACAATAACGTAAACGAGAGACCGTGGTAGCAAGACAGAACGAGGAACTCGGCACGTGTTTATTTTTTATTTTATCACGAAAGCTGGATTTAGACATAATGTTTTCATCAGTCGTGTTTATTATTCTGCCATTGGTTCTTTAACACTATATACTTAACGTGACGGTTAAATCCGGCCAGTGAAAAAACAGCCCATCAAATTTTGTTATTTATTCAATTTAAAGCTGTACAGTACAGTCGCTGTGGACTGATCACAATCCATGCGTGGGCAATGATGTCCACGAATGTAAAAAAATCACCAGCAGCGAAATTTTAATTAATGAAGCAGCGGGTTGTACCCGGTGCTTCATTAATTAAATTTTTGCTGATTATTCCTACAATTAATGTTTGGATTTCAATATTATTACATCCTTGGAAATATTGCCCGCCCATGAAAAGTGACCAGTCCACGGCGGCCATACAGCAACACATAGCTTAAGGCCACTAATTGAATAAACTCGTCGAGGGATCGAAGGCAGTTATTAGGCATATTTCGGTGGGAAAAATTAAAATTGTTGACTAGTTTTACAATTGTCGCCAACTACTCGTATAAAAAAGAAGGATTATTTTGTTGCATTTTGAACTTTATCTCTCATCGACTTTTCCATGTATATATGAATGACTGGCTTATCACAACATGGCTGATAATTTTCATTATTGCAAGAGATCTGCGGAAAAGTTAGCTCCCCTTACTTTCAGAAAGCTGTCCGTAAATTTAACACTAAGGGTATGAGAATTTCATTTAAAAATTGAAATTGCGAGCTGTAAGGGAATTTGTATCATCGATGAGCGCATCATTCCACAAACCTATGGTATTTTCCGGTAGAGTAGTATAAAAATACAGAATCTGGCTTTCTACAATTTATATAGCAATCAGTTGAACGTTTCACTGCTATTCTATGCTGGCACCTATTTGAAAATAAGCGGTGTTTTCACCATCTTTGGGTGTTCTTTAGTTTTGCGGACCGCAAAGGGAAGGGGAAGCCTGCACAAAAATAATCCATTCAGACATTAATAATTTCCGCTCACATGAACATTAATTACTAACACAAACACAGCACTGACGATATCTATCAACATTTAAAATACAATAGGTCATAAGAAGAACAAAACAATGGAGAGGAAAATGCAGGGTGCGAAATGCACACACTCCATAAAACAGCTGTATTAATTAATATTCATGAATAAAGGAAAAATAAACCCTACAGTCAGCTGCAGGGAGGAATTGTGGGATATTCTTTTCGAACAGAAAAGTCATGACACTTTATTGTTTTCCCTCATGTCAGAGCTGTCTCTGTGATTTGATTATAAATCAAAATAAAATAACGCTGTGCACGTTTGTAAAACAAAATGCTTTCTTAAAGATATTGGTTTCAGCTGAACATAAGGTACCGAGTACAGTAAACTTTATTCAATTGTTAACCGCCCAAAATATAACTTGTGTTGTCAATTGTTTACGAATTTAGTTCCCCAGAACATCGTCCGACTTTTTCACCCTCTGAACTAGTCTACGATATACCGGTATATCGCGGTATTTTTTTCAATACCGATACCGGAATTGAAATTTGAATACCGTGCAGCCCTATTTGCGGTTCATTAAATGAACAGTTTGCGTATCGTGACATATAATACGGACACTGTCTTTTCCGTCAATACAAAGTCTATGTGGTGACATTTGCTATTTTCCCCGGAAAAAGGAAAAAGACAAAACCCCGCAAATTACTGTAAAAACACATTCGTTAAACAAAGAGCCAAAATGGACACTTTAGTGTTGGGGGGAGAAATACTGATAAATATTCCTAATGCCGGATTAGCTCACCAATTATTTGTTTAGTAATTGGGCCTTCATTGCTCGTCTAATAATTTCAAGGGAGATAACGTTATCGAAAGTCGATTTTCGTGACGATACTACAAGTTAGGGATGAAATGATTGAACGTTACTTGAACGTTGAAACTGGCGAAATAAAGTTATTTAATTGGTTAACCCTTTATCCAACGTAACGGTAAAAACCTGCCAGCGCTATTCTCAAAAATGGCCAATTAATTTTCATAATTTTTTCATTTTTGTCTCAAAAACATAGGTTATGACCCCTCGTTGGAACGAGCTCATCGAGCTCGTTCCAACGAGGAGTCATAACCTATGTCTTTGAGATGAAAAAAAAATTGGTTATTCAAGAATTTGTTTGCAAGTGTCGTCTGCTTTTCATGTTATTTAATTGGTTAAATGAGTTGCACTTATTTAATTCAACTGTTGGCGGATTATGTGAGTTCTGTTAGAAAAAAGCAATTTAATATATGTTTCCAGGGAAAATATAAGGAAAATGGCGAAAACGTGGACGTCTCATTTGTTGTCTTGATAGACAAAGGACATACGACAACGTTTTCGAAAATAGTATTTTTCACTGACGGTACAACCGGCGAATCACAGTGAAAATGGTATCAACGAACACGATATGAACTCGCTCATATGTTACGAAAGTGAGAGATGTTTACTATTTTATGGTGGAAAGTTGTTGTTGTCGTTATTTCGGGTATTATATTAACACCCATTAACTTTTTTGTGTACCATTCAGGAGAAAGCTAAGAGAACTATTTTGTTTCACGGACGACTAATTCCATCGTTGAAACCGGTTAGTTGGCTATCATCTGGTGGCTTTTAAACTGAAATGTTTGTCGCTTTCAAAGCAATTACTTTGCATTAATTTGAGATAAAATGTAAAGATTGTTTGAAATCGACAACTCAAAAAAAGAATACCCATGGGTTTTTGTGCTGCCGCAAGTTGAAAAATTATATTTCACCTGATAATCACGAATGATATAATTATGGTATGTACTGAAAAAACATGTTATCCCCATTTACTCTTTTCTACTTCTACATATCTTTTACCCCTGCGGATGAAATGAAATTGATCAACGTGATCTGGAGTTGGGCACATTCGCTAGCGCTTACAGGTCTTTCAAGTTGTTCCAGTGTTGATATAAATACTTGAGAAATTGTCTTATATATATAACTTATTCGTGTACATTACGGACTTTAATACGGCAAGGAATTATAAGCAAACCTGCCCACCCCCTCCCCCCACCCTTCTAAACCTATCGACCGTAACCCGCTGGCGTTGTTTACAAAAATATACATTCAAATTTTCTTTTCTTCATTTTTTAGTTTAATCAATATTTATTCAGAATTGAACATGATATAATACATACAAAAGATTGATAATGTTATATTAACTGTACAGAATTTATAATAAAAGGTATGCAATACAGCAAGACATGTAGAAGTAGCTGACAATATCAAATGAGAGGATTCGGCAGAAAGCTCTTAGCTTATATAAGCCGTCTCCTGGAACATTTCTAAAATAGCAAAGTATATAGGTGGTTGCTAAAACTGAGTAAAATATTGTTTGAACTCATTGTCGTTGTTGGATAGAAAGAGAAAAGTGTCAGAACTAGGGAAAAAAAGAGGGAAAAAATGAAGAAACAACAAGAAAAGCACAAGAGAAGAAGAAAAAAATTAAAAGAACAAAAAAGAAAGAAAAAAAATCAAGAAAGGAAAAACAAACAGACTAATGGAAACAAAGACGCAGAATAATCTGCAGATGAAACCAACTTGAAAGCAGTATTAATACCAGAAGCGATCACGTGAGTGTAGTCTATGACTCTATTGATGAACAGTACCATCGTCGCAAACAGACAAGAGACGAGTCAAGAGTCCGCGCCTGGACTGTTCTCACCACTCTTCCAGCTCAGAGGAGTTAAAAATTAATTTCAACAGGATACTGTTGGTACGGAGAGACAGTCCAGGGGCGGACTCCGGGCAGTCCGCGGTATACTTCCCCAGGAAGGTTAGTGTCAAAAATGTTATTGTGACGTATTTACTGATGCATATACACCTGTCGATATACCATAATGAAATAAGTCTACATATATACTGCAACTCAGTGAAAGCGCCCACTTTGTATGATATATTCTTGCACGACTCTGAACACAAGATAGTTGTCAGTGATGCTCAAATGCTCAGACCCATACATGAGCACAGAAAGATCAAAGGTAAACGGCAATGCATTAATTGTTAGATTACGTACATCTGTATAGTTTGTACAGTACAGAAGAAAGTGTTCAGTCGTTTCTATGCCACCACACAGACACAGAGGTGAAGACGAGAGGTGATTATCATACAGATGGGCGTTAACGCAGCTACAGTGCAGGCGCAACCTACAATGATAAATTTGAGCTGCTCGAGATTTGGCCCCGGCATAGAATGTGGGCGGACGTTGATTCCCGCCATTTAGGAACCTTCTGAAATTTATGATGGAACAATTTTCCCTAACCGAGACGGGCAACATATTCCATTGTTTGGTAACATCTGGAAGAAACGAAGACTGGTACAAACTAGTATGACAAAACGGAACTCGGTGGGTTTTATTTGATCGAGTATTGTGGTGAAGACTGATGGACGAAGTAACTGGCGGTACTTTGTTTGAAAGGTATGGAGGAACAAGTTTATGATACATCTTGAAGAATTGAAATAGCTTGTGCTTTCGGCGCCTTTCCTGCAGTGAATCCCATCGAGTTTCCGCGTAGAGTAAACTTTTACTGGAACTAGTTGTAGCACCAGTAACAATTCTCGCTGCAGCTACTTGAATTTTTTCTAGATTCGCAGCCTGTGTACTTGAACAGTTGTCCCAAACACAGTCTGCATATTCCAGGAGGGGCCTAATAAATGCGAAGTATATCTTTTCTAAGACCTTGCGATCAAGAGTGAACTTGTGAGCTCTCAACATGTCTATACGAGTCCAAGCCTTGGTGCAGATATTATCAAAATGCTCGTTCCAAGTACAGGATTTATTTAGGGTCACACCCAAATGCTTGTGAGTAGTTACTTCGGTAATTCGAGTTCCCCTTAGATATAAAGGTGGGTGCGTAGGAGCAATGATCTTACGCGAAATTAACATAGTCTCTGTTTTTTGAGGATTAAACTCAATCAACCATGATTTGGCCCAATGTTCTATCTTGGCCAAATCATGGTTGATTAATGCTGCAGCTTGGTCGGGGTTCTCTACAATGAGATAAAGAGATGTATCATCAGCAAATGGCCGTATGCTACTCTGTAAGTTTTCGGTAATGTCGTTGATGTATATTAAAAATAACAGCGGACCTAGAATGGATCCTTGTGGAACTCCAGAAGTTACTGGTCTCCAAGGAGATGCCTCGGAGGCTATCAAAACCCGTTGAGACCTATTCGAAGGTAAGACTTTATTCCTATCTTTTCAAGCTTGTGGATAAGACCAATGTGCCAAACCTTATCAAATGCCTTACTCACGTCGCAAAAAACAACCCTAACTTCTTTCCCTTCATCAAGAGCATGGCAGAATTCATCATAGATGTCTGTCAGTTGTAAAACCGTTGAATCACCCGGGGTAAAACCAGATTGGAACTGACTAAGGATATTATTATCGCAAATGAAACGCCATAACCGCTTGAACACACATTTTTCGAATAGTTTCCCAACACAACTAATCAGCGATATCGGGCGATAATTGGTTACTAAGTTGGGAGGATTCTTTTTTAAAACTGGCGTCACGTTGGCCTTTTTTCCATAAGGCTGGGAAATAGTTGTTACTCATAAGTATGTTAAAAATGACTGTAAGTGGTTCGCACAGAGAGCGACCACATTCCTTTAGTAGTCGGGGACTTACAAGGTCAGGACCGGATGCTTTCGACGCCTTGATACTCTTGATTGCTTCAAAGACCTCACTACTGTGTAATATTATTCCGTCGAGGGACTGGTGCGCATGGAAGCGATAATTTGGCAAAGAAGTATTAGTGTCATCCAAGGAAGAAATAGAACAAAAGTACTCGTTGAGGATTTCTGCCTTTTCATGGTCAGTGGAGTATAATTTATTCAAATGGGTGATAGTAGGGATTCCCGATGTATTATTAAAAATAAATGTTTTCAGGGTTTTTCACCACTCAGGAGAGGGTGTCTCGGGGCAACCTAATTTTGCTTGAACTTTTGATGTGTAGGTTGCTTTTGCCTTCCTGACCGATGCGACAACTTCATTTCGTTTACACTTGTATTTCGCCCAGTCACGAAGTAGGCCTGTGCGCTTTGCTGTCAGGTACAATCGTTTTCTTTGTCTTAGTAACAGCCGTATTTGATTATTCATCCATTTGGGCTGATTGGTCCTAGAAGTTATGATTTTGTTGGGAATGAAAGTAGATGCAGTGTCGAGTAGTTGATCGGTGAATTTAGAAACTAGGGTATCAGGGCATAAAATATCAAGTAGGTTTTCCCAATTTAAATTTTTGTACGCTGTGTTAGGCTCCTCGTAATTCCCTTCTGCATACAACCATATGCGTTTCTTAAATTTATGAGATCGGGGTTTTGTGAACTGGACATCGATAGAGATCGGACAGTGATGGCGAGTCATGTCAGGTATAACTGGCTCAAGAACTTCGCATCCTACAACTTGGACAGTACTACTGACAGCAAAGAGATCGAGGAGTGTAGCAGATGATTCGGTGAGGCACGTTGGTCCAATCACTAGCTGTCTAAGGTTACAGTAGTTACAAACTTCATGGAAATGACCCCTTGGGGAGCCCATTTGATTCTCGTTGAAGTCACCAGTAATAACTAGGTCAGGGATCAAGGTATCTTTCGCTCTATCAATTGATGCTGTAATATAATCCCAAGCATCTTGGGAACTATTGGGCGGGCGGTAAAATACCTCGAGCAATAGGGACTTGTGGTGTTTCGTGAACACTTCGACCCATAGACATTCGATGCCATTCACCTCAAGATCGCTTCTCCGCCGACAGCACAAGCCATTATTCACATAGACAGCAACGCCACCTCCTCTTGTCATGCGGTCAAACCGCAGGGTTTCCTGGAATCCGTGAATCATAATGTCAGACGTCAAATCAGTGCTTTGTAGCCAGGTCTCCGTGAGAGCTAATACATCATTGGATAGTGATTCATATTGCATAACGTCTAATTTGGGCTTTCGGCTTTGGATATTCAAATGGAAAATTTTTAATGTATTTAGGGTATTTTCAGTGGACAAAGAGTCCGGTCCTGGGTTTGATTCTATGTCTCCTGACATGAGCAGAATCATCTCTCTGACCAAGGTTAAAAAGGCTGCAGAATACCAAGTAGGGAAAGCAGTCAAAGCGTATCCTATGCCAGTTTGGAGAGGCGGTGTCAGTAGGATCGTATCATTTTTGTGAACAAATTGAGGTTTTTGGACTTTCGCACAATTATCAGGTTTTTTCTGACAATCTGAGATAACTTGTTTTGACAAGCGATGAAACAATGCTGTCATGACAGTAAAGCTTTTCAGTAAGTCAATACCGATATACCTCATATATACATATGTCAGGACGCACAGGGACTGTTGCTTTTGTAATTTATGTTTTAGTCCACAAACATAAACTACGGTATTGAATGCACCAATTCGGGCACGGCACGAGTCAAGGCTACACATCATGTGATCGGTGGATGGTAAAATAAGCAGGGAGCCCGAGCGTCAGTAGCATTCAATAGCAGAAATGTTCTGTACTGGTAAGAGCTGAAAGCAAGTTGGTCTTTGTGGGAAAATGGTTTCATAGTAAAGGAAATAGAAAAACAAAAATCAAGCGAACAAAAGGAAAATATGATACAATGTAATATCATATTGGAGTTTTTATCAAGTTATGATGGAGCGAGTTGCTTATTTAAAGTCGAACGCCATGGATTGTTAGGTGGATCTTACAGTTAAGTGAGTATGATTACTGGGCCCTCATTAAATTCCGGACGTGAGTCGGTCAGAAGATGATAAGTGAAGGAACATGATATTCAAATGGGATTCACATGGGACATTGTGCAACGTCGAGCACATCTTGACCCTCTCCGATGTTGAGCAACGTTATTGGGACGCAGAACATCAATTAAGGGCTACTCTTGGCTGTACAAAATTCAAATTGAGGGTCACACTCGAATGAACCAAATTCATCAGGTTAATGTATCACTAGCAAACTCAATGGAACATTAAAAGCTGAGAGAGAAGAAACAGCGAGGAAGCTCTCCTGTCACGAAAAATGGCGAAAATAAACGGAAGGACTGCCTGAAAAGTTGAAGTGGTACAAGACAAGTGGGATCAACCCCGTATCGTACCATAAGGTTAATCCGTCTTGCAACAGATGAGATTTCACGTGAAGAAAAAGAAAAAAAAAGAAAAGAAATTAACAATAATAATAATAATAATAATAATGATAATATTATTATTACCATTACCACCATTACCATCATCACCATTACCCTTATTACAATAATAATAACAACAATAATAGCAATTACACGCAGGGATAGCAGTTATGTCGCTTGCAAGAAGGAGAGGTGATAAGGGTGACCCAGTTGTTTCTGTTCAGTGATGAATTAGGTGCAAGATTCGAAGAAGTGATTGGCCAAGGGCCACTAACTGAAAACGACAGAGGGTAATGTCGAATCAGGATTCTTAGCATTCCAATCATTCAATACGAGCAGTCCGCAGCTACCTACTAAAGAACTGTTATTTGGTACACGCACTTTCAAGATGAAAAGTTAACGAAAATATCAGATTGCCAGGCTTCGAGAGTAATTTGTGGGCTGCTGTCGCCTTGCCACAGATAAACAAACATTCATTAATAATATATATACAAACACATCTATATGTACAAATCATATAATCGGGGGTCAATAAGAGTGTTCGCTTATTCGGTAACTCATCATGATAGATACACACTGATGTAGCTTGAAATGGGCTTGGTCATTTTTTGGCTTCGAAGCACAGTTTATGACCCCTCATTGGAATGATCTCGTTCCAATGAGGGATCATAAGCTATGTTTTTGAGACAAAAAATGAAGAGGTTCTTACAAGTGGCGTCCGCCCTTCGTTTTAGGTGATGAGTTAAATAACATTAAAAGGTCGGAGGATGGACTGCTTCTTTAAATATGGACACTCACCATCGTTGCTCCTCGAGATCGAGTTACCGAAAAAGCAGTACCAATCGAAATGATGGAGCCTCACTGCGTTTTTGACCCAGATCCTTCTTCCCCCATGGCCACTCCTACTATGGTGTTAACACGGGTTGCTTCGATCCCAAAAAGTCTCGAGAGCAGAGGACGCCACGTTACAATATTTTCAAATAACAGTCTTCACTTTACTTATATTACATAACTCAATGCGTGGAGGGTGTGTTGTGGATGGATCGCACGTGGAGTGGAAATTCCGTCCACGCAGTAGTTGCAAATCTGTTGCAAAAGCACGTTTAGAGCAGGCAAAGCTCCGGCCGACGTACCTCCAGGTTGAACCCGGAGACCCGTTGGCCGGAGTATTGCTTGTGCATGTCGTAATGTTCAGAACTTGAAGTGACACATTGGATGATAGTTCCGCTCTGTGGTTGGTTTGGTTGCAATTCGCTCTCCACGTGCTGTAGTTATCCGGTAAAATACTAGCTAGTTTGCTAAACCACTCCATTCCTGATATTTTACATACAAATGGCTGTTAGATTTGGTCTATCACAGAATACCTAACTCTCCCTGACCGGGTGGGAGTTATGCTATGTGCCCTTTGGACCTGTATTGACTGGATTGTAGTTCTTGACTGCACAGCAAATGGTAAAAAATACATCTAGTTTTTTGAAATTCGTGGCACCTCTCTTCTACGTAACTACACGTGCCTATTTGAATACTATTGTCTCATTCTGACATTCTTATGTTTCTGTTCTGAGTCATCAGTCAATACTTCTTGGTAAACATTACTGAAAGTTACTTACCTAAGGAAAACTATCGTAAAAACCAACAATTATCCAGATACCTCAACTGAATAAAGTACGGAACGGAGCATGCAGTTATTAATATCCATTTAAACAAAAACCCTTTTCTACCATTTCTTCCCATTTTCTTTTTATCTTCATTATTTAGTTAACAACATATACAATTATCTCTTATTTCCCCTTTTACCAAACCTACTATCAAATCAGAACTATAACTTGAAAATGTAATAAATAATTCACCATTATAGGGTTTGGACGGTGATCTTGATTGTATGTGTACCTGTCTTCTCGATAGTATTATGTTCAAGTGTTCTATGGTGGACACAACCTCGTATAAGCTTACAGCTTACTGTTGGACCCACACTTACTGTAACTGATATAATTGTATATATCTGAGAACTGGAAATTAATATTGTTTAAACTAAACTAAACTAAGTAACATTATTCCGGAACTCTTCGACAGACTGTATAAGATGCTCTTCGTGGTTAAGAATGGTCTGCTGTGGTTTACTATGGGTTGTCTCGAATTCTTCAGGGTATAACTTTTTCTTCCTTGGTAACAATGTCGATTGTTACATCGTGAGAAGTTTTCGCGTGTTATTGAGCTGTTGACGCTATTTACCAGCCATCCAGTGGGCAAATGTTTGCAATGCCGAAGTTCTATGTAATTTCGTTCAACTGAGCTTCTCATTTTGTTAAAAATAGACATTGACGGAATCAATACAGACAGCAATATGCTCATAGGTGTGTGCGTTTATGGCGGGGTAAAATGCGAACTACAGTTAAAACTAGAAGTCCTGTCACGAACTGTGCGCTTACCTAGGCTTAATAGCGCGTGGGAATTGCGCGCAATTGCCATATCGAATGGCATCCAAAGCACGGCAGGTTCTCCTGGTCACTCACTGCAAACACAGGCAATGTTTCTGCCAATGGACCTCCGGGTTACCCGGAGGACCATTGGCTGAAACATTGCTTGTGCACAGGCCATATGTACAGAATTTGATAGCCTTACTACGGTCATAACGCGTAGATTAACGCGCAGATCGACGTGCTATTTGTGCGCATTTCATGACAGGACTTCTAGTTTTAACTGTAGTTCTGATAATTTGAGTCGTGTTAGTATATTGACCAGGTATTTGAGATAATTTTAACTCCGTCAAATTAAAACTCTCCAATGGTACCGTTCCATGTAAATCGAGAAGGCTGTGTCAATAAATGCAAGCTGATCAGTGAATGTGGATGAAAAAAGCTTGCGCGCAGCCTAAAAACATTCGGCTAGTAAAGGATCGCGACAAAGTGAATGTTTAGACTGTCTTAGTTGGTGCTTGGGTCTTCTAAGTTATTTTCAGCATCTCTGGGTGTTATTTGCTTTGAAGAAGACCATGCGTATTTCAATTGTATCTATAAAGTTTACAGACACAGAGGTATCTGGTGTAAATCTTATGAGAAATATATATTTTCACGAACGAATTTCGTACAAGCATCTCATGCGCAGACACATCACTGACTTATCGCGTCATGAAAATCGGCTTTCGATAAAGTTATCTCCTCTGATATTATTAGACGGGTAAGGAAGGTCCAATTAAGAAGCATGTAATTTTTGAGACAACAACACCTATGACATCAGCAGAAAATGAAGCGAAGTTTCCTTTTGTTACTTTAAAAAAACAACAGACAGCTCTTAGAGCTGTCTGTTTTCGTTTATGAAAAGTTACAAATGGAAACTCGGCTTGTTATGGCAAACAAATTAGAAGCAACTAAGTAAAAGTCCACTTTGGTTCTTTGTTTAGTGAATGTGTTTTTACAGTAATTTGCAATGAGAGAATTAGGAAATCTGAACTCCTAGACTATTATATTAACCCTTTACCTAACATGAAAAGCAGACGACACTTGCAAACAAAATTCTTGAATAACTAATCTTTTTCATTTTTTGTCTCAAAAACATAGGTTATGACCCCTCGTTGGAACGAGCTCGACGAGCTCGTTCCAACGAGGGGTCATAACCTATGTTTTTGAGACAAAAAATGAAAAAAATAATGAAAATTAATTGTCGATTTTTGAGAATAGAGCTGGCCGGTTTTGGCCGTTACGTTGGGTAAAGGGTTAATGGAAAGGATAGTCTGCGTTGTATGTCACGATGCGCGCACCATTGATATAATGAACAGAAAAAATGATGTTATAGAACATCAAAAGGAAGTAAAAACGCCATTTTCTTATTTTTAAATGGATTTAAGCAGAAAATATTAGCCAAATGTTCAAACAGATTGGGGAAAAAATGTAAAATCGAGCTTCTGTATTTTTATAAAACTCTACAAGAAAATACCCGAAAGTTGTGAAATAATGCTCACATCGATGATACAACTCAACTCACATTTCGAAATTTTATTTTTTATATGAAATTCTCATGCCCTTACTGTTACATTTGCTGACAACTATAGAAAATTAAGGGGTGGGGGGCTAACTTTCGCATCAATCTATCTCAATGACGAGAAACATATTTCCGCTCGTACATGTACATATTTCTCGCACTCACTTTAAGATAATCGTAGGTATCCTACAAAGGCCGAAAGGCCCACGGTTCGATCTTGTCCAGCGGTAACTACGCCGTGTCGTTGGGCAAGGAGCTTAATCCACAATCCACTTGCCTTTAACCCTTTACCCAACGTAACGGTCAAAACCGGCCAGCGCTATTCACAAAAATCGCCAATTAATTTTCATTATTGTTTCATTTTTTGTCTCAAAAACATAGATTATGACACCTCATTGGTACGAGCTAGACGAGCCCGTTCCAATGAGGGGTCATAACCTATGTTTTTGAGCCAAAAAATGAAAAACATTAGTTATTCTTTGCAAGTGTCGTCTGCTTTCCGGGTTAGGTAAAGGGTTAACCAATACTAACCCTGCTAGTACAGAGTTAGTACGCTGGGGAGTCTGACAGTAGCTCGCCGCTGCTCGGTGGTTTTCATCGGGTACTTCCTTCACCCGCAAAACTGTCTGACCTGATGTGACCCTAGCTGTCTAAAGTGTCGTTAAACCCCAACAAATAATAAATAATTATGATTGAAATCCAGTGATTACTAACACCCTCTCCTCCCAGTAGGCGGATTGTCCATCTGGAACATAAGACATACACTGTTGCAACGTATAAGCATGAGAAGCACGAGCATAGTTGAAGTGTACGGACCTCCGTGTTCAACGGCATGCGGATGGTTTTATGATAACCAATCTTCACTCCTTGTAGTTGTAATCTCTGAGTCGACAGATAGATTTTGCGTAAGGCTTGTTGCAGTGGATCACCTTCTTCGAAAATCTTCCCAATCATCCGCTGGGTTAAAATCGCTATGCCATCAAAATTATGGAACGACAAATACATGTGTAGATTAGAACGATAGACAGAGTTGTACTTCCGGGTTCGAACTTAATTGAATTTCTCATTGTGACTTCGATCAGTGAGTTTTTAAACATTTATGAGAATATTGCTTCTTAGCGAGCTGAAAAAACATCTGGATAAATCAACTTTTGGTTGGCAGCATCCAAACATGAACGGGCATATCAAGGATGTTTGAAAAAGTGCGACCAAAGTTTATGTGTTTTATATTATTCTCATCCTGACTGCATATTACAACGTTGAGTGTGACTTCAAACCGCAGAACCATGAGCGCGGTGGCTCAGTGGTTACGGCATTGAACTTTAAACCGAGAGGTCCACGGTTCTACCTCTGCCAGAGGTAATTGCGTTGTATCCTTGGGCAAGGCACGTGGGGCACGGTGGCACTGTGTACTAAGGCGTACTGCACGTCGATCGTGCACCTGTCTTTAACCAATTCTAACCCTGCTTGTGTATACATGTACATATGTCTCGCACTCACTCATGAGATAATCATAGGTATTTTAGGAAAGCCGACAAGGGCCACGGTTCGACCCTGTTCAGAGGTAACTACGCCGTGTCCTTGCTAATACAGAGTTAGTACGCTGAGGAGTCTGACAGTTGTCTGCCGCTGCTCGGTGGTTTTCATCAGGTATTCCGGCTTCGTCCATCCAGTAAAACTGTCCGACACGAGGTGACCCTGGCTATCGAAAGTGTCGTTAAACTCTTATAAATAAATAAATAAATAAATAAATAAATAAATAAATAAATAAATAAATAAACTCCAGAACAAAATCGTGACAAAAAGTTGCAGACGTGAGAAAAGTTTTCTTGAGGTTTTCCCACATGCCTATTATAAAGCTAAGTTATGGAGATCTTTTGCGAAAGGCCATGCGAAACTAGGATGTTACATTCGATTCGAAATTGTCTCGATCATTCGTTTCGTTTCGTTTCGAGTCGGAAATTTTCGCACCATCGAGATGTTCTCAATATCTTGTCAAGCTTCTCCTCTTGAACACTCCTTCTATCATCAGGTCTCCTGAGACCTGATGATAGAGGAATAGGTTCAAGGAAATTTCGTTTCGGAATCTACTTGGTTTGCGCTCCGGGAGAGATTCCGTATTTTAGACTGACATGACCAAATGGACGAATCTTACTTGAATACGATAATTAAGATGAGATGGTGAATATTTACGGTTGTATAAGAAGATAAAACATTTTCTACTTGGAGTGCGATGCGATTGGATTCGGGATTCGATTCGATTCGAAATCGCCTGTATGATTCTATTCGACCGAAAATTTGAGATTCGTAGGGCCTTACCTTGAGCTCTGGGCGTGGCTGTGGGCGTTACGATAGAGTTATGACTGGCAGTGTTTCTTCTCATCTGATGATTTTGACACGGTGAGTGTGGTGTTTGTGGTCCGCCTTGTTGTGGGATACACATAGTGTCTGAGACCTAAATGAAAAAATAAACAGAAAAATCATAGAAAAGGGTTCAATTTAAATGCAGCGTTTGAGCATCAGGCCTGTAATTGGTGACTGTATGTTCCGTTCTGTATTCTGAGTTCAAACGTATTTAGGTACTATCAACATCCAGCGGTGGAACTCGGGATGCGGGCCGGCGTACACGGATTTTTCTTGCCAAGTTCGACTTTCTGAGATTATACATGGCGCAAGTGTTTTTCTTTAAAAGTTAGGATCTATCGTCTCTGTGTACTGTGGAATTGGAATATATAATTCGTTTTGACAATATCTGGCCGATAAAATGGGCCCACAGATCGCTTATAATGTCTGTACATGCAAGTGAGCAAGCTTACCTGTTCCCGTCGGTGGACATGCGATGATTTCGAGGCCTGGGATAATCCAGTGCCAGATAAAATCAAAACAATATAATTGGTGAAGGCCAATGGGGTAGTTATAACATATGCCATGTGTGCTTTTTTAACAATGTGTGTCGGCATATCTTTTAATTTTTGTTCGAAATCCACTTATATTCCAACAAATTTCTATTACGAGAATCCACCACAACTACGCATTTATAGTGTTTATTGATAAACTAGTGCTATTAGGAGTCAACGATGGTCTAAATAAATGTATATCGCAAAAAGGCATGGAAATAACACAACGCAATTCCTCAACAAACCCTTTGTCGTCAGTTCAATTAAAAAAAACAACACAAATGTGATAACTGGGTTGGGTGGGAATCCAGTTAGATACTCAGTGTTGAGATTTATGGAAACATCCCTCGGATTTCCACCGAAAAACTATGTCAGAAAAAAACAACTTGCAGATGATACTACAGTGCTGTAATCGCATAAGCGAACAGAGAAGTTCTGCCGGATCGCGACTCAGTCGCGATCCGCTCGAAATTCTTTGTCTCCTTTCTTGGCCACACCGCCGTAGAGCTCCACCGGTCGAATGAAAAATGCAAATTCATTGCATTTTGGATACTATTTTCGTCCGTTGCTCTTGCCCTAGTCTTCTTTTCGTAACATGGTCATTCACGGGGGAGGAACTGTTCAATGAAAGAGACTCTTGTTCCGACTTTACGGACGGTTCGATTGCGATTGAATCTCCAGTTCGTTACCGACTTTGGCCGTTTTTCATCGACAGATGAAGAAAATATGGTGAGTATTCTACAGATATAATGTTTCTTGAATGGAAGGTCGTTTCTCCGGCAGGTAAAAAGGTACACCATGTCACGTTGTCATAAGCTATAGATCATTATCTAAGTTTACACAGTAAATATGTTCACGATCACTAGATTTTCACTGAAAAAAAAAATTAAAGACTGGTGATACGCCGACATTTTAGAGTCCACTTGAGGTTACAGATGTGAATAGTTTCACCTAGCAGTACAAAAATACCCTGTTTTAATATGGTATGCAAATTTAGAATGAACAGTCGAAATGTAATCCTCTACAATGCTATCATGTTGAACCCCGTGAGAGCACCAGTTCGCTAAAAGTGAAGATCCAGTTCGCTCAACAAGGAAAATCATAGGCTCCAGTTCACTTCACCGAAAATCGTCCATTTATCTTGGCAGCATAACTGACGATTTTAACACCGATATTGTGAGCAATATTGTGTTGATTCGCCCGAGCACTACCACATTTTGTTTAAAATTGTCATATAAGCGACCAGGACCGGTGTGGGTACGTTTTGCAATAATTTTGTGACATTAAACTTCTGAGTGTAATTTTATATATACATCATAATTCACAATGTCGCAATGTGCCTGCTCAAACAATCGTTTTCTCCACCCAATATTTATTACACTAGTCTTTGCTGTCCTGCTCACCAATTTTGAAACAAGCCGTGTGATACTATACATGTTACGTTGCATGGTTTTGAGTTTGAGACGAAGATTCATCAACTTTTAAAGGTGGATAAATCCTCGTGTCAATCTCAAAATTAAGCAGCAAACATTTTATGAATATGGCCTCGGCGGTACAGTTCACGTGATAGCCCCGCTAAAGTACTTTTGTAGAAACAATTTGGGGATTGGGTAGACAATTAGATTTTATGACCTTATAGTTTCCATAGGATTTTATGGGATATTTTTAGAGTCCAGTAACTAACTTAAAATTGAGTAATTAGAGGATTTGACATAAGTACTGGTGTAATATGACATGATAGTTCGTGCAATATGACATTTTTGAAACGAGTCGAAGAATGTTCAATTTTGCCTAGGTTCGTGCAAGGCTAAATTTGAAATGCTGGTGAATTTCATGAATTCCATATTACATGAACATCCTATTTTATTCATCACATAGGCCTAATATACGTCAATAACGTCCTGTCCTACATTTTATTTTAGATCGTTCGCGTGGTGTATTTTGACTATATATGAGTGCTACATCACCTATATTGTACTGTATGTCGCAGTATTACAGGGTTAAATTGATGTTCGAATGATGGAGGAAAATTTATGTTCTTATCAGTGCTCGGCCGACAGCCAGTGACTGTCGTCTGAACCCCGGATCGAACGTAAACCTTGCCACCTTATCAATGCCCTTTCCGCTTGGGACTGTTAGGATTCCTGAAGGAGCCTGTGGCTTACAACGCCAAAGGGTGATCAACGATAATTCACTGAAATGATTATTTATTTACATGTACGAAGGAATATAATATGAACAAATTACTCACAAAAATTATCCATAAGAATACACAAATCACGCGGATAAAAGTTTATTCTTTAGGGCCGCCCTTATTGCAGATTCCTCGCGTTTCAAAGTCACCTGCAGTTCCAATTCGGCCGCGGCTTCTTCCCGGGCCCTTGCCCTCTCACGTTCCGCGCCCTCATTCTCTCGCTCTCTTTCAGCAGCTGACTCTTTCGCTACTCGCTTTTGTTCGTCCCTGACAAACTTTTGCAGCTCATTCCCAGAAAAACCCAGGCGAAATTAACTGGTCCAAAGTCATGGGAGCCTCCATTATTTCACTTGTGAATACTTAAAATCTACACAGTTACGGTAAATAACAATTTCCTCGCGCCTATCGTCGCGCTTAATCCTTCTACGGCGGATAATTATTTAGCTACCGCGTCATTTACTTCTGAACCCATTTAAATTTAAAAATTTCAAAACTTTAACCCTTCACGGCTCTCCACTTCTTCCCCAGAGCATGTTGATAACAATTTGCAAAAAACTCATATGTAAACTTCAAAAAGCATGCTCCATGAAATAAATTATCTTTGAGTGGATCGTTGATCTTTACCTTTAAAAACATGTTACCTTTTAGAACATCCTGCGTACGCCTCGCCAGTGTCGCAGTATTACGGGGTTAACTTGATGTTCGAATGAGGGAGGAAAATTTATGTTCTTATCAGTGCTCGGCCGACAGTCAGTGACTGTCGTCTGAACCCTAGTTCGAACGTAAACCTTGCCACCTTATCAATGCCCTATCAGCTTGGGAATCTTTAGGATTCCCGAAGGTGCCTGTGGCTTACAACGCCAAAGGGTGATCAACGATAATTCACTGAAAAGATTATTTATTTACATGTACGAAGAATTATAATATGAAACAAATTACTCACAAAAATTATCCATAAGAATACACAAGTTACGCGGATAAAAGTTTATTCTTTAGGGCCCTCGACGCCCCCCACAGCTTGCTGTGTCCGCTGGATCAACCTCACATCATCTTCATCTTCTCACGGTTTGTAATAAATACAAAGTGTCTATTCACTTCTTGTTGCTTCCCCTTCGCAGGGTTAACTTCGCCGTCAGCCGGGCTTCACACATATAATGTTCTGCTTGTGTGACTCTATTAGCGTTTTCACAGTTCAATCACGATTCAATCGGCGTCTACTACAGTTCACTATCACTTTGCGCCTTGCCTGGCTCTCACGGGGTTAAGTTATTCTTCGCCTTCAGATATATACTTAACAAAGCTTACATAATAATATTCTGCAAAGTGTTCTCAACATCACCAATTCTCGCACCGCCTAAAACTATCTTATCTCGCGAGCTACTCCAGCGCTTACTCAAGCTCTTAATACGGTCTCGGTACCCCAACGTTACAGATTTTACTTCTTTGGCTACTATGCCACTACGGTTCGCAACCGTTAACAAACTACAATCGGTTCCTTACAACCCTCACAGGGTTACGACAAAACGTGGACTTTCAATCTCGCTGCCTATGACCCTCGACGGCCAAGGATAAATTTGGAACTTCTCTGAGTGCCCTCAGGCCAACTGCCTCGCAACTACCCACAGCCTTACACACCTTCCGACTGGAATTGGTTGGAATGAATTTTCCGAGAAATCCAGAGATTTTTATTTAGATTGCCAGAACATTTATTCTCAGTTAATCGCTTCTCTTGAACTTGGCAGCTTAGATCTATCTTAACCCTTTGATACTTTTGTACGTGTTATTATGTACGAAATCCGTTGTTTAATTTAAACCTTTGACACATTTACATTTGTACGTGTTTTTACGTACAAAATCAAACAGCACGTTGATACTTTGTGGTCATTTGTTTTGTTATTATTTTTCGATTTTTTAAAGTTTTAATCTCAAATTCCTATTTTCTCCCGAATAGTGCTCATTGATAACCGTTGAGCCAAATGTTATCGCAGCTTAAAATACTAATATAATCCTGCTGTCAATACTTCTTAACTGGTTGAGTTCTAGAAGCCAGCCTCCGGGCTTTCAAATGAGAATACCAGAGCAAAAGCCAACACTCTCCTTGCTTATGTTTCATATTCAGTCAAACACAAAAAATATTTTGTTTAAATAAATTTGTTTTATTACAAATTATTGGAGAGTGCCTGTGGGCACTCTCCAATAATTTGTAATAAAACAAGTTTTGAATAACAAATTCAGACCACCAAGAATAATCTAGCCCTCAACCAGATAATGACTAATGTGAAAAAAATGTGAAAAATATCTTATTTGCACTTTCCGAGGTTTGACATCGCATTTTGAAAAAAAGTTGAAGAAACTGGATTCCCAGTGACGTTTGAACGTCAGGATAATTAAAGTCTCAAAGGGTTAATTTAACACTCACTTTAAAGTTCCTTTGAAAGACTCGCATTTTGGTATCTTTTGACATTTCGGAGACAGGATAGATGCGAAATATGGGTGTGTGTCCAGAACATATGTGATGCACTGGTTCCAACAATTACAATTTAACTGGTCTTGATTACCCAGATAATGATACAGAAGATAATATTGTCTCTCTTACTTTTGATCTGTTACGCCACGTGACGTTCAACACGTGCGCCATAATGGACATTAAATTTCATGCCTAATTAGCAGAGTTTGAAAAATCTATTGTCAGGGTCCGTCACACACCTATCTTTACGCTTTATATTATTTAACCCAGGCAGATATATTATCGAAAATATTTACACTTTTATACAACAAAATCGCAACTTTTAGCTATTACCTTGACACTGTACTACAACTATAATATCTCACAAATGGCACACATCTATTGATCGTATGCAAAACATAGTAACTATGATTATATACAGACATAAAATAAGTCTCGCAGCGAACTGATCTCAAACAAAGCGAACCGATCTGATCAGTAGTGAACTGGCGCGTTTTGCATGAATGTTTAGAGCTCAAAATCTCGGTAGTCTGGATCCCTTGCGTTGCTGTCGAACTTAAAATATGCTCAGAGTGATTATATCTTGCCGGATACCCCAGATTTCATTGAAGAAAATATCTATATGGAAGAAAACGAGGCTTACACAATTACTGTACAGACAATGGGATTTCTGTACAAAATATAGCTTCTGTTAAAACGCATGGCAACTTTACATTTTGTCTCCTTTGTTTCATCTTGTCCTTCAAATGGACAGCGGAGATATAGTTTTATATGAAACGAAACTTATTTGATTCAAATGATGTTAATATGTACCAGCAATCTTCTATTTTTCAACTTTCTGTCAGAAATTCATTCGCTAACAAACTGTAATAAATCGGTAAAGAACTGGTTAAAAAAAAGTCGGAACAGGAATCTCTTTCATGGAACATTTCCTTCCCCATGTCATTGTGAAATTTCGATCCACTAGCGACGGTGTGCAGCGACGAGATCGCAGCACTGTGCCCAAGAGCAGACTAACAGGCTCTCATGTAGTTAATATTTATTTTTTATCAACCTCTTGATACATTCTGGAAATATTCAGATTTCGGATCAGAGAACTGTGTTTTACTGAAAAAGGAGCGCACGTCTCTTCCTCATATGTCCTGCCAGCATCGGTTACTATTACCACTTTAGACGGCTTTCTCTCTCTAATATATTAATGAAGTTCAGTAGGGCAGTAAACCTCCGTAATACTCAACAGAACAGGCCACGTGACGTATCAAGATGTTGAGCTGACGATTTCATTAACAGCCCGACATGCCACGTGACTATGACAAATGGGGATCAAAAAATTAGTATTGTTTCAACTTCAAATATCTTTCTCATTCCTCATTAACCCTTCTATGCTTCAGTCTCTTCTCGGGACCAACCGTGGTAATAATAGTGGTAACATGATTTGGCGGACATTGCGGTTCATTAACGTTCCGCCAGAAACGATAAACACCTCTCCGCGTTATTACAGGCCCTCGACTGCGTATCGAGCCGCTCATAACATGTCGGGCGTTTAAAATCATATTATCGTTATAGTGATGACATCACCCTGCTTGGTGTCCTTTTTAGTCCTTTTGTGTAGTACTGTGATTAAAAAACGGACAGAGAATTTCGGCCTGAGCGAAACTGGATCGCGATCCGGCCGAAATTATCTTCCCGCCCACTTCTCCGCAACACTTTAGAGTCTCACCTGTGCGGGAACATTGAACGTGAGATGCAATTTTCGATTGTGTTTGTTTTGTGTGGTCTTGATTTCGCAACATTTGTTTTACGAAATTTCGATCCACTTGTGTGAGTTTGTCGAGGTCGGATCTCGATCCGATTGCGAAAAACTGTTTTTGAGATCACAGTACTGTCTGTACAAAGCCTTTTGTTTGTGTTGTATTTAAAAATACCATATCAAAACATAACACGATTGGGTGAGATGTGTTTTGAGGTGCATACGGGGCGGAACTAGACAGCAAGTGCCTACACCCACCACATTTTTCCATAGATATGTGAAACAAAGTTACAGAGGTTGTATTTTGCCAATGATTTCCGTGACTTAACGACGTCTCTATGGTGGTCTTTACAATAACAAATTTATGCTAGATCATCACGATTTTGTCACTCTAAAAGCTGAAATGATTATCTGTCCAGCCTCTGTTACTGCGGAAACATCAACAAAATATTGGGTATCTCCTTGTCTGATAACAGGAAAACAGTAGGGCAGACAGTGCACATTAATATCAGAAAACGATAAACTAGATTCACCCTTAAAAGAAAACCTATTCTTGCTTACCAAAACTAATATTTATGATTCTGCTTGCGTCTGCAATTTTTTGTTTGAACAAATATGTTTAATAACTTAGTCTTGTTTTGAAAATATGAAAATAAAACTCCTGTACTGACTTGTGTGTGTTTAACTGCCAATCTTCGAAGGTCATTTTTTTTTTATTTTACGCCGCCAATGTCGAGCAGGTATTCCATCAGCATTGTGCTACAGTTAAAACTGGAAGTCCTGTCATGAAATGCGCACAAATAGCACGTCTATCTGCGCGTTAGTCTACGCGTTATGACCATAGTAAGGCTATCAAATTCTGTACATATGGCCTGTGCACAAGCAATGTTTCAGCCAATGGACCTCCGGGTAACCCGGAGGTCCATTGGCAGAAACATTGCCTGTGTTTGCTATGAGTAACCAGGAGAACCTGTCGTGCTTTGGATGCCATTCGATATGGTTATTGCGCGCAATTCCGCGCGAAATTAAGCCCAGAAAACCGAACAGTTCGTGACAGGACTTCTAGTTTTAACTGTAGGTCCTAGACTGAACTGAATTAAGAGAGCAGGTGCGAACCACACGCAGTCTGCTCAAGTCTATACATGGCTAACAGTCAGAGTGATTTTCTCTTTGTTCATTCATTATCAAAATGGTAGATGACGATAACCGGTTCACATTCTTTAACAGTATTTGTCTTACTGTCTAACAGTATATACCGCCGGGCCACCCATGCTCTCAGGCCATTAGTTTAATTCCGTAAGGATTCGATTATGGGCTATTTGTTTATCCACGATTGTGGAGTCTGTGCACAGACAACCGATGATTTTATGTGATGTCCTTTTTATTCACAAAGGTAAACGGATATTCGTTCCTGCTCTAGTTGTAGATATTCCAATCATAGATATTTATTTCGTCCTGAAAACATGAAGATATTAACATAATTGTTGAAACTACGCGGTGCAATCATAGCACCGCATCTGTGGTGAGTATCCAATCATAAGTATTGAGGTTTACAAACATATCTAACAGTAATGCTGTTATAGATTCCGTCAAATCATTTCTTGATTGAGAAATATTTATTGCGTGGATTTAAGGAATGAACGTTTGTGAAGCTTTTAGATTCAATCGTCTGGAATATTTCAGTTGGTCGGAAATGCGAACCGTAGGTTCGCTTTTCCGACCAACTGACATATTTCAGGCGAGTGAATATAAACATATGGGATGGACTATTTTAGGACTAGACTGGTTCCAGGCTATAGTAGCTTCGAATTGTGGGCCATCCTAACTTTCTAAAGAACACCATATTGTACTGCATAAACTCAATTTTTCGAAAGAATTTACAAAAATATTCTGCAACCAGCCAAGTGCACGCTAGAGTCAGTTGGCATGACTAGGCATATTTATTAAATAACATTTATACAAATATTTTACATGTACAAAGCACATAAAATTTGTTCGTTGGCTCAAGCAACAACATTAGAACCAACCCTACCGCCCAGGAAAAACCAGAGATAAAAAATTAATAAGATAAAAGCTCTGGAAACCTGTAGTCGGAGCAATGTAAAGTTGATCCACATTCACGAGACGCAGACCTCCGTCCCTTAACTCATCACCGGCTGGTGTAAATTTTATCCAACCGCTTGGAAGGAATTGGCTAGAATGGCGTGCAAGTCAATCTATCACTGATATGACGTCAGTACTGACCACTGATCAATTATCCCGTGCTCAATTCCATCCTACAAATGTTAATACCTTAACCACTTAAGCATACAAACACACTTTGAAAAACATTTCCGTACCTACAATCCAAATTTTTCTCGCTATACTCCGAAACGCGAGAAAATATTAATATCAACTCTTCAACCAAACGGCCAAAACCGGCCAGCGCTATTCACAAAAACAGCCAATTAATTTTCATTATATTTTCATTTTTGTCTCTAAAACATAGGTTATGACCCTCTTTGGAACGAGCTCGTCGAGCTCGTTCCAATGAGGGGGTCATAACCTATGTTTTTTAGACACAGAATGAAAAATATTAGTTGTTCAAGAATTTTGTTTACATGTGTCGTCTGCTTTTCATATTACGTAAAGGGTTAAAGGCAAGTTGTTCCTCAGAAGACATAGTTTTATGGAGTCTTTTTGAAGCATCTTAACAGCAGTTAGGGAAACTAAATCATAAAATAAGCAAAAGCTAATGAAGATTACTGTCAGTTTATAAATTTAAACATCTCAACAGCAGTTTGGGAAACTTAATCATAAAATAAGCAAACACTAATGAAATTACTGTCAATTTATAAATGTAATTGATTACTTTTGATTAGTTGTAATAAAAAATACCTTCAATACTGAATGCACATGATTACTTGGAAAACTGTAATCGATTACACATAATTACGATTACTGATTACAATTACACCAGCCATGCAGAGGACTCATGCTTTCAAGGACAGATGGAAATTCGATGTTACGACACGAAGAAATCAGTTCATCAAACATAATGACGTAAAAGAAATGAGCTGGGATGCAAAAATTATGAAGGGCAGAGAATACCCTGGATATAGCAATCATTCTGCTGACAACCTCAATGTTGTACACATTAATAAATTATTCGTTTAAAGTGCCCCTCATTGTTGTCGGTATACTTGCTCTCATTAACTATTTAGTTGGTTCTGTACGCAATATTGACAAACACTGAAACTTTAATATGAAAACTCAAACTTCCAACAGTTTTCCAATGGCATAAAAAATTAAAAATTTACCTTTAGTAAACAGTACAAAGAATACGACTTAACCCCTTTGAAAATCGCATGCGAAAGTTTTTGTGCGTTGAAGAAAATTTGGCCGTCGCGGAATGATCAGAATGAATTAAAGCTGATATGACTTTTGAGATATAGGATTAAACATGAGTGGGCGTCAGTGGAGAATACAATTTGTCCTCACCTCTCCTTTTTGACAACAGCTTTTTTTCGTAGAGTTTCTGACTGTCAGGATCGTGGCACATGTCACGCATTAACTAAGGTTTTGTGTTTCGATGTTATGAAACTTGAGGTTATTTCCTTATTGGGGTTTAACGACACTTTCGAAGGTCAGGTCCACCTCGCGTCGGAGAAACGTGAGGAAATCTAATTAACCCACAATGATACATCTGCCGCAATGTAGGCTATTTGGACTGCGCACGTTTCGTCAACGGACGTTTGGACCCGGACGTTGAGGACTTGGACGTTTTAGTCCAAAGTTCTGATCTGGGCCCACGTTTCTGCCCCTTGTATTTCAATTTTTTTTTTTAAAAAAAAAACAATTTGAAATTGTAAACAAAAAGAACATATTTTAATGGAAAGCGTCAATCAATTCAACTGAAATTTAATTTTCACGAAAAATAAAACAAAGGGGTTGTTATGTATTTTTATGTTCAGACTTGGTTATTCAAACACTGCGAAAACAACATATCGAAATGGGTGGCATGAATGCTGAATGTTGTTTTGGCTGTGTGCCTCAAGCAATGCTAAAAATATCACAAATTAAAACGAGTACGTGACAATCGTTACTTATTTCCAGTTCCTTATTCGACATATGTTATCGGTTGACAACGAATGCCGAGTAAGGAACTGGAAATAAGTAACTGTTGTCGTGTCCGTAATTAAAATATGGACTGGAACATCCGCCAAGAACAGAATTTGAAACTTTCGGGCTTAAATTAAGCGTCCATGGGCCGAGATGTCCGCCGAACTATTTACCCCGATTTCTTGTTGAAAACCGATGCATTCTTTTCTAGCCGATAACTGGTCAGATCATTTTGGCAACGTAAGTAAAAACTAACTGACCTCTTCTCATTTGAAGGAATTTATTTTTAATTCATTCAACACTCGTGTGGAGAATTACAAATTAGACAATGTGTGGGGATATTTCGCTGAACATTTGTGGATATTTTCTGAAAAGGTGGACTACAAAGCTACTCTCTCAATCCAAGATAAGATCAATTTTAACCCTCTTTTTCTCACGTAACAGTCAGATCCGACTAGAGATATTTACAACAGTCGTCATTTGAATTATATTATTTTTTTCAATATGTGTCGTCATAGGTGTTGACCACAAATTATGTTTTGGAGACAAAAGAAATATAAAAAAAAATCAAAATAGTTATTCAAGTTAGTTATTTATTATTGTCATGGCGACAATTTGCATGATTGGACGATATTTATGGGGAAGTTAGCTCCTCTTAATTTCCTAAAGCTGTCAGTAAATTTAACACCGAGAGTATGGGAATTTCATACAAAAAATTGAAAGTTTGACATGTCAGCGAATTTGTAAAATCGATGTAAGCTTCATTCCACAAACTTCAGGCATTTTCCTGTAGAGTAGTATAAAAATACAGAAGCTGGCATTTTACATTTTTTTTCGCAATAATTTTGCACGTTTGACTATTATTCTCTGTTGAAACCCACTTAAAAATAAGAAAACGACTTTTTCACTATCTTTTGATGTTCTGTAACTTTTCAACAGTATGTGCATTGCGATATATAATACAGATACCTTTCCATTAATATAAAAGTTCAAGAGGTGAGATTTGCTATTTTTTCCTGGGAAGAATTTATTTATATTTATTTATTGGTGTTTAATGTCACATATTTTTTCACTATGGCTAATCATGACAGTAGTATAGCTCGTGTGTTTGGGGCCTTATTTGGATGACCCCGGTGGATGACCCCGGAAGTGATGTCATGTCACGTGACGTAGTGGCGCCATGTTGTGTTGTCATGGTAACCCGCGTGAGCGGCCATCTTGTGACGTCATCTCAATAGTGATACGTGTTGTTAGTACGCATGCGCAGCACGTGTTGTTGGGGTGATACGTGTTTCCGTCGTCCATTTTGTATACTGGAGGCCGCCATCTTGGTTTCTATGGTAGCACGTGATTGCTATGTTACCTAAGGCCTACAATAGGACAGGGGTATGTTCGGAGGGTATGTTCGATTGAATCGGAGTAAATCTAATTACCACAAACAACCCGACAATCCTTCCAAATCACCAAAATCCACCTAAAATCACCGAAATAGACTTTATTTCCCCAATTTATCGGCTTGGCACGTAGTGCTATAGTACTAAGGGGGTACCGGTGGCGCGTTCGATTGAACAGGAGTAATGGTCTGGCTTAGAATTCTCCCAGAATCCCTTTTTGGATCCCTATCCCAAGACGTTTTTCCCATTAAAAGACACGTTCCTTTGGTCATTACACAGAATTCTCTGCTTCTATCTATATATGCAATAGTTTACGTCAGTAGGTAATAAAGGCCGATACACTATCACTTGTACATGTACGTGTACAAGATACGCACACGATGCGTTCACAAACGTGGAATTCAGTGTTAAATCACACGCTTTTCACAAAAACCGTACATGATCTTGAATCGGCTCATGTACAGTCGCGACTCCTAGATCGCGCTTTTAACGTTCAAATACTCGTGGTGAACGCGCGTTTTTTTAAAAAAAGGGTGAAATCGTACATCTTCAGTTGTATCTTGTACGTAATTTTCGTCGACGTTCGAATCGCAGATCAGACCACCGATCCATCGTCGGCGAACGCGAGCGAAAGCATAAGATTCTGGCTCATCATCAAAAAACAGTTTTTGCAGTTCTAAATCAGCGATTCAGAATCGGCAATTGCTTTGGTACAGATGATTTAGAACCGCAATTGTTGTTTGTTTTTTGTTTTTTTTTGAGGCGGTGGGTTTTTCCCATTTTATGATATTATTAGGGGAATTCCCTACGGAATGTTCAAAACGCATTTTCCGCTCAATTAGGTTTTGAGTGGTAAAATTTTTTAATATATTCATGATAGTAATCGCAGTCATCAAAAAAAGGATTCTCTCTTAATTCAACACTCGATGAATTGATGTGTGAATGAATGAAGATCTTTTGACAAAATGTAAACACAACTGTCAAAAAATGCGTTAAATCAGAAACCGGTTTGTCATGTACTGTTTAAACGTTTTTTTTTTTTTAACTTCAATTAACACAGTCAGTTTGAGATGTGAATATTTTCAGATTATTATATATTATATTAAGACGGAAAGAGTTAAAACACAAAAACATAAAAATATAATTAAACATTTAATTTTGAAAAATAAATAAAAACAATTAAAACGAAAGATGTTTTTCCAGATGGATCCTAGACGCCGAGATCGAATTTTAGACGAGTATTTACGTTCTAAGAAGGCGATTCAGGCTGCTGATAGGAGCAGACGTCTCGGTGAGATGGAACTCAGACGCGAAGCCACAAAAATATTTAAACCCGTGATGGAGGGTCAAGAGCGAAGCAGGAAGGAGATAGTCGAAGAATTGAGACCCATAAAGGAGAGTTCTTTGAGAATGGGTTCGTTGCCTCCTAGTTTTGGAAATCGGTATTGCGTTCAATCTACACCGGATTACGTTCCCATGAGAATCGAAACCGACGTGAGTGAGAGCGATGATACAGCTTCGACTATCACCACTGATAGCGTCGCGTCGTCCGAGGATGGTGGTAAGAGAGATCTGTTGTATGGAATTCGCGAGGATTCGAGCGGTAGGAAATTCGTGGGCGACACTGAAGTGGAAATGGATGATGATGATTTAATCGTCGGTTCGAATAAGTATAAAATAACTGATGGACTGCGCAAATTGCTCCTTTTCGGCAAGCCTGGCGATTACACGGATCAGGATTTCGACAATTACGGAGACATTCTGGTTCAGACCCACGCCATGAAGAGAAATAACGATGCCAGAGAGACGAGACCCAAAGCCAACAGAGGTTACAAGTGGACGAAAGTGGTGAAACCCATATGGGAGATGAACAAGAAGTTCGTCGAATCGGTCTCTGGCAAAGGGGTGAAAACCACTTTTCTTCCGAGCGATCCCGACGCTCTGTCTCAGAGATTGAGTTTGTTGATGGGGAGCAGACGGGCTGGTAACACAGGATTAGATAATCAGATAGTTGCCATATCTGACGAATTGTTAAGACAGAAGGTTTTGAATAAAAAGCAGTATAAAAGGCTGATGAACGAATTGAAGGATTGATGTGAATATAATAATAAGTAGAGAGAGAGAAACAAACAAACAAACAAACAAAAATAAAACAGTAAATTCTTACACTAGAATAATAAAAGTATTTAAAAACGACAAAACGATTTACCAGTGAAAAAAAACCCCAAAAATATATCATAAAAATAAAATAAGTTGGTGATAAAGAACAGGGGATACGTCAGGACTTACGTTCAAGGCGGTTCTGGCATCGTCGATTCTATAATGCGAGCGTTCACGAGCAATGCGGGTAGAAAACTCGCATCGACCGCGTTTGAGGTCGGTAAGAAGACGGCTTTGGATGCTGGTAAGAAAGCCGCTTCCGAAGCCAGTGGTAGGATAGCTTCTGTGGCTGGCAAGAGGGCAGCCGACGCGTTGATCGGCAAGTTGATCAGTCCGCCGGCGAAGAAAGCTGCGTTAGAGCGAACGCCGAAATGTTGGAAAGATTTTAAGGATGCCGTGGTGCCCATACAAGATTTAGCCAAAATGACAAGTGGATCCGGATTGAAGAGAACTCGCGACGGTGCGATATAAACAAATAATAATAATAACAACATTAAAAACAGAGTTTGAAAAACATAAAAAAATTTGTGTTTGAAAAGAATCTAAAATAACAGACAAAAAAAAAAAAATAAAACAAAGATGAACATTAAAGATATGTCTTGGAACGACGCCGCGACCAAGAGGTCGAATAACGAGTACTTTCCCAAGAGCATAAGAGGTTTGATAGTGGGAAAATCGAATTGTGGAAAGACCAATCTGTTGATGAATCTGTTGTCCCGACCCGACTGGTTGGATTACGACAGATTGTTCGTGTTTGGCAAGAGCTTGTTTCAACCCGAATACAGATTGCTTCGAGAGTGCATGGATCGCAGATTGCTCAAGGACGTCATAGCCAGAATCTTTGACAGTAGGGAGGAATTCGACAAGTGCGGAGCTCCGCTCTCGACCTTTTTAGACGGCGCGGCGACGGAGCTGATGAAGAGAAATGCATCTTCGAACGTCGAGTGTCGATTTTATGAGAACGCTAGCGACGTTCCGGATCCTAGAGAACTGAAATCGGAAGATAAGAATCTCATGATTTTCGACGATCTGCTTTTGGAGAGACAGAACCGATGCGAATCATATTACGTTAGGGGTCGACACAGCAATGTGGACTGTTTCTACCTGTCGCAGAATTATTTTCGATTGCCCAGACAGACGATAAGGGAGAACGCTAATTTTCTATGTCTCTTTCGCCAAGAGCTCAAGAATCTCAATCACATCTACGGCGATCACGTCGCAAACGACATGAGCGCTGTCGAATTCAGGATATTCTGCAAGAGGGTTTGGGATGGTGGACTTTACAATTTCATCGTGATCGATTTGACGAGCGAATTTAATCGCAGAAAATATCGGTGCGGATTCGACAAGTTTTATGTTCCCGATGGTGATAATAATAAGATAGAGCGTGAAAATAAAAATTAGAAAAATAATAAATCTTCAAATAATTAGTTTTGAATAAAAAAAAAAAAAAATAAATTAAAATATAATGTTCGAACATGGAGAATTGTTAGAACGGATAGCCAAGAATACGGCTGCGAAACAATCCATTCAAATCGTGGTGAGTGGCGATTCGACTCGATTCGCTACGAAATTCGAACCTTCCATCGAATTGAATAGAGAGAAAAGTTACGAGATGGCATTGGTGAATCTGGAGACTTATTATTCCTTTCCCAACGTCACCGAAAAGAATAACTCATTCAAGTATTCCGACGGAGTGGATTGGTTGGAGATTCGAATTTCCAAAGGGAGTTACGACATAGACGATTTGAACCATTACATTCAGACGCGAATGAAGACGGATGGAAAGGGAAGCAACAAGATCAGACTCGCTCCCAATCCTAATACCTTACAGACGATGTTGGATTTGGAAGATAATTTTCATGTGGATTTCAACACGGACGATTCTATAGGCAAGATGTTGGGATTCGATCAAAAGATGTATCGAGGCCACGCGTCATCTGAAAATACGGTCGACATTCTCGCTGTCAATAGCATTCTGGTGAACGTGGATGTGATTGCTGGAAGCTACGTGAATGGTAGCGCTCAGCCGACGATCTATTCCTTCTTTCCAAACGTGTCGCTGGGTTATAAGATCGCGGAGCGACCTCGAAATTTAGTTTATCTACCAGTGATTTTAGACATGTTGTATAGTCTCAAAACCACGTTGACGGATCAAAATGGTGAACTGTTAGATCTTCGCGGAGAGACAGTGACGATACAATTTCACATAAGAGAAATATAAAAGCAAAAAAAAAAAAAAAAATATTATATATATAGATAACAAAAATAAAATAAACGGTAATATTAATTTTTACAAAGTTATTTTAATATAATTATTGAACAAGAAACAATTGAAGTAAATATATTTTGACACAATACGTGGTTAAAAACGTGAACATATCCGCAGGACAGAGGACGAAACTTAAGAGAGCTTTAACAACTCGAGGCGAGGCGGTGAGATTCAAATTCACTCACGAAGATCTGACGAGTGGTGGACAGGATTCGATCGCCTGGACCAGAAGTCAAATCAAAAGGATGGAGAAAGCGATTCGCGATGGAAGAGGGTTGACGGTGAGATTGAGTCCCGCTCAATTGAGATACAATTTGAGAATGAAAGGCGGTTTCCTACCGCTATTGGCAGGAATCGCCGCAAAAGCATTACCCTTCACTGCAAATGTGCTACCCTTTCTCGGAAAGACTCGGCGTGGGAGCTCTCAAGGGACTCGCTAGTTCGGGAGTTGAGAAATTAATGGGTGGCGACGGACTGTTTTTGAAGAAGGGAGGAGCTGTGTGTTGCGTTCACGTAGACGACAGCGGTAAAGGATTGTATCTAGAACCCGTTAGAGGTGGCAACTCTCTGAGAGGAAACGGTCTCTATGTGAAGAGTGGATGGAACATCAAGCGATACGGCAAGGGTTTGTTGCTCGGTGAGAATTCGCCATTTAAGAACATACCAATTTTGAATATGTTATTATAAATATAAAATTATATAAAATATATAAAATCGTAGAAAGTATAAAATAATATATTTAAAATGGGTGAAAAGGTGGAGAAACAAATTTATCACCTGGATGAAAAGGTGGAGAAACAATTTGACGATAATGACGAACATCGCGAGCCAGAGAGCGAAGAAATAAAAAAATGGTTAGACGCTAATGATGGATATCTAAGGAAAGAGATAGATAAAGCACGGGATATACGGTTGAGAATGAGACGATGCTTTCCACGGTCACCACTACCTTCTGAAGTGAATGGTAATAATGCGAGTGTTACCAAGAGATGCACAACATTCGTTCATAATTATGATTCGGATAAACAAAAATGTTACCATGAACGTATCACATCACAAAGAAAAAGAAAAAAAAAAAGAAAAAGAAGAATCGACGCTGAAATTTGAGAGAAAAGGAAATGTTATTATAATATGTCATGATGATAGTGAAGAAGAAGGAAAACAAAAAAAAAAAAAAAAAAAAAAAGTAAATGAGATCTAAAGATGATCTCATTACTTTTTTTTTTTTTTTCATTTTTTCTTCGCTAAAAATCAATCACTCTATTGTTTACATTTCCAAGTCCGTTATTAGCATGTTGACGCTTGTGTCTTCTCCTTTTTCGAAAACGTGTTGAATGTTCATCTTTACTCTTTTGAGTTTTTTTTACATTGGTCAACTCGCTCTCACCACACCATTTCTTCACAAGTTCGAATGAGATGTTTGGAAATATGTAATTTCCATAGGGCAACGACAAATCGTCCTTGTCGAATTCTCTATCTTCTTCGATAACGATGTTCTGCAGATCGCTTTGGTACTCGTAAATCAAATCGAGCGCGGCTTCGTCCAATTTCAGAGGCATCTTATATTTCTCGTATTTGTGCTCTAAGCCCTTCATCTCGACATCGTTCAATTCGATGGGATCGTGTCATTGTAATCTATAGATTTTATGACCAAATTTCTTATACGTTTCGACTCGTTTCAATTTCAATTTGCATCTTTTAGGTGTTGTTGTCTTCATGATTGATTATTTGTTTTTTTTGTTTTTACGAATTCTTGCAAATAATGTATATTTTAAATTTTGTATTTAAATAATAATTTGTTAAAAAAAGTTTTGTTATTTTTTTTTTTTTGCTCCTTATATATATAAAAAAAAAAAAAAAAAAAAAAAAAAAAAGGTGTTTTTTTTAATTTTAATTTCTTTAATGCAAAAAAATTTTTTGTAAAAGTTTTTTTTCTCTTTATAACACATGTCTGCTTCATGGAAATTTGTTTTGAACCTCGTGCAAGACTTCGCGTAAAAGTTGTAAGAGTTCTATTTGTCTTGAACCTTCTCTTTTAATAGTTCGAACGACATTGTCGATTAATTTTTGTTCGCTAATAGTATTACGATTCGATTTTCTATCGCAAATCGTATCGTTTTCTTTCAAAGCGCGTAAATATAAATTATGATTTTTTTCTTCTTGGTTTTTTGGAGAATAACGATTTATTAAACAACGTCGATGTTTATGTCGAGATTCCATCGTGGATGTTGTCGTCATGATCGATTATTTGTTTTTTTTGTTTTTACGAATTCTTGCAAATAATGTATATTTTAAATTTTGTATTTAAATAATAATTTGTTAAAAAAGTTTGTTATTTTTTTTCTCTTTATATATATATAAAAAAAGTTGTTTTTTTAATTTTAATTTTCTTTAATGTAAAAATTTTTTTAGTAAAAGTTTTTTTTCTCTTTATATATATATAAAAAGTTAAATTTTTTTAATTTCAATCTCTCTATTGTTTATATTTCCAAGTCCATTATTAGCAAGTTGACATTCGTCATTTTTCCACATACGAAAATGGTGTGAATGTTCATCTTTACTCTTTTGAGTTTTTTTTCATAGGTGAATGCGCTCTCACCACCCGATTTCTTCACGTTCGGGTGAGATTATTGGATATATGTAACCTCCATAGGACAACAATAAATCACCCCTGTCGAATTCTCTGTCTTCAGCGATGATGATATTAATCAACAGTTCGCTTTGGTACTCATAAAACAAATTGAGCGCGGCTTCATCCACTTTCAAACACATTCGATATTTGTGGTAGTAGCGCTCTAAGTCCACCATCTCGACCTCATTCAATTCGATGGGATCGTGTGGTTGTAATGTATAGATATTAAAACTGGATTTCTCATACCTTTCGTCTCGTTTCAATTTCAATTCGCATCTTTTAGGTGTTGTTGTCATGATCGGTTATTTGTTTTTTATGAATTCTTACAATAATGTTTATTTTAAATTTTGTATTAAAAAAAATTGAATTTTAAAATTTAACTTTTTTTTTCTATCATATATAAAGAGTAAAAAAGCAAAACTTTTTTAACAAATTATTTAATACAAAATTCAAAAAAAAAAAAATTTTCTTACAAATGAAGCAAACAGATAAAACAATGGTAAATTTAAATGAGAAAACCATATCTCAGTTAAACGAGATTTGTAATCTATTACAAATTTCAGATTTCAGAAAGCATAGAACTAAATCAAAAAAAATTGAAGTCATACAAGAATATTTGCGAAACGCTAGAAAGGCAAACGAAATGTCGATAGCAACGACATCAAAAGATGCACCGGTTGTGAAAAATAAGAAGACGACTAAACGAAAAGCCATTGAAAAACATCAAGTTTCCAAAGAAAAGAAAAGAAAAACTAAAATGAAAACGAGTGATGCACTTCAGATTCAAGACAAACGAGATATATCGAGCGAAATTCAATGAGCAATCGACGAAGAGAAAGGAGAAGAATATGTAACACGACTCGTTGCAGAACTATTCCAATCGAAACCTGTAGAACGGGAGAGTGTGATCAAAGGCATTTTTAAAACTTTCGACGTGATCCCCTCGTTGAAGAAAGTCGACCTGAAATTGTTCATGGAACGGGTGAAGAAAGAAGTATTGGATTTGTTTCGCGAATACACGAACTTGGGATTAAAAATTAAGATGATACTCCATTGCATAATGAATAAAATTGACGTGAAGTCCGGCGAGAGCATCGTGAAAAATGCATATTTCAGATCTAACGTCGAACCCGTATTTTGAGGTTCAGATCTATCAGACGTTTTCGAAAAGATGAAAGACAAGATGTTGACGTCTCTCGCGAATTATCAAAATGAAGGTAGTAATTGGACGTTCGGTGAGGTGTTGAAACTCGAAATTCACATGACTAAAAACGAACCATTGAAAGGATCTTCCTACTTGGAATTACCGTATTTCTTGACTAAGAAACACGCCGTGGTCAACGTCAGAAATAAAGATGATCAGTGTTTTAAATGGGCAGTCACCTCTGCTTTATACCCTGTCGAAATAAACTCCGATAGAGTTTCTCGTTATGAGGAAACTTCTAAAAATCTCGATTGGACCAGAGTGACTTTTCCAACAGAGTTAAAACACATCGAACATTTCGAGGCTCAAAATCCCACCGTAGCAGTGAACGTCCTAGGATACGACGACGAAAATCAAAAGATCTATCTTCTCAGACAGACTTCATATCGCGGAAGAGAAAAGAGGATTATTTTATTATTGATTTCGAATGGTGACAATCGTCATTATTGTTGGGTTAAACATCCGACCCGATTACTGTCGAGACAAAATAATAAACATGGACATAAGATATGTTTATGTTGCAACTGCATGAACATGTTTCAGAGCAAAAAATCGTTAGCTAAACATCAGGAATATTGCAATGAAAATCAAGGTGTCGCCGTCAAAATGCCCAAACCCAACACCATCATGAAGTTTGAAAATCACAACAGAAGGTTAAAAGTACCATTCGTCGTGTACGCCGATTTCGAATGTTTCACCGCGAAAATGAGTTCCTGTCAACCCAATGCTCTTCAAAGTTACGTCGAAAGATATCAAAAACACATACCTTCGGGCTATTTCATTTACGTGAAATGCGCTTTTGACTCGCAACACGACATGGGTCCCTTCAACTACACGAAACAGCGCGAAGACAACAACGTGGCTCAAAGGTTCGTGGAAGAGTTAGAATCGAAAATTCAAATGTTATACGACAAATTCAAAACTCCGGGAAAAATGATCATCACGCGAGAGCAGCAGGACGAAAATAACAGAGCCACCGAATGTCACATATGCAGACAATCGTTCGATGAGAATTCGGAGGAAAATAAGAAGGTCAGAGACCACGATCATTACACGGGTCTGTATCGCGGTCCGGCTCACAGCAAGTGTAATTTAAAATATCGAGACGCTGTTTTCTATCCGGTGATGTTTCACAATCTCTCGGGTTATGACAGTCATCTGTTCATGAAAAATCTCGGCACCTCGCACGAAGAATTAAATTGCATCACGAACAGCAAAGAAAGATACATTTCCTTCACGAAATGGAAGATCATGGAGAAGAAAAGAGTAATCGACGGAAATACGTTGAAAGAAAAAAATGAAATCCATTCGTAGATGCGTACATTTCATCGACACTTTTAAATTCATGTCGACCGCTCTGGAAAAATTAGTCGATAACATGAGCAAGGATAAATTTAAAATCACGAGTGAACATTTCGGAGAACGAGTAGACGTCATGTTGAGGAAAGGAGTCTATCCTTACGATTACATGAATGATCTAAAGAGATTCGAAGACACCGCACTACCTTGGAAAGATGATTTTTATTCGAAATTATACGAATGCGACATTTCCGACGAGAATTACGAACACGCCAAAAACGTGTGGAAATCATTCGATATGAAAACCTTAGAGATTATCACGATCTCTATCTGAAGACCGACGTTCTGCTCTTGGCAGACGTGTTCGAAAATTTTCGAGACGTCTGTCGTCGAAATTACGATCTGGATCCCGCTTGGTATTTCAACGCACCCGGTCTGGCGTGGGGCGCTCTGTTGAAGACCACTGAAGTCCAATTGGAATTATTATCCAACGTGGACATGTTGCTCATGTTCGAAAGGGCTGTGAGAGGTGGCGTCTCGATGATCTCTCACAGACATTCTGAGGCTAACAATCCCTACATGAAAGAAGGTTTTGATTCAAAACGGTTGACTAAATACATACAGTATTGGGACGCCAATAATCTGTACGGTTGGGCTATGAGTCATCCTTTACTGATTGGAAATTTCGAATGGGTGAAGGAACCGGAAGACATGCAAAAATGGAGAGACTATCCTTGCATTTTAGAAGTCGATTTGAACTATCCGGAAGAATTACACGATCCACACAACGATTATCCGCTGTCTCCCGAACGAATGGAACCGAACGAAGGAGACGAGGAAAAACTCATTCCCAATTTATTTAACAAATGTAACTACGTCATCTACAGCGAGAATTTGAAACAGTACGTCGATTATGGGATGAAATTAGTCGACATACATCACATCATTCGATTCGACGAAGAGCCTTGGATGAAAAAATACATCGATCTCAACACGAATCTCAGAACTCGAGCTGAGAACGATTTCAAAAAAGATTTCTTCAAACTCATGAACAACTGCGTGTACGGCAAATCGATGTAAAACATCAGGAAGAGAACCGACGTTCGACTCGTCACGTCTGAGAAAAAAGCTAAAAAATTAGTGGCAAAACCCAATTACAAACACCGAACCATATTCGGCGAAAATCTAGTGGCCATTCACATGCAAAAGACGCATCTGAAGTTTGACAAACCGTATTATCTTGGACCGATCATCTTAGATGTCAGCAAGCGATTGATGTACGAGTTTCACTACGATTACGTCAAACGAAAATTTGGTGACAAAGCCAAACTACTGTTCACCGACATGGACAGTTTAGTTTACGAGATAGAGACGAAAGACGTCTACCGAGATATATCTCCGGACATGGCCAAGTGGTTCGACACGAGCAATTATCCCGTCGATCACCCGTCCAACATTCAATCGAACGACAACAAGAAGGTGTTGGGTAAATTTAAGGACAAGAGCGGCGGTAAACAGATCGTTGAATTCGTGGGTTTGAGACCCAAACTCTATGCTTATCGTCTAGAAGATGATGAAGAGATCAAGAAGTGCAAAGGAGTTAAAGCGTGCGTGGTGAAGAAAAACATCTCTTTCCAAGAGTATAAAGATTGTCTGTTAGGAAGTGGTCTGGTGTATAAGACTATGAAATCAATTCGAAGTGAAAATCACGACTTGTATACCGAAATAGTCAACAAGATTTCGCTGACGGCCGACGACGACAAGAGATTCATGTTAGACGATAAAATAAGCACTTTGGCACTCGGACATTGGACTGTGGATCTAATTTTAGACGATATGAATGGAGATGATTGGATTCTAGATGCGCTTGCGGATGATAAGATTCCAGATACGATTGTGGATGATAGGATTCCAGAAAATCAAGAAGAATTAGATGAACCCAAAATTATAGAAGTCAAGGAATTAGACGGATTCAAGATTATGGAAGTCGATAGAGTTAGTTTAAAAAGAAAAAGAAAAAATAGAAAAAAATAACGTCATTTTTAGTGAATTATAATAAAATAAATAAAAAAAATATATATATATACGCATCTATGAATAAGAAAATAAAGATATCTGTAGAAGGTGTTGTCTTACCCAACGAAACCCTTTCCAACATCGATCTGTTGAATGTGGCAAAAGATTTGAAAATCGAAGATTTACTAGGTGTGTTTTCCAGAGATGCCTTGCCGAAGAGAAGACCTCGACAATCGGAATGCGGAATTTTAAATCTAGATGATTTATCGGGTGAAGGCACTCAGTGGGTGGCGTGGTTCAAGAACGGGAAGAAGAAGAATTATTATTTCAACAGCTACGGAATCTCATCGCCAAAAGAAATAAAGAACTATTTCAACAAATCGATGGTTCAACTTACAACACAGAACGAGTGCAATTGCCAGATCAAGTGTTTTGCGGTCACCTGTGTCTCTACGTTCTCAAGAGATGGTCTGAAGGAGATGAATTTCAAGACATTCTCAATGACTTACATTAGAGAGAGATTTTTTTTTTTATATAGTATATATAAAGATAAAAAATTATTTTAAAAAAATTTTAATCGAATAAAAACGAAAAATAAAAATAACATAGTTCATTTTTTAATAAACTGCGTTTGAACATATTTTTTCTAAAAAACAAAAAAAAAATCCTTACTACAACATGCCAGTCGATAAATTTGATAGAAGTGACGACGAAAAAGTCAACCCGAGAAAGAAGAGGAAGACGTTCGAAGTCGACGATGGTTACGATGTTGCCAACTTGGATGAGCGTTACGTTTGGAGATACGAACCTCGAGAAGAACCTTTGAACATGAACGATAAGAAGCTCTACAATCTTCCCGAGCCGATAGATCTCGCAGATGCTGCGACTAAAAAATACGTCAACAGGGAGAACGCCGATTTTGAACGAATCCTGCTGGATAATTATGTGGATAAAACCATGACCGACGATCTCGATCTGAAATCCAAACGTTTGGTGAATGTCGCGAATCCCGTAGATCCCACCGATGCCGTGACCAAGAGATACGTGGATGACTCTCACGTGAGATTCACCGAACACCTGAGAAAAAAATACGTTACGAAAACGATGCACTCGGAATTGAAAGCCAATTATAACAAGATAACGAACGTGGCCGCTCCCACGAATCCCAAGGATGTGGCAACCAAACACTACGTAGATCTGGAACAGAGAAAGTCTGACGGACATGAAATGAAATCGGATCTGAATGGGGGATTCCACAAGATATTGAATCTGTCAAAGATCGACAACACGGATGCGGACTCAACCAGGGTCAACAAGGGCTACGTGGATTCTTCCGTGATACAATCGCAAGAATACCTAGAATCGCAAGTGGACGATCTCTACCTGAACAAAGAATCTGGCAGAACCATGGAGGGTGGCATCAACATGAACGGTCACAATTTATTCGGTCTCGATCACGATCCCGAATTCGATTCCAGCACTGTCAGCAGAAAGTACGTGGACGACAACTCGGTCTGGAGAAAGGGCGACATCATGGAAGGTAAACTAGACATGGGTGGACACGCGCTCACGAATCTACCGGATCCCGTGAACATGACGGATGCCTGCACCCTGATTTCGGTGGTGGAGAAAGTCAAATATGCTAGACAATTGATCACCGTGTGGGCCGAAGAGGTCGACGCCTTAGAGGAGTGAAAAACTGAGTGGTCTTTCGGAAATGGAGGTAGCAGATCGAAACATGGTCAGGTTGGATATCCCATGCCGTTGGGAGGTGAAATCCTTCGAATGAGTCTGGCTTCCTCGGATTTGAATAACAGAGCAGTCGTCAATCTCATGGTGAATGGTGTGGAGAGCGATAAGAGATACAGCATCGAAAAGACTGAGAATCAACACGCGAATGTTAGCACGTTCGGCGCGCCTCTCAAAGTGAACGCCGGAGACAGGATTAATTTTGTCACGAAAACCAATAATCCCGAAGCCGCCACTTCCGTGGTGAGTCTACTGATCGAACTAGATCCTTTGAACAAACAGTGAACGCGTGGAAAATAATGAATTAAAAAAAAAAAATAATGTGTGATTATTAAAAACAAAAAAAAAAACTAATGAGATATAGAGAGATGTTCTCTATATCTCATTAGTTTTTTGTTTTTGTTTTTTTTTAATTTTCTATCCATTTATGATTATAATTTATACACTTTGCGAATACGGTTGTTGGTTCATCACCGGATCTAGTTTGCTGAGATTCAATTTTTATTTGGCGTTTCTTACATTTGCAACATTTTAAAATTGTATTTTTTATAATTTCTTCGTTAGATCTTATGAGATCAAACTCTTCTTTTTCTTTTAAATGATATTCGTTAAAATCACAACTATTCCATCCTTTTTTTGTGTTACGTTCTTCATATTCAATTTGAATCCATTTTTCCAAGTATTTTATTTTAACGTCGTAGTAATCTGAAGTGAACAAATGATTTGTTGTTTTCATGTCAAAAACATCCATTTTGTTTTCGAGATTTTAGTTTTTTTAATTAATCTTACATCCACATTTTTAACGTTTATTAATTTTTTTTTCTCACACACTCGTCTCTCATCGAATGATCGACATCTTATTTCCGTCCGATTCGAATTGTAATTCTCTGTCTGACAGGACCAGGGCGAAGGATTCGGTTTTTCTCGGCACGTTCCTATCGAATTGCATCTTGATCTGAATGTCTAACACGCTACTCTTGAGTCGTTCACTCTGTTTACTGACGTTGAACATGAACATGGGATACATCGACTTGTATTCGCCGGGAGATATGTTGGGATTACTCATCAATTTGTCTAGACCGTGATACTTCTTTCTAAAATCAGCGGTGTCGCCGTACAGTCTGGAGAAATCATTCTTGTCGAACGACGCATTGTAATCGATTGCCGGATATCTCGTGGTGTTCAGAAACACTTGCATGTTTCTCAAATGGCAGTGATCAAACAGCGATGCATTCTTTTCCTGAGACCCATCACTATCGGTCTGAAACGCAACCACGATGAAACGCGGTCTCTCGGAAGCGGATTTCACCGTCAATCTCCAATCGAAGTGATTCGTGGAGGGAGGAATGCTAGCCGTGTCGCACTGTCTCATTCTAAATCCCATGGGTAATTTACTCTTGGATTCTATGATCTTGTAGAGATGCGCTTTCTCATCGATCGAAGGCTCCACGTGCGGAACGAACCACGATATCTTGTGTAGAGTTATCTTACCCGCATCGGTCGTGGTGAGTTTCACTATTGCGTCATCATTTCCTTTTCGAATCAACGTCAGATTGTGTTTGAATCCGTACATGATCATGTTGTAATCATCCGCGAATCCGAAGATGTGTTTCAAAGGTATCCTGAACGAAAACGTTCCTTTACGTCTGGACGTCTTGACGACATAGTCGAATATCGTGGCGGCGCCGGCGCTAGCAGGGTCGACGGTGTCTTTCACCCACAACTGATTAAGTCTCCTAGATTTCGAAAAATCATCAGGATACGTCAAGAGTCCGAACATCGTGGTGGCCTGACCGGAATGAAAAACAGATTCTATCTCTTGTCCGGATAGCATGTATTTTATGTTACTGAATAGATGCATGATGCCATTATTGGCAAGAGTGACCGTGTCGTCGTCGGCGTAGTCGCTCCCATCTTCCTTGGTGAGACGTCCCTGCACCACTATGTAACTCTCGCTAGGATGTACGAATAGATCTTGAGTTTCGACGTTGATTCTTATCTCTCCCACATTGTTCAAACTCGTTCCGGTTACCGGTTCGTATTCGTGAACCTCATATTCTTGAATACTTTCATCTTTCACTATGCTTTGTGCTATATCTAGTATATTTGTCATTTTAAAGGATTTTTAGTTGTTTTTTTTTTTTGTTTATTAATTCACTTGCTTTCTTTATCTAAAAAAATAGTTTTTAATTATTTTTTATTATTATTTTTTTTCTCTCTTATATATATGTGTGTGTAAACAAGAAAATGTCAAAGAGAGTAAATAAAAAAAAAAAATTTTGTGTTCTTCATCAAAACTTTGTCTTCTGTAATTGTTGTTCATAAAACTTTCCGATGATCTCTTCTCCATCCAAAGCTTCGATTTCGTAAGTCACCGGATCAGTGTGAAATATTTTGATGATCACGAAGATTTCCGAGGTCCATCGAGGAGTATAACCCGTAGATTCTCACTCGATCGCCGACCGCAAATTTCGGCGTTCTAGACTTCTTCCTGATCTTAGATCTCTCAGGATATAGATTCGCGTAGACCCGTTTTTCGTTCCGAGGATCGCTAGCTTCCGCAGGAGTCATCTTGATCGATCTGTGTTGCGTGTTGTTGTAATCTTTGACCGGACCGTTCAGAGCGTATATGTATTTCTTGGTCGAATTCGCCTTGAAGTATCTGTGCATCTTCTCCTTCATCGTTCGATTCCAACGTTCCACCACGCTGTCTTTCTCTTCGTTTTCGATCGAGTAGAGGTCTACCAATCGACGAACGTCCTTGTTGTAGAATTCCTTTCCCTTGTCCACCCACAATTTACTCGGTTTTCGAGAAGACGAGTCGAACACGCTCTTCAGAGCCTCGGCAACGCAAGGTCACGATTTATTCTTCAAAGCTCTGATCCAACCGTATTTGGAAAACACGTTGATGACCGTCAATAGATATTTGACGCCCTCGTTCCACCTCGAAAACGATCTCATGTCGACAAAGTCGGCAGACCAAATGTCATCCAGACCCTTCACGAACACCCTTCTCTTTCGAAATTTATGCACTATGGGTTTGTGTAACTCCTCGGCCAATTCGCTCGTCAATAATCGTTTCTTCTTCTTCTTTTCAGATGCGCTTTTTTTTTTTTGAACGCCCCATCCGAATCAACGTTTCGCACCGATCGGATTGCCGACCAGCGAACGTTCCATCTTCTCTCTCCTGGTCAGATTCGATATGCCTCTCAATCTCCCCAACATGTTTTTGTCGCAGACATCATTGCGAGTCTTGGTGTCGGGATGTCCGCCGTAGCGCAGATCGTGATCGTACGCGGCCGCGTCCACCCTATTCACGGGTTTGCTCCAAGATTTGGGAGTCAGATCGGCATTGAGTCTCTTGTTCAATTTTGTTCCGGGTCCCATGAAACTGTGACCGGGCAGATGCATTTCAAAAGGTAGATTGTTGATCATTTTATTCACGATGCCTTTACCTTTGCTCGCGTTCTTTTGTTTGACGAATCAAGTCTTTATAGAACCACACACGTTGCAAATTCCGCGAAGCATCCGTCTGTCGTTTTTAGTTCGCACTTCTCTAGAATTACTCATCTCGGTAACTCTCTTACACTTTACACAATACATTTAGTTATTTAAATTAATTTCGTTTTTTTTTATTTTATATATAAATTTAATATTTTTTTTTTTTTTAAATTCTGTTCTTATTATATATATATATATTTTTTTTTTCAATCGCTGCTCTTGAGTTCTATCATCTTACTGAATTCCTCTCTGGCCTCTTTCCTCCCCTTTTCCACGAGAGAATCCTTCATCTCTTCCTTGATGATCTGACGAGTCTTGATTCTCACGGCTTCTTTCATGGCATCGTATTTCGTTTTCTCGCTCAATATCGCGAAGTATTCTCTGTCCGATATCCTACCGTCTTTCAACGCCATAGAGATCATTTCGGATATCGTGTCGATCTTGGAGTCGGCCAAGACGCGAATCTTGTCGTGTTTCCTCGCCTTCAGATATAATTTCCTACTCAAAAAGTTTCCGAGCGTGCTAAACAATCCGGCGGCGAGGGCCACTCCGTCTACAGTCAACACGATTGGAATGCCGACCGCGGTCGACAACAATCCGATGCCGGCCGCGTGTAAACCCATGGAAATCGTGATGAGTGTCGTGTCGATCGCATTGACGAATTTCACGAAACGCGAATACTTCTTCTTGAGGGAACGACGAGAATCTCTCTCTCGAGTCAGATACAATTGGATTCTACTGATTTGATCGATGCGATACCTCTCTCCTCTTTCTCTTTCTTCTAGCGACGGCGCCGTCGGCAAAACGCCGTTCGGCTTCTCGTCCTCGTCCTCCACTAACGTCGGATACAATTTATTTCTGGTTCTCATTTTGTGTTTTTTTTCTTTCTTTTCTAATATTAGATAAAAAAAATTTATATGTGTATTTATTTTATTTTCTATTCTCCCTTATTTTATATCAACGAAAAAAACTTAGACGTATGCTTCGTTCAGCAATAATTTCTTGATGCATCCCTTGTCTTCTAAAGTCAGACTCTTACGCACCAATTTCAACGAAAAAAACTTAGATGTATGCTTCGTTCAGCAATAATTTCTTGATGCATCCCTTGTCTTCTAAAGTCAGACTTTTACGCGCCAATTTCAGTTCTTCCGAATCTGTGGGCTTGTCTCGATTCTTACAGAAGACTAATCTCTTCCAAAACGTGATCACATCGTTGAATCTAACGCGTTCAAACGCCGGTTCGAAATACATGATGACCATATCTTCCCTTTCCATCGTCAGACACGAATGATCCTCGTGATCGAAGTCTAACAAGATGGGACGTAGTTCTTTGTTCACGCAGATTGCGTATGCTCTCATCAGCATGTTTAAAAGAAACCTCGCTCTAATAGTCTGAGAATCGCTCATGATTTATGTATTTTTTTTTTATTATCTATTCGATTTGATATATTTGATATATTTAATTTTCTAAATAACTATTTATTTATATTTTTTTTCTCTCCTATAGATATCAATCAAAAACGTGACAGTGGGCTCGCGAATTTCCAACCACACCGACGACGACACTCTTCGTTCAGATCGAGTTTTTCCGAGAATCGAGTGATCCGATCGCTCGATCAGCTGAGTTTGGGAATTTTTCTCATAGTGGGGGAATTCCACTAATAATATCATAAAATGGGAAAAACCCACCGCCTCAAAAAAACAATTGCGGTTCTAAATCATCTGTACCAAAGCAATTGCCGATTCTGAATCGCTGATTTAGAACTGCAAAAACTGTTTTTTGATGATGAGCCAGAATCTTATGCTTTCGCTCGCGTTCACCGACCATGGATCGGTGGTCTAATCTGCGATTCGAACGTCGACGAAAATTACATACAAGATACAACTGAAGATGTACGATTTCACCCTTTTTTTAAAAAACGCGCGTTCACCACGAATATTTGAACGTTAAAAGCGTGATCTAGGAGTCGCGACTGTACATGAGCCGATTCAAGATCATGTATGGTTTTTGTGAACAAGCGTGTGATTTAACACTGAATTCCACGTTGGTGAACGCATCGTGTGCGTATCTTGTACACGTACATGTACAAGTGATAGTGTATCAGCCTTTATTACCTACTTACGTCTATCTGGCCATGTTCCTTTGTTCTAGAGTATACTCCAGTAACGTAGAAGAGCCTATTAGTTGGAACAGCTTTTCTTATTATTACTATATTTAGCTATTCTAGTCTATTCTTGTTGGTTCTGACCCTATTCCGTGTACTCTTGTTGTTTCATTTATCTAGATCCTTTATATAAATTATAACTAACCGATCAGATTGCTTGATTTCCCATAACCTGTACTTAATGTATAGAGTTATCTCCCCTTATTACAACGAAGTTGTATCAGATTCTCATCACATCTATATCCAATGGCAATATCCCCGGGCACCCCAATTTCGGCACCCCTTTTTTGAAAAACATATGATCTTCGGCACCCCTTTTTTGTCATATGTGCTTATGTGAAAAAGCACAATGTGACACAATGTGCCCTAGCACATAGGCACATGATTTATGTGCCGATATGTGCTTATGTGAAAAGGCACAATGTGACACAATGTGCCCTAGCACATAGGCACATACGGGTATTTGAGGATACCTATTGCCTGGTATTGTATTATTCGAGGGTACCTACTAGAGAATCCTTTTTTTTTGTCATATGTGTTTTTTACGTTACTGGAGCATACTCTAGAACAAAGGAACATGGCCAGATAGACGTAAACTATTGCATATATAGATAGAAGCAGAGAATTATGGGTAATGACCAAAGGAACGTGTCTTTTAATGGGAAAAACGTCATGGGATACGGATCCAAAAAAGGGATTCTGGGAGAATTCTAAGCCTGACCATTACTCCTGTTCAATAGAACGTACCCCCGGTACCCCCTTAGTACTATAGCACTACGTGCTAAGCCGATAAACTGGGGAAATAAAGACTATTTCGGTGATTTTGGTGATTTGGAAGGATTGTCGGGTTGTTTGTGGTAATTAGATTTACTCCTATTCAATCGAACATACCCTCCAAACATACCCCTGTCCAATTGTAGGCCTTAGGTAACATAGCAATCACGTGCTACCATAGAAACCAAGATGGCGGCCTCCAGTATACAAAATGGACGACGGAAACACGTATCACCCTAACAACACGTGCTGCGCATGCGCACTAACAACACGTATCACTATGGAGATGACGTCACAAGATGGCCGCTCACGCGGGTTACCATGCCAACACAACATGGCGCCACTACGTCACGTGACATGACATCACTTCCGGGGTCATCCACCGGTGTCATCCAAATAAGGCCCCAAACATACGAGCTATACTACTCATGACCACAACATGAGTATCAACTCAAGACTAGGGGTGAGCGTTAATAAGCCATGTTGCCCAATTTAGAGAGGGTTTGCACCTCCTAAGCATTGGTGACTGGGTCCTATTTTACCGGTAAAACGGAGCATTATTTACTGCAGTGAACAGGCACTGCTTCACTTCCCGGGGTTCCCGCGGGTAGAGCCCTGGGGTGAATAAAAACATTCAAATTAATGTAAAAACATATTCGTTGAACAATGAGTCAAAGTGGACGCTTTGTGTTTGTAGGTGTTATAGCTATTCTTAATGACGGATTATCTGTAAAGTAGTTGGTTCTAATTAATTTTTCATAAAAACCCAGTTTCCCCTTTTTACTTTTAATAAATGAAAACAACAGTCAGCTCCGAGGGCTGTCTGTTGTTTTCGTTTATCAAAAGTTACAAAACTAAACTTGGCTTTATTTTCTACTGATGTCAGAAGTGTTTTCCCAACAATTACTTGCTTCTTAACTGGATCTTCCTCGCTCGTCCAATAATTTCAAGGGAGATAACTTTATCGAAAGTAAATTTTCATGGTGAAAAAGTCAGGTATCGTTAGGTAAAGGCTTAAAGTTCTATCTTGCAAAACATTTTTGTTTCCAAATTACTTATTTATATTCGGAGCTTAACCTTTTTAAATTCTTATAAAGGAAACTGTGAAGCGTTATCGACCCTGCCTTTCAACCCGATCTGCATAAATTTTTGCGTGAAAAAAAATTTGATTATGCACGAGCAGACGATATAAAGAGCAAAAAATCTGAAGCGAGGCTCGGTAATAATTTAATCCAACAGCTCGAGATAGCTGTTGGATTAAATTATTACTGAACCTCCCAACAAACCAGGATGGCTTCGCCCATTTCGCCGTTGACAGTATTGACTGAAATGATACCTTCCAGGGAGCCAGTGTTGAAAGGGTTAAGAACGAATTGAAAATTGAATAAAACATGTAGTGACGTTTGATATTTGATGTGACCGAACATTTTGTTTAAATAATAATTACCTCTACTACAAGAAACAAATACCAACAAACGTGGCAATACTCAAATCATAAATTGTGATATCTCATGTGACCTCTCCTCATAAACTTATCCTTCTGACAATGGCATAGAAATAAGGAAAGGTGGATGGGGATACAGGTCCCGAACTATAATTTTGTCGCAAATGTGGTGTTCTGATGATTGATACCCATACATGGAGGAATATTCCCTCTAAAATTGTTTATTGACTTCAGGATTATATGAGAATGCGTGCCTTCTCTACGCCCATTCCTACCTACACTCCTGCTGTGTGGGTGATGGTGGCTAGGAGCCGAAACTTCAAATTTCCGACAAAAATTAGCGCTGATAAGTAAATTTTATGGTCTCGAAAACAAACTGAAAAGTTTATCTACGCCACTTCACCCTGAGATATAACAAATAACAAAATCTCTTCAAGCGGAAAAAATAATCTGACTTGCAGTTCACTCTGTCTGGTACCAACATTATGGAAAAACGGGGCAGGTAATATTCATAAAAAAGTACTAATATTTGTTCATAATGCTGCGAATAAGAATGAATGAGGGAGTGGAGAGGAGGGTCCGAAACCAACCACAAACATCCGACAAATACACAGAACGACACACGCGTGTGAATGGATTAATCGATATGGCACGAGAGCCAGCGCGGAAGGATAGAAATAGAGGCCACAGGCCTCGAGTTTTATCCTTCTGCGATGGCACAAGTGCCATATTGATTAACCCATTCACACGCGCGTGTCGTTCTGTGTTTATTACACGTCTTCACGTCTCTAAAAGCAATTATTAGAAGGACACTCAGCAATTCATTTGACAACTATCAACAAAAAGAATACATTTTATCGCCAACCAAATTTGCGAGGAGATCCCGTGCTACCATCTCGTCCCTTGAGTTACAATGTGTCCTATGTGCCTACTGGCACATAGAACACATTGAAACTCAGGGGACGATTTTCAGCTATCGCTAGCGATTCAAATCGTAATTGCGTTGCACGATTTGTAGAAAATTCCAGTGGAATTTCGCTTCTATTTAAAAATAGTCCGTCAACGATTTCCATTCCGCATATATGAGCGGAACAGATTTTTATTTTCCACATGGTTTACTGATTCTGTAGATGGGGATTACATATAACAAGCGTGCAATAAAAATTAGTGCCGCACTGTTGATGCTTTGTTTTGCTAATTTCTATGGGAATTTGTGTTTTATTGGGATTTAACGACACTTTGGACAGAGAGGGTCACCTCGTGTCGGATAGTTTTACGAGTGGAGGATGCCGGTGTACCCAAAGAGGACCACCGACCAGCGGCGAGCAATTATCCGTTTTCCTAACGCACTAACTCAGCACAAGCAAGGTCAGCATTGGCTGAAGGCAAGTGCACTATTGATGTGCAGTACGCCTTTCTAAACAGCGCCAACGTGCGCTCACGTGTCGGCAAATTTTATATTTTCAACAATCACCTTGAAAATATATCTACGTCAGTTTAACCCTTTACCTAACATGAAAAGCAGACGACACTTGCAAAAAAAATTCTTGAATAACTAATTTTTTTCATTTTTTGTCTCAAAAACATAGGTTATGACCCCTCGTTGGAACGAGCTCGACGAGCTCGTTCCAACGAGGGGTCATAACCTATGTTTTTGAGACAAAAAATGAAAATATTTTGAAAATTAATTGGCGATATTTGGGAATAGCGCTGGCCGGTTTTGGCCGTTACGTTGGGTAAAGGGTTAAACTGAGATTTTAAAACACCAAGAAGGGAAATAGTTTCCTGTATACACAACACTAACATCGGAAGGACAGGGCAGGTGATATTCTTTAAAAATATTAATGAATATTGCTAAGGTTTTGAGAAAGAAAGAACTGAAGATGGAGACGAATAATTTCCTGCCTTCTGGCTCACAACATTCATAATGTCACTCAACCAAGACAGAAATCTGATTCTTTCGGTAATCTAGTCTCGCCCAAGAAAATCAATCGAATAAATAATTTTCAGGATAGTTCGAGTTCCGGGAGTTAAGTCTTTAATTTATAATGTTTTCCGAAACGTTTTTTCTTGTTAATACCAAACATGTTTTGTATTGTTCTGTCTACAGAAATAGGGGAAAAACAGGGCCTTATTCTTGGCGAGATTTCAGAACCGTTCAAGAATTGTATAGAATGTGCAAAAATACCTCACTTGAAATTTCTGAAATTAAGCACGATCGTGTAACTAATTAACATTTGTCCAAGTTCAATGAACTGGAAAAAGGTAGTAAGCAGGCGCGTTGCAGCTTAGGGGAGGTCCCACGATTGCGAACGCACCTTGTCGGAAACCGGGGCTTTGTCGTTGATGGGGGAAATAGATTCACGCCGCGTATTCAGCCAAAACTCAAGGAGTGTTGCCTGAATCCGTACGTGAACGTACGTTTCACCTTGACGAATCCGCCCGTTTCACTTTTGTTGGGGTGGTTCTTATCCTGAAGGGATTAGTAACTTTTCCTCGAAAAGCATAAATCAACAGGGGTTCACTGAAACAACAATTTTAATATATATAAAAATATATAAACAAATATGATAATTGGTGACTTACATGAAATCCAAAAGAATGAGAAAACAAAACGTCCGTCACCCTCTACCCACAGTTTTTGAGTCACTTGCGGGCCCGCATTCTCTGTTGTCGCTGGTTTTTCCTCCTCTTCGCTGGTATTGGTTCCTTGGTCGCCTCTTCACTTCACCCTTTCACTGCCGTCGCACGGCCACTAGCGTATTGCCACTTTACTTGAAGCTTTTCACACAAGCACTCGTCACCAATGGGGTTAATCTCTCCTCTACGTTTATCTCAGGATAATGTTCAAACAGGCAAAGCCTACTCTGCCTACGTATGGTTTGCCTTCTAAAACAGGTAATGCCGTTTACCTAAATGCATATAGCTCCCTGAGCTCGTACTTCCTGTTCCTGATCCTATTACCATATATGGCCACCGACTTGGCCCGCGACTGCTTCTATTCTAAATATGAGCTCTGTTCCCCCCCCCCCCCCCCCACATCACAACGTACCTATCCTTCTACCTCTAACCTATAGCATGGGACCTCCCCATCTACATGCAACGACCCACAGCCTTACACACCTTTCGACTGGAATTGACTGGAATCAACTGTTCGAGAAATCCCCCGGTTTTATTCAGATAGCCAGAACATTAATTCTTAGTTTAATCGCTTCTCTTGAACTTGGCTACTCAGATCTATCTTAATTTAATACTCGCTTTAAAGTTCCTTTGAAAGCAGGGGGGGGGGGGGGGCTTAGGAAAAAATTTGCAGACACCGATGCCGATTTTTTGTTTTTGACCGGTCGGAGGACTCACCCACCCACCCCATGTAATTTTTTTCCAGTTTTACAATTTTTTTCCGGGGTTATCTGAACCACCCACCCCCACTAAATACATGCTTCTGCACCATCCTTCCCACCATACTGCACCATAACCAATTTTATCATACTGTATTGAGTGATTGACCTTGTACAGTAGGACAGGTCTTGAAAGAACATCCGTTTTATCAGACCAAAGTGGTCTCTTAAGGCAGATGGTCTCCCATAAAAAATCAAATATAGAGTAAAGCTGGTATGTCCAGGTATGTCCATATAAAACATGGTCTCCAAAGACATCGGTCTCTTAAGGCATGTTCTATTGTAATTCATTAACACACTTGAATGGGGAGCGCGGTTGCTCAGTAGGTAGAGGTGCAGGCTGCAAGCCGAGAGGTCCTCGGTTCGAATCCCACCTGCGGCAACCGCGTTGTGTCCTTGGGCAAGACACTTCATCTCCATTGCCTGTGTGGGGGCACGATGACACCGTGTACTAAGGCGTACTGCACGTCGATGGTACGCATGTCTTCAACCAATCTAACCCTGCCTGTGCTGCAGTGCGGAGTTACGATGTTGGGGAGCTGGCAGTTGCTCGTCGTTGCTCGGTGGTTCTCTCCGGGTAAAACTGTCACGATCAAGATTAGCCATTGTGCATAAATATGTGACCTTAAACATCAATAAATAAATAAATAAATAAATAAATAACAGTCTTGAATGTCATATCATTAACTTTTTACCTACAGTTATCTCTCCATGTGTTCAGACATGTTGTAGAAACCAGCAATATATATGGTATTCGACACAGTTCAGAGAGCTTTGTAAAATATCATACAAATTCAGGGGGGGGGGGGGGTTGGTTCAGGTTCAATGTTTAGTAGTTTTTGTGTTACATACTTCCTACAATGGCAATAAGAGTCATTGGTGTTTTCGTATTATCTCTGGATACATCGTTGTATCCGTTCCTGCAGCTGAAATCTGTAACTGTTCCTGACTTCACATAATTGTCTTTGCCCCTCATCTAAGCCAGCCGATCTCAGCAGGGCAGCAGGGTGAACATATTAGAAATTTAATCAAACGGAACACCCTCAAGATAACTTATCCTTAGAGTGCAGTGTTTGATAATTGCAATTAGTGATGCATTTTAACTTGCATTATTCAATATGTCATACATTGTATCACTATAAGCCGAATCATAGCTCAGCCGCAATGACAGTTTTATAATCGTGTATAACCCATGGTGGGTACCCCGTGGTAACTTGAGTGTCTTTTTATTGGTTCTTGAATGATACTTTACTGATTATGGTATACAATTTTGCCTAAAAGTGTCCGAGGAACAAATTTGCAAGCATCGGAAAAAAAAAAAATTTTTGTCCTCCTTGACCACCCACCCACCCCGGCATCAGTGTTTTGCAAATTTTTTCCAACCACCCCCCCCCCCCCCCCCCCCCTGTTGAAAGACTCGAATTTTGGTATCTGCGTGGCATTCGGTGACAGGATAGATGCGTAATATGGGTGTGCATCCAGAACATATGCGATGTACCGTATTTACAACAATTAAATATTAACTGGCCATAATTACCCAGATAATGACAATAGAAGACTACCTCTTTGATCAGTTATGAGATAGCCCATGTGGCGTTCAACAAACCGACAAATCGGTTTTCGGGGTCCGTCATATACCCATTCCCACGTTTTATGTTTAACCCACCCAGAAATATTATCGAAAATATTTACACTTTTAAACAAGAAAATCGCCACTTTTAGCTATCACCTTGACACACCTCCCCACCAAATTAGAGTTTCATCTTGAGGGACTATCTCCCATTCGTGACCAGAAAATTTTGAGGCTAAGCCACAGAGAGTACGACGTATCGGGGTAAGTTGTTTTAAAACATCAATCTTCTCGTTTACACGTAGTTTCTGTGACACGCCTCGGCACTTCTTTCATACTTTTTATAGCCCGGCTGTATCAGTTTCAAAGTGTCTTGGCGTTTCACAGAAACTAGTTGCATGGCCCTGGTGTTACAGGCCCTATATGTTACACCGAGCTTATCGCTGTGTAATTTCTGCCAGAATCACATATTTACAGAATTACATATATAGGTATAAATTATAAATACTGCTTGACATGGGCGATATAAAATGAAATTCAAGCAGTTGCATCTTCACGGATCTCCCATTAATTGAGATTCCTGTGTTTAAAACCTGGGACCATTGACCATTATTAGGTATAAATTATAATATATATCTGGAGAATAAATATGCTTGTAAACTTTATTGATCTATTTTGTGTGTAATTTTTCACATACAATAGTGCAAAAATACCTATGAACTATGGTCGCTCCGTCGATCGCAACTTTGCGCACCTCAGCAACAAAATTTCTAGCTACGCACCTGGTAAGTTATGTAACAGGCTCGCAAGTCTGTACAACTTGTGAAATGCTCAATCAACTATCTTTTATATTGAGGACAGACACATCGTGGACTGTCAGGGCCGGCGGAGGACAGTCACCCTCGGACGTTTCCTCCATCTATGGCATCAGACAGCGAGGCAAAAGACACACTGCCCCGACAATTCCAATGGAGGATTTTCATTTTGCAAGCTATGACTGGGTGTCCGTCACCAGTAATTTTTCCTTCGGGATAAAACTTTGAACTACGAATAAGCGATTTGTACATTTAAACGCAATTTATTCATAGAACACTGGATTCTAGTCGCCTCACTTCAAGTACAGTACAGCCGCAGTGGATGGGTCACTTTCCACGGGTGGGCAATATTTCCACTATAGTATTAGACTCCAAACACTAAGTATAGGAATAATTATCAAAAATTTAATTAATGAAGAACCGGGTACTATTAGTTACCCCGTGTCTGATCACGTGGTACGGGTTTTTACCTACCCGAAGCCAGCCGTATCCCATGAGGCCGAAGGTACGTAAAAACCCGTACCACGTGATCAGACACGGGGTAACGAATTTATCTATTGACTTTCCGTTTTAGAAGTACAATCTATTTCATGTGTGAAAACACACAGCATGAGATCTTTTATCTTCCATTGTTGAGCCATACAGGTTTCTGTGGAATTTTTGTGCAAAAGAGTTTTTGTGAAAATATGCCGATATGACTAGTATAAAAAAATTATTGAATTTCTTTTTTGTCTCAAAAAACATAGCTTATGAACCCCACATTGGAGAGTACTCGACAAGCTCATTCCAATAAGGGGTCATGAGCTATATTTTGGAGATAAAAAATTAAAATATAATACATGTACACTGTAAAACTGGAATGACGCGTCTTCTACGGGGTATGGACAATTTGTAGATTTCGGAACGAGGCTTCCACTGGGTATGGGAAATTTGTCAGTGGCTGGGCGGACGTATCGTGGGTTTCAATGAATACGGTCTCATACCACGTATCCATCAACCAATCAAATCAAAAAATTCACTTTAGTCAATAGATAAAACCCGGTGCCTCATTAACTAAAATGTTGCTGATGATTTGTATTACCTGGTAAATGCATGTGCGGACATCACTGCCCGTGAGTGGAATACGACCAATCCAAGGTAACTGAAGGATATATCCGCACCGAGATCGAGATTCACACTACATATTGGTATACTACTCAAAGTCTGCTAAGCACCAAATATTTGACACATCATTGTGAAATTTGCTTGTAACACATTTGCGATATTTTTGGTGGATATGATTGCATTAGCTCTCTTGACAGGCAGACTTTTCGTGACGATCATGGAAAGCATGTACCCCTTGATTTTTATGATGTTTTCGTGTACTGTCTACGTGTACATGATATGTGTTGGGTATTCAATCTTCATTTCAACACAAACCTTTGTGATTTAATGATTGAATATGGCAAATGAAAATGTAAGAAGACGTTTGTCTGAAGCAGAAATGTGGCGGGCTGTCAGTTCATCACAATAACTTATAATATTCCCGTCAGTTCATCACAATAACTTATAATATTTAGCTCACCGGTGGCCTGAGTCGACCTACTCATTGGGATGGAATACTTTAGGAAATGTCATCATACATGTTTAAAGCAAACATCACCTGGGACGCCAAGGCGTAAAGGATGGACAAATTTGCACGTTTAGTTTTCGACTATGGGAATACCACAGAAGATACAGAGAGCCCTGTTAGCGCCGAAAGTTTCTCGTCCTCTTACTTGGAGTCTCCAAGTAAAAGGTGACAGCGTTCATCTAATAGTAGAGTTCGTGTTTGTGACAAAAAGTAAGCAACCACATCATTCGGGGAGAGGTAGCACCTTTTGTGAGAGGACCTCCTCTCAAGCTGGTCCTCACTAGAAGGAGACAGAACCAACTGTCCAGAAGAAGAAAAAGAGCCCATTATCCAAGTGTTAGAAGAGTTCCTGAAAAGGAACCAGAAAGACAAGACAGAGAAGAAGAGAGAGAAAGCCACTCTCATCTCCCCGCCTTAGATTCCAGGAAATCTATCCATTTCTCAGATGCCTCCTGCGCGGGGGTTAAACTGGTGGATGAAGACATTATCACCGAGGAGGAGATGGAAACTGGTATTTCACCCCCCCCCCTCTCCAATGTCTACCCTCCCCCGATCAGGATTCTTGGATGAACCCCTTTGTCTAGGCCGCATTCGCCGCATCGGAAAAAGCTTTGTTAGACATCATGAAGCTCTCGGAAGAGACAGGGAGAAGCACAGAAAAGGACCACCTAGAACAGCTAAAAAAGAAACAGAGGAATTGCGACAATACCGATCTCATAAATTAGCAGTCACAGCCTCGTGCCAAAAGGAACAGCGAAATACAAGAAAAACATCAAAACGCCGCTAACCATACCTCTTGTCACTGTGGGTATGTCAGACACAAAGGAGATTACCTTTAGGGTCGAAGTGGGTTGAATATCCCCACAGCGTTCCTGTGCGCTTGAAAGCCACGCTTAGTTCAAAGTGTAATACGACTTTTTGAGTAAATGTTGAATGTTTTGAACAGTTTCAGATTCTGAAAAGTGGAAAGCGCAAGAAACACAAGTGCATCAGAGAGCAGAGAATTGCTGCAAGGGTATGAAAATGGAATATTTTCACCGGACGAGTCAAAAAGAAAAGGGAGAAACGTGACAATGGGAACACAGAAAAGATTAGATGAACTTCATTCGTTTGTACCGTTAGTTTTTCTGACTCACTAGATTTAGCAACTGATCTCCTAGAGTTCTAAGAATGGCCAAAGGGATGTTGGACTTGACCCACTTGCGGTACTTACATAGAGGGTTTTTTTGTGGTAAGTGGGGTCGAACAAACTATTGCATTTTTCCAAGTTAAGGAACCTGAAGTATTTACTATGTGTTTTATAACATAGAAAAATCGAACCGAAACCGAAGGGTATTTTCCTGAATCTGAATATGAAAAATCAAAATCTCCAAGCTCTACACCCCGAACAGGGTGTTTGTCCTTAGGTGGTGAGATATAAGTTCGAGCCAGTACAGTCGACATTTTCCGAGCGTCGGGTAAGCACGTCGCAGATCTTAATCAGTATCTGCGTATTATATAATGAAAAGCATCGAGGATTTGGTTCACCGCGAGTATTTTAACTTTCAGTTTTTGTGATGTATTTGTATTTCTATTACTTTACAAACTAGAGTGAGCTGATCCGCGAAAGGGAAAAACCTGTGGAGGTTTGTCCTTGAACGCCTTTGTTCGAGGTCATTGTGACTATGAGTAACCCGGAGGTCCATTGGCAGAAACATTGCCTGTGTTTGCAATGAGTAACCAGGAGAACCTGCCGTGCCTTGGATGCCATTCGATATGGCAATTGCGCACAATTCCTACGCGCTATTAAGCCTAGATAAGCGCACAGTTCGTGACAGGACTTCTAGTTTTAACTGTACAATAGTATATAATCAAAGCACCATTTGGGGACTAACCTTGCATTCTGGAAGTAAAGGGTTTTTTGGTCGTTTCTAGAGTAACCTTTTGCACTGAATCCGAATCTGAATGATGCCACTCTGTAAACCTAGGGCAACTCGAGATATTCAAGATGACGTCCAAGCTCACAATATGTGTTGACCTTTATCTGTGACCTTGACCTTGGTTGTGAATTCTGTATGTGACACGCTGTCTAGTAGTGTTTCATGTGTTATGTAAAGGTCACTGTGGTCTCTCCCTCTACTAAAACGTTATGGCCCAGACATTAAAAGGTTGGGTGCATGTTGATTCCATTTGTTGACCTCTATCTGTGACCTTGACCTTGATGAGTCACTCGTGAATTATGTATGCAACATGCCATCTAGTAGTAGTACATATGTTGTGTAAGATCCATTGTTTTATCTCCTTCCACTAAAAAGTCATGGCTTGGTGGGTTGATCACCTTGATCTAGAAATATGTATGTTATACACCACCTAGTTGTGGTATATACGTTGTGTAAGTTTCATTGTGATATCTATTTCCACTAAACAGTTTGGGCCCGGACAAAAGAGTTGATGTGCACGTTCATTCCATATCTTGACTTTTATCTTTGACCTTGACCTTCACCGCAAACATGGTTGGCATTGCGTCGTGTGAGAACCATAAGGTTCTATCTTCCACTGGAAGATAGAACCTTATGGTTCTCACACTACGATGGGTTGAAGGCAAGTGTACCATCGATGTGCAGTACGCCTTAGTGCACAGCGCCACCGTGCCCCCACTTGGGCTATCGGGATTAACACCTTGCATGCTGCTGGCGGATATTCCTGACCATGTCAGGAAATCTCTTGCCACTAAAATAAATATACTTCGCTGATATTTAACCAACTTTTCCGCGGTAAGTTGTAGAGGCGTTTTGACTAAAGATTTCTTGTGTCAAATTTTCACGAATTTTTCATCACATCTAGTTCATGGCTGCTTCACAGCACTGAGCAGCCAAGACTAGACTTGCTGAAGAATATTTTAAAATTACTCAACGGGTTAAGAGTCGTGTCCAAGGACACAACGTAGTTACCGCTGGTCAGGATTGATCCCTCGACCAATCGGTTTAAAGTATTTCCTGTGATATCCATAAATTTGTACGCAAACAATAACAATTGACGTAGTGCTAAGGTGTAAGAAGCGTATGCAGAGGTGGGGAGGCACCAGGAGCAAACCCTCCAAAGTAACCCGATATTAGTTGCGTCTTTAAAACAATGTAGCGATAAACATAGGCAAGAACATTGAGACAGGGGATGGGAACATGTCTCCCCCACACACCCCACAAACACTCCAACCCACTCCATCATTTATCAAATTTACAATAGTTGGAAATTCGAAGCCCTTAATTGGAAAAAAGTTGGAACTTCCAGACAAGGCGCTGGTGGGATGTTTCCAAACAGCTCTAAAATTTTGCCAAAATATGGACTTTTTATACTGAAAAGTAGTGAAAGTTCTCCAAATTTTGATTGAAAAATAGTAGAAATCCTCCATATAGTGATTTGTAGTTGTAATTTGTGATTACCAAGAGCCTCAGTTGGATAATTTACGGTAAACGGGGTATACAAAGGGAGGTTTGCATTTTATAACCTGTAGTTGGAAATGTTTTACTCAACAGGGTGGGAGAGCAAATGGAATTTCCAACTTGTTTGATATTATGTAGTGGTAGTTGGAATTTTGCCTGGCGGGTGCAATTGAAAATCTGGAGGCGGATCCACCCCCCTCCCCCCATCCAAGACCCCTTAGCAGCGTCCATGAACATAGGTTTAAAACTTGGTTGAGTTATTTTATTCTTCGAACGAGGTTTAAGTGGCTTAACTGTTCTGTATTAACCCTTTGAACCCTAGAGGTATCTTCCATGTCAGTTAAATGGCAGCAATTGGAAGAGTCCATATATATTTTATTTGGGGTTAGACCAATTAATATTTTCAACGTGCAGCCTTATGGCTGCTCGTTGAAAATATTGATTGGTCTACACCACGCATTTACCTTGTAGCCACCCCCTGAATGACATTTTTACGTAGCTTATGACCCGACTGGAAAACGGCCTCTGGTGTTCAAAGGGTTAATCCCTGTAGGCCGAGGGCACACCAGGACCAATACACAACAGTGAAGTCACCAGACGATACGTTACGTAAATAAATAATTTTGTGCCATAGGTGAAACACAATGCTTACCAAGTAAATTGTGCCTGGTGGTCAAGGGCATCCCTGAAACATCCCCCAGCAGACACGATATGGCCAAAGCTTGGTGCCCAGAGTGTTTTACCATCTACCTGGAAAGATTTTCGTCCTTTTAGAAAATAGAGGTTGCGTCTCTGACAAGTTTAAACTTACCTACGATTATTGGCTCACATTTTCCAATTTCCTGAAGAATTAAATCATGAAGATTTTGTGCCATCTCTAAACATATTCCAAAAACACGATTCGAAAAACACAAATAAAAATTACGCAATTTCAACATCACAAAAGCACAACATTATTTTAATTGCCTCGTTATTGTTTCAGATAATGACACCACACTTTGCATCAGTCCGATAGTTTCTGATGTGTCCATTGTGAATCGTGCTCGGAAATATTTTGTTTAGGTGCATAATTAAAAGTGATCGGGAATATTTCGTAACTTTATATCTGTATTGCAGTTCCGGTAACACAAAACTTGTGTCATTTTGTTGAGCCAACGTAATCTCACAGAACACATTATCGACATTTCCTGATCAGTTCCATTCGGATCTCGGACAACAGGCTATCGAGACATGCAAAGAAACATTCATTAACAATGGATCATTGTTTAATTGTTATTTGATAACATTAGAAAGTCACACGTGGATCCGAACGTCACTGCATTCTCGGGCTGACAAGCGTGTTCATAAAAAAATGGTATGGTTCTTCCGCAGTGAACTTCAATTGGTCTACTTAGAGACAACCGAACCGGTAGTGCGTTAGTTTCCATTATCCTGGGGGCTAACCCCAATTGCCCACATAGGGGCACGGTGGGGTTGTGTACTAAGGCGAATTGCAATTGATGGCGCAGTTCCCTTCAGCTGCTGCTAACTCTGCTTCTGCCGGTTTGGTAAGTTGAAGAGTCTGACAGTGCTCGGTGGTTCTTTTCGGGTACTCCAGGTCCCCCACCCGTAAAACTGTCCGACACGATATGACCCCGTATGTTGAAAGTGCCGTTAAACCCCAATAAACAAACACACTTGTACTTGTCTTTGCCCAAGGAGACCACGCAGGATCTTTCAAGAGCAAAATCGAAATAGATGAAGCCCTAGCAGAAGAACGTAACCAAAAATGAAAAAGACCGCCAGGAAAGCGGTGTTATCCGACAGATGCCCACCCAAAAGTATTGAAAGGTCTCATTTTTCCTTTTTTCTCCTATAGAGGATCTCCTTACGTTGTTTCTAGTTATTTGCTAGGCGGTGGCAGAGCTAAATGGGATATTTCATACACGGTACAGTTAAAATTATCTGCTGAGAAAACTAACATATGGTGAAATTTCATCCGTACAAATAGAATTCTACGGAGAAAAATCTTTGGAGCACAAGAACAATTTTAGCTGATAGACATCCGGCGATAACTCCAAGGTCCATCAGCGGAAACTTTGTTTGTGCTTTAAGAATATATTTATACGAAGCCGTATTCGTGGCTACAGTATTTGAGGCGGTTACAAATTAGCCATATTCATTTGGTAAATGGAGATTAACAATAACCCCTCGTGTTACTAGGAACTCTCTCTGGTCGACGAGAGTTTATTTTAACCCTTAAACGCACCTTATATTGTGTTTAGTCTCTATGGCATTATTGTACATTTTACTCACTGCACTTTTGTTTCTGTACTTTTTTCATCAGAAATAAAATATTGTTTAAATTAAAACTAGACCTTAAAGCCCTAGATTATTAATACATATAATACCATATAAAACAGCTGCAGGTGACATAATATTCTTTCTACGTCATTACTGGCTACCCTTCAGGTAGCCAACAATGATGTAAAAATTGTCAAGATAAATGCAGCCTACTGGTAATGTTAACAAGGTAGAGTACACTTGGGGGCAACTTTTTCAAAGAAATATCAAAGTGGCAGTTTGTGAGTGTGTGGGGACTTAACCATATGAAACCGAAAGCCCGCCTTTCCGACCCAGGACAGTGATATAATCGGAATTTATAAAATAGATAGTTGCTCAGTGAATTTGTGTGGTAGACCAATCAAGATGTTCAACGTGCAGCCCCAAGGCTGCACGTTGAAAATATTGATTGGTCTTCACCGAGTAAAGAATATCAACTCTGCCAGTTGATGGATTTGAACTGACATGGAATATACCACAGGGTTAAAAATGTTAAGGTTTAAACAACTCACGAGGCAAAATATTTTTGGTAGTAGACATTAACCAATCAGATAAATTGCTGACAACCAATATGTTTCAAGTACTGTCATTACAAAAGCGAGCCGAGTCTTTTGGTCAGATCTGGCCGAAATCCTATGTCTGCTATTTTACAACACTGCCGAGTCTCAGCTCTCGGAATAGAAACACGAATACATCAACTCTCTTTTATCATTTTTTGTTTGTATTTCATGATTTTGCAAGACGATTTAATTGATGAAATTCTTCTGAGTTAATGGGCAGTGACCAGGCAGAAGCTTCATATCGAGAAAGAGACACACATATCGTCGCCTGAGTGGTAGAATGTTCTATGTCCCAGATACTCACCCAAATCCCCGGAAATAGGCAAATAAAGCAGGGGTAAAGCGTCTATTGCAGAAGTCTCAAAGGGACTTATATTTTTTCAGTATTTTTTTTATTCAAATATTTGTGTACTTCATTTGTTTATTTTTAACTTAGTATTTACTTTTTAACTTTTCACCACCAAACAAAATATTACAATAAAAAATGTTTCATTGAGGCTTCCTTATTTTTTCATATATTTATGAAAACAAACAAAAAAGCATTTAATTATCATTCGGGATGAAAACGCGGCCAACAAAAATTTGAGAACAAAATGAAAGATCCATTTCTCCGAACTGGATGGTCTCAAATGTGGAGCATCCACCACTAAATGAAATCGGTGTATTCGGTTGCGTTTGGGCTGTCTTTCATTCAACGCTGAAATGAGAGAGTTTACGCTAAAAATATCGTCGGCTGAGTGCTAGAATGTTCTATGTCCCATAGGGGTCACAGAACATTCTAGCACTCAGGCGACGATGTGTATATTTAATTTTTGCTCTTTGGAGAATTAAAATAAATGCAAATTATGTCTTCATTTTTAAAGGACTGAATTTAATGAAAGGTGAAAGGCGCCTCAATGCGAATTAGCAATGTCTACAGTAACATTTAAACAATATAAAGACACAAAAGCGAGTGAGTTGGAAGCAAATTGGACAGCAGGATGAAGAAAAAAAGAGTATTGGATCGAGATTTGTGGTACCAAATCATTCCATACCATTGAAAATTACACAGTTTAAAACTGAGTCTTCAAATGGATGCCGCTGTCCTTTTGAAAGCTGTTAGAAAAGATCTATACGGCGTTTGGACACAGGGAACAGTCTATGTATATTTATTTAAAAGTTTATCATGCGTTAATAATATATGGAGAGTTCGGTACCAATTGTTTTGATGTTGGCACCAAAATTATTTCATGATTGACTGTAAGGATTAAAAATTTCCACGAGCGATTGAACTACTTAAAACAGTAGGTATTATTTATATTTGCGTTGCGATGTTGTAACCAAACGTCGAACATTCACGGTGATATACATCTAAACTCATTGCGGAATGCGCGTTACTGCCGGAGATATTTTCTAAAATTTATTTTGACAATAGATATTAAAAAATATAAGTCAGACATTTCCTCCTATTTTATAACGTTGCATAGAGTATATATAACAAACCTATGGATCTAAGTTATATATACTTTTATCTAAAGTGTCTTTCCCTTCCCTCGAGAGAGATTCTATTCTCTTTCCAATAGTTTATATATAGAGGGTCCTGAAATAATCGCGCTCTATTCCCATATACTACATACTTTCTAAATATAGCTGTGGAATATTCCAGGACGTTTGGCGAACCGAACTTGACAACGCGCCATTTTAAGAGCTTTTTCGCGCATTTTGTTTCCTTATTTAAGTTCAGCAATGGAAATGTTTTTCTTGGACAAGATCCTTGGCAATAGGCAGTGTTCTTAGGATTTGACTTCTGGTGGATAGAAAGATTCTTCCTCAGTTTGTCCGATATTATACAATCATTGACTTTCTTTGGGGTTGATACAAGGACTTATCAACCCGAGAAAGTAATATTAATAGAGGCCTTACTGAATATTACTTTTCTCGGGTTGATAATTCCTAGTATCAACCTCAAAGAAAGTCAATTTTTGTTTTATTATTATGATAGAAAAAATCGTTTGTAAATTCCTTGCTTTATTACATATTTTTCGAAGAAAAACAGCATATTCATATGCAACAAAATAAATTTAATTTCAGCATATATATTTTTGGAGAAATGTGCATTTACTTATTTGTTGATGTTGTAGTTAGTTGTTATATTTGAACAGTTCCTAATCATCGGGAAATTAAAGGAAGGTGCAAGTTGGAAATACCATTTCTATTTTTATTGCAAACAGGTATTTGAAATCATTATATCAACCTTCCTACGATATTTTGAGACAATGACAGAGTGGTGAAATGTCAACTCGATTTCGATAAAAAATAGAACAGATCAGCAATACTGGAATGTATCAACACTTCTGAAGAGTGTTTTAGACAATTAAATAACCAGAGTTTTTCTGTCATATAATAAAATATTGTATTTACTACACGGCATCACGTTGACTATCCCATAACAGTGGTCCTCAATGGCCATTATTCTGCCATAGTCAGCTCTAAGCTGTGAGATATTTAAAATGTATAACATAAGACAATTTATTTATTTATTTATTTATTTATTTATTTATTTATTTATTTATTTATTTATTTATTAATAAGTGTTTAAGATCACATACTTATGCACAATGGCTAATCGTGACCGTGATAGTTTTACGAGTGGAAAAAGCCGGAGTACCCGGAGAGAACCACCGAGCATCGACGAGCAACTGTCAGCTCCTCAACATCCTAACTCTGTTCAAGCTCCGCTCAAGTAGGGTTACAGCGGTTGAAGACATGCAGTACGCCTTAGTACATGGCGTCATCGTGACCTCATGTAGGCAACCGGGCTAAAGTGCCTTGCCCAAGGACACAACGAATAATCGTCGGACAGACGAATAGTCGTCGCGTGTCATTCAAATAGAACCTAATATGAGATTTGATTCGTCCAAAATGCGTCCATAGATGAGACGTGCAGTATGCCATGTAGGCAACCAGGCTAAAGTGCCTTGCCTAAGAACACAAACCGGGTCGTCCCAGACGGAGATCGAACTCGGGACCTCTAGCATAGAAGTCCAACAGTCTACCACTGAGCCACCGCGCACCCAATGGAGCAGTCAATCGAAGGCGAAATTTGTAACCGGAAAAACTTGTAATACCCTGTTCAGATGGACGCATTTTGGACGAATCAAATCTCATATTAGGTTCTATTTGAATGACATGTGACGATTATTCGTCTGTCTGAATCAAATAAATCTTTCAGACGAATTGTCGCCTGATAGCGACGCATTTTATGCATCTATTAGATTCGATGTGTGGTTTTATTCAGACACTCGAACTTGCAACGAATGTAATCTAATGTTCCGTTGATGTTCGGTTGTGTACGAGTATTGTCGTTTGCATATCGGTTTATACTAATTATGGAATCCTGATTAAAACTGATTCAAATTGATTATGTTAGAAGTGTCCAAAGCGAACCGAGCAAGGAAAGAGTTAACAACCCTTGGAGACTGTCGCAATGTGTGCGTCTGAATCGATGGGTATTGCGTACGACTGGAGACACATCTAATACAATTAGATTAGATTCGTCCAAAATTCGTCCGTCTGTACTGGGGGTAACTGTTCTATATAGGCTAATCTATCGAAGGTAGAAACACAATCCTCCAGCCAACTATCACCTAACGATTCCATTGGACGGATTGCTCCTTGTTGCCCCCTTCTAGAATACAACATGACATAAAACAATTATAAACAGGGAGAAAATGAGCTTATTTAACCCTTTAGCCAACGTAACGGCCAAAACCGGCCAGTGCTATTCTCAAATATCGCCAATTAATTTTCAAAATATTTTCATTTTTTGTCTCAAAAACATAGGTTATGACCCCTCGTTGGAACGAGCTCGTCGAGCTCGTTCCAACGAGGGCTCATAACCCATGTTTTTGAGACAAAAAATGAAAAGAATTAGTCATTCAAGAATTTTTTTTGCAAGTATCGTCTGCTTTTCAGGTTAGGTAAAGGGTTAAACAAATATCCATTCTGTGCTGTGTGTTTTTCACAACATATATCTCCCTAACTATGATACACGTAGCCTCTTCAGTAATCAAACTATTAAAACTGATACTCTCCGGAACAGCTTTGAATGGAATTGTTTTAGGATCAGCGTCAGATGTCCGCTTTTATCGTAAATAATTTGCTACACAAATACCAGGTCAACAATATTAATTGATTGTCACATTTAGTAGCCAATAATTCTCTTATTTCCAGTGTTTTACGACAAAGCGCTGCCACACGCACTGATTACCCACTGTACTATTATTAAGATACGTCTTGTTCCGTTGTTATTTATACTCTGGTCTTTGAATAATTTTTTGAGAGAATTGTAAGCCGAATGACATGTTCCGCAAAACTTTTTGCATAGCGTTTGTTAATGAAATATGTTTGAATCAATAATCGTGATTAACCCTTTACCCAACGCACACGATATCAAAATTTATTATTTTCATTATTTTTTCTTCAAATTTCTCAAAAATATTCAAGGAAACCATTTCATATGACCCCTCATTGGAACGAGCTCTCAATGACGGTTAATATGATGTAGTTTGTTGAAATTTATTTTTAAATTTATTTTTTCCAACTGTTTATTTTGTAAATATCGCGGACGGAAGCGATCGATTCGTTAGATAAAGGGTTAAACACGATTATCGAAGTCAAGTTATACGCTAAGTGCGAGACAGGAATGTTTAATGTTACTTGTTCCAAATACCAATCAAACAGGGAGTGCAACCAGGGAAGTTAATGAGGTGAGGTCACAACGATACATTTTGGACCCACGAAAGGGTATAAGTTAAATCACAGTAGTGACTAGTCAGAGCAGGCCCTTTTTATGGTGTCCGACTGCACAGTGTGTATGCCGAGCCAGCGTGAACATTGGCACCCATCCCTGCCCCACCTCTATATAGATAGTGTCTGCTGGCATATCAATAGTACCATTGTATTACTTGGAAGCGCGGTGGCTCATTGGACTTCAGATAGATAAATCAACGGTTCGATCCAGAGCCACGCCATCTCAGTTGCATGCTTGGTCAAAACAATTCATCTCGAATGTCCAAGTGAGAGTACGGTGGTGTCGTGTACTAAATGCGTACTGTACGTTGATAACACACTTGCCTCGAATCAATGCTAAACTTGCTTATGCGGGGTTAGTAAGTTGGAGAATCCAACAGTAACGAGACGCTGCTGGATGATTCTTTCCGGTACTCCGGTTTCTTTCGTACGTGATGTAGTAGTAACTTCTTTGTTTCTGTGACCTGTACTTTATATTAATCAGATTATCACAATAAAACGTAACTGTCCGGCATGTTATGGCCAAGGCTGTTGCGAGTGTCATTACACTCCAATAAACAATCAATAGATGGAATTACATAAACAGTACGAACAGTACGTAAGAACAGTGGCAGAATAGAGCAAGCATTATGTTAGCCATTGAACTTCCAGGCAGAATCCGGAAGTGATTTGTTTGAAACACTGCTAGAGCCACCTATTCGTTTCATTGAACCTGCATTGTTTGTAGAGCTGCGTTGTTGTTGGGTGTGTTTTTTTGTTTGTTTTGGTCTTCCGGTTCGGTTCCGGTTTTTGCGGGATACCGGAAAACCGAACCACAAGACACGGCAAAAACCGGTCGAACAGTTTTTCTCTGTGCATAAACTGACCAAACTGTCTTACTGAGAGTGAACAGGACTAGTGGCCCCCAAAGGCTTACCTATTCGGCAAAGGGGAGAATACTTCGTGCTCTCATTAACACATTTGCTCTCTTATTGACTCGTCCACTTGACGAGTCAATAAGAGAGAAAATGTGACAATGAGAATGTCAAGGTGATAGCTAAAAAAATGCGATTTTTTTAGTTTATGAGTGTAAATAGTTTCAATAATATTTCTGCCTGGGTTAAATGTAAAGCGTAAAGATAGGCATGTGACGGACCCTGAAAACAGATTTGTCAAACTAACGTTAATTCAAGAGCTTCAAAATGAAGTATGAAATTTAATGTCCATTATGGCGCACTCGTTGAACGCCACCTGGGCTATCTGGTAACAGATAAGTACTAAGAGAGACAATATTCTCTCCGGTTATCATTATCTGGGTAATTAAAGCCAGTAAAAATCTAATTGTTGGAAACCAGTGCATCACACTTGTTCTGGACACACACCCATATTACGCATCTATCCTGTCTCCGAAATGTCAAAAGGGTTTACCTCAAACAAAATTCGCATTTGTATCTCTATCCATATCGAATTACACAGCACTCGTTAAATCAGAATTAATATGTTTAAACTTTGCGTTCCGACTGTATAAAGAGTGAAGCAGAATTCTGAGAGGCAGTTGGCCTGAGGGCACTCAGAGAAGGTTCGAGTATAGCCTTGGCCGTCGAGGGTCATAGGCACCGAGATTGAAAGTCCGCGTATTGTCGTAACCCTGTGAGGGCTGTAAGGAACCGATAGTAGTTTGTTAACGGTTGCGAACCGTTGTGGCATAGTAGCCAAATAAGTAAAAGCTGTAACGTTGAGGTCTAGAAACCGTATTAAGAGCTTGAGTACGCGCTTGAATAGCTCGCGAGATAAGATAGTTTTAGGCGGTGCGAGAATTGGTGATGCTGAGAACACTTTGCAGAATATTATTATGTAAGCTTTGTTAAGTATATATCTGAAGGCGAAGAATAACTTAACCCCGTGAGAGCAAGGCAAGGCGCAAAGTGATCGTGAACTGTGGTAGACGCCGATTGAATTGTGATTGAACTGTCAGAACGCTGATAGAGTCACACAATCAGAACATTATATGTGTTAAGCCCGGATGACTGTGAAGTAACTCTGCGAGGAGGAAGCAACGAGAAGTGAATAGACACTTTGTATGTATCACAAACCGTGAGAAAATGAAGATGAAGTGAGGTTGATCCAGCGGACACAGCTAGCTGTGGGAGACGTCGAGGGTCCTAAAGAATAAACTTTTATCCGCGTCATTAGTGTATTCTTATGGATAATTTTGTGAGTAATTTGTTTCATATTATATTTCTTCGTATATGTAAATAAATAATCTTTTCAGTGAATTATCCTTGATCACCCTTTGGCGTTGTAAGCCACAGGCACTTTCAGGAATCCGGAGAGTCCCAAGCGGATAGGGCATTGATAAGGTGGCAAGGTTTACGTTCGAACTGGGGTTCAGACGACAGCCACTGGCTGTCGGCTGAGTACTGATAAAAACATAAATTTTCCTCCATCACTTTGTGACGGACCCTGAAAACAGATTTGTCAAACTAACGTTAATTCGAGAGCTTCTAAATGAAGTATGAAATTTTATGTCCATTATGGCGCACTTGGTGAACGCCGCATGGGCTATCTGATAACAGATAAGTACTAAGAGAGACAATATTCTCTCCGGTTATCATTATCTGGGTAATTAAAGCCAGTTAAAATATAATTTTTGGAGACCAGTGCACCACACATGTTCTGGACACACACCCATATTACGCATCTATCCTGTCTCCGAAATGTCAAAAGGGTTTACCTCAAACAAAATTCGCATTTATATCTCTATCCATATCGAATTACAAAGCACTCGTTAAATCAGAATTAATATGTTTAAACTTTGCGTTCCGACTGTATAAAGAGTGAAGCAGAATTCTGAGAGGCAGTTGGCCTGAGGGCACTCAGAGAAGGTTCGAGTTTAGCCTTGGCCGTCGAGGGTCATAGGCACCGAGATTGAAAGTCCGCGTATTGTCCTAACCCTGTGAGGGTTGTAAGGAACCGATAGTAGTTTGTTAACGGTTGCGATCCGTAGTGGCATAGTAGCCAAATAAGTAAAAGCTGTAACGTTGAGGTCTAGAAACCGTATTAAGAGCTTGAATAAGCGCTTGAATAGCTTGCGAGATAAGATAGTTTTAGGCGGTGCGAGAATTGGTGATGTTGAGAACACTTTGCAGAATATATTTATGTAAGCGTCGTTAAGTATATATCTGAAGGCGAAGAATAACTTAACCCCGTGAGAGCCAGGCAAGGCGCAGAGTGATCGTGAACTGTGGCAGACGCCGTTTGAATTGTGATTGAACTGTGAGAACGCCGATAGAGTCACACAAGCAGAACATTATATGTGTTAAGCCCGAATGAATGTGAAGTTAACCCTGCGAGGAGGAAGCAACGAGGAGTGAATAGACACTTCGTATGTATCACAAACCGTGAGGAAATGAAGATGATGTGTGGTTGATCCAGCGGACACGGCTAGCTGTGGGAGACGTCGAGGGCCCTAAAGAATAAACTTTTATCCGCGTAATTAGTGTATTCTTATGGATAATTTTGCGAGTAATTTGTTTCATATTATATTTCTTCGTACATGTAAATAAATAATCTTTTCAGTGAATTATCGTTGATCACCCTTTGGCGTTGTAAGCCACAGGCACTTTCAGGAATCCGGAGAGTCCCAAGCGGATAGGGCATTGATAAGGTGGCAAGGTTTATGTTCGAACTGGGGTTCAGATGACAGTCACTGGCTGTTAGCTGAGCACTGATAAGAACATAAATTTTCCTCCATCTATATGAACATCAATTTAACCCCGGTAATCCCGCGACAGAGAACACAACATGAATTGAATAAACTTTATTCATTTGTCATCCTAAGTTATGGGTTTTTTTCTGCAGGTTTAGCAAGTGATCCCCTTGAACCCTAAGAGCGACCAAAGGGAAGTTAGGCTGAACCCAATGGAATTACTCATAGACAGAACGTTTTGTGATTGTGGACTTTTCCATGGTCAGTGGCCTGTGGTGTTATTCACTACATGTTCTTACACATAGAAAAACTGAACTGAAATCGAGGTTTTTCGTGAAACCGAGCCGAAATCGAATCTGAAAAATCAAATCATCCTAGCCCTAACTTGTGTGTGGGGGGAGGGAGTGGGGGTGTGGTGGGGGGTCGGCTCCGAGTAGGTTTCAAAACATTTCCCACATTTTCAATAGTACTGGATCCGTGGTCATCTCCTACTGAATAATCTATATTATGATTAGTATTTTCTGCGAAACTTGGGCGCAACCTTTCGAATTTTCAAATGGACCCTTTGGAAATTGTTTTTACTCCAGCTACACCCTTATCAAGGAATAGGTTTAAACAGATGAGTGTGTTATGACCACCTGTGAATTATATATCGTCGCCTGAGTGCTAGAATGTTCTATGTCCCCTATGGGGACATAGAACATTCTAGCACTCAGCCGACGATATTTTAGCGCAAACTCTCTCATTTCAGCGTTGAATGAAAGACAGCCTAAACGCAACCGAATACACCGATTTCATTTAGTGGTGGATGCTCCACATTTGAGACTCTCCAGTTCGGAGAAATGGATCTTTCATTTTGTTCTCAAATTTTTGTTGGCCTCATTTTCATCCCGAATAATAATTAAATGCTTTTTTTTGTTTGTTTTCATAAATATATGAAAAAATAAAGAAGCCTCAATGAAACATTTTTATTGTAATATTTTGTTTGGTGGTGAAAAGTTAAAAAGTAACTACTAAGTTAAAAATAAACAAATGAAGTACATAAATATTTGAATAAAAAAAATACTGAAAAAATATATGTCCCTTTGAGACTTCTGTGATAGACTCTTTACCCCTGCTTTATTTGCCTATTTCCGGGGATTTGGGTGAGTATCTGGGTATAATCATAACACATGACAGAGTTGTGAAGTCTCTTAACCCTTTGAACACGTAAGACCGGTTTTTCGGTCCTAGGCATAATTTCGTCCCATTTTTGTCTTATTATAGAAGGTCAATACACGGGATACTGATGATAAACTCATAACTGCAGTCTGCAGCCAGACGGCTGCAGACTGCTGTTGTTATTTTATCCCTCCTGTATATTGATATTGGCCTGACCATTCTCACTGTAAAGTGTACACAAAGGCGATACCATTCCAGGAAACGAGGTTTCAAAGGGTCAAGGTGCAAAATAAGTAAGAAAAAATAGTTTACTTTTAAAATTCGCACCTTTGATATTAAATTACAGAAATTATACATCAAAATGAAGTCTCTGATGTATAGAAAACGCAAAATATGCAATCAACTCGGAGAGTTGAGAACAGACACAATGGTTCCTGGAAGTCTACTAGAGTATTCGTACCAGAACTGATAATAAAAAAAATATTTCAGGACAATAACTCGTGGCCAAATGTGCTACACATAACCAAGAAAAAAGCTAGGCATTCAAAACCCTTTACGATGCAGCATCAGGACTGTATTTGGGGAAAGACCAACACTGTCTGCATTTTTATTGAAGAAGGACTCCATGGCCGCGGACGCACATGTGTATGACACATGTCACCACTAATTTTAAACGAAAAATAATCGCGTCATTCTAGGAAATTTAAACGGGTGTCATGATAACTTCTAAGCAATTTGGTACATTTGGAGTCTCGCTGTGACAGCAGTCTATATAGTGTGTAGGCGATCAGTCTCGTTATTTGATTTTAGACGGCATTGTATATCGACGATTTTTCGGCCCTGGTAACCTTGACCGAAACATAAACAAATAGAAAACAAAACAAATCCGAGAGTTTTGAAATTTACCCCCACGCAGATATGTCACTGCGTTTTTGAAGAAATAACAGTATGGCATCCCATGCCATACTAATTTGTGCTTATGACGGAAGCCAATTTCTTTGTGTCTAACGGTTCCCGTGGCGTAGCGCTTTGATCTGCTTTGTGGATCAAATACCCTCGCTTATTCCTGATCACAGCTGTACTGAAACGATGCAGGTGTTAACGCGGATGATTACGCTGAAGTAATTAGCTGTTATCGATATAGTGCTTTTGTTTTTGTATCCGCCAATGGACATTGGTCAACACGCGCATAATAAATGAGTGATTCGGTCTGGTAATATTCGGCGTGATCGGCAAAGAAGTCATCCTTGAATTATTTTCATCTGGACAGCCACCTTAAATATTTTGCCTCCACCACCCCTACCTCCTCCTTGTTTCATGTTGGCGCTTGGCGCTGGCGCTTTATATCCGCACATAGAGGGTCGAAAGGGGTTTGTCCCCCATACCGCCCCTGCGCGCCTTCGGCGCGCGAAATCATTTCTCTTCGGCCAGTCTTGTAGCGTATTTTCATGTTTTTTACAGTGTATTATGTATAAGGTTTTTTTTCATAAAGTGAAAAATAAAAATATAAAAAAAAAATTATAAAAATATATCAAAGGTTTTTTTTTACAAAAAATACAGAGAACGAAATGAGCATTCATCTCGAATATTTATGAAACGAGTGTTATAATATTTCATTTTGTCCAACCAATGGCAAGGTGAAACTGAAAATTCTTTTTACACGAGTTGCACAAATGTCGGTCAAGTTCGATACGAATTTCATTTTCCGTTTCTCAGTTGATGCAAGGTATGGCTGCTATATGTTTTAATAAAGTTTAGCAGAAATGCCACTGTGATGCATAGCGATGATGTTACGAACGTGACTTCACCATTTTCCAACGCGAACGAGTCCAACTGATTTGATATGGTTTCAGGGCAAAAAATTAAATTTCGTGATGTTTTTCCACACCGAACTTGAACACATTTGAAATCGACTTTTAACCCTTATTAAGACTGTTGGTGCGATTTGTTTGGAACGCAACACACGGTAAAAAATTCTATGGCCACTTGGTAAGTTAACAAATGTGACATAATCTTTAGATTTATGAACCCACGTGTATTTATTTATTTATCAATTAGGGTTTAACGACATTTTAACAGCCAGGGTCATATCATGTCGGTGGCGGTTTTACGGGTGGAGGAAGCCGGAGTATCCGGAGAGAACACCCTAGCAACGACGAGCAGCTGTCGGCTCTCCAACATCGTAACTCTGAACTCTGCACCGCGGCGCAAGCAGGGTTAGATTGGTTGAAGTCATGCGCACCATCGACGTGTAGTACGCCTTAGTACACAGCGTCATCGCACCCCCACGTAGGCAATCGGGGTTAAGTGCCTTGCCCAAGGACACAACGCGGGAGCGCGAATCAGTCGCTGAAATGGTCACCCATCCAACTGATAACCGCGCTGACGTTGCTTAACTTCGGTGATCTGAAGTGAACCGGTTACCGCGACGCCATCGCGCCCCCAAACCCACGTGTATGTACCAACCCGAGACGTATCATTGTACTATCACGCGAGAAATATAAATCGGTTGTTGTATTCGAACGATTTTTAGTGAATGGCTGTCGGAAAAATGACTCAGATTTAGTTCACTCGACTCCGATGCTGAAGAGTATGTTCTCTGATATTGACGATTTTGAATAACGGTGGAGAGAGAGAAAGTCTATTATCTGACAGTTGTACCTGGACAAGCGTTCTCTGTCTGGAAGGGCACACGACACTTGGCTAGGAACAATAGGTGGGTAGAGGTTTAGAGATGTTTACAGAGGCGGCAGAGCCAGGGGGCACACGTCTCCCTCCACTTTTTTCCCCAGATATGTTACGCTACGCAGTTACACAATGAGTTAAAGTGAGCGCATGTAAACGTGCGCATGTAAACGTGTCAATATACAGGCATTCCTGTAACCTTATTTGCAAATTCAAACAATATTTTGCCAAAAAAATCCTTCTTTAGGTCGCTTTGGTCCGATTCTTCTACTTCAACTATCTTCCAACCCGAAGGCAAGCCTTCGGGCTGGAAGATGGGTGACGTAGAAGAAACGGACAGGACAGGGACCACACAGCGGCATATTCATCTAAGCGAGAGACTATAGCTACTCAAGGTACATTTACCGATATACGATTGTAACCTTTCTCACTCTGGGTCGAACCATGGTAGCATTGTAAATTTGTGCCCCTCCACTTTTATCAAGATTCCGCCGCCCCTAGATTTTTATCTTAAAAATAATCGTCTACTATCTAAAAATCCTAGGAAAGTTTTGGGTTTGTTCAAGTGCCTGGGTAATAAAGCTTTCTCTGTTGGTTTGATATTGAAAAAATCATCCAATAGTAGCTGTTGTGTTTACTGACATCAATAAACTTCCACAATGACGCAGTGACTCCATTACAGGGAAAGACAATACGTTTACAATTTCATCGATTGTTTTGAACAAAAGACAACCGACAGAGCGTTTGAATGGGAACCAGAATCATCTCACGAGTGACAGAAAGGAAATATAAGTCTTCACGAGCGGCAAAAAGCCGCTCGTAATATCTTAGATTTCCTTTCTGTTATCAAAGGGATAACACCGGAACCAAGTGAAATTCTTTCTTTTTTTTTTATTGTTTGCGTCGCGGTGTTGTAATGTTATTAAAATATGTTTTATTGGCAATTTAAAGACAGGAACGCCGAAAAACGTTCAGTGAAGTCAGTCTAAACTTACGACGTCGTTCGCGTCACTTCCGGTGATATACTCTCTTAAGGTGCTATATTAGTAAAGGGGAGTTAGCTTGAAAATAGGTGATAGGTTATTTCCGATGTCGTCGAAAATCTAAGCAAAAGAATAATTTATCAACTTTTTGCTGCCCACCCGTATTTATTAACAATGCTTCGCAGTTTTGTACACCAAAAAAATGAAAAAGTATAACATTTTTTAGATATTCGACGCCATCGAATAGATACCGAAGCATATTTGTTAGACATTTTCCTCTAACTTATAAGGTAACATGTAATAAAAACGTTGTAAGATAAATGAAACAGATAAAAACTGAGTTAAAATAATCTTTCATTATCCCCTGTTGTAACAAAGGAGTGGGTAGATAAAATATGCTACCAGTGGGTCAAAAATGAATTATTATTTAACTCATTGTATATGTGTATATTCAAGAATATTCATTGTTTCATTTTCTTAATAAAAATAAATTTGTGAGAAACTTTTCCTCCACTGTTGGGAATCTCAGCTCCTCCCTGTGTCAAAACACTTCCGCGCCACCTGAGAAACGTATTTATGCGATTGCAATGTCATGAGAGGAGTTAATAAAGAACTGACTACATCCCATTAGATTTATCGGAAGAGCAGGAAATACTCACTAAATACACCAAATTGGCATCTTTTTGAAGAGTTGTGCCTCATAAATCGATAAATTCCAATAAATAAACTCCAGCGGTAACGAGGTTGTATTATGCGATTAGAATCAATTGAAATCAACAGCCTGGAAAAGATCGCGAGAAATAGAAAAGTTAGGAATTTAAATTAACCCAAACGTTTGCGTTAGACAGTGTGGAATAAAATGCCATTTAACCTTAACCCGTTGAACGCCGGTGGTATCTTACATGTCAGTTCAATGGCTGCAATTGGAAGAGACCATATTTATTATTTGGGGTAAGACCAATTAATATTTTCAACGTGCAGCCCTAAGGTTGCACGTTGAAAATATTGGTTGGTCTACTCACACATTTACCTTGTGGCCTTCCCACTTACTGACATTATGACGTAGTTTGTGACAGGATAAACGGCCTCTGGTGTTCATAGGGTTAAATGCTATCGCTCGGTAAAGTTAAAAAAATATAACATATACTGTTCAAAAATAGTGGAGGATATCCAAACTGATGTTGATATTTTCGGAAAATGGTATTGGATACGCGTGATTGGACACATCAATATGTTACCCAGTGTAGTGTGGATCATGAATGTCACCGGCCCACGAAAACTTTGTGCAGGTGTTTCGCACGAGCGCCGCATTATTGTCCGTGGGGTACGTTTTAAAATTTGCTTTTGTACTGGACGCGCTTTTTCGTAGGTCTCATCGTTCTTTTCTTGGTGTAAACTCGCTCATCAATAGTTTCTGGTCGAAACATAACTTTTGAGGTATGCGAAGAGTGACACGTGACGAACGTTTACGTGCCGTTGACTTGTTGGAAGCTGTGGTTACGCTACCGCCAGACAGGCAATGTTGATGACAGACATCTGTCAGGTCGTCCAAGGGCGACAACTGCTAACCAGGATTACGTAACCACCATCAAAGTGCCTCAGAAATTGGACAGCAGCTGCACCGAGCGACAGATGTGCGAGTCAGTGGTCAGCCTATCCAATATTGCCTACACAGCTGGAATTTGTACGCTCGACGACCTCGAATAAATCCACGTTTGACTGAACGTCACATCGCGGCAAGGCGTAATTGGTGTGGAGCACAACAGCGCTGGGACAGGAAGGAACATGCCAGAACACTAAATCTGGGATGCCATTTTCGTTTGTTTTTCGTGATGCGGTCTTCATTTTTTCGCAATGTATTTAAGAAATCGCCATCCACTGGTGTAAGTGTGGTGCGATGAAATCGCGGTTTGATCGCGAAAAAGACCACTCTTGTGATCACAGTCTTGTAGTTAACATTTACAAACTTTGGCAAAACTGATGGAGAAGACAAAACTTATATAAAGTGCCCACTTTATATAGAGGAATGTGCGAACTGTAGAAATTCCTTTCGGAAAGGGTCTATTGGGTTAAAGATTAAAAAACGCTATTGGATTCAAGATTAAAAAACGCATGAACAAAATTGGAACTCTGGTGTCATTTCTTTAGGAATAAAAAACTGATCCCCTCACATCAACCGCAGTTAAATGAAAAATCTCTTCAGTTCCACACCAGTGCGTCAGCTATCGTGTTAAGGCAGATGTCGCAAATTGATCCTCACCAGGAACTACTGAACCATTCGTCTCTTGAGTTCCAATGTGTTCTATGTGCCTACTGGCACATTGAACACATTGGAACTCAGGAGACGCGTTGTATCATCATATTCTATTCCGCATGAGCACGGTGACTCATTGACTTGGATCACACTCTGGACGTGGGGACACGACTTCACACCTGTCTTGAATCACGTGCGTTGTGCCGTTGGGGACGATGCGTGAACGTTCTCGCTCGTGTATAACACACAAAGGTTGGTATATTGGACACCAGCCATCATGATCTGGAAAGTATGAAGATTACTCGCTGCTGCCGGGCTGGCCTGAGGGTTATCCGGCTTCTTCCACCCCAAAAACTACCCACGAGTATTCGTGAACAGTTATGCCACGAAGCTGCCGCTAGAGAGTTCATCCCAGACACTGAGCCAAGGAGAGTCATTGGCAGAAGTTGTAGAACATGGCAACCAATCCTTGTAAAATGACCAAGCAATTAAACTATTGTCCGGAATGGCTTGAATCTTTCTGTTAAATTGTGGATGAACACCAATGAATGAACAAATACAGTATAGTCGCCGTGGACTGGTCACAATCCACGCGTGGGTAGTGGGGTAGCCGCTACGTTCAGATCACTGAACTATATATAACATATGATCCTCGGTCTGGATTTCCATGGCAATGTTCCTTATAAGTTATAGTCACGACAGTGATAAAAAATAAAAATAAAATTTTCCCTCCGTCATTGATTTGAAAACAAAAAATCTCTCAGACTCAAAACTATTTTTCTGGCCTTAAATGTGTTCTTGGAGATGACTTTGTCTGTTGTCCCACTGTATACGACTTTATTTCCGTGCGAACCGTTTAACCCTTTACCCAACGAATCGACCACATCCGCCCTCGTAATATGCAAATTCAGCAGTTAGAAAAATATTATTTTTCAAAAAAATGTCAACAAAACCATATCATGTGACCCCTCGTTGGAACGAGCTCATCGAGCTCGTTCCAACGAGGGGTCACATGATATGGTTTTGTTGAATTTTTTTGAAAACATGATATTTAAAATAATAAATTTTGATATCGTCTGCGTTGGGTAAAGGGTTAAGTCAAGTGGCATACTCAATGGACAATGTATACAGCATAGTCTTGAACGGCTTTCGGTTACCAACTGCCTCTCGGACACAATACAAAACACGAACAAAATATAGCTGGGAAAGATAAAACAGTCTAATGCTCCTGATTGTTTGTAATTGATGCAATATGTTTTCACATCTTATTTGCAACCTTATAAGATAGCGTGAAATATCAAATAAATATTTAGAGTTTATTACTTCGTTAGCCTCAGGTAACTTCATATTAGCTTCAGACCGAAGGTCTCAATAAATTCATAAAATCGGCCAGATTGCACAATAGGCCAACATTATGTACTCTGCCACGCTATTGGGATAGTCAGCATGCCCACCCAGACTCGAAAAATCACTGGCACGAAAGTTCTTTGGTATTAAGGATGCTAATTAACAATTAACGGGCAATTAAGCTCAATTTAATTGCCCCCGTCCCCGCCCCATGCTGCAGTACCTGTCCCTCTCTCTCTCTTCTCTCAGAACTGTTTGATTGGAGCACATCTTTTCAAAAATTACCAGTCGACAGATTTGTATAGATTTAGAATAAAAATAAGGCCAAGGACTGCTTATTGGTTTACTTGGAAACTATGAAAGATACCGTAGCTGAACTTGCGAAACAGATGATTTTTATTAGTTAGTTGAAATAGAGGTACATGTATAATATAACACATTTCTTATTTTTTTATTTAAAGTCGTATCACCATGTTAACGCGAAATGCCTTGAACTGGCAATACTTCGCCGAGTCTATCAATATTGGTTGTTAGATTTGTATTCACCAATTTCTCATCGGGGACCACCCAGAGTTTTTGATTTGGAACTTGGCTAGTTTGTAGTTCGTTCACTTTGTCTAGTCAACCAGATATGAAATGGAATCGTCAGCTCGGTCAACATGTTTGACATATGGATATTTTTGGCCATTAAACTCAAGAGATAAGAGCACGATTTCCAATAACATCCGGAAGTGTACATAGGTGTGCGGATTCATCTCTGACTTAATCGTCATGTAAATAATCGACTTTCGATAAAATTATCTCCCTTGAAATTATTAAACGCGCGAGGAAGGTGAAAATAAGCAAGCAATTGTTGATAAAACGCCTATGGCATCAGTAGAAAGTAAAGCCAAGTTTCCTTTTGTTACGTTTAATAACCGAAAACAACAGACAGCTCTCGGAGTTGTCTGTTGTTTTCGTTTATTAAAAGTAATAAAAGGAAATTTTCTTTTTATAGCAAACTAATTAGAGCAACTAGTTTCACGGATAATCCATTATTAACCCCCTGCACTCTGATGTCGAGAATACTCGACACCTCCCCCACTCTAAGCCCCACCACACCTCCCTGTCATCCATGGTTATCCCCCCCCCCCCCCCTGTGTTGTCAGAAATTCAGCAATTTAGATTTTGGTTGACAGAGCTCAACTGGAGCTCTGTCAACCAAAATCTAAATTGCTGAATTTCTGACAACACAGGGGGGATAACCATGGATGACAAATCAGACGTTTCGTCATCAGAGTGCAGGAGGTTAAGAATATCTTTCAGTTTTACACCTCACGAGACTAAGTTTCACTTTGGCTCTTTGTTTAGCGAATGTGTTTTTGCAGTATTTTGCAAATCTGTTTTTTTTTTTTTCTCCAGGAAAAAATGGCAAATCTCCATCCTAGACTTTTATTTTAATAGAAAGCGCAGTGTCTGTATTATATTTCACGATGCGTACATGGTTGATAAAACGAACAGGAAAAAAGTTACAGAACATCAAAAGATGGTGAAAACGCCGTTTTCTTATTTTTGAAAGGGGTTTCAACAGAAAATAATAGCCAAACATTCAAACTGATTGGAAAAAAAGTTGTAAAAGTTCATCAGCTTCTATATTTTTATACTCCTCCACAAGAAAATGCGCGAAGTTTGAGAAATGATGTACACATTGATGATACAACTTCGTTAACCCTTTACCCAACGAATCGCCCGCATCCGCCCTCGTAATATGCAAATTCAGCAGTTGAAAAAATATTATATTTCAAAAAATTTCAACAAAACCATATCATGTGACCCCTCGTTGGAACGAGCTCGTTCCAACGAGGGGTCACATGATATGGTTTTGTTGATTTTTTTTGAAAAATTTAAAAAAATAATATTTAAAATAATAAATTTTGATATTGTCTGCGTTGGGTGAAGGGTTAACATTTCGAAACTTAAATCTGAAAATGAAATGTTCATACCCGTAGCGTTAAGTTCACTGACAGCTTCAGAAAATTAAGGGGAGTTAACTTTCCTGTAAATCTCTTCCAATGGCGAAAATTGTCAGCCATGTGTATTCTTGCGCGAAATAATGATAGTTGACAGTGAAACGAAGAATGAAATAAAAACACCTCCAGTAATACCATTTAAAGTTATAGCGAGAAAATTCTGAAACGTAACGTCAATCTCATTGTTATTTGATCGCTTCTAAAAATTACGAATGAAGTGACGTCATGATTCTTGCGCAATACAAAAAAATTATTCTTTTCGCAAACCAGCCATTTGTGCCTTGGGTGACCTCATGAAATGAATTGAATTTGGTTCGAAATATTATTACCCAACAGAAAAAGCATATTTGGGCTGAGTTTGATTTTTTTTTCACAATGTACAATTGCATTCATGCTGAAAGAATTTCTCCACGTGCCGTCGGGTTGAGAGAACTGAAAACGGAGATCTATTATTTTGATCAGCTGAGTGTGGCTTTTTGTTTGTTAACAATTATTTTTGAGAAATCATGGTGTTTTTGACTGAAGAGTAGATAAATGTGTTATTCACTCATTGTGCTTAAAAACAATCTTTTATCGAGACGCGACTCCTTTTTGGAGAGGTATAGCTACTCGTCGCGCAAACACGCCTCGTAGCTATACGTCCCCAAAAATAGTCTCATCGCGATAAATGATTCTGTACAAGCACAATATGCACATAACACATATTTATCTTATAGGAACGTATCTCCCCAATAAAAGTGGAAACGTAAAGACAGAATGCAAATCTGTATTGAGGGTTGCAACCACGCGTGCGGTTATTTGTAAAAAGTATTTTACCTGCACTGATGGAAAACTGATTACTCAGGTCGAGGCCACCGTTTTTGTTAACAGTTATTAAACGATAAATAATTCACCTACTTAATGAAGTAAATTAGACTAGATCATTTTTTGCATGATCATATTTTTACATAGGCCTATCATGTCTTAAATCTGAAAAATAAAACAAGGAACAACAAACTTGAAACACTACTATAAACATCAGCGGTTATAGTAGAAAGATGAATGGGGATTACGTCATGGATAGCGCAATAACGCAATACCGTGATGTCATGATATTCATTCATAAAAATTCCATTCATGGACACTGAACGATTGTCAAATATATGCGAACACGTTAAAAATAGGAAGGAATATTGTTAGATAAATTGGTTATTACCTACAAGTGGCTTTCAGAAATTGTGTATTGAAGTCTCGACCTCGCCTCTGCGTCATATATCGACTCGTCCTGACGGACTCGTCGATATATGCCCAGAGACGAGCTCTCAGCCTCAATACACCATCTCGGAAAAACATGGTTCTACCCGTAAAACCGTCTGACCCTGACTGTTGAATATATCGTAAACCCCCAACACAACCAAACAAACAAACACCAGTCACTGAAATTACCAATTGCATACCTAAAATATCTTTACAAATTCAAAGCTGGAAGTTTGGATTTCAACTGGGATGTCGTCAAAAAGTGTCCAAAATTCTCTTCCCGGTGTCTTCTTGAAAAATCTTAAATTTTGTAAAATAATCTTTTTTTTTTCCATTCTATGAACAACTATTTCGGTGTTTTGTATTCTATTCCTTGATCACCTTTTTCCTTCAGACGTCTTTTCCAGGTTTTAAAACTGAAATGTTACAGCAACAGTGATTAACTCTTTGAAAGCCGGGGTATCTTCCGTGTCATCTCAATGACATCAGTTGGAGGAGCCCATATTCATTCAATGGTGGTGACACAATTAATATTTTCAACGTGCAACCTTAACACTGCAAGTTGAAAATATTGATATATCACACGAAACGTCGTTAATCTCGACGTAACAACCCATGTCTTATTTCCTGATTATCAACTGGTGTCTAATCGGCGCGTAGTTCCATAGCAGCAGCAGCATTGTATTCTTGTGCGTAATTCACATGACGTCAATTACGACAACAGGTGCAAGTAAAGCGCATTCATGACGTCATGTGTGAAGCGTCTGAGCCAACGAACTGATTGTCGGTTGTTGTGGGAGAATTTAGCGACAATGAATTAAATAAAAAGTGTAAAAAACATTCGAAAATTCATGTGATATACAGAATCTTTAACTCGTGATGTTTGGATATAAGATTTTTTGAAACTCGTTTGATGAATTTGATTCACAACTCGCCTAAAGGCTCGTAGTGAATCAAATTCATCAAACTCGTTTCAAAAAATCTTATATCCAAACTTCACTCGTTTGAGATCCTCTATTTGTCTACACCACACATTCACTGAGTATCTACCCTACTTAATAAAATTAAGACGTTTCTTGGGTTAACACAGTACAGTCGTCGTCGACTGGTCGTAATCCACAATCCACGCGTTGGCAGTGATTCATGCGTTTACCAGGTGATAAAAATCACCAGCAGCAAAATTTTAATTAATGAAGCACCGGGTTGTACCCTGTGCTTCGTTAATTAAACTTGTGATGATTATTCCTATAATTAATGTTCGGAATCTAATATTACTGCGACCGTGGAAATGTTGCCCAACCCGTTGAAAGTGACCAGTCCTCAGCGGCTGTACACTATGTAAAATGGAATTCATCACGTGTTTTGATATCCGCTAATCTAAAGTACAGGAGCTGATATGAGATTAATGTATCTCCTCGATGTACTTTAGTAGTTTCTGATGCCGTGCCACCGAGTTCAGCCAAAATCGGATCGGATGATTGTTGTCGCGTTGTATTGAATGTCTTCAGAACAATAACCTTCCGTAATGGAATATTGAACAGAGATAATTAATTATTTATAAATGCCTAGAGAGCAATACAGCTCGCTGATCAGGATGGGATGTCTTTCGATCGAAGAACAACGGCTAAGAAAGGATCAGGTTTGGGTTACCTGGTGTAATACCACGGCAATCAGCCATAAGTGTATCTGCGACGATAAGTAACAATTTTTCAATGAAATAAATTAATTGCGAATCTTCTTATTTTTTAACATTTAATTGTATTAATATGATCAAGTTTTCTTGAGGTTGCACTTTTATGATTTTTGAACAATATTTCTTTCCTGTAAGATATAGTACTAGATAATAAATTTTGCTGATGTACCAATTAACTGTTAGCATTACTGGCTATCAATAAATATCTCCATTTCCTTTTCAAATGGGTGTCAGTCTTTTTTATTTGTTAGTCCAGTCAACTGTTACAAAAACGAACCGAATGCCGCATGTACGAGCAGTTGATGGGACGTTACTGGTTATCTACACTTTACTGAGTGGATCGGTCAAATCTTACCAAAGCTATTAACCAAAATAGCAATTAGAATGGTGCGTTTGTTTTGTTTAATTAACCCTTTACCTAGCAAAAGGAATATGGGTCTGTACTATTCACAAAAGTCGCAATTCAAATTTTATTAGTTGTTTTAACTTGTTTAATTTTCACTCCCATGGTTGACATCTTTCGTCATTGGAAGAGATTTACACGAAAGTTAGCTCCCCTTAATCTTCTAAAGCAGTCAGTAAATTTGACACAGAGGGTGAGGCAGTGTCATACAAAAATTGAAATTTCGAAATTTAGCGACTTTGTACCATCGATGTTCAGGTATTTACCTGTAGTGTAGTATAAAATACAGAAGCTGGTTTTTACATTTTTTTTAATCAGTTTGAACGTTTAACCCTTTACCTAACATGAAAAGCAGACGACACAAGCAAATTATTATTCAATAAAAAATTATTGAATAACTAATTGTTTTCATTTTTAGTCTCAAAAACATAGGTTATGTCCCCTCATTGGAACGAGCTCGACGGGCTCGTTCCAACGAGGGGTCATAACCTATGTTTTTGAGACAAAAACAAAATGAAAAAATAATTGAAAATTAATTGGCAATTTTTGAGAATTGCGCTGGCCGGTTTTGGCAGTTACGTTGGGTAACGGGTTAACTATTATTCTCTGTTGAAAACCATCTAAAAATAACTATGACCCTCTAATGCATTGCCGAAGTTCATACATGTACTTGTATACTGAAAACATGAGCGGGGGTTAAAAATTCTGAAAGTGGATCATGCTCATATCTCAGGCATGGTATTACCTATTGACCTGGGGCCAACAGCAAAATGAGTTGAAACTCAATGGAGGTTCAATATACGGATCAAGGTCACTGACGTTACCCTGGGGTCATTGAGAGCATTTTTCATAATTGCTGAAAATCGCATTGCATGACTCCGTAATTCATTCCCGAAGTTCTTACATGTGTTTTTGTACTCAGAAAAGTGGGCGGGACCAAAAAATTTGAAGTGGTTCGTGCTCATACCCCAGGCATGGTATGACCTATGGACCTAGGATAAACACCAAATGAGTTGAAACTCATTGGAGGTTCAAAATATGGTTCAAGGTTACTGATATCCCCAGGTGTCATTGGGTGCATTTATCAGGATTGCTGTAAATTGCATTTTATAACATCATCATGCACTGCCGAAGTCCATAATGTATTTTTGCACCAAAAAAAGTGGACAGGCCAAAAATTTTGAAAGTGGGTAATGCTCATATGTTGGTATGGCCTATGGACTTGGAACCAACACCAAATGAGTCGAAACTCATGAAATAATCACCATGGTCACTGAAGTCACCCAGGAGTCATTGCTTGCATTTTTCAAAATTGCTGGAAATCACATTTTATGACCCCCAATGCATTCCCGAAGTTCATAAATGTTTTTTATAGTTAAAAATGTGGGCGGCCCTAATTTTTGAAAGTCTGTCATGCTTATCTCTCAATCCTGGTATGACCAATGGACCTGGAACCAACACCAAATGAGTCGAAACTCAACAGAGGTTCAAAATATGACGAGTCAAGGTCCCCGAGGTCACCCAGGGGTCTTTGAGTGCATTTTTCAGAATGTCTGGAAATCACATTTCATGCCCCCCCCCCCCCCCCACCTCTCCCTGTGCACTACTGAGTTACATACACGTACACATCGACGGACAGTACCCCTTAGTACACGGCGTCATCTTGCCCCCATTTAGGCGACCGGGATAAAGTGCCTTGCCCAAGGATACAACGCGGGTCCTACCGGATGGGGATCGAACTCGGGACCTCTAGCATAGAAGTCCAACAGTCTACCACTGAGCCACCGCACTCCCTACGATGACAAGATAAGGAAACGAAAACACCACTGCCAAAGGTGAGTAGTATCCAAATTATAAAAGCAACTGCAACATGTTTTCTTAAGCAAGATGGGAGAACCGGGAAGAGGAACCAGTAGGTGTTAAATTCAGAAAGTATGACAAAAGGGAACAAACCAGGAAAAATTAGCAAATTGAAATTTTGATATTTCGACACCAGTGTGCAGAGGGTTAAACGAATAAATAAAAATCGGTAAGCACGATCATTTAATAACATCCACGAGTAGCGCCAAGTGAACGCTGTTATAATCTTACGTTGCCTGATATTCGTTGACATTGACAATCGTTTACATGAATAAAAAAACCCAAGTTATAGCTTTTAAAACGTTGTGAAGAACGCGGTGACCAGCGATTAGTACACTGGACTTCAGGTTGACTGGTCGTGCGTTCAATACTGACCCTTATCATCTGCGTTGTGTCCTTGAACAAGACTTTTTATCCCAATATCCAAGTTGTAGATTGGTGACGCAATGTTCTGAAGCGTCCATGCAACTTTTGCCCGCTAACCCTGCTTGTGTCGGGTTAATAAGCTTGAGAGTCCAACAGTTACTTGCCGCTGTTCGGTGGTTCTCTCTTCGATCCGTAAAACGACCAAGTGACAATATTTGATATTTGCAAATAAATTTCTTGAATAATTAAAAATTTGCATTTTCTGGCGTCGAACATAGCTTATGAAGCGTGATTCATTGGCGTCCTAATGTGGGTATCAGAAGATGTGTATGGCGACAAAAGTTGCAAGCAATAATAAAATTAATGCTGGGTTATAAGCTATGTTTGGCGGCAAAAGTTAAAAGCAGTAATAAAGTTTGAATGGCAATTTTTTGTGAATAACGCTTGTCGGACTTGGTCTGTTACGTTGGGTAAAAGGTTAAATTAGGAACAATGGTATGAAGCAAATGATCATATATTTTAAGGGGAGAGGCTTTTTCGGCTTTTCCTTGTCCATATTATATAAAGGTTAGAAATTTGCTCATCTCTTGAATTCTTATTCTTTGTAAAATGGAGAACACAGAATTAAAACATTTTTTTTATCTGGGGAAAGATATCCCGCGGAGCCCAATACCATAAAACTTTTACAATTGTATTTTCTAGAATTGTATTTTCTAGTTATGACTTTAAATGGGTTAAAATGAACCAATAGCATTTTCAAAGATATTGCAATTTGCCAGTTGGCAAATTGCCATTTCTTCTAAAATGCTAAGGATTCATTTCAGTCGGTCATATTAATAAGCAGAAAATGATATTCTAGAGAATACAATAGTATTTGTAAATGTTTTATAGTATAGGTCCCAGGATGAGGATAAAAATAATACAGGATGGGAGAGATAAGTCCATGATCGCCAAATGCCTCCTCAGTGAAAAAAGATTTTTTTATGGGTGGGAGCGGATATACACAGAACGACACGCGTGTGTGAATTGGTTAATCGATATGGCACGAGTGCCAGCACGGAAGGATAAAACGAGAGGCTGCAGGCCTCGAGTTGTATCCTTCCGCCATGGTACAAGTGCCATATCGATTAACCCATTCACACAAGCGTGTCATTCTGTGTTTATTATACGCCTTCACGTCTATAAAACAATTATTAGAAGAATCCTCAGCAATTCAGTTGACAGCAGTAACTATCAACAAAAAGAAAAGATTTTATCGCTAACCAAATTTGCGAGGGGAACCCGTGTTACTATTTCGTCCCCTGAGTTCCAATGTGTTCTATGTGCCTGCTGGCACATAGAACACATTGGAACTCAGGGGACGATATTTAGCAATCGTTAGCGAGTCAAATTGTAATTGTGTTGCACGATTTGTAGAAAATTCCAGTGAAATTTCGCTTCTTTATAAAAATAGTCCGTCAACGATTTCCGTTCCGTACATATGTGCGAAACAGATTTTTATTTTCCGCATGGTTTAGTGTTGCTGTAGATAGGGATTTCAAAGAACAGGCGTGCAATAAATCATTGTACGTCACTATAACAAAAAAATGAAGAAAAATTCAATTTACAGACACATATACAGACAGAAAAGTTAAATCTAACTGCGACCCTAATGGTTGCGAAAAATGGGAAAGATAATTTTGTATAAGGTACATGAATTATGCATGGCCGATTCCGTAATGGCAGACACCGAACTTCCATTAAGAAGCTAAACCAACGCAAAACACACAGTTATTACCATGACGAATTGAGAGTTGTTAGACTCTCGGCACGATTCCAACTTGACAGTACCACATGTTCATGAAGGCCATATTAATCTCAATTTAATCTCATTCCGCCACATGACAAAGTCCATTGATTGATGAGACAATAGTCAGTGATTTAAGTTCTTGACGCAATGAGCGAGAAATTTCCCATAAATTGTCACACTTTAGTTGGCGAGGCGAGAGTTTTTCCATTAACCATATCAGCCCTCAGATCTTCAACAGCATTCAGGGATATTGGAGACAAATGTGGTCATGATTAGCCATTGTGTAGACACATATGACCTTAAACACCAATAAATAAATAAATAAATAAATAAATAAATAAATAAATATAATATTGGAGACAAATGACTATTTGCATTTATATAGTAGGAACTTAAATATATTAACAATTGAATTATTCTGTCACAGAGGGCTATAGGCTTTTTTATCACCGACTGTCCTAAAAAGCGTCGATCATTACGTCGCCAACCAAATTTCCTTTACGAAAACGTCTATGCATATTACGTTCGAGGATTAAACCAAGTTCTCAACCCCCGCCCCCAATCCAATTCTGCGAGGGCGCTGTTATGGTCTGGAACAAGCCTGGCCCCTAAATAGTCCATCGCCTATGTTTTAGATTCAATCTTATGGAAAACTTCAGTTAGTCGGAAAAGCGAACCTATGGTTAGCTTTTCCGAACAACTGAAATATTTCAGACGATTGAGTCTAAAAGTACCGTAAACATTCATTTTCTTTGAATCAATGCAAGAAATGTTTCACGATTGAGAATTAATTTGACTGAATCTTTTGTCAGGGCAAAGCCTGTCTAAAAGGGGGAGGCCCCCTCCTCCGACTTTCAAGTGCAGATATATGTATATATTTCTTCTTTGTTTGCTCTAAATTATTATTTATTTATTGATGTTTAAGGTCACATATTTATGCACAATGGCTAATCGTGACCGTGACAGTTTTTCATGTGGAGGAAGCCGGAGTACCCGGAGAGAACCACCGAGCAACGATGAGCAGCTGTCAGCTCCTCAACATTCTAAATAGGTTTAAGCTCCGCTTAAACAGGGTTACGGCGGTTGAAGACATGTGCACCATCGACGTGCAGTACGCCTCAGTACACGGCGTCATCGTGTCCCCATGTAGGCAACCGGGATAAAGTGCCTTGCCCAAGAACACAACGCGGGTCGTCCCGGACTCGGGACCTCTAGCACAGAAGTCCAACTGTCTACCACTGAGACACCGCGCTCCCGAGTGTTCTAAACGCACATGTTTTAATTAGATAATTAGCCTTAGGCGAATCACAGTTGAATGCTCCATTGGTATACTACCAGTCAGATGAGGTGTCTCCACCTTATCGTGGGTCAATTAATCTGGCAAGGACTAGCACTTGTAGATTGATTCAAATCGACACGGCTATCAAGTATATTATTTTTCGAGATGCGCTTGATAACACATGTATTGGTATCTTCAGGCATGCCGTGTGCCATTTTTAGGCATCTAGAAATATTGTTATCTGACATTCCAGGACAAGGTATAAAGTTAGGAGACCAGCTAGTTCAGTGAGACTTGGGTTTCGGCCGTTCAGCAGACGTTATAAAAGAGTCTCGTGTGAGTGGGATTGCTGAGCGTTGCATGCCGCTATTCGCAGATTAGGTGGATGTAGGAGAGCAACGGGCCCGAATTCACAGAATAGATTACGAACCCAAGTAAAGGCTAAGTTTAGATGTCATTAGCGAGGATCGACTCGCACACGTCTCAAAGTGTAGGTTAATGCATTGTGGTGTTAACATTTGGAACCCAGAGATTGATCGCGTAGTAGTCTGTTTTTCCTGGCAGTGTTGTAAATATCGTCTCGAAGTCGACCAATGACAACTGGCGCAAGTACGGAAGCGCATTTCGAAGTTGTAAGTTCTTTCATGAACTGTGTGAATTCCAAAAGGACAGGAACATTCGAGGAAAGTTCTATCAAAGGACACATGTAAAAGGTACCTGATGAATATTTGCTAAGCTAGCCCCGACCGAGTGGATGAACCTAATCCAAATCAGAACTATGTTGACACAAGCTAATTAACATTGCCAGTCCAGATCCCCGACAGTCAAGACTGCAGCCTCGCACATACGTGAAAGTTAAGGCTCTATGAAGCTCCTGTTCAGAGCCAGTGACAGTTATATTTCCAAAAGCATAAGGCTACAGTACAAGACTACAAATGAACTGAAATTGATGAGAAACTACATATCCCATGTGATAAATAATATTTCTGCCATGTTAATCAAATTGCTGAACGTGTTAAATATTGAAATCGGTTTATTTTAAGTGTAATTAAAAGAATCGTTATTACTTTAATCATTGTTTCCTTTACGCAGCCTGAAGTGGTTAGGAATCACACCTAACGAAGAACGAACCTATTTCGAGTTCACTTGGCAGGGAAGAATATCAGAGTGTGGTCCCAACTCAGCTCTGCGAGTCGTGTTTGGCCCGTGCCTGGATTCCGACCCTCCTTGCTGGCTCGTACCACAATATTTTGAACGGCGAGGCTAAACAACCCCATGTCATCCCTCCTACGCGGATAAAGGTGTTGACATCTTTAACCCTTTACCCAACGAATCGGCCACATCTGGCCGTGTAATATGCAAATTCAGCAGCTGAAAAATACTATTTTTCAAAATATTTCAACAAAATCATATCATGTGGCCCCTCTTTGGAACGAGCTCGTCGAGATCGATCCATTGAGGGGTCACATGATATGGTTTTGTCAAACGAGTCTTATGTTTTTAAATTTCTAGTTGCATTACGTGAAAAGTTTGCTGCTTGAAATTTCGATAGGTAGAGTGCTGGAAGCCCATATCTGGGCTTTATTCTGAAGTGCAGGTCCCACAATATAAAGGCTTCAAAATCAGTGGCTATGCCTCGTAGTAACGTTAAAATGATATTATTTAGTCTGTAAGGATTTGCCTTCTATCAATTTATGGGAGAGTGCCCACAGGCACTCTCCCGTGAATTGCAACTAGGCAAAGACAATTGAACGGGGACGCTGTGGCTCAGTAGGTAGAGGTGCAGGCTGCAAACCGAGAGGTCCTCGGTTCGAATCCCACCTGCGGCAACCGCGTTGTGTCCTTGGGCAAGACACTTCACCCCAATTGCCCACATGGGGGTACGGTAGCGTTGTGTACTAAGGCGTACTGCACGTCGATGGTGCACTGTCTTCAACCAATGCTAACCCTGCTTGTGTGGAGTTAGTATGTTGGGGAGCTGACAGTTGCTAGCCGTTGCTCGGTGGTTCTCTCCGGGTACTCCGGCTTCCTCCACCCGTAAAACTGTCGTGGTCATGATTAGCCATTGTGCAGAAATATGTGACCTTAAACACCATTAAGTAAATAAATAAATAAGACAATTGAAGAAATTTTGATGGTCAAAATGTATTTAACACTCTAACAGTAAATCAAAAGTTGTACTCTCATCCACCACGGAACTTACCAACCAATAACATTAGAATTTTTCTACCTTGTAGTGACTGCTTTCACCTATAAAATTATACTTTTTGACACACCCGGCAACTGGAACTATCGTGGTGGCTCAGGTTGTGAGTGAGAGACATTTTACATTACACACTGATGAAAAATACCCCCAACGTGGGACATGATAGCACATACTTTTCAGATCTGAATTAAAGGACTTTTAATGTAATTTGCGGTTCAGATCCAGTGAATTTTCATGGATACTTAAAATAAGAACTGTCAAGTAAAAGAAAATTTATTAACAATATTTTCAGTATTATCTCTACATTAAGTTCAGCATTATCTCTGCTTGTTTTACTCTTAACATAATGGCAATGTAAAAATAATAATTTATCCGGGGACGGGGCAGTGAAGAAATGCAGGAAATTATATGGGGGTGGGGAGGGGGAGGGGTTATTAGAGACGTCCGGATGCTTTTTTACACCCTCTTGTAAAGTTTTTACTTTCACCCTAAAAATCACCTTTAATGACAAAATTCAGCATTTTATGTTGATTATGTTAGGCCAATACAGATCACTAATAGGCAGTAACTAACTATTTCATCTTCTCTTATTGTTCATAGCTCCTGTCTGATAAGGGGAAGTAATCAGACCTACACCCAGAAAAGAACCAGTAAAGTGCTTGGGCTGGGGAAAACCAGGGATGAATCAGATTGAACCGTATTTAAACTTAAATTAATATAATTTAAGAAGCCTGTCTAGCGTTGCGCAAATAAAAATAATAATAACAGTATATTTTCAGAAGACTGTCCAGCTTGAAACAGCAAAATATAACCAACGCCATCTGATATACATGTAGCTAATTTGATTTTCAGATCAGCAGGACATCCACTCTTACTCAGGGACGTTGCGACAGTTGGGGTGAACTGGGGGGGGGGGGGGGGTGTCACTCCCCAATCCTTGACAAAATTACCAAAAGTTGGAAATTCGGAGGGCAAGTCATGAGTAGCTGGAAATTCCATCTATCTGGATTTTAGAGCTTCTTTGGCGATGCTAATGTCTTCTTTACTTCCCAAAATTCCAACTCGGTTTCAAATTGGCAAAAGGGAGATGACGCACATAAGCTCAGGGAGATGACGCACATGAGCTTTCAGCTTTTTGACAAATCCCTCTATTATTCTGTTACTCTACATATTGAACAAATGTTATATTGTAAGATATCTCATCCTACTTCGTTACTTTTTGTAAACATTTTTGTTACATATGACATATTTCGAGAATAAAAAATATTGTTTAAACCAAATCGTCAAAAAAATGTTACTATTTACAACTACAGTGTACGCAATATCGAGCTTCATAAGTATGTATGATGTTAATCGGTACGTGACTTCTACAGTACGTTTACTTATCGTAATAAAAAAAATCCTCGAAATGCACTTCAAGAAAATCATATCATGTAAAATAGTTATCCTGAGTTAATTCCATCATTCACAGTTACAAAATGATGAAACATCGAAAATTGAACATTCCTGCATAAGATCTGATTTGATGTTAGGTCAGTGTGAATTGTTCAAATTTCTAAGCTTGAGCATTTGTTCATCACATATTCAGTTCCCAGAAGAATCCCACATAATAATAACCTGATAATTGATAATTCTAATTCTCCCTCCCCTAATTGGAAATTCACTACTCCCCCCCCCCCCCCAATCGGAAACCTCTAGCAACGTCCCTGCAATCTTACTGTCAGGGTGATGTCTCATTCAAAAGCTTAGAGATCCATATGTACAGACATGTACCATTAGTTTTGGAAAGTTAGATTCTACCACAGTGGTAGATCGTTCCATCAGATTGTGACAAAGTTTATTGGATATGTAAAGATAATGAGTTCAACACGCGACCTCTGGTTGTTTGCTATACTCATTGCTTGAACATATCCCAGAGAAAAATGTAAAAAAGAGTAACAAGAATTTACACGAGTATTAATATACTACTCACATTTTGATAAGGATCGCACCTACCCATTACATATTTGATACATAAAATGTCAAATGTGTATAGTGTTAAGATTGTTTATTTGTTCTTTAGGATTTAACGACACTTTTAACATCTTGAATCGTATCGTGTCGCACAATTTTACTGGTAGAAGGAGATGAAGTACCCAGAGAGAACCACTGGGCAATGGCGAGTAACTTTCGGGCTCTCTAATTTGATAACCTGACACACGCAGTTAGCACTTGTTGAATGTAAGTGTTGCGTTGACATGTTGTACATATATGGTTGCCGTGCTGTATGCCATCGGTTCACTTGCCTGCAACCAATGCTGACCCTGCTTGTTCCAGGATGATAAATTAGAGAATGCGACAGTTACTCAGCATTACTGAATGCTTCCCTAAAGGTACAATGGCTTCATCTACCCGTAAATTGGCACAGCATGATATGACCCAGACTGTTAAAAGTGCCATTGCTACCCAACAAATACATAAACAAATAATATACGCATTTTCCTTTCATGAACAAATTGTGTCGATGAATAGGAAGTGATCCTCAGCAAAATGTGAGTAGTAAATTTAAGCTTCCAATGGACCAACAAACAATTTGATTTTTCTGAAAATGTTAAAATAGTCTTCTCTCAGTCTTTCTAATAGACATACGTAGGTTTTGGGTGGTTTTAAAAGTAAAAACAAGGAAACAAGTAATAAAGCTTCAACAGCCTTTCTAGCTATTATAAAATTTACTCACAAAAATAAAGCTGCTGGACCCAGCATGCACTTCATTTACACTGTTTTGCGAATTGCTTCGAAGACAATCCAGTGCTGTAAGAGACTGGTAATGTTATCAATACTAATTAGAAAGGAGCCCAACATCGTCTTTTGCTGGAGCTTAAATGTGAAATTTCAATCATTTTGCTTGTATTTGGGCAGGTTTAATGTTGAAAACACATCCATTTTTTGTAATCAACAGGAGTAAAGGGTGAGAGTTTGGAAATATGAGCCGAAATGTAAAACTAATCCCTTTTATGATGTAATCTATATTGACTACGCATACTACAAATAATACTCATCATCCAGGAGCATTTGGAACTTTATTTCCAAGGAAGACAAGATTTAGAGTTCTAAGAGGGTGGGTGCCCAAAAATTTAAGGGTTTTTTTTTCTCATCATAAAAGGGGAAAGAGGAGGGTCCTGAGAATGGTCTTGCGCAAATTGTTGGCTTACTTTGCTTCCCCCCCCCCGACCCCCCCCCCCCCCCCTCTCCAACAAAAAAAAAACCATCAAATAGCTCATTACGGAAATATTGTTCACATTACGTCTAATAGGAGAATGACGTCAGAAGTCGACATGGAAACGTTGTGAGTGAGTTGGTTTCGGAAGTAGCCAAGAATTGAATTAACCTTCTCTTATTTTTCATTAACTGCCTTCCTTATACAAATAGCAGGCGACATTTGAAGAAAACATTTGCTGAATAACTGAATATTTTCATTTTTTGTCTCGAAAACATAGCTTATGGTCCACAATTAGAATGAGCTCAACGAGCTCGTTCCAATGATGGGTCATATGCTTTGTTTTTGGGGCAAAAATTGACCAAAAATTATAAAAATTGGCTGGCGTTTTTTGTGAACAACACTGGTCGGTTTAGTCGCTACGCTATCTAAAAGGTTAAATTACACATTAACCTTTATCTAACGTAACGGCCAAAACCGGCCAGTGCTATTCTCAAAAATCGCCAATTAATTTTCATTATTTTTTTCATTTTTTGTCTCAAAAACATAGGTTATGACCCTCGTTGGATCGAGCTCGTCGAGCTCGTTCCAACGAGGGGTCATAACCTATGTTTTTGAGACACAAAATGAAAAAAAATCAGTTATTCAAGAATCATTTTTGCAAGTGTCGTCTGCTTTTCAGGTTAGGTAAAGGGTTAAGTGATAAAGATAAAAAGAATCTCAAATTCGTGACGATAGTTTGAGAGAACAGCCCAAACCACATATTTTATATCATTTTGATGTGCGTATCCAGGATTCTATAAATAGGGGTGCCCTTTTAAGGGGGCAGGGGAGGACAAAGTTGAGATTTGAAAGGCCGTTGTGTGGAGGGGGGGGGGGGCTAGTCCTAACTCGGAGCCTCATGTCGTTGCCCACACCCCCACACTCCTCTTCAGTGGGAGGAAGGGCAACGATCAGAGGGTCCTAGTTTGGACTAGCCTCCCCCCCCCCCCCCCCACACCCCTGAGATTGCAAAATTTAGTGCTCTAAGAAAGACTCTGTAGCGTGTGTTGCCACTATACTGGCGACCATTTTGAGGATTATGTTGTGTTAAACATGCATTGGACCAATGTTTGGGGGGGGGGGGAGGCAGCGAAAAGGGTTTTTTTTTTGGATGGGGGTACTATACTCCACCGGTGCTAAGTGGGTTGAACGATTAGTCAGCTAATGACACGCTGCTCAGATGTGGCTTAAACATATATGGAATTGGATAATTTTCCAGTTGGCCGTACCTTTGTCGGGAACCCCAGCCTCAACCAGCCACATGAATGCTATTAAAATTCACTCTATACTAAGGCCCCGAGAATATCACATATTGGAACGAATCGAATCGAATCGATCAGAGGATTTTGAATCAAATGGAATCCCGACTCTAATCTCACCGCTCTTCAAATTCGATATGTTGAACCATCTTTTTTCAACAACCGTAAATATTGTAAGTCCCCATTAAAGAAAAGTATTCAATGGTGACTGGTTGTTTTGGAAGCGGAACTTGTTTGAACTCTTTTCTATCATATAAGGTCTCCATACAGGAGACCTGCTGATGGAAGATGAGTTCGAAATGAGATACTTGGTAAGTAGTATGTCATGTACCCGGTCATGCCATATTGGCAGGATCTCATGCAGTATCTCATGTGACGTCATAGGTGATACGTGTTTTCGTCGTCCGTTTTGTATACAGGACGCCGCCATCTTGGTTTCTATGGTAGCACGTGGTAGCTATGAGGAAATCCGAACCAGAAAAACTACTCTAGTTCAATCGAATTTACCCCCTGGAGCCTTCTCGGTACCTAGGGACCTCTCGGTACCATGGTATGGCGATCCTAAAAAGGATTCTGGGGAAAATCCGTAGTAAATAAAGTCAATTTCGGTAGTTTGGGGTGGATTTTGGTGATTTGGAGGGATTGTCGGGTTGTTTGTGGTAATTCTACGAATCGGGAAATTACTCCTGTTCAATCGAACACACCCTCCGAACATACCCCTGTCCTATAAGAAGGTTTTAGGTCACATAGCAACCACGTGCTACCATAGAAACCAAGATGGTGGCGTACAGTATACAAAATGGACGACGGAAACATGTACCACCCTAACAACACGCGCTGCGCATACGCTCACGCGGGTTACCATAACAACACAACATGGCGCCACTGGATCACGTGACTATCACGTCACATGAGATCCTGCATGAGATCCTGCCAAAATGGCATGACCAGGTACATGACATACTACTTCGGTAGTCAGTGCGACTTGAATCGAATCGTGGTGACGATTTCGAATGGAATCGATTTTCGAAGCTTAGGGCCGTACTGTATACAGTAATCATGGGTATTGGTTAATGGGCGCGTGGCTATATTTGCCCCATTCGTGTGTACTGCATCTGCATGGTGTTACAACCACATAATCCAATGGACGTTGAACGCTCGGATCTGATTGTAATGGATATTTGGGTTGTTTTATTTCATAATATGTATATATTATTACCATTATGCTTATGTACAAAATATACCAGAGCCGAGATTTTGCCTCTGAAGCTTAATCATACAACAGGGACGTATATCCCCCGATACAAGTAAAAACGTGCAGACAAAACACAAATCTGTGTTGAGGCAACTGAACGTGCGATCATTCGATTCAGAAAGAGAACATTTTGTTTCATCTGCACTCAATTGGCATCGAGATATTACACATGTTGTTAAGGCCACCGTTTTTGTTATAACACTCATTAAATGATAATCACAAGCTCAACGAAATAAATTGGATTAGATCTTATTTTGCCGTGACGATATTTGTTTTGTAGGCCTACCATCCCTTTAGTATGAACAATCAAACAAAGAAAACACACAGTCGAAACACTCCGGTAAGTTTCATCGATTATAGTACAAGTAGGGTATTGAATGGAGATTATGTCATGCACAGAGTAAGAACGCAATAATATGACGTCATAATCTTTCTTGCAAATCAATTCATAGACGTGGAATGATTGTCAAAACAGGCGCCGTTAAAACTCTACGCAATCCCTTCATTATGTGAACAAGTCAAGAAAGGGGAGAATAACATGAGCATAATGGTGATGACCTATTTATCTTACAATTCTTAACTGTAGTGCCAAAAACTTGATTTAACCCTTTACCTAACATGAAAAGGGGACGACACTTGCAAACAAAATTATTGAATAACTATTTTTTTTTCACTTTTTGTGTCAAAAACATAGCTTATTGCCCCTCATTGGGACGAGCTCGTTGAGCTCGTCCCAATGAGGGTCATAAGGTATCTTTTTGACGCAAACAATGAAAAAATAATGAAAATTGATTGGCAATGTTTGTGAATAGCGCTGGCCGGTTTTGGCCGTTACGTTAGGTAAAGGGTTAACCCTTTACCTAACACTTGCAAATAAAATTCTTGAATAACTTTTTTTTCATTTTTTACGTCAAAACATTACTTGTGACCCTCATTGGAACGAGTTCAACGAGCTCGTTCAAATGAGGGTCATAAGCTATGTTTTTGAGACAAAAAATGAAAATAAAAATCAGAATTAATGGTGATTTTTGTGAATAGCGCTGGCCGGTTTTGACTGTAACGTTGGATAAACGATTAGTCGGTATTTCAAATTTCATTTTCAGACTCATAAGGTGCTGGCCGTTTCTGTCAAAACTGTACATGGTTGCCTTGAGCTTTCCCGATTCCCGTTTAACGTTAAAGAGCATATTTTTCAAAAGACCGCATACTTTAAACTGCGAATTGTTTTAACTGTAACACATCCAACGATTTAGATACAGTGACATAAAAATAATGTGGCTTCATAAGTTAATAATTATACTTTTGAGAAGTGTTTTGTCCTTTTCATAAACATATTCGGTGTCTTGCAACCCTTGTAATGTTCTGTAAATGTAACGAAAACAAATCGTAACTAAGACCCGCTTGTATACTGCAGTTGCAGGGCACAGTATTTGTATCAATGGTCTCTGATATAAGATGTATTCTTATATTTATGGACTCGGCACATGCTTATTATAAGATAAATTTATTAACTCGTAAATATTATAGACATAACACCCCCAAAACTAGTTTTAAATAATTTCCATCATAATTTCTGCATGTTAGTATCACTGCGAAAGATGCAGTGATTTTGCGTATTTCGGGGCTAAAATCCAAAATTTCGCACGACGGTATAAGCAATTTTGTTAGGATTTTCACCCAACTCCAAAGGACCCCGGCACGGAATGTGGAGGCCATTCCAACCTTGATTCCCGGTAACAATTTTCTATGACAAGGCAGTCCGTCCTTAATACTGCCATATTAGATCCAGTTTTCATTTTAACCTGCCTTTGTCCAATATAATTAAATTCAATAACACTCGACGTCATCGATACATCTGCCTTTAATCTGGAAATAATTGCCGCAGGTTTAGAAATCGAATGACTGGACATGAGATTCGAAATTCACTGTACTAATTTTATTTCGTGGATCTAAAATAGTAATTGAAAAAAACGAGTTGTCAATAAAACACAAAACAAAATACATAAATGTGTAATATTTTTAGCTGGATTTAATTGAAAACCAACAAAACTAAATAATTTCAGATCTTGTTAAAATACATCGCATCTCATTTTGCTTGAATCATCACACTGCCAAATCGAATCTGATGAATTCAATTAAATATCACTTTAATAGCTAAGTGAGTTGAAGTAGTGTCTTTAACTCTGAAACTACCAAGGAAATATAGAATAAATAGGTACTAGGGCCGGTAATCAGATTTAAACCACGAGTAGGATAAGGATTTTAACCACTCGGCATGCCGAGTGGTTAAAACCCTTATTCTACGAGTGGTTTTAATCTGATTACCTGCCCTAGTACCTATTTGTTTTACTTATACCATGCTCTTAATAAATAATCGACTTTGTAAGCTAACATGTAATAGATATATCACTATTTTGTGTACTATATGGGTGAATAATTGTACAGTTGTGCAGGTGTCCGGAGATATTTTGGACGAGGCGAAGCCGAGTCCAAATATTGGAGAACAGCTCAGTAAAACAGTGCCAGATATTGGTACTGTTTTACTGAGCTGTTCTCATCAAAGCCTTACTTGGTGTGATTTTATAGGGCTTGTTTTCATGACAGAGAACAAAAGAAATATTAGTTAGCTGTGGATTAAGGAGAAAAAAAGAGACTTACTGTCGCAAACACATTATTTTGTTTACATCTGCGCCGGTGAGCAGTACTACCGGCTGCATGTGAATGCCTGATTGACAGCTAGACACATCGCAAAAGTTGACTGAACTTACCTTGCATTCTCAGTCAAATTATTACTAACAATTCTTAAATTGTATTTTAAGTATTTAATTGTAGATATTTTAAACTTAATAGGTCATTGCAGGCAGTAGATAGTACCGCAAAAAGTCGAATGTTTGAATGAAACATCGCCAAGTGTAAATGTATCGAAGTCGACAAATTGCGTCATATCAAAGGTCAAGTTGGATGTACTTCCAACTGTAGGTGTATTTTTTAACCGCAGTAGAAGCATTACACCTGTAGTGGGGTTAAAAGCTGAAATTTAACATTCGGGCTTTTCACAAGTAAACATAGGCGAGCATGGTATAAATGAACATTTTCAGTGAATAATAGACTCAGAAATGGATTGAGGATTTGTTTTTTTTTAAATGTTTGAATACAAATTTACATTAAACCATCTACTGTATCTATAAAACAACCCTATGTGTGTATTTGTAATCACCAACAATCTTTTGAACACTTTCATATATTAGACCAGGGGCCAATACTTCAAATTATTCTGCTCACTAATAAAACACAAGCAAACGTAGCGCCTTTTTATGTTTCTGAGTTGGTCAAAGCGTATGCATCAAAACGCTCACTTCCCTCCCCATGCCATAACCTACTGGAACAGCCCACATATGACCTTGCATCATATGGGGGGTGGGGGCGGGGCGGGGCGTTCTTTTAGTAACAATACTCCAAGACTTTTCAATATGTTAACTGAATCAGTGAAAATGGCGCAATCTCTTCCAGTTTTCAAATCAAAGCTAAAATCTTTTCTATTTAAAAAATATTACCCTGATGTTGATTAATCCCATATTCTGTGTATCTACGTTTCTTTCATGTTGTTCAACGCCTTGGAACTTTTTTAATGTTGTGAAATGTGCGCTATATAAATCTTACCTATTATTATTATTTTTTATTATTATTATTATTATTATTATTATTATTATTATTATTATTATTTAAACATTTTACAATTGTATTTTCTAGAATTGCATTTTCAAACTGCTGCTATAAATGGTCAAAATGAGTCATTAACGTTGTGGCAGTTTACCGGTACGGAAATTGCGACGCTTTTTGAATCATTAATGGTCCAGTCCCGTCATTTTTATTCGCAGGTCAAAATATCCAATTCTGCAAACTATAATTGTAAAATTTTAAAAGTGTTGGCTCCAGGTTGAACTTATTACAACCAATGATGAAGTATTTGTGTGTGTTCGAGAAGTTAAATTTTGTCACCAGTACATTACCGCTATATTTGGTTATACATAGAACAATGTGATTCAGTTCGTATATTTTTCGCTAATTTCTTTTTCAATTTCCTTCTAAACTTGTGAAAGATTCATCGCGTTTCTCGTGGATTGTTTTCCCCATTCGACATTTGCTTATGCCAGAACGAAAATGCCGGGAAATACGGCATTTTAGTTTTCAGCCTCTCTTATTCACATCCGATTTCCTGTGCAACACATTTTTTTTCGGCTAGTGAGATTATATAACATTTAGTCTGTATGAATGTGCTCGGGAAGCACGGTGGCTCAGTGGTAGACTGTTGGACTTCTATGCTAGAGGTCCCAAGTTTGACCCCCGTCCGCGACGACCCGCGTTGTGTCCTTGGGCAAGACACTTTATCCCGGTTGCGGATATGTGGGCAAGGTGACGCCGTGCACTAAAGCGTACTGCACGACGATGGTGCACATGTCTTCAACCGCTGTAACCCTGCTTGAGCTGAGCCATAACAGAGTTAGAATGCTCAGGAGCTGACAGTTGCTCGTCGATGCTCGCTGGTTCTCTCCGGGTACTCCGGCTTCCTCCACCCGTAAAACTGTCACGGTCACGATTAGCCATTGTGCAGAAATATGTAACCTTAAACAACAACAAATAAATAAATAAATAAATAAATAAATAAATAAATAAATAAATAAATAAATAAATAAATAAATGAATGTGCTCATAGTGGAGCCAAGCTCTCAAGTCAACAGTTAAATTGTGTGGATAATTCGACGTTGTTATGGCCGGGAACCAGTCTAGCCCTTAAATAGTTCATCGTATACTTTTTAGACCAAATCAGATGGAGTATTTAGGTTGGTCCCAAAAGCTAACCTAAACGGTTCGCTTGTTACGATCAAATCAAATATTCCATCAGACTGAATCTAAAGATACTATCGATATTCATTTTCTTTGAATCAACGTAAGACATATTTCTCAACCAAGACTTGCCGAATCTTTGATCTCATAACAACTAGGCATGTTTTTTTACAAAACATTATTAATGAAGACTCATCGCCGCTTTAGTTTTATGACTGCACCGCATAGCTCTACTCGTCAGGTTAGTATCTTGATGTATTCAATGTGAATTAAAACTTATTTTTGGAATATCTGTAACTGGAGCGGAAAGAGTATCTGAATTTTTTTTTTTTAGCAAAGAGAGATTTCTTTACATCAAGGATAGTCTGAGAGTAAACACCACGAAAAGTGAGTCAACAAAAATCCCATGTAACAGCATCGATTTCTATTCAAAATCTGATGGCCTGATAGCCTGGCTCTCTCCTTGACATGGACAAGGACAAATAAGATGGCTACCTGCTACACTGGATATGTTGCTGTTGGTTAAAACACATTCTGTGTACAGGGGAGATAGATAGATAGAGAAAGCATCGAATGAGGTTTATTAAGGCAAGTCCAAGACAGCCGAGGTGTCATCATAAGTTCAATCCTAACCAATGATCAACATACAAAATGCAGTATTGGGCAAGCTATTATAGATACACGCTTTAATACAGGGAGGTGACAGGAGTGTCCGTGAATTCTACAGAACTCACATATTGTTCGCATTCTCTATCTTTCACGAATAAATAATTACGTCACAGTCATGAACTGTGTTCAAGCTAGGCCGAGTTTTTATGTGGCAAGTGGCATTTTTGTTCGGTGCCATATGAAGTCTGTTGGTGCCAAGTGAGAGATTTTAGTGCCAAATGGAATCCAATTAACCATGTATCGTCCTTTGAATGCAATAAGGCGCGATCTGCAAGGCTTTCTTGCAAAGTAAAATATTAATTTAGTAGTTTCAAGTATTTTAATTGAATTTATTAAAACAAATGATAAAATACATAAATAAGCAAATAAATAAATAAAGTAAATAGACAGAACGCGATGTGTGTTTGAATCAGTGAGTGTTTTAATAACACGACAACGCCATTCCAACGAGCTATGTAAAACACCCACCGATTCAAACACACATCGCGTTCTGTGTTTATTAAACATCCCATGCATTAAAATTCGTTTAAATAAATTCCGATGTTTAAACCCAAAGGTGAAGAGTCCGTTTGTTGTGTTTGAAGCTGTACTGATCAAATGGATCGGTAAAACATCAAAACAACTTTTTGAGTACCAGTGTAAATTACATTCGTTATCTTTTCTATTGGGCATGTTTGTTGAAATTCGTATCGCTATTGCTCTTCGGCTGGTGTCCATTCATGCCTAACCATTTGGTGGCTATTACTGTTAGTAAAATTATAAGTACAAATTTATTCAGATTTGCAAAACAGTTGGGAGAAACTTTTTGTAAAAGAAGTTCGAAGCATGACAAGATGTCCGAAGATTACCAAAATAAAGTTGACCAATTTAGATTTTACGAGATAAGCAGACGAGATGGCCACGGGACTGGGTTAATGTTGTTGTTGGAAATGTTTGTTTTTTTAATCTCATCTCATTTTTAGTTAACTAATGTTTTTGTGAACCGACTTTATTTTGCTTTTTACGTTTCATTTTCACACTACGCGACAGGCGATCGATAATTGTTTAACGAAAGTTGGAAACTTTTCGAAGCATAACTAATAACTCGACGGGAAAGGAACTAGTATGAACGGTGCTGGGAAAAAAGTTCCGGCTTGTACATTACCAGTTGAATACCGAAACATTTATGTCATAGCGGCGATTCCGTTAAATACATGGGTTTAAAGTGTAGTGGATGTGTAATAAAATACTACTATTAACGTTAACAAAATAATTTCACGATTATTATTTACTCACTGTTTATTCACTCCGACTAAATAAGTAGCAAATAATTTATTACCGTCCAGAAGGATTACAAAAAGATTGTGCAAGATAAAAAGATTAAGTAAGAAAGAAATGTTTCGATAAGAATCAGATTAATTGGATAAACTGTTAATTCAGTTGTCTCACAACAAAGAGCCATGATTATGGCTGTTAACTAACGATTACTTAACCCTTTACTTAACACGAAAAGCAGACGACACTTGCAAATAAAATTGAACTACTATTTTTTTTTATTTTTTGCGTCAAAAACATGGCTTATGACCCCTCATTGGAACGAGCTCGTTGAGCTCGATCCAATGAGGGGTCACAAGCTATGTTTTTGTGACAAAAAATGAAAAAAGTAGTAAAAATTGAATGGTGAATTTTGTGAATAGCGCTGAGCGGTTTTGACCGTTACGGTGGGTAAAGGGTTAACAAGCGAGAATGTGATAAACCACAAAGCCTTTGTTACCTCCCAAAAGAATACTTTGTGTGTCAAAGTTGGGTGCCTAATGCTGTATTTTTTGTGCAATCGACACTGCTGGCACCCGATAGCGTGAGCACTGGCCATGAACAGAAGTAATAAGGAATCGTCGAAATTAAAGCAAGAGATACAAAAGCACACAGGCGTATCCAAATGGAGGGTGTAACTTAATTGCAATAACATTTTACCAGGAAAAAAACTGAACCTGTTATGGACAGGTTTAGTGGGACAATAAATTATGCAACCATTTTGAACAATATTTTTTTTTCGGAATGACATTACCGTTTAGAAAACTTTCTACCTGAAATACACGAATCTATTTCTGTTTGTATTGTGATTCAGTAATTACTTGATTCTACGGCGTCATCGAATAAATTTGTTGATTGTGATGTTTCCTGGAAATGTTCTGAACGCAGAAATTTACATATATAGGATTGAAATGGTTCACACAAATCCAAATATCATCACTTGAGTACACACGATGGGGCCGGGGGGAGGGGGGTCAGTATTCTGTCTTGTATTTACCCGATTTCTAGGAAAAAAAATAAGATGAATTTATATATTCGCATTCCCTCTTTCAAAAATATCCTGGCCCCATAAAACATTACTTCAGTACTGCGCCATGCTAGTCTCCGTGTAATAATAATGCTTCGACCGACCGCTGATTTGTCGCGGTTCTCGTGTGAGTGGGTCTTCATTAACCCTGTATTCCCATATGCCGTCCTGTTCCCAGGCCTCCTTCTCTCCCCAACACCTAGGAACCAACTGTTTGGTGAAATCCCGTATACGCAATCCTTCCCACTTTCTCCAATAAATAGAATAACGCCCTCCTTTGTGACATCTAATAACCACATCTCCTTCACTCTTCCATCCCACTTCCCCATTATACTCTCAGGTCAGTGAATCTTATTCTGCCAGGCTTATATTTCGGACATTCTAATAGAAAGTGTTCCATGGTCTCCTTTACTCCTGAAACACATTTGGTGCTCCTTTTCACAGCATTTCCCAATTTATTCCCAAAGCTGCAACGACCGCGACCTTAGCTTAAACAGCAGTGACCCCCACCCTCACCCCCAAGGTGGCATCAAGGTACTCCTCAAAATCTTACTTCTCTTTATCCCCCAGGCCACCGAAAGACTTCTTTACTTTTATCCACTCTCCCAATTTCGTTCTTAATCTGACTCCTTCTGTGACGATATGTTTACCCTGGATTATCCCCCTTCTAAGCCCGAGATATCCATTGAATAGTTCTCAATTAACATGACAATCCACAAGAGATTCAGGCATACTCTTCAATTCTAGCCACTTCGGTTCAACAACCATGCATCAACTCAATCATTTTATTTTTTAGAAAAGAGGAAAATACACTGTTAACCCTTTATCTAACGAATCAGCCGCGTAATATTCAAATTCATCAGTTGGAAAAAGATTATTTTTCAAAATATTTAAAACTCGTTCCAATGAGGAGTCACATGATATGGTTTTGCTGATATTTTTTTGAAACATTTGAAAAAATAATAAATTTTGATACAGTCTGCATTGGACAAAGGGTTAAGGAGATCTCCTCAGCAGCCGAGGAAAACTAAATTTTGAATGTCAAGTCACGTGGTTTTGCACCAAGAAACCAACTGTCTAGATGTATCTTGTAGCTTCAAGACACGTGCAACATGCAGTGGAACTTTTGTGACCTTTGTGCGAATTATTGATACTACTCTTCTTTCTGAGTACACACTATAACCAGGCCTGAAAATAAACAGTCTGACATTTGCAAAATGAGGCCTCCAGAGGATGTAATGATGCTATGCCATACCGTGGGCCAATTTATCCTCTCGGTACCTCTTTCTGTTTAGTTGAGACCCTGATTCAGACTGAGGTTCACAGAGGGTAACTTTAGTGATGCCACCCTGCTGTGCAGGATAGCATCACTAAATTCACCCCCTGGGGGCCTCATTTTTCAGATGTCAGTCTCCTTATTTTCTGGCTTGACTATAACAAAGTGGGGGCTCGGTGGCTCAGTAGCAGACTGTTGGACTTCTATGTTAGAGGTCTCGAGTTCGATTCCTGTCCGGGACTACACGCGTTGTGTCCTTGGGCAAGGCACTTTATCCCGGTTGCCTACATGGGGGCACGGTGACGCCGTGTACTAAGACGTTCTGCACGTCGATGGTGCACATGTCCTCAACCGCTGTAACCCTGCTTGAGTGGAGCTTGAATAGAGTTAGAATGTTGAGAAGCTGACAGTTGCTCGTCGATGCTCGGGGATTCTCTCCGGGTACTCCGGCTTCCCCTACCCGTAAAACTGTCACGGTGACGATTAGCCATTATGCATAAGTATGTGACCTTAAACACCAATAAATAAATAACAGTGCCATAACCACCTCCCACTGCGTATCCTGTAAATAATAAAAACAATAGGTCGTTTCAATTCTAGGAATCCACATCCATGTGCACGTATTTCGAGTCTAGTCACTTTGTATTAGCGAATGTTGTATGATTTGACATTCCATTTAGGTCTTCCAGAAACCTCGCAATGTCTGAGGTAATTACAATGCTCACATTACACAACCGTGACATGAATTGAAAATACGGTCCTTTAATGGACGTTTGCGATTTTTCTGTTCGCCTGTTTTAATCGGCAGCCGCGTATCTACGGAAAATAGATCCTACGGCATATACATATTTTTGGAACGGCATGCTGTTTCCGCCTCAAAAGAATTTCCTCCAAAATAAATAGCTACAACTAACGTGCGATCTTCAATCGGCGAGATCGCGCGTTACTCGTTGATATTTATATATGCGGAAATTCCTCTGAGACGTAAAAAGCATGACTGGCGCCGTAAAAACAGAGAAAGCGGAAATGCAACACAACCTCTCTAGTTTGCACAATGGAATGGTCTTACTGCCAACTGGCACCGAGGCTCAACAGTAGTAGTATGAGGTATGTGATCATGTTCCTCCCAGTACTGAATTTTTAACAATCCGGCCACCCTATTGATTTTCATCCATGATAATCAAAGACAGCTCATGCATCTGAATGAAATTCTTTTTTCACTATTCGAGTATGGTTGTCTGACTTCACTGGAAACTGCTCAGTGGCGACCCTCCCCTCTTCAAGTAACGCCCTGGGTACATGTCATACCTGCCATTCCTTAGGGGCGCAACTGTAAACAGGTGTATTCAGAGCAAAGCTTTGTGTTCCGTAGACTGTTTTAATACCAAACCGTGGATCCTTAACCCTCCCAGAAGGCATTATAAATGTTTGAGCGAAGGGAACCTTGGCATCTTTAGGCATAGGGCAAACGAACAATAAATTCGTAGCCGCAATTTGTAACAATTTAATGATACGGCTTTTCAGAGCTGCTAGGTTAAATTACAGTCGTTGTTCCAGTTCTGGCTTTTGTCCATTTCCGAGTCACTTGTCATTGGACGGCACGGATATTTTGAATATAATTTCAAAATGTGTCATTATTTATTTATTTATTGATGTTTAAGGTAACATATTTCTGCACAATGATTAATCGTGGCCGCAATGTGGAGATAAGGTCAAGTTTAGTCCATCTTTTATTTCCGTGTTGCCCATTTTAGAGGACTTTCGCCACAAGCATTAGTGACTGGGTCTTATTTGTCTAGTACAAGAGAGTTTGTTTACCACAGCAAACAGGCAATGTTTTACTTACTGAGACTCCCACAGGGGGGAATGTATCATTTTTTACTTTACTTTTTTTACTTAATACGATGAAGCCCAGTATCTGAAACGATGTTTTTCGTTTTTAAACGATTGTTGAAATGCGAAGGTGTTCTCACGATCAAAACAAAGAAAAGCATGGGAAAAATGAGATTCGATTCCCGCTTATGGCATGATCATTTTTTACCCCTTTACGGCCAAAACAGCCAGCATTACTCGCCAAAATTACCATTCATTTTTCATTATTTTTCAATTTTTGTCCCAAAAACATATCTTATTTTGGTCCCTCATTGGGGTCATCAACTATGTTTTTGACGCAAAAAATGAAAAAGATAGTTATTCAAGAATTTTGTTTGCAAGTGTCGTCCGCCTTTGGTATTAGGAAAAGAGTTAAAAATCATTTCATCACCATTGTGCTTATGTGCAAACTGTTGTATCCGAGTCTCGCGCGTATTTCGAATGTATCATCGCCTTGGAAACAAGTACGAGAGTCTGACACAACATTTTCTTCATAGACATAATAGTAATATTATAGTTAAACAAAATTTCATGAACGAAGAATCATTTGATTTCAAAATGAATTAGAAGGATGCATATCCAAAACCTATTGCCTTCTTCCGGTACCACACACTCAAACATATCAGCGCCAAATTAGGTTGCATGTAGAACGAAAACCCATGGAAGAACCAAAACAAATGAGTTTTCATGTGATCTGGGACCAGGCAATGTCATAAAGCGTTGCCTGTCTTTTTTATATGAAAACATTTGCTATTGTCACGCAATTTAACCCTTTACCTAAAGAACCTCCCGCAACCGCCGTTGTAATTTACAAATTAAGCTGTTGAAAAATATATTTGTCAACAATTTCAACTAAACCATATCATGTGTTCAACAACGTATCACTTTCAAAAGTTTTGTGTTGGTCTTGACGTCATAATCTTTCTTGCAAATCAATTCATAGACGTGGAATGATTGTCAAAACAGGCGCCGTTAAAACTCTACGCAATCCCTTCATTATGTGAACAAGTCAAGAAAGGGGAGAATAACATGAGCATAATGGTGATGACCTATTTATCTTACAATTCTTAACTGTAGTGCCAAAAACTTGATTTAACCCTTTACCTAACATGAAAAGGGGACGACACTTGCAAACAAAATTATTGAATAACTATTTTTTTTTCACTTTTTGTGTCAAAAACATAGCTTATTGCCCCTCATTGGGACGAGCTCGTTGAGCTCGTCCCAATGAGGGTCATAAGGTATCTTTTTGACGCAAACAATGAAAAAATAATGAAAATTGATTGGCAATGTTTGTGAATAGCGCTGGCCGGTTTTGGCCGTTACGTTAGGTAAAGGGTTAACCCTTTACCTAACACTTGCAAATAAAATTCTTGAATAACTTTTTTTTCATTTTTTACGTCAAAACATTACTTGTGACCCTCATTGGAACGAGTTCAACGAGCTCGTTCAAATGAGGGTCATAAGCTATGTTTTTGAGACAAAAAATGAAAATAAAAATCAGAATTAATGGTGATTTTTGTGAATAGCGCTGGCCGGTTTTGACTGTAACGTTGGATAAACGATTAGTCGGTATTTCAAATTTCATTTTCAGACTCATAAGGTGCTGGCCGTTTCTGTCAAAACTGTACATGGTTGCCTTGAGCTTTCCCGATTCCCGTTTAACGTTAAAGAGCATATTTTTCAAAAGACCGCATACTTTAACTGCGAATTGTTTTAACTGTAACACATCCAACGATTTAGATACAGTGACATAAAAATAATGTGGCTTCATAAGTTAATAATTATACTTTTGAGAAGTGTTTTGTCCTTTTCATAAACATATTCGGTGTCTTGCAACCTTGTAATGTTCTGTAAATGTAACGAAAACAAATCGTAACTAAGACCCGCTTGTATACTGCAGTTGCAGGGCACAGTATTTGTATCAATGGTCTCTGATATAAGATGTATTCTTATATTTATGGACTCGGCACATGCTTATTATAAGATAAATTTATTAACTCGTAAATATTATAGACATAACACCCCCAAAACTAGTTTTAAATAATTTCCATCATAATTTCTGCATGTTAGTATCACTGCGAAAGATGCAGTGATTTTGCGTATTTCGGGGCTAAAATCCAAAATTTCGCACGTCGGTATAAGCAATTTTGTTAGGATTTTCACCCAACTCCAAAGGACCCCGGCACGGAATGTGGAGGCCATTCCAACCTTGACTCCCGGTAACAATTTTCTATGACAAGGCAGTCCGTCCTTAATACTGCCATATTAGATCCAGTTTTCATTTTAACCTGCCTTTGTCCAATATAATTAAATTCAATAACACTCGACGTCATCGATACATCTGCCTTTAATCTGGAAATAATTGCCGCAGGTTTAGAAATCGAATGACTGGACATGAGATTCGAAATTCACTGTACTAATTTTATTTCGTGGATCTAAAATAGTAATTGAAAAAAACGAGTTGTCAATAAAACACAAAACAAAATACATAAATGTGTAATATTTTTAGCTGGATTTAATTGAAAACCAACAAAACTAAATAATTTCAGATCTTGTTAAAATACATCGCATCTCATTTTGCTTGAATCATCACACTGCCAAATCGAATCTGATGAATTCAATTAAATATCACTTTAATAGCTAAGTGAGTTGAAGTAGTGTCTTTAACTCTGAAACTACCAAGGAAATATAGAATAAATAGGTACTAGGGCCGGTAATCAGATTTAAACCACGAGTAGGATAAGGATTTTAACCACTCGGCATGCCGAGTGGTTAAAACCCTTATTCTACGAGTGGTTTTAATCTGATTACCTGCCCTAGTACCTATTTGTTTTACTTATACCATGCTCTTAATAAATAATCGACTTTGTAAGCTAACATGTAATAGATATATCACTATTTTGTGTACTATATGGGTGAATAATTGTACAGTTGTGCAGGTGTCCGGAGATATTTTGGACGAGGCGAAGCCGAGTCCAAATATTGGAGAACAGCTCAGTAAAACAGTGCCAGATATTGGTACTGTTTTACTGAGCTGTTCTCATCAAAGCCTTACTTGGTGTGATTTTATAGGGCTTGTTTTCATGACAGAGAACAAAAGAAATATTAGTTAGCTGTGGATTAAGGAGAAAAAAAGAGACTTACTGTCGCAAACACATTATTTTGTTTACATCTGCGCCGGTGAGCAGTACTACCGGCTGCATGTGAATGCCTGATTGACAGCTAGACACATCGCAAAAGTTGACTGAACTTACCTTGCATTCTCAGTCAAATTATTACTAACAATTCTTAAATTGTATTTTAAGTATTTAATTGTAGATATTTTAAACTTAATAGGTCATTGCAGGCAGTAGATAGTACCGCAAAAAGTCGAATGTTTGAATGAAACATCGCCAAGTGTAAATGTATCGAAGTCGACAAATTGCGTCATATCAAAGGTCAAGTTGGATGTACTTCCAACTGTAGGTGTATTTTTTAACCGCAGTAGAAGCATTACACCTGTAGTGGGGTTAAAAGCTGAAATTTAACATTCGGGCTTTGCATGGTATAAATGAACATTTTCAGTGAATAATAGACTCAGAAATGGATTGAGGATTTGTTTTTTTTTAAATGTTTGAATACAAATTTACATTAAACCATCTACTGTATCTATAAAACAACCCTATGTGTGTATTTGTAATCACCAACAATCTTTTGAACACTTTCATATATTAGACCAGGGGCCAATACTTCAAATTATTCTGCTCACTAATAAAACACAAGCAAACGTAGCGCCTTTTTATGTTTCTGAGTTGGTCAAAGCGTATGCATCAAAACGCTCACTTCCCTCCCCATGCCATAACCTACTGGAACAGCCCACATATGACCTTGCATCATATGGGGGGTGGGGGCGGGGCGGGGCGTTCTTTTAGTAACAATACTCCAAGACTTTTCAATATGTTAACTGAATCAGTGAAAATGGCGCAATCTCTTCCAGTTTTCAAATCAAAGCTAAAATCTTTTCTATTTAAAAAATATTACCCTGATGTTGATTAATCCCATATTCTGTGTATCTACGTTTCTTTCATGTTGTTCAACGCCTTGGAACTTTTTTAATGTTGTGAAATGTGCGCTATATAAATCTTACCTATTATTATTATTTTTTATTATTATTATTATTATTATTATTATTATTATTATTATTATTTAAACATTTTACAATTGTATTTTCTAGAATTGCATTTTCAAACTGCTGCTATAAATGGTCAAAATGAGTCATTAACGTTGTGGCAGTTTACCGGTACGGAAATTGCGACGCTTTTTGAATCATTAATGGTCCAGTCCCGTCATTTTTATTCGCAGGTCAAAATATCCAATTCTGCAAACTATAATTGTAAAATTTTAAAAGTGTTGGCTCCAGGTTGAACTTATTACAACCAATGATGAAGTATTTGTGTGTGTTCGAGAAGTTAAATTTTGTCACCAGTACATTACCGCTATATTTGGTTATACATAGAACAATGTGATTCAGTTCGTATATTTTTCGCTAATTTCTTTTTCAATTTCCTTCTAAACTTGTGAAAGATTCATCGCGTTTCTCGTGGATTGTTTTCCCCATTCGACATTTGCTTATGCCAGAACGAAAATGCCGGGAAATACGGCATTTTAGTTTTCAGCCTCTCTTATTCACATCCGATTTCCTGTGCAACACATTTTTTTTCGGCTAGTGAGATTATATAACATTTAGTCTGTATGAATGTGCTCGGGAAGCACGGTGGCTCAGTGGTAGACTGTTGGACTTCTATGCTAGAGGTCCCAAGTTTGACCCCCGTCCGCGACGACCCGCGTTGTGTCCTTGGGCAAGACACTTTATCCCGGTTGCGGATATGTGGGCAAGGTGACGCCGTGCACTAAAGCGTACTGCACGACGATGGTGCACATGTCTTCAACCGCTGTAACCCTGCTTGAGCTGAGCCATAACAGAGTTAGAATGCTCAGGAGCTGACAGTTGCTCGTCGATGCTCGCTGGTTCTCTCCGGGTACTCCGGCTTCCTCCACCCGTAAAACTGTCACGGTCACGATTAGCCATTGTGCAGAAATATGTAACCTTAAACAACAACAAATAAATAAATAAATAAATAAATAAATAAATAAATAAATAAATAAATGAATGTGCTCATAGTGGAGCCAAGCTCTCAAGTCAACAGTTAAATTGTGTGGATAATTCGACGTTGTTATGGCCGGGAACCAGTCTAGCCCTTAAATAGTTCATCGTATACTTTTTAGACCAAATCAGATGGAGTATTTAGGTTGGTCCCAAAAGCTAACCTAAACGGTTCGCTTGTTACGATCAAATCAAATATTCCATCAGACTGAATCTAAAGATACTATCGATATTCATTTTCTTTGAATCAACGTAAGACATATTTCTCAACCAAGACTTGCCGAATCTTTGATCTCATAACAACTAGGCATGTTTTTTTACAAAACATTATTAATGAAGACTCATCGCCGCTTTAGTTTTATGACTGCACCGCATAGCTCTACTCGTCAGGTTAGTATCTTGATGTATTCAATGTGAATTAAAACTTATTTTTGGAATATCTGTAACTGGAGCGGAAAGAGTATCTGAATTTTTTTTTTTTAGCAAAGAGAGATTTCTTTACATCAAGGATAGTCTGAGAGTAAACACCACGAAAAGTGAGTCAACAAAAATCCCATGTAACAGCATCGATTTCTATTCAAAATCTGATGGCCTGATAGCCTGGCTCTCTCCTTGACATGGACAAGGACAAATAAGATGGCTACCTGCTACACTGGATATGTTGCTGTTGGTTAAAACACATTCTGTGTACAGGGGAGATAGATAGATAGAGAAAGCATCGAATGAGGTTTATTAAGGCAAGTCCAAGACAGCCGAGGTGTCATCATAAGTTCAATCCTAACCAATGATCAACATACAAAATGCAGTATTGGGCAAGCTATTATAGATACACGCTTTAATACAGGGAGGTGACAGGAGTGTCCGTGAATTCTACAGAACTCACATATTGTTCGCATTCTCTATCTTTCACGAATAAATAATTACGTCACAGTCATGAACTGTGTTCAAGCTAGGCCGAGTTTTTATGTGGCAAGTGGCATTTTTGTTCGGTGCCATATGAAGTCTGTTGGTGCCAAGTGAGAGATTTTAGTGCCAAATGGAATCCAATTAACCATGTATCGTCCTTTGAATGCAATAAGGCGCGATCTGCAAGGCTTTCTTGCAAAGTAAAATATTAATTTAGTAGTTTCAAGTATTTTAATTGAATTTATTAAAACAAATGATAAAATACATAAATAAGCAAATAAATAAATAAAGTAAATAGACAGAACGCGATGTGTGTTTGAATCAGTGAGTGTTTTAATAACACGACAACGCCATTCCAACGAGCTATGTAAAACACCCACCGATTCAAACACACATCGCGTTCTGTGTTTATTAAACATCCCATGCATTAAAATTCGTTTAAATAAATTCCGATGTTTAAACCCAAAGGTGAAGAGTCCGTTTGTTGTGTTTGAAGCTGTACTGATCAAATGGATCGGTAAAACATCAAAACAACTTTTTGAGTACCAGTGTAAATTACATTCGTTATCTTTTCTATTGGGCATGTTTGTTGAAATTCGTATCGCTATTGCTCTTCGGCTGGTGTCCATTCATGCCTAACCATTTGGTGGCTATTACTGTTAGTAAAATTATAAGTACAAATTTATTCAGATTTGCAAAACAGTTGGGAGAAACTTTTTGTAAAAGAAGTTCGAAGCATGACAAGATGTCCGAAGATTACCAAAATAAAGTTGACCAATTTAGATTTTACGAGATAAGCAGACGAGATGGCCACGGGACTGGGTTAATGTTGTTGTTGGAAATGTTTGTTTTTTTAATCTCATCTCATTTTTAGTTAACTAATGTTTTTGTGAACCGACTTTATTTTGCTTTTTACGTTTCATTTTCACACTACGCGACAGGCGATCGATAATTGTTTAACGAAAGTTGGAAACTTTTCGAAGCATAACTAATAACTCGACGGGAAAGGAACTAGTATGAACGGTGCTGGGAAAAAAGTTCCGGCTTGTACATTACCAGTTGAATACCGAAACATTTATGTCATAGCGGCGATTCCGTTAAATACATGGGTTTAAAGTGTAGTGGATGTGTAATAAAATACTACTATTAACGTTAACAAAATAATTTCACGATTATTATTTACTCACTGTTTATTCACTCCGACTAAATAAGTAGCAAATAATTTATTACCGTCCAGAAGGATTACAAAAAGATTGTGCAAGATAAAAAGATTAAGTAAGAAAGAAATGTTTCGATAAGAATCAGATTAATTGGATAAACTGTTAATTCAGTTGTCTCACAACAAAGAGCCATGATTATGGCTGTTAACTAACGATTACTTAACCCTTTACTTAACACGAAAAGCAGACGACACTTGCAAATAAAATTGAACTACTATTTTTTTTTATTTTTTGCGTCAAAAACATGGCTTATGACCCCTCATTGGAACGAGCTCGTTGAGCTCGATCCAATGAGGGGTCACAAGCTATGTTTTTGTGACAAAAAATGAAAAAAGTAGTAAAAATTGAATGGTGAATTTTGTGAATAGCGCTGAGCGGTTTTGACCGTTACGGTGGGTAAAGGGTTAACAAGCGAGAATGTGATAAACCACAAAGCCTTTGTTACCTCCCAAAAGAATACTTTGTGTGTCAAAGTTGGGTGCCTAATGCTGTATTTTTTGTGCAATCGACACTGCTGGCACCCGATAGCGTGAGCACTGGCCATGAACAGAAGTAATAAGGAATCGTCGAAATTAAAGCAAGAGATACAAAAGCACACAGGCGTATCCAAATGGAGGGTGTAACTTAATTGCAATAACATTTTACCAGGAAAAAAACTGAACCTGTTATGGACAGGTTTAGTGGGACAATAAATTATGCAACCATTTTGAACAATATTTTTTTTTCGGAATGACATTACCGTTTAGAAAACTTTCTACCTGAAATACACGAATCTATTTCTGTTTGTATTGTGATTCAGTAATTACTTGATTCTACGGCGTCATCGAATAAATTTGTTGATTGTGATGTTTCCTGGAAATGTTCTGAACGCAGAAATTTACATATATAGGATTGAAATGGTTCACACAAATCCAAATATCATCACTTGAGTACACACGATGGGGCCGGGGGGAGGGGGGTCAGTATTCTGTCTTGTATTTACCCGATTTCTAGGAAAAAAAATAAGATGAATTTATATATTCGCATTCCCTCTTTCAAAAATATCCTGGCCCCATAAAACATTACTTCAGTACTGCGCCATGCTAGTCTCCGTGTAATAATAATGCTTCGACCGACCGCTGATTTGTCGCGGTTCTCGTGTGAGTGGGTCTTCATTAACCCTGTATTCCCATATGCCGTCCTGTTCCCAGGCCTCCTTCTCTCCCCCAACACCTAGGAACCAACTGTTTGGTGAAATCCCGTATACGCAATCCTTCCCACTTTCTCCAATAAATAGAATAACGCCCTCCTTTGTGACATCTAATAACCACATCTCCTTCACTCTTCCATCCCACTTCCCCATTATACTCTCAGGTCAGTGAATCTTATTCTGCCAGGCTTATATTTCGGACATTCTAATAGAAAGTGTTCCATGGTCTCCTTTACTCCTGAAACACATTTGGTGCTCCTTTTCACAGCATTTCCCAATTTATTCCCAAAGCTGCAACGACCGCGACCTTAGCTTAAACAGCAGTGACCCCCACCCTCACCCCCAAGGTGGCATCAAGGTACTCCTCAAAATCTTACTTCTCTTTATCCCCCAGGCCACCGAAAGACTTCTTTACTTTTATCCACTCTCCCAATTTCGTTCTTAATCTGACTCCTTCTGTGACGATATGTTTACCCTGGATTATCCCCCTTCTAAGCCCGAGATATCCATTGAATAGTTCTCAATTAACATGACAATCCACAAGAGATTCAGGCATACTCTTCAATTCTAGCCACTTCGGTTCAACAACCATGCATCAACTCAATCATTTTATTTTTTAGAAAAGAGGAAAATATACTGTTAACCCTTTATCTAACGAATCAGCCGCGTAATATTCAAATTCATCAGTTGGAAAAAGATTATTTTTCAAAATATTTAAAACTCGTTCCAATGAGGAGTCACATGATATGGTTTTGCTGATATTTTTTTGAAACATTTGAAAAAATAATAAATTTTGATACAGTCTGCATTGGACAAAGGGTTAAGGAGATCTCCTCAGCAGCCGAGGAAAACTAAATTTTGAATGTCAAGTCACGTGGTTTTGCACCAAGAAACCAACTGTCTAGATGTATCTTGTAGCTTCAAGACACGTGCAACATGCAGTGGAACTTTTGTGACCTTTGTGCGAATTATTGATACTACTCTTCTTTCTGAGTACACACTATAACCAGGCCTGAAAATAAACAGTCTGACATTTGCAAAATGAGGCCTCCAGAGGATGTAATGATGCTATGCCATACCGTGGGCCAATTTATCCTCTCGGTACCTCTTTCTGTTTAGTTGAGACCCTGATTCAGACTGAGGTTCACAGAGGGTAACTTTAGTGATGCCACCCTGCTGTGCAGGATAGCATCACTAAATTCACCCCCTGGGGGCCTCATTTTCCAGATGTCAGTCTCCTTATTTTCTGGCTTGACTATAACAAAGTGGGGGCTCGGTGGCTCAGTAGCAGACTGTTGGACTTCTATGTTAGAGGTCTCGAGTTCGATTCCTGTCCGGGACTACACGCGTTGTGTCCTTGGGCAAGGCACTTTATCCCGGTTGCCTACATGGGGGCACGGTGACGCCGTGTACTAAGACGTTCTGCACGTCGATGGTGCACATGTCCTCAACCGCTGTAACCCTGCTTGAGTGGAGCTTGAATAGAGTTAGAATGTTGAGAAGCTGACAGTTGCTCGTCGATGCTCGGGGATTCTCTCCGGGTACTCCGGCTTCCCCTACCCGTAAAACTGTCACGGTGACGATTAGCCATTATGCATAAGTATGTGACCTTAAACACCAATAAATAAATAACAGTGCCATAACCACCTCCCACTGCGTATCCTGTAAATAATAAAAACAATTGGTCGTTTCAATTCTAGGAATCCACATCCATGTGCACGTATTTCGAGTCTAGTCACTTTGTATTAGCGAATGTTGTATGATTTGACATTCCATTTAGGTCTTCCAGAAACCTCGCAATGTCTGAGGTAATTACAATGCTCACATTACACAACCGTGACATGAATTGAAAATACGGTCCTTTAATGGACGTTTGCGATTTTTCTGTTCGCCTGTTTTAATCGGCAGCCGCGTATCTACGGAAAATAGATCCTACGGCATATACATATTTTTGGAACGGCATGCTGTTTCCGCCTCAAAAGAATTTCCTCCAAAATAAATAGCTACAACTAACGTGCGATCTTCAATCGGCGAGATCGCGCGTTACTCGTTGATATTTATATATGCGGAAATTCCTCTGAGACGTAAAAAGCATGACTGGCGCCGTAAAAACAGAGAAAGCGGAAATGCAACACAACCTCTCTAGTTTGCACAATGGAATGGTCTTACTGCCAACTGGCACCGAGGCTCAACAGTAGTAGTATGAGGTATGTGATCATGTTCCTCCCAGTACTGAATTTTTAACAATCCGGCCACCCTATTGATTTTCATCCATGATAATCAAAGACAGCTCATGCATCTGAATGAAATTCTTTTTTCACTATTCGAGTATGGTTGTCTGACTTCACTGGAAACTGCTCAGTGGCGACCCTCCCCTCTTCAAGTAACGCCCTGGGTACATGTCATACCTGCCATTCCTTAGGGGCGCAACTGTAAACAGGTGTATTCAGAGCAAAGCTTTGTGTTCCGTAGACTGTTTTAATACCAAACCGTGGATCCTTAACCCTCCCAGAAGGCATTATAAATGTTTGAGCGAAGGGAACCTTGGCATCTTTAGGCATAGGGCAAACGAACAATAAATTCGTAGCCGCAATTTGTAACAATTTAATGATACGGCTTTTCAGAGCTGCTAGGTTAAATTACAGTCGTTGTTCCAGTTCTGGCTTTTGTCCATTTCCGAGTCACTTGTCATTGGACGGCACGGATATTTTGAATATAATTTCAAAATGTGTCATTATTTATTTATTTATTGATGTTTAAGGTAACATATTTCTGCACAATGATTAATCGTGGCCGCAATGTGGAGATAAGGTCAAGTTTAGTCCATCTTTTATTTCCGTGTTGCCCATTTTAGAGGACTTTCGCCACAAGCATTAGTGACTGGGTCTTATTTTTCTAGTACAAGAGAGTTTGTTTACCACAGCAAACAGGCAATGTTTTACTTACTGAGACTCCCACAGGGGGGAATGTATCATTTTTTACTTTACTTTTTTTACTTAATACGATGAAGCCCAGTATCTGAAACGATGTTTTTCGTTTTTAAACGATTGTTGAAATGCGAAGGTGTTCTCACGATCAAAACAAAGAAAAGCATGGGAAAAATGAGATTCGATTCCCGCTTATGGCATGATCATTTTTTACCCCTTTACGGCCAAAACAGCCAGCATTACTCGCCAAAATTACCATTCATTTTTCATTATTTTTCAATTTTTGTCCCAAAAACATATCTTATTTTGGTCCCTCATTGGGGTCATCAACTATGTTTTTGACGCAAAAAATGAAAAAGATAGTTATTCAAGAATTTTGTTTGCAAGTGTCGTCCGCCTTTGGTATTAGGAAAAGAGTTAAAAATCATTTCATCACCATTGTGCTTATGTGCAAACTGTTGTATCCGAGTCTCGCGCGTATTTCGAATGTATCATCGCCTTGGAAACAAGTACGAGAGTCTGACACAACATTTTCTTCATAGACATAATAGTAATATTATAGTTAAACAAAATTTCATGAACGAAGAATCATTTGATTTCAAAATGAATTAGAAGGATGCATATCCAAAACCTATTGCCTTCTTCCGGTACCACACACTCAAACATATCAGCGCCAAATTAGATTGCATGTAGAACGAAAACCCATGGAAGAACCAAAACAAATGAGTTTTCATGTGATCTGGGACCAGGCAATGTCATAAAGCGTTGCCTGTCTTTTTTATATGAAAACATTTGCTGTTGTCACGCAATTTAACCCTTTACCTAAAGCACCTCCCGCAACCGCCGTTGTAATTTACAAATTAAGCTGTTGAAAAATATATTTGTCAACAATTTCAACTAAACCATATCATGTGTTCAACAACGTATCACTTTCAAAAGTTTTGTGTTGGTCTTGAAGTGCATTAATGGATCGGCTCCAAAATATCTTCAGGACCTTTTGACTGTTCAATCATCAAAACGGGGTCCGCGCTCATCCAATCGGCTCAGGCTTCTTGTTCTCTTTTCCCGTTTCACCTTGGTGAATACACACTAAAAACTAAAGTGTTAAAACTGACACTCTCAAGGTGTTAAACCCAGTCTAACTCTTAGGGTTTGATGTTAACACTCAAAGTGCAATGCTTTAAGCACTTAGACATTTCAATCGGCAGACATCGGAAACTTGAATGGATGGCACTTCCCATGTGTCTAGCATTGGTGGTTCTTCCAGAATCGTCCATAATTTGATTTGCGCTTGGTGGGTACATAATTAAAAGGACACAACGCAGATGACGCGGATCAGGCTCGAGAGTTCGAGCCTGATCCGCGTCATCTGCGTTGTTTCCGTTTAAGTGTCGCGACATTACACTTGTCAAGTGGTATTATTGTAACACCTGTCAAGTTCTGGGATATCTACACTTGAACAAAGTGCTAGTTCAGCACTAAGTAAGTGTTGAATACAGCACTTCAAGTGTAGTTTTTAACACTTTAGTTTTTAACGTGTACCAGGGCCTTTTCCTTCGTAGGTGCACGACTCTGGAACTCATTGCCAGTTCATAGCCTTCCATAAGCTTAGACGACTTCAAAACAAAACTCAAGTTCCATCTCTTCCGAGAGGCCTTCGAGGTTTCAGCTACCTAATTTTTTCTAGTCTTTGTTTACTTCAATGTTTTAGTAGAGAGTTCAAACATGTATTTATTTTCCATGTAAAGCGTTTTAGAGCGCAACCTTGTGATGTCACCTATATAAAAAACTATATACTATTATTATTATTATTGGAACGGGCTCGACGACATGGCATGGTTGTGTTCCAATAAGAGTAAAACCCTCGCCCTCTGATTGGATGACAGCTGACGTAGTTTCTTTTATGTTTACGGCTCCAGTAGCAAATGTTAACATCTCATGTCAGCACGCGAAATATTTGAAATGACGTCGCCCGTTTCGTAATTGCTTCATGAACGGGCTGACTAGCAAGCCACCTCATTTTTCTGGATTTTTCACACCTGTAGCAGACGGTGTTCCCGATAAAACACGTGACCGTTAAAAGTTGCCTTGAAGAAGGTAACTGTTAACGACCACAACAAGTTTAGTAAGCCTCTCGTGTGTCACGATGCAGTGTTTGGGCTATGGATAGTGTCTTATTTGAACATGTACGTTATTGTGATGAGTTGACGGTAACATGGTCTGAGGTTTGCGACACGGGGCGTATGTTCAACCTCGACGTTTCGACCATGTTACCGTCAATTCACTACAATAGCTTTTATAATGTTGAATTTTTTTGAAATTTAAAAACAAACAGTAATAAAATAATAAATTTTGATATTCCGTGCTAGATAATTGTTAACGCATGCATGATGGAACACTTGAAAGCGTGTTGGTCTCTGACCTTGGGTCCCGCCCCAGTGATTTTCTGGAATCCTTTTCAGATAGTAATCATCTCTGCATATTCCGCAAAATAACGTCTCCAACAATCACACTACAAGTTAGTCTCCAACAGCGTTTTTAGCTTAACTTGACATAGTCAAGATAAGCTATTGCCATCACGCGTGCGGAAGTCTGTTAGTCTGTGAGTCTGTTAGTCTGTGAGTCTGTGAGTCTGTGACGTCTGTTCACATTTTCCTTTAGCACGGGCTACACCCCGCAGTTCTTGTCTGATCATCACGAAATTTCACATGCAGGTTTGGGGTCATGTCTAGATGAGAACGTCCCCTTTTGGTCGCGATCGGGCAACCGGTATGGCTGCCCTAGCCCAAACCCGAAAACCATTAGCACAGTCTATAGGTCATATTTATGAAGGGATTTCATTGTAACTTGGTAGGATGCCTCTGTATAATGCCTAGATGAGAACGTCCCCTGTTGGACATGATCTATCAACCGCGATGGCTGCCCAAGCCCGAAACCCAAAAACTTTTAGCACAGTCTGCGGGACATGTTTAATGTGGAGGGATTTCATTGTAACTTGGTAGGATGACTCCTTATGATGTCTAGATGAGAATTTCCTCATTTGGTCATGATCTGCCAACCGTGACGACTGCCCGAGCACAAAACCCGAAAACCTTTAGCACCGTCTACATGTCATATTTATTGAGGAATTTCATTGTAACTTGGTGGGTTGACTTTATACAATGTCTAGAAGAGAAAGTCCCCTTTTGGACGTAATCGGTCAACTGTGACGGCTACAGGGGCCCAAAGCCCGAAAACCTTTAACACAGTCTAGAGGTCAAATTTATGAAGAGATTTCATTGTAACTTGGTAGGATGACTCCAAATAATGTCTAGATGAGAACGTCCCATTTTGATCGCGATCATGCAGCCTTGATGGGTGCCCAAGCCCAAAAACCTTTAGCATAGGCAAAAGGTCATATTTATGGAAGGATTTTATTGTAACCAGATGAGATTGTCCCCTATGGTTGCGATCATTCAGCCATGATGGATGCCCGAAGCCCGAAAAACCTTTAGCCCAGTCTACAGGTCATATTTATGAAGGGATTTCATTGTAACATGATAGGTTAACTTCATATAATGTCTTGATGAGAACGTCCCCTTTTGGACATGATTGGGCAACTGTGACGGCTAAAGGTGCCCGAAGCCCGAAAACCTTTAGCACAGTCTACAGGTCATATTTATGAGGGGATTTCATTGTAGCTTGGTAGGATGACTCCAAATAATGTCTAGATGAGAACGTCCCATTTTGATCGCGATCTTTCAGCCTTGATGGGTGCCAGAGCCCAAAAACCTTTAGCATAGGTAAAAGGTCATTTTTATGGAAGGATTTCATTGTAACCTATTAGGTTGACTCCATATAATGCCTAGATGATGACATCCCCTTTTGGTCGTTATTGGTCAGCTGTGATGGCTACAAGTGCCCGAAGCCCGAAAATCGTGAGCACAGTCTACAGGTCATATTTATGAAGGGATTTCATTGTAACTTCGTAGGATCACTCCAGATGATGCCCAGATGAGATTGTCCCCTGTGGTTGCGATCATTCAACCATGATGGCTGCCCGAGCCCAAAGCCCGAAAACCTTAAGCACAGTCTACAGGTCATATTTATGAAGGGATTTCATTGTAACTTGGTAGGTTGACTTCATATAATGTCTAGATGAGAACGTCCCCTTTTGGACATGATTGGGCAACTTTGACGGCTAAAGGTGCCCGAAGCCCGAAAATCTTTAGCACAGTCTACAGGTCATATTTATGAAGGGATTTCATTGTAACTTGGTAGGATGACTCCAAATAATGTCTAGATGAGAACGTCCCATTTTGGTCGTGATCATTCAGCCTTGATGGGTGCCCGAGCCCAAAAACCTTTAGCATAGGCAAAAGGTTATATTTATAGAAGGATTTCATTGTAACCTGTTAGGTTGACTCCATATAATGCCTAGATGATGGCATCCCCTTTTGGTCGTGATTGGTCAACTGTGATGGCTACTGGTGCCCGAAGCCCGAAAACCTTGAGCACAGTCTACAGGTCATATTTATGAATGGATTTCATTGTAACTTCGCAGGAACACTCCAGATGATGCCCAGATGAGGTTGTCCCCTTTGGTTGTGATCATTCAGCCATGTTGGCTGCCCGAGCCCGAAGCCCGAATACCTTTAGCACAGTTTATAGGTCATATTTATGAAGGGATTTCATTGTAACTTGGTAGGTTGACTTCATATAATGTCTAGATGAGAACGTCCCCTCTTGGACACGATTGGGCAACTGTGATGGCTTCAGGGGCCCAAAGCCCGAAAACCTTCAGAACAGTCTACAGGTCATATTATGAAGGGATTTCATTGTAACTTGGTAGGATGACTCCAAATGGTGTCCAGATGAGAACGTCCCCTTTTGGTCACGATCATTCAGCCTTGATGGCTGCCCGAGCCCAAAAACCTTTAGCATGTCTGTAGGTCGTATTTATGGAAGGATTTCATTGTAACTTGTTTGGTTAATGCCCAGATGATGACATCCCCTTTTGGTCGTGGTTGGTCAACTGTGATGGCTATAGGTGCCTGAAGCCCGAAAATCTTGAACACAGTCTACAGGTCATATTTATGAAGGGATTTCATTGTAACTTCATAGGATCACTCCAGGTGATGTTCAGATGAGAATGTCCCCTTTTGGTTGCAATCATTCAACCATGATGGCTGCCCAAGCCTGAAGCCCGAAAACCTTTAGCACAGTCTTCAGATCATATTTATGAAGGGATTTCATTGTAACTTGGTAGGTTGACTTCCTGTAATGTCTAGATGAGAACAGCCCCTTTTGGACACCATTAGGCAACTGTGTTGGCTACAGGGGCCCAAAGCCCAAAAATCTTTAGCACAGTCTACAGGTGATATTTATGAAGGGATTTCATTGTACCTTGGTAGGATGACTCTAAATAATGTCTAGATGAGAACGTCCCCTTTCGGTCGCGATCATTCAGCCATGATGGCTGCCCGAACCCGAAACCCCAAAACCTTTAGCATAGTCTATTGGTCATATTTATGGAAGGACTTCATTGTAACCCGTAAGTTTGACTCCATATAATGCTTAGATGATGACATACCCTTTTGGTCGTGATTGGTCAACTGTGACGGCTTCAGGGGCCCGAAGCCCAAAAACCGTGAGCACAGTCTACAGGTCATATTTATGAAGGGATATCATTGTAACTTTGTAGGATCACTCCAGATGATGCCCAGATGAGAATGTCCCCTTTTGGTTGCGATCATTCAACCATGATGGCTGCCAGAGCCCAAAGCCCAAAAACCTTTAGCACAGTCTACAGGTCATATTTATTAAGGGATTTCATTGTAACTTGGTAGGTTGACTTCATATAATGTCTAGATGAGAACGTCTCCTTTGGACGCAATTGGGAAACTGACGGCTACAGGGGCCCGAAGCCCGAAAACCTTTAGCCCAGTCTACAGGCCATATTTATGAAGGGATTTTAATGTAACTTGATAGGATGACTCGTTTTGGAATAATTTCACTGTAACTTGGTAACTTTTGTTGATATACTTTAACTGTGAGGGCCACATACATTAACTGTGAGGTCATATTAACCCACCCCTCAGCTCTTTAGTACAGTGTATACCTCATATTATTTTTATCATAAACATTGCATACAGGGAACAGAAATGAACATATTCCCAATTATCACAATTCTTGTCTTATTTCATAATCCTTTCATAAACATTGAACATTATCATTTTCATCAAACACAACACACAAGTTAAGCTACAGTGTCATTGACACTTTCATTTCTATAGTGTTGCTTCTACATTATATTTTTTCACGGTGCACAAAAAATGTTGACGTTTTGGAGAAAACAAATCGAGCCGAATGGATATGAGAAATGGGTTTATCACATAATCACCATCAAATAGCTCATTACTGAAAATATCGTACAGAACACGTCTAATAGGGGAATGGCGTCAGAAGTCAACGTCGACGTGGTAACGTTGGGAGTGAGTTGGTTTCGGAAGTAGAATTGAATTATTATTCTCTTATTTTTCATCAACTGTTTATAATACAAATAGCAGGCGACATTTTCCGAAAACATTTCCTGAATAACTAAATATTTCCATTTTTGTCCCGAAAACATAGCTTATAACCCTCCACTGGAACGAGCTCGTTCCAATGAGGTGTCATAAGCTCTGTTTTTGCGGCAGGAATTGAAATAAATTCTAAATTTTAAATTCAATTTTTGTGAACAGCGCTGACCTGCTTCAGTCATTCTGTTAGCTAAATGTTTAAATTATACATCATGTGATAAAAGAATCTCAAATTCGTCACGATTTAAACCTCGTTCACTAAAATCGATCACAGCCTCGATAAACCTCGGCTCAGATCGATTATAGTGAACTCGGAACTGGAATTTCATATGAAATCGCGACTCATTAGATAGAGACCCACTATGCATAAACGACTCCAATTGCACGCTAGTAGTATAGCATGTACCTGATTGTGCCCCATTACCCGAAGCTTTGGGGAGCAGCTAGTGTTGGGAGGTAACTCTTTCCTGAGCAAAACTGCGGCTCCATCCAGCTAGAGCCGGCAAGTGGCGTACTTCTGTTGCATATATAGTATGCTATGGTATGTATAGTGATATATGTACACTCGGGACTATAGGTTTATAGCAAGGGTGTATGATGGAATATTGACGGGGAAGGTTAGATTTTTCTTGAAAGTTTTGCCGCGAAACGGTTGACGTTGCCAATGACGTCGTGATGTCATGAGGTGCAGGCGACTTCATAGAGGCGTTGACCGCTATTGTCCACTGTATATACCGACGTTACTATGTTCGGTCAGGGTGTGTCGGGCTCCTCGCGCTGGACTGGTATAGTAGTATAGTTATATACCCCTGTAAGTCCCCTATTATAATATTAGAACGTTCCTTTTCATGTTCTATCGGTCGATAGTACCTGAGTTTGTGTGATTTCTGAAATAAAACCTGAAGCAGCGTGATTTCCGAAATAAAACCTGAAGCAGCGAAGCTGCTGAAGGTTTTATTTCAGAAATCACACAAACTCAGGTACTATCGACCGATAAAACATGAAAAGAAACGTTCTAATTATTTTATTATGCCGAACACAAAATAGCTTTCACTGTTAAGCGTTAACTTCAACATGCCATGAATCTTGTAATAACAATGAAGTCGAATCCAAAAACATGACGTCATTTCGAACAAATGACGTCGCTTTAGGAGTTTCTAGATCACCAAATTCGAAAATTACTTGTCACAAGTGCCGTCGCTTTGGGTGTTTCTATATCACCAAATGCCAGTGATTACAACTGTATCGTGTTGTTCATGTTATAATTGATTATTAATGATTGTGTGATAAGTGGTATAATGGAATATAAATTCTTCTTGGACGAGGACAGTTGTTAGAATTAAGCGAAGTGAAACAATTTATTTTGAACTTGAGGCGGAGGCTCAATGAGACCGGGGAGTACTAAGCTTGTGGAAATATAATTGACTGAAGTCATAACTCATATTCAGGATTCACTGAAGTGGTGAACAACACGTGAGTATTTAATATTTCTGATTCTTTTGAATTCATTGTTTGCAGTTAAAATTGAAAACGCACCCACTGAGTGAAGATGACATATTTCGTGGTAAGTTTGTGTCTATCGGTGACGAAAAAAGTGAAACGGACACGGCGCCAGCGTTTGGTGTTGAGAAATTCCAATCAGAGCGTGCGTAATCGACGCTGATCAATGGAAGAGGAGCTTACAGTTTCTTTGTTCTCATGTCTCCAAGGCAGAACGTTCCGATAGTACTCGTGTTTTGCCCCAAAACTCCAGTACTATGACTTTTAGATATTACAAACGTGAGGCATAATAATAGCCTTTGGTACGACTAACCCACCTAATGTTCTATATTATCCTATGACTAGTGTAGGTAGTATGTAATGTTATACTACTCGCGCTGTACTGAACTCTGCATACGGATCATTTTCAAATTGTACTGTATCCTACGGTATACATCGAGACATTACCATCAACTGAAGACATATTAATATTTTTTTTAATATATATTCTCCCACAGTTATCAATAAATAACGAAATGGTGACAGGAACATCTGCTGTAGACTTTCATTACAGTCGGTGTCGAAAACGCCTATTTTCTCTTCGTACAGATATATTCAACTACCCATTAAACACGAATTTTCGCGGATAGACGACAAAAATATTACTGTGAATGATCCACTAATGCCAAAAGAACAACATTATTTCCACAGACATGTCCACATGATTCTCTCGCATTTTAACCACATAACTGGCTGAATTCAAAGAAATTATTTGAAATATTATAAGGTATGGTGATGAGTTGACGGTAACATGGTCTGAGGTTTGTGGCTCGGAGCTTATGTCCAACCGAGACGCGAAGCGTCGAGGATGAACATACGCTCCGAGCCGCAAACCTCAGACCATGTTACCGTCAGCTCATCACAATACCTTATAAAATTTCAAATAAATTCTTTGCCCATAGCCCAAAACCTACATTGTGAAACACGAGAGGTTTATTTACTACACCTGTGAGAGTTAAAAGTTGCCTTCTGCAAGGCAACTTTTAACGATCACAGGTTTAGTAAATAAACCTCTCGTATACCCACGACGGCACTGGCTAAATAATCAATAAACCAGATAAACTCATTCCATCTTGGCTCAAATCGTAAATCAGTTTGTAATTTAAACAACACTTTATCCGGAACACCGTTTGTTGCACGTGTGAAAAATCCAGAAAAATGAAGCCGCTTGCTAGGCACTCCGTTGATGAAGCAATTACGAACCGGACGACGTCATTTGACATATTTCGCGTTGTGACGTCAGAAGGTAACATTTGCCACTTGAGCCGTAAACATAGCATGTACTAAGCGCGCGCTCGTCCAATCAGAGGAGGAGCATTTTAGTCTTATTGGAACATATACTTATGTCCCGATACCAACCGCAATACCTTCCAGTGATTGGTCAATGCCTCGTTAACTTTATTTTATTTCGCCGGGCACGCGCATATGTCTACTGTCGGCGATTCTTATGTCCACTGTCAAGGAAAGCGTCTCGTTGCCATGAGCAACGGTTCATCGCAATGTCTTTTTTCACTTGAAATCAACTGAGACAAATACATTTAACTGAAGTAAAATACACACAAAAGTAGCGTTGTTACGTGCAAAAAGATTAGTTGTGTAAACATGGGTAATTATTTATGAAACTGATTAGATTATAAGGTCTCTTTTCATTAATTTACTGTAACATAAACTGAAACGAATCGAGAGCATCTCGACCCGTTGATTGCGTCCGTAAACACTGAATAAAGATTTTTTTCCAATTCATTTTTACTTTTGTAAGAACGGGACATATACGTTATTCTGTTTGTTGACAGGGGACATGGTCTCGCGTTCCCTGCATGAAACATATATTCAACCTCGGCTGACGCCTCGGTTGAATATAAATTTCATGCAAGGAACGTGAGACCATGTCCCCTGTCAACAAACAGAATAACGTATAATGTCCCGATACCAACCGCAATACCTTGCAGTGATTGGTCAATGCCTCGTTGCTTTTATTTTATGTTGCCGGTCACGCGCATATATCTACTGTCAGCGATTCTTATGTCTACTGTCAAGGAAAGCGTCTCGTTGCCATGAGCAACGGTTCATCGCAATGTCTTTTTACACTTGAAATCAACTGAGACAAATACATTTAACTGAAGTAAAATACACACAAAAGTACTGTTATTACGCACAAAAAGATTAGTTATGTAAACATGGGTAAGTATTTATGAAACCGATTAGATTATAAGGTCTCTTTTCATTAATTTACTGTAACATAAACTGAAACGAATCGAGAGCATCTCGCCCCGTTGATTGCGTACGTAAACATTGAATAAAGATTTTTTTCCAATTCAATTTTTCTTGTGTAAGAACGGGACATTTTCGTTATTCTGTTTGTTGACAGGGGACATGGTCTCACGTTCCCTGCATGAAACATATATTCAGCCTCGGCTGACGCCTCGGTTGAATATAAATTTCACGCAGGGAACGTGAGACCATGTCCCCTGTCAACAAATAGAATAACTTATATTATTGTATCACATTCAAGAGAACCTTTTTATTGAAGAAAAGTGAATCACTTTTCGCCAACAAAATGGCTATCTTGATTTTACAATGACTTTTGTTCTTGTTTTATTTTTTAAATCGCGTTTTGAAATGTGTCAACTGATACTCTGCAATTTATTTATTTATTTATTTATATTTATTGTTTTTTTTTTATTCAGATCTAAGGCTTTCAATTACAATCAAAAGCATAGTTCCCATGAAAGTTTACAAAGAGATTTTATACATGACACAAAAAGAGAACAAGCAAAGTTTGATTTTCATTCATAGTGATATGAAATTTCATTTGTAGCTGCACTTTGTTGCAGGAAGCTGCCGTCTTTGTTTTGGTATGGGATCGAGGTGATACGTATATATATACATATTAATCTACGAACTGTTGGGTTAGGTAAAGGATTATTGTGACAAAACAGTGTATGAAAAAAACACAAGGTGTTAACCAGTTAGCAATGAACTGATTGTGTCCCACCTTAAATTTATTTCCTTTGTACGTTTATTCGAGTATGTATACTTGGACATTAGTTCTAGATTTCTGTAGTTTCTTAATTGTTCAATAAATCCTGTATATGTTGGTAAGTTATTTTTCACTTTGCAGGAATAAACGAACTTTCTGTAGATCAACATATAGAAGTCTGTTGTGTTATTTGATGGAGCAAGGATATTTCTGTAGCCTAAAATGATATATTCTGGGGTGAAGGGAAACTCAACACCGCACTTGTCCTTCAAATGTTCCCAAAAATTCAGAAGAACTGTTTTCACAACAGAACATTCAAAGAACAAGTGAAGTATTGACTCCTTTGTATTGCAACAGAAAGTACATAGTTCCGCTTCAGAAAGTTTGCATTTATAAAGTTTTGAATTCGTATATAATATTTGGTGGACAATTTTAAAATGCAAACTTTGTAAATATGTATCGTCCGTTAATGAAAATGGGATTTTATATATAAAATTCCAATCATCTGAGTGCAGATTTACATCCAAAACCTCATTCCATTTATTCTGCATATGAATGGGAGGCGTTGTGTACAGTTCTAAAAATTTAAAATAAAAGGTTCGCGAGACTTTATTAGTAGATTGTAACGTTTCGATGTTTCTATGCTGAATATTATTCAAAGGTTTATTGGATCTGGTTGCCGTTTTCCAAGCTTTGGGTAAATGCATTTATAACACCCTGAAAAACTGTAAATGGTGTATTGATGCTATACTTGTTGGAGACGTCAGAGAAGGTTAGGAGGCCGTTGTTGTCAGATACTAGGTCATTTACAAAGTAAATACCTTTATTACACCAAGTTTTATTGAAGAAATGCTGTCCGTTAATTTGTATTTGATTATTTAAGAAAATAGTTTCACCTAATATGTCTGCTGGGGTTGTGATGCTGCTATTGTCGAGAAGAGCCCAGGCCAAAAGAATATCCTTCCAGAAAGTGTTCACGTGTTTTCCAACTACCTTCAAACCTTTTTTATGTAAGTGACAAAGTTTGTAAGTTCCGAACATTTCTGACTCGTCAATTACAAGGGTTTTCCATGCAGTCAACGAGGTGGAGTCCAATAATCTCTTAATCCAAATCATTTTTAAAGCATGACTAAAAGTTTCAACGTGGGGAAATTTAATTCCACCATTTTCAAAAAGGTCAGTAATTGTTTTACGTTTAATTTTTTCAACTTTTCCGGACCACAAGAAATTATAAAAAATTGTTTGAATTTTGTTAAATAACTCCTTTGGTGGATCTGGTAAAACCATAAAACAATGTGTCAGAATTGGTAAAGCCAACGTTTTTATAACAGTATTTCTTCCGATTATTGTTAAGTTACGAAATGACCAATAGCTTAATAATTTTTCAATTTTCTGCATCTTGTTAGTGTAATTATTTAGAATAAAATTGTCGCTAAATAGATTAAATTCAATCCCCAAAATTTTGAATGATCTGGAATGATTCCAGACAACTTGTTCTCTTGTTGATAGTGTTTCACCGCAGCCCCGCTTGGAGCCTATCCATATAACTTCCATTTTATCAAAATTAACCTTTAAGCCAGAGATTAGTGAGAACTGTTTAACCATATCCATGGCATTGTCTAAAGAGTATCCATCATCGCTTAAATACAGAGTGGAGTCATCAACGTATTGACTTATTAAGTATTCAGAATTTTTTATCTTTATTCTATTTATATTGGGGTTAAATTTTAAAGACGCGCTAAGAATTTCCACACTAAGAATAAAAAGATAGGGCGATAGGGGATCACCTTGCCTTACACCTCGTTCTATATTAAATCTTTCAGAACAATGGCCATTATTAAGTACGCAACTAGAAATATTGCTGTAGAAGGTTTGGAACCACCTTATCATAGAGGGTCCAAAATTTTAAAATTCTAGCGTCTTTTGGATAAAGATTCATTCCAGGGAATCGAAGGCCTTTTCGAAATCTATAAGAACTAGGATGCCTGGCATGTCTAGTTTCTCACATTTAGCAATTAAATCGAAAGTTAGTCTAGTGTACTCCCCAATATAACGACCTATCATAAAACCGAGCTGGGTGTCTGAAATTAAATTGGGAAGAACTGTTTTTACTCGGTTTGCAATTGCTGCAGATCCTATTTTTGTATCTACATTATTTAGGGATATTGGGCACCAGTTTTTTTATGTATTGTCTAGGTTTGTTTCATTTTGGTATACAAGTAATAATTCCGAGTCTCTATGTAATTGAAAGTTGTTCCAATTCATAACCACAATTTAACGAGTTTATAAGATAAATGCCAATGTCTTTCCAAAAGAATTTATAGAACTCGGCGGCGAAGCCGTCAGAACCGTGTGTTTTGTTGTTTTGCATTGCTTTAAGGGCGTTTAAGCCTTCCGAATGTGATAATGGCCCTTCGAGAGAATTTTTTTCGTCATTGCTTAAAAAGTTGAGGAAGGGGTTATTTTTGTCAAAAAAAGTATCATCTGCATCAAGAGGTTGATTAGTAGATAGTTTTGATGAATATAGAGTTTCGTAAAATGATTTTTGCTCGGTTAGAATCTCGTGTATATCAGTAATTTACTATCCATCATCCTTTACTAACTTGGGAATAGTTTTTTTTCTGTATAATGTCTTTTTTCCAAGTTGCAGAAGTATTTGGTTGGTTTTTCCCCCTCTATTTTCCATTTTAATTTTGTTCTCATTATTATTTCCTGAAGCTTTTTATCCCTAATGGTTTTAAGTTCGTTTTCAAGTGATCTCATTTCTTCTGACACTGACTCATCCCCACTGTCTAGTTTAGTATTCAGAACTTTTAAATGATCTTCTATTTCTTGTTGCCTTTTGTCCACCTTACGTTTTACAGAAGAGGCATATGCAATACTTTTCCCTCTGATCATAATCTTTAGTGTTTCCCAAAGAAACTGGTTATTTATAGTATAACTTCCTGTATTATTATTTGTATATAGGTCTATTGTTTCAGAAATAATTTGTTTAATAGCAGTTACATAGTCTGGGTCACTGAGAAGGCTGTTATTAAACTTCCAAATGCCTTTTCCCCGGGGCTGTTTATTGAAAGACAGTTTTATGCTTATTGGATTATGGTCGGAGCGGTATGTGTGTGAATTTCTACATTTTTAAAAAAGAGTTGCAAATCTGATGATAATAGAAAGTAGTCTAATCTCGCCATTTTTTTTTCAGGTCCTCTCCAAGTATAACGTTTTTCCTCTGTATTTTCTAAACGCCAGACATCAAATAAGTCAATTTTTTCCATTAAGTTCATTATTTTTTTATTTGCCTTTTGGTTGTTTTTTGCTTATATTTAATTGTATCTTTTTCGTAATCTTGGGGAACGTTCCAGTCCCCTCCTATTATGATTGAATCATTACCTATGCTTTCGAGTTTAGAGAATAATTCATCATAGAATTGTGGTCTATCGTCATTGGGACCGTAAACAACTGAAAGGGTTAATCTTTGATCCTTGATGGTAGCGTAATAAAGTTTCCAGTCACATCTAAAATACTTTTGTGTATGGTGAACCCAAAAGTATTTTGAAAAAGTATAGCCACGCCTCTGCTTGAACCTGAGTGAGAACAGAATACAGCCTCATAACCCCATTCACTTCTCCAACAGTTTTCCACTTTCTTGCTCGAATGTGTATCCACCAGAAAAGTTATGTCAAATTTATCCCTGCATCGAGAAAACATGTCTGGTCGTTTATAAGAATCGGAAGATAAGCCACGGCAGTTCATGCTTCCTGTTATTATGCTAGCCATTTTTAATGAGGTTATGGGTAAGACTAGAAGTGCATGTGCAGCTACTATGTTGTGAATTATTCATTTTTCCTTTTTTAAATTTGCATTTCTGTACAGAACAGTACATGGAAAGACCTATGAATCTGCTAGGTTTGTCCCTAACAAAACCATTGCTTTTCTGTACAAAGTTGCCATTAGAAAATCTGTTAGATCCGAAATTTAAAATTTTATCAGTAACAAAAAAGGTAACAAAAAACTATAACAAAAATGAACTCCTTTTGCTTCTTATCTGTTCCTCTACAAAAGTCGAATTTCTGCACCATAAATTTACAACACAAAAGTTGTTGTTTGTATTGTGCAACTTCTTTTTAGGAGTGTGACATAAGACGGAATCTGTGGTAGAGTGAGGGTTATTCTATACACTGTGTATATATAATTGAGTGAGTATTTATTTGTGCGTGTGAGTGTATATGTGTGCAGGCGTGCGTGCGTGCGTGCGTGTGTGTGTGTGGGGGGGGGGGTGTAGGTGTGTGTGTGAATGGGTGTGGGTGTGTTTGTTTGTAGGTGGGTGGGTGGATGTGTGTGCGGGTATGTGTGTATGATCGCTGATGTGAACAAGTTAGTGTGCTATACGGGGAAGGGGATGCAGCGTCTGAAGAGGAATTGGCGGGAAGGCTCACGACTACTATACGTGTGCGTAGAGGAGGCGGCTGTGCGACCGAGCGAGTGAGTATGTGTGTTCATCTGATGTAAGTAACTATTTATATTTATTTGTATATTTATATTTATTCATTTATTGGGGTTTAACGACACTTTCGACAGCCAGGGTCACCCCGTGACGGACAGTTTTACGAGTGGGGGAAGCCGGGGTACCCGGAGAGAATCACCAAGCAACGGCGAGCAACTGTAAGACTTCCCAACGTCCTAACTACGCACAAACACGGTTAGCATTGTTTGAAGACAAGTGCCCCATCGATGTGCAGTAGCCCTTAGAACACAGCTTCACCGTTCCCACAAGTATGCAATTGGGATTAAGTGCCTTGCCCAAAGACACAACATAGTTACCCCTGGCGGGGATGAAACCGTGAACCATTCGGGTTGAAGACCAATGCTGTAACCATGAGCCACTGCGTTCCCTTGACTCCCGCTATTTTTAATCATTTACTAAACACGAAAAGCAGACGACACTTGCAAATAAAATTCTTGAATAACTAATTATTTTCATATTTTGTCTCAAAAACATAGGTTATGACCCCCTCCTTGGAACGAGCTCGACGAGCTCGTTCCAAAGAGGGTCATAACCTATGTTTTTGAGACAAAAAATGAAAATATAATGAAAATTTATTGGCGATTTTTGTGAATAGCGCTGGTCGGTTTTGTCCGTTACGTTGGGTAAAGGGTTAAAGATAGATCAAAGACAAGCAGAGGAGGCGGAAACTCGGTGAAATTGTGCGTGGGTGGGGTGGAGGAATACAAACGTCCTCGACGCACTGTATCCCCATGGTACGTATGGTGTGAATAAACTGTTTCTCTCCTCTGTATAAATGGCTGGGTCATCTTGATGAATTCTGGTTTTCCCCCGCACTCCTGTGCACTCCAGAAGAAACACTTACGCGGTATCAACCTTACTGTCCTGCTAAGCTCAAATTGCGGATAGAATCGCACCCCGAATCGAATCGAGCAGATTTTGAATCGAATCGAATCGAATCTCGAATCGAATATAGAGATATTGCACTTTTTTCTATAACCATAAGCATTGTCAGTCTCTATTCCTTTGTTTGGGTAAGTCAGTCACAAAAAGCGGAATATTCCAGAGCAACTGGCCGTCTGATTTACCTAAATAGTACACACAAGAGATGATCTACCATTCAGATTACCAAAACATCATTGGAGTCCAAAAGTAAGAACAATTTGTTTGTCATCTTCCAATCCAGCAAATACAACATTCCACGGCACGTCAAATTCTACCTCTCCCACCCCTCTCAATAATTTGTCCAGTCGGGACATATTGTCTAGATTCAAGCCCCAGATATGCATTCGCTCTTGCTGGTAATCATACACTTTCTTACGAGAATGGATTTGATGCTCTGACTTTTGTCACACACACACTCGGTCTTACAAATGGAAGTCTGTACAGTGTACAGTACGGCCATCGTAGACTGGCCCTTTTTCGCCGACGGATCATATTTGCACGGACGCAATAATATTAGATTCCAAACACTAATTATAGGAATAATCATCAAAACGTTAATTAATGAAGCACCGGGTACAACATGATGATGATTTTTATTACCTGGTAAACGCATGCGTGGACATCACTGAGCATGTGTGGATTACAAACATTCCACGACGGCTGTACTGCAGAAGCCGATTCGGACTGTTTGGAACATACATGTAGTATGACCAATTTAAAGAATCGGTAAAAATAAACCGGTATACAGTACACGTTCATTAAATAAGATATTTTGTCATCACTTCTACACGTGTATTTTATTTTCACCCACAAATGAATTCCAAAGAAGCTTTGAGTTTGAAATGTAATCTAGACTGATTAATAATACTGATTAATAATTAAATATATTATGTATAATACAAATATGCTAAGTGCCTTGTAACGCGATGGCAGAGCCGGAATGGCTGTCTTCCTGCCATCACCTGGAATATTAGAAAATATATTTTGAGTAGTGTTAGACAACAAGTAGACGTGGGCCGACGTGTATTGATGATGTAGTTGCCAGCCAGGGTCACCTCGTGTCGGAAAGTTTTACGAGTGGAGGAAGCCGGCGAAGTAACCGGAGAGAACCACCGGGCAACGCCGAGCAACTGCAGGACTCCTCAACGTACTATCTCCACACAAGCAGGGTTTGCATTGGTTGAAGACAAGCGCACCATCGACATGCAGTACGACTTACTGCACAGCGTCACCTTGTCCCCATGCGGGCAATCGGGATGAATGCCGTAACCACTGAGCCACCGCGCTCCCATTTGGTTGGAAATACTTGATCAGTCAGGAATTGAGCCACCACAGTTGGGAGACGTCAGGATTACACCCGCTTCTCCAATCGGTCATTTTTGCAACGCCCATGACTGCATATATTGAATGACCTAGCGAACAAGGGCGCAAGTAATGTATTCAAATCACTTATATCGATCAACGACCAGTCGATGAGTGAAGACTGTTCATAGAATAAATGTGTGTGTGTTAGTATTGGTAAGGGGAGGGAGTATAATCATCTACAATCCTGGACGTTTTCAAGGTTTATTCACATTAATCTGTGGTCCTTTTTATAATGCTGAAAAATGAGTTTTGCGCCTTAGTTCCAGGCTGTAAAGATCGGTAACTTGTGCTAAATGTTTCGTAAAAACATGAACATTTCCATTGTTTGATATGTGTGAGCATACATTAGTCCCACAGTGACACACACAGAACGACACACGCGTGTGAATGGGTTCCGCGATGGCACGAGTGCCATATCGATTAACTCATTCACACACGTGTGTTGTTCTGTGTTTATTACACGCCTTCACGTCTATAAAAACAATTATTAGAAGGACACTCAGCAATTCGTTTGACAACTATCAACACAAAGAATACATTTTATAGCCAACCAAATTTGTGTTACCATTTCATCCCCTGAGTTGCAATGTGTTCTATGTGCCTACTGGCACATGGAACACATTGGAACTCGGGGGACGATTTTCAGGTATCGCTAGCGATTCAAATTGTAATTGCATTGCACGATTTGTAGAAAATTCCAGTGAAATTTCGCTTCTATTTAAAAATAGTCCGTCAACGATTTTCCTTCCGTACATATGTGCGGAACAGATTTTCATTTTCCGCATAGTTTAGTGTTGCTGTAGACGGAGATTACATAGAACAGGTGTGTGATAAAAAAAACTAATGTGTGAGTGTGTAGGTGTGTATGAAATAATATTATATCTCACGTGACTTCCTTGCATTCTGATTGGCTGAAAGATGATACCCTATTTCGTGTAGTTTGCATCCACAGAACTGACCAGGCACTACACCCAGGCACTACACGTTTTCTATTTTTAGCACACTACTATATCAGTTTTCTTTTCATACTGGCTGAATAAAACTGATCAGGCTAAATTTAAAAATCGATTCACAGAGGCACAACATCCACAAAACGATCCGGAAAGAAATCTTTGAGGAAAAATGTATCGCTTTTCCATTGTTGAAGTCACATTTTTCGAGGCGTTCATTTTATTCCTTGAGAAGATGATCCATATCTCGTTTGGAAGAGAATGATCCATACCTGGCTCCAACTTTCATGAGAACGCGTCCGGATATGAAAAATCGTTTGTTTCGCAGTCATATTATTTCGCTATTTAATTGTATGTTTTAGGCAGTAAACGAATAAATAATGGAATTCAATTGAATCTTCGGAGTTTGTATCCCGTACTGACCCATTCGGTAATGTATATGTGTGACAAATGTGTGGAAATTATCAAACTGCGTTGTCAAATTTCGAAAATTTTAGTTTTCATTCGCGAGTTGTGCGATTCTAGAATACACAGTTCCGTTTGGGGGAAATGTTTTGTTTACCCTTGCCGACCGATTCAAAATCTGTCTTCTCCTCATATCAATAATCCAAGTTAGCCGTGTTTTGGAAGAAGAAAATGTTTTTTAAAAACTACATGGTATTTTTTTTTTCTATATAACGCTGGTTGGTAGAGCTGCTACCTTGGTAACAGATTAACAAATCGGACAGATGTTTTTCTTGATGGGTGTTCGATATAATATAAGGATTAGTGCATGTCTTGTCGTTGACTACGCCCATATAGTGCCCAGTGAGGTGGTGTAGTTCCCTCCGCTTCGCGGCGGGAACTACACCACCTTACTGGGCACTATATGGGCGTAGTCAACTCCAAGCCATGCACTATTCCTTAAATAATAACACTTTGACCGGCCGCTGATTTGTCGCGTTTATGCGAGGGTGAGTGAGTGGGGGTGTGTGTGATTGCGTGTCCAAGTGCATAATCACAATCAACCAATCACAATTCTTCAATTGTCACTGTAGTGTGAGATTTTTCGTTCATCCTTTCTCTGTTCATAATAATCAAAAATCAATTTTGCGAATCTGTACGACAAATGTTTTCTTCCATGGACCATTCAATTTATAAATTGATGAACGGGTTCAATCGTTGGATTAAAGATTAAACGGATAAGAAGAACGGGATATACACTGGTATTAATAACTCTATCTACTGGTATTTAATGAAACACTGAAGATTGTAGGCATGATTAATAAATTGTTATTGCGATATTATATCTTATCAAAATACTTATCACGCAACTGGGAAAGATTATCAAGTGCTCTTTCTAAAAATGTTGGAAAAATAAAGGCTTCCTATTTTTGGATGTATTTCAAATTCAGTTGTAGCACGCTGATCGTAAACGCTGTCTTTTTGTCGATCAAGTAATATAAAAGCAAATACTATATATAAAGCTTTCACAGTTGTATATTCTGGAATTATATTTTCTTTTCTATCTATTAATATAACTGACTAAAATGAATCATTAGCATTTTAAAAGATATGGCAAATTGCCAGCTGGTAAATTACCACATCTTTGAAAATGCTAAAGGTTCATTTCAACCCATTCAAAGTCATAACTAGAAAATACAATCCTAGAGAATACACTTGTAAAAGTTTTATAGTATTCGCCATGGTCTCGACACACACACCAGTAGAGGTCGAGATTTCATAAATATGATATTGTAAAATTAAGACCGAATTACGAAAATCAAACAGAATTAGCACATGATAGGAAAGATTGTAGAGTTTGGTGGGGGAGGAAAGCGATTAGCGAATTTCCCAGACCCAGTCTAGAAAGTCTCTGTCTACTTTTGTTATGACAGTTATGCAAAAGTGAACACTATTTTTTTTTAAAACAACGGCCACCCATGACTAGAATCATCATGAAAATCGACTTTCGATAAAGTTACCTCCCTTGAAATTATTAGACGAGCGAGAAATGTCCAATTAAGAAGCAAATTGTTGAGAAAACATCTTTGCCATCAGTAGAAAATAAAGCCAACTTTCCTTTTATTTATTTATTATTTATTTATTTATTTGGGGCTTAATTACACTTTTGATAGCTAGATTCACCTCGTGTCAGTTTTACGTGTGGAGCAGCCGGAGTACCCGAAGAGAACCACCGAGCATCGGCGAGCAACTGTCAAACTCCCCAACGTCCTAACTCCGCACAAGCAGGGTTAACATTGCTTGAAGACAAGTGCACCATCGACGTGCAGTACGCCTTAGTACACAACGCCACCGTGTCCCCAAGTGGGCAATCGGGATTACGTGTCTTACCCAAGGGCAGTTACTCCTGGCACGGGTCGAACCGTGAACCTTTCGGTTTAAAGTTCAATGCCGCAACCACTGAGTAACCGCGATTCCTTCCTTTCGTTACATTTAATAAACGAAAACAACAGGCAGCTTTCGTTTATTAAATGTAAAATGACACTTGTCTTTTTATTATAAGCTAATTAGAAGCAATTATTTCATAAATGATCCGTCATTACGAATATCTACCACTGTCACACATACAAACACTGATGTCTGCTTTGTTTCTTTGTTTAGCGAATGCGTTTTTACAGTAATTTACAAGTTTTTATTCTTCCCAAGAAAAAAATAGAAAATCTCACCTCCAAGACTTTTATATTAAAAAAGGACAGTATCTGTATTATATATATAGAATATACCCAAAGTAGCTTGGTGTACCAAATGTTCACCACGAGTGGTGAACATTTGATACACCAAGCTACTTTGGGTATATTTTATTTATATCATGGTCGTCAGATTGTTAAGAGTTTAAATGTTAAATAATACAATAGTCAATATTAAATTTTAAACAATGCCAGAACACACGCGCGAATCTGTTTTTGTTTACATGACGCTGGTGGGCGCTACTTCCGCTGTCAATTTTATCGCTGAAACGAAATGGAAAAAGAGGCGCAAATCACAGAGCCTTTTTCATTTTAATAACATGCTCTTTCGAGTTATGGATGCTTTATTAACATGAGATGACGCATGTTTGTTAATTTTGGGTATCTTATGCGGTAAACCCATTTAAAAACGTAATAAATAATTGCCGCTTTCATTTCACTCTTCGCGAGGCCTCGGGCCATAAGCTTAGAGAAATTTGCATTCAGGTCGAGGTCACCAAAGGTCATCTTGGATGTAAAAAGCTAGCTCGTGTATTTTTATACTACTCTTCTGAGAAATGCTTGAAGTTTGCGAAACGATGCTCACATCAGTGGTACAAATTTACTAACATTTAGAAATTTCTATTTTTATACGAAATTCCCACACCCTTAGCGTTAAATTTACTGACAGCTTGGGAAATTAAGGGGAGCTAACTTTCCTGTAAATCACTTCCAATGAAGATAATTTATTAGTGTCACTTTCACTCAGGGGCTTCGCACTAGCAGTCCCGTCATCACATGCCAAAGCATACATGTCTCGAAGGCCAAAGGCCCGAGATGGGGGAGTTTTAGAGGAGGTGACACTTCCCATTGGGAGGAGGGACCTCCTCCCATGCTCCCTCATTGGATTTTGAAAACTCCCAGAACGGATTTGGGGTGTAGTTTACATTTACTTTGAGAATAAATCATTGGAAAAAATTGAGTGATGAACCTGGACGGGTATTGTCTGTCCACTCGCCCCATTGGTTCGAAGGCAGGTAGGGCAGCTGACCCCTCTACCCCCATGCTTCAGGCGTCCCTGACTACAGCCCTCGATTTGTATGACCGACTCTGTGTGTGTGATACAACTCTAAGTATAAAATCTGGTATTTTAAGAAAGTACGTGATTACTAGCAATTGATATCTCAGTCTCTTCACCTGACAAAAATGTCACGTTGAGACGCCCCCACCTTCACAATACATGGCTGTGTCAGAACAGCGGTTGTTAGTGAGTTGAGACAGGTAAATGTTTTGATACATGCAACAAGGGAACGGAAAAGATGTAGTACAATAATGCTCTCAAGTTGGCCGGCCCATCGCACTTCGTGATTTTTTTCATTTCAAATACTTAGAATCGATTTGTGTTTCGATGGAATCTGTCTCATTCAAGAACAACTGCTGTCTCGTAATGGAATTTTCCAAATCAAATGAATGGAAGAAATTGTCCGTGCGCTTTATAACCGAACGTTTGACTACATTATTTATTTTTATTACCCACAAACTTTGACTCTAGTAACATCTTTAATAAAATCAATCATCCAATGTCGATAAACCATGATTAGAGATTCCATTTTGACCCCGGTCTTTATTACATCTGACATGTGACGTCAATTGCTGCGTGATACTTCCTAACTAATTATAGCATTTCAAACTATAAAAAGCAATTTGATTGATCCGTGTGATTTTAAATCGAAAGTAATTACAGGAGTGGCAGTCAGCATTGGACTCAGGGCTGCGATCGCCTTCAAACTCGTCGTATTCGTTACTTGGCACGTTAATTAAATTGTCACTCAGATGGGAAGTACTCGTTTGAGGCATTGTACTTGGTCCGACGATTCTTCGATTAATTTTGCAGAAATCAGCCAGCCTTCTCTGATAATGCCATTTTCAAATGTTTTATTGTTTGTTAGCAAGGTTCTTTTTTTAAAAAGAAAAAGATTCCACGAAAGTCATTTTTAGCACTTTCAGACTTGGTTCACGTGACCCAAATCTGAAAATCCTTCAAATGAATTTCGTGGAATTATTTTGATCACCCATGGAACAAAGCACACAATTCTCTAACTGGCGTTACCGTACAGATTGGGTACGTTAATTCCATAAGGCTATACAATGAACGAGACACACGTGTGAATGGGTTAATGAATATGACACGCGTGCCAGCGCGGAAGGATAAAACAAGTGCCATATCGATTAACCCATTCGCACGCGTGTGTCGTTTTGTGTTTATTACACGCCTTCACGTCTTTATTACACGCCTTCACGTGTTGACAACTATCAACACAAAGAACATTTTATCGCCAACCAAATTTGCGAGGGGAACCCGTGTTACTGTTTCGTCCCCTGAGTTCCAATGTATTCTATGTGCCTACTGACACATAGAACACATTGGAACTCAGGGGACGATTTCCAGCTATAGCTAGCGATTCAAATTGTGATTGCGTTGGATTTGTAGAAAATTTCAGTGAAATTTCGCTTCTATTTAAAAATAGTCCGTCAACGATTTCCGTTCCGCACATATGTGCGGAACAGATTTTCATTTTCCTCATGGTTTTGTATTGCTGAATATGAGGATTTCATAGAACAGGCGTGTAATACATAAACGTTCGTCCCGCATGGCTGACAATTTTGGTTATTGAAAGAGATTTACAGGAATGTCAGATCCCCCTAATTTTCCTAACGCTTTCAATAAATTTAACACTAAGGATATGGGAATTTTAAATAAAATGGAAACTTCGAAATGTTTTGGATCATCGATGTGCGCACCATTTGATAAACGTAGGGCATTCTCCTGAGCAGTAATAAAGATATTGTCGTTTCCAATAATATAAAAATGTAGGAGTTGAAATGTGCTCATTTTTTGCCTGGAATGATAAAACTTGTAAATTAATGAAAATCACATTCGGTAAACAAAGAGCCAAAGTGGATATTTACTTAGTGTTGGTATGTTAGATACTGATAGTTATTCGTAATGACGGATTATCTGTGAAGTACTTGCTTCCAATTTGCTTGCCATAAAAAGCCAAATTTCGTAACGAAAACAACAGACAGCTTCGAGAACTCTCCGTTGTTTTCGTTTATTAAAAGTAACAACAGGAAATTTAACTTTATTTTCTGTTGATGTCATAGTTTTTTCTTAACAATTACTTGCTTCTGAACTAGACCTTCTTCGTTTGTCTAATATTTAGTTTATACAATATTTATTCAAAAGAGAATGTTATATGTTATTTTAACACCGTAAATCTGACAAACGCAAATAACAGCAGAGGCGCGGAACCGGGGGGGGGGGGGGGGAGGGGGGCTTAACCCCCCCCCCCCCCCATTTTATCGCCGGGCCATGTTTTTTTTTTTGTATGGATATATTTTAACACAACCAATGACTGGTGAAACAAGGGGCGGATCCAGAGCCTCCCTCATATTTTTGCCAGCCATGTTTCTCTCGTACTGGTTCAGTTTCGATGTATTTCGGATTATTCTTTTTGCAGTAAGTGGCAGCAAACGCTAAAATGTATGCAGTCTGTTAAAAAATCGGTTAACTGAAATTGATCGTAATCTTACAGACATACAAATACCTAATCCACCCCAAGACAAGATAATCCACAGACAGTATAATTGCTGTTAACGTCTGGTAAAGCATACAGGTGAGGTCTATTTATCAGCTTGGGTGCTTAACCCCCCCCCCCCCCCCCATTTTATCGCCGGGCCATGTTTTTTTTTGTATGGATATATTTTAACACAACCAATGACTGGTGAAACAAGGGGCGGATCCAGAGCCTCCCTCATATTTTTGCCACCTATGTTTCTCTCGTACTGGTTCAGTTTCGATGTATTTCGGATTTTTTTTTTTGCAGTAAGTGGCAGCAAACGCTAAAATGTATGCAGTCTGTTAAAAAATCGGTTAACTGAAATTGATCGTAATCTTACAGACATACAAATACCTAATCCACCCCAAGACAAGATAATCCACAGACAGTATAATTGCTGTTAACGTCTGGTAAAGCATACAGGTGAGGTCTATTTATCAGCTTGGGTCGTTACGACCAAAGCTGATAAATAGGCCTCCTCACCTGTATGCTCTGCCGACGTTTTTTAACGGCTCTCAAAGTGTGAAATCTGTCAAATACATCTCCTGAAAAATCTCAAAATATCCGCTCAGATGATTGGAAATGGGAGTTTTGGGACCCTGGAATTTAAAAAACCATGGTCGGCCCGTCATACCGACCACAATCCATCGTCCGATCCAGCCCCCCCACACCCCCCCCCCCCCCCACACACACACACACTTTGAAAATCGTTCCGCCGCCCCTGAACAGTAAACAACAGAACACGTTACACCGTGTACCAAAATTGTAATAGACATTGGGTACTGTAGGGATTTGACAGTAAGCTTATAGTTTATTTGGGTCATCTCCCAAATTCGGGCCATCTCCCAAGATTCGGGTCATCTCCCATCTCGTCTAATATTTGTAAGGGAGATAACTTATCGAAAGTCGATTTTCATGACGATATAAGTCAGGGATGTTGACCTTCTTGCCAATGAAGTCCCTGATTTTCGAACTAGGATATCAAATATTTGCTTGGCAGCAACACGTGTTTCACAACAGAACGCTCTGTTTGAGCTGGAAGACATAATGTATGTGAAGTGGCCTCCTTTCACTCACGCGAGCTTTACAACCAACCTGAATGTTGTTAAACGTTACGAATATACTTCCGTTGAGTGGCTCATTGGCAATGTCTGTTCCAACCACAAGACCCGGTGCATCATGGACACGACCATCTAAAACATCTATATTTTGCAGTCAGCGACACCTAGTTCCGACAGCTCTCTTCAGTGTCCCATGCAAGCCGTCTACATGTATATGCCTTGTGTGAATATTGAGGAAGGTGGTGTGCTGTTGGGTTTCCGTATTAAGGGCATGTTTTGCCTCTGTGTGTATTACTTTTTGGTCTAGCTGCAATATTTTGTTCAGATTATGCCCATTAGCTTGCTATTAAACCCTTTACCCAACGTAACGGCCAAAACCGGCCTGCGCTATTCACAAAAATGGCCAATTAATTTTCATTATTTTTTGTCTCAAAAACATATAGGTTATGACCCCTCATTGGAACGAGCTCATCGAGCACGTTCCAAAGAGGGGTCATAACCTATGTTTTGGAGACAAAAAAAAATGAACAAAAATTAGTTATTCAAGAATTTTATTTGCAAGTGTCGTCTGTCTTTCGTGTTAGGTAAAAAGTTAATGGGAATATGTGGAGTGCATTGTGTAGATATTCAGGATCAGCAGGATAAATATTTTTTATGGATAATTTTTCAATACCTGATGAATCTAGTTTGCCACCATGAATACGATTCAGAATGTGTACACATTCCGGATCTCCTGTTTGTCTGTGGACTTCAGTCAATTCATGCAACAGGAAGTACCTTCGTCACAGAGACCAATACACCCTCGAACAAATCGGGGCTTCATTAATTAAAATTTTGCTGATGATTTGTATTACCTGGTAAAAGCATGCGTGGACATCACTACCCACGCGTGGATTACGACAAGTCCATGGCGACTGTACTGTAGTACTAAATGGTAATTCACGTCAGGAAAAATAAGGATAAGTTGTTCTTGTATCCTTCTACCACAACTTCACAAATGCCACTCGTCCCCTGAGTTCCGATGTGTGCTATGTGCCAGTAGGCACATAGAACACATTGGAACTCAGGAGACGTACTGTCGATGAGCTCAAAATTGCATTCTTGTGAGTAGGTATAAAAGGCGGATTCTAACTCACATGTACACGATTTCGTACATGTACACGTACATCGATGTACGCCTCCATAGGGATTCAATGTTAAAATCGTGTACAGGTACACGATTTGTCGTTTTTTAGGGTGATTTAGAATCCGCTTTGCGGATTCTACAGCACTGGATTCTATATACACATCGCTCAAGAGTGAAAAAATGTATGAAATTTTAAGGAAAAAGAGGTGTATCGTCTGATTTAGAATCCGCAAATGGGTTTCCCCCATAGGATTCAGTGTTAAATCGCGAGCAAAAAAACGTGTTGCGGATTCTAAATCAGCGTCGGAAAGTGGTTTGCGGATTCTAAATCATCCGTGTCTGTACACGATTTTAACACTAAATCCCTATGGAGGCGTACACGGAAATCCATTTGTGGATTATACATCAGAAATCGACTCGTGTACGGTACACGCAAAAGAGGTGATACTGAACCCGCAAACCCACTGCCACGTTTCCCGAGGAAATAAAAAAAGTGATTGATATATATAGGAGAGAAAAAATATATAAATAAATAGTTATTTAAAAAAATAAATATATCAAATCGAATAGATAATAAAAAAAATACATAAATCATGAAAGTTTCCCAGACTATTAGAGCAAGGTTTCTTTTTAAAATGCTGATGAGAGCCTACGCATTCTGCGTGAACGAACAACTAGGTCGCCTCCTGTTAGAACGATGCGTCGGATGTCGGGATCACCTAGACTTCGATCACGAGAATCATTCGTGTTTGTCGATGGAAAGGGAAGATATGGTCGTCAAGTATTTCGAACCGGCGTTCGAACGCGTTCAAATCGACGAAGTGATCGCGTTTTGGAAGAGATTACTCTTCTGTAAGGATCGAAGCAAGCCCACAGTTTCGGAAGAACTGAAATTGGCGCGTAAAAGTCTGACTTTAGAAGACAAGGGATGCGTCATGAAATTATTGTTCAATGAAGCATACATCTAAGTTTTCTCGTTGATATAAAATAAGGGAGAATAGAAAATAAAAAAATAAATACACACATAATTTTTTTATCTAATATTAGAAAGAAAGAAAAAAAACATAAAAATGAGAACCCGAAATAAATTGTATCCGACGTTACATGACGACGAGGATAAGAAGCGGAACGGCGTTTTGCCGACGGCACCGTCGCTAGAAGAAAAAGAAAGAGGAGAGAGGTATCGCATCGATCAAATCAGTAGAGTCCAAGCGTATCTAACTCGAGAGAGAGATTCTCGTCGTTCTCTCAAGAAGAAGTATTCGCGTTTCGTGAAATTCGTCAATGCGATCGACACGACACTCATCACTTTTTCCAAGGGTTTACACGCGGCCAGCATCGGATTGTTGTCGACCGCGGTCGGTATTCCGATCGTGTTAACCATAGAAGGAGTGGCTCTCGCCGCCGGATTGTTTAGCATGCTCGGAAACTTTTTGAGTAGGAAATTATATCTGAAGGCGAGGAAACTCGACAAGATTCGCGTCTTGGCCGACTCCAAGATCGACACGATATCCGAAATGATCTTGATGGCGTTGAAAGACGGTAGGATATCGGACGGAGAATACTTCGCGATATTGGGTGAGAAAACGAGATACGAAGCCATGAAAGAAGCCGTGAGAATCAAGACTCGTCAGATCATCAAAGAAGAGATGAAGGATTCTCTCGTGGAAAAGGGGAGGAAAGAGGCCAGGGAGGAATTCAGTAAGATGATAGAACTCAAGAGCAGCGATTGAAAAAAAAATATATATAATAAGAACAGAAAAAAAAAAAAAATATTAAATTTATATATAAAATAAAAACGAAATTAATTTAAATAACTCTTAAAAATGTATTGCGTAAAGTGTAAGAGAGTTACCGAGACGAGTAATTCTCGAGAAGTACGAACTAAGAACGACAGACAGATGCTTCGCGGAATTTGCGACGTGTGTGGTTCTATCAAGACTCGATTCGTCAAAAAAAAAAAAAGATCGCAAGCAAAGGTAAAGGCATCGTGGATAAAATGATCAATAATCTACCTTTCGAAATGCATCTGCCTGGTTACTGTTTCACGGGACCCAGAACGAAATTGAACAAGAGACTCAACGCCGATCTGACACCTAAATCTTGGAGCAAACCTGTGAATAGGGTGGACGCGGCCGCGTATGATCACGATCTGTGCTACGCCGGACATCCCGACACCAAGACTCGCAACAACGTCTGCGATAAAAACATGTTGTTGAAATTGAGAGGCATATCGAATCCGACCAGGAGAGAGAAGATAGAACGTTACACAAACCCATCGTGCGTAAATTTCGAAAGAGAAGGGTGTTCGTGAAGGGTTTGGATGATATTTGGTCTGATATTGAGATCGTTTTCGAGGTGGAACGAGGGCATCAAATATCTATTGATGGTCATCGACGTGTTTTCCAAATACGGTTGGATCAGAGCTTTGAAGAATAAATCGGGATCTTGCGTCGCCGAGGTTCTGAAGAGCGTGTTCGACTCGTCTTCTCGAAAACCGAGTAAATTGTGGGTGGATAAGGGGAAGGAATTCTACAACAAGCACGTTCATCGATTGGTCGACCTCTACTCGATCGAAAACAAAGTGAAAGCCAGCGTGGTGGAACATTGGAATCGAACGATGAAGGAAAAGATGCATAGATACTTCACGGCGAATTCGACCAAGAAATACATATACGCTCGGAACGGTCTGGTCAAAGATTACAACAACACGCGACACAGATCGATCAAGATGACTCCCGTGGAAGCTACCGATCCTCGAAATGAAAAACGGGTCTACACGAATCTATATCCTGAAAGATCTAAGATTAGGAAGAAGTCTAGAACTCTGAAATTTGCGGTCGGTGATCGAGTGAGAATCTACGCTTATAAGAAGCACTTCGAAAAGGGTTATACTCCTCGATGGACCTCGGAAATCTTTGTGATAATCAAAATATTTCACACCGATCTGGTGACTTACGAAATCGAAGCTTTGGATGGAGAAGAGATCATCGGAAAGTTTTACGAACAACAATTACAGAAGACAAAGTTTTGATAAACAAAACAAATTTCTTTTATTTACTCTCTTTAACATTTTCTTGTTTACACATATATATATAGGAGAGAAAAATAATAATAAAAAAAATAATTAAAAACTATATTTAGATAAAAAAAAAAGCAAGCTAATTAATAAACAAAAAAAAACAAAAATCCTTTAAAAATGACAAATATACTAGATATAGCACAAAGCATAGTGAAAGATGAAAGTATTCAAGAATATGAGGTTCACGAATATGAACCGGTAACCGGGACGAGTTTGAACAATGCGGGAGAGATAAGAATCAACGTCAAAACTCAAGATCTATTCATACATCCTAGCGAGAGTTACGTAGTGGTGCAAGGACGTCTCACCAAGGAAGATAGGAGCGACTATGCCGACGACGACATGGTTACTCTAGCCAATAATGGCATCATGCATCTATTCAGTAATATAAAATACATGCCATCCGGACAAGAGATAGAATCTGTGTTTCATCCTGGTCAGGCCACCACGATGTTCAGACTCTTGACGTATCCTGATGATTTTTTGAAATCCAGAGGACTTAATCAGTTGTGGGTGAAAGACACCGTCGGCCCTGCTAGCGCCGGCGCCGCCGCGATATTCGACTACGTCGTCAAGTCGTCCAGACCTAAAGGAACGTTTTCGTTCAGGATACCTTTGAAACACATCTTCGGATTTGCAGACGATTACAAGATCATGTACGGATTCAAACACAATCTGACGTTGATTCGAAAAGGAGACGACGACGCAATAGTGAGACTCACTGCGACCAATGCGGGTGAGATAACTCTACACAAGATATTGTGGTTCGTTCCACACGTGGAGCCTTCGATCGTGGAAAAAGCACGTCTCTACAAGATCATAGAATCCAAGAGTAAATTACCTGTGGGATTTAGAATGAGACAGTGCCACACGGCTAGCATTCCTCTCTCCACGAATCACTTCGATTAGAGATTGATGGTGAAATCCGCTTCCGAGAGACCGCGTTTCATCGTGGTTGCGTTTCAGACTGATAGGAAAAGAATGCGTCACTGTTCGATCACTGCCATTTGAGAAACATGCAAGTGTTTCTGAACGCCACGAGATATCCAGCAATCGATTACAAAGCATCGTTCGACAAGAACGATTTCTTCAGACTGTACGGCGATGCCGCTGATTTTAGAAAGAAGTATCACGGTCTAGACGAATTGATGAGCAACCCTAACATATCTCCCGGCGAATACAAGTCGATGTATCCCATGTTCGTATTCGACGTCAGTAAACAGAGTAAACGACTCAAGAGTAGCGTCTTAGACATTCAGATCAAGATGCAATTCGATAGGAACGTGCTGAGAAAAACCGAAGCCTTTGCCTTGGTCCTGTCGGACAGAGAATTACAATTCAAATCGGATGGAAGTAAGATGTCGATCTTTCGATGAGGGACGTGTGTGAAAAAAAAATAAAACAAAAATAAAAAAAAAGTAATGAGTAATTATTAAAAAAAAACAAAAAAAATAAATAAAGTAATGTGATCTAGAGAGATTGAACATCTTTCTAAATCTCATTACTTTTTTTTTTGTTTTTACTAAATCACACATTATTTTTTTTTAATTCATTATTTTCCACGCGTTCACTGTTTGTTCAAAGGAACTAGTTCGATCAGTAGACTCACCACGGAAGTGGCGGCTTCGGGATTATTGGTTTTTGTAACGAAATTAATCCTGTCTCCGGCATTCACTTTGAGAGGCATGCCGAACGTGCTAACATTCACGTGTTGATTCTCAGTCTTTTCGACGCTGTATCTCTTATCGCTCTCTACTCCATTCACCATGAGATTGACGACCGCTCTGTTATTCAAATCTGAGGAAGCCAGACTCATTCGAAGGATTTCACCTCCCAGCGGCATGGGATATCCCACCTGACCATGTTTCGATCCGCTACCTCCATTTCCAAAAGACCACTCAGCTTTTCCCTCATCTAAGGTGCCGGCCTCCTCGGCCCACACGGTGAAAAATTGTCTAGCATATTTGACTTTCTCCACCACCGAAATCAGGGTGCAGGCATCCGTCATGTTCACGGGATCTGGTAGATTCGTGAGCGCGTGTCCACCCATGTCTAGTTTACCTTCCATGATGTCACCCTTTCTCCAGACCGAGTTGTCGTCCACGTACTTTCTGCTGACTGTGCTGGAATCGAATTCGGGATCGTGACTGAGTCCGAATAAATTCTCACCGTTCATGTCGATACCACCCTCCATGGTTCCGCCAGATTGTTTGTTCAGGTAGAGATCGTCCACTTGCGATTCTAGGTATTCTTGTGATCATATCACAGCAGAATCTATGTAGCCCTTGTTGGCCGCGGTTGAGTCCACATCCGTGTCATCGACCTTCGACAGATTCAATATCTTGTTGAATCCCACATTCAGATCCGATTTCATTTCTCGTCTGTCAGACTTTCTCTGTTCCAGATCTACATAGTGTTTGGTCGCCACGTCCTTGGGATTCGTGGGAGTGGCCACGTTCGTTATCGTGTTAGAATTGGCGTTCAGTTCTGAGTGCATCATTTTCTGAACGTATCTATTTCTCAGGTGTTCGCTGAATCTCGTGTGAGAGTCGTCCGCATATTTCTTGGTCGCGGCATCCGTGGGATTTATGGGATTTGCGACGTTCACCAAACGTTTGGATTTCAGATCGAGATCATCGGTCATGGTTTTATCCACGTAATTATCTAGCATGATTCGTTCGAAATTGGTGTTCCCCCTGTCCACGTATTTTTTAGTCGCAGCATATGCGAGATCTATCGGCTTGGGAAGATTGTAGAGCTTCTTATCATTCATGTTCAAAGGTTCCTCTTGAGGTTGGTATCTCCAAACGTAACATTCATCCAAGTTGGCAACGTCATAACCATCGTCGACTTCGAACGTCTTCCTCTTCTTTCTTAGGTTGACTTTTTCATCGTCACTTCTACCAAATTTATCGACTGGCATGTTGTTTTGAGATTTTTTGTTTTTTTTTTAAAAATATATTTCAAAACGCAGTTTATTAAAAAATGAATTATTTTATTTTTATTTTTCGTTTTTATTCGATTAAAATTTTTTAAAATAATTTTTTTATCTTTATATATTATAAAAAAAAAATCTCTCTCTAATGTAAATCATTGAGAATGTCTTGAAACCGATCTCCTTCAGACCATCTCTTGAGAACGTAGAGACACAGGTGACCGCAAAACACTTGATCTCGTGATTGCACTCGTTCCGTGTTGTAACGAACCATCGATTTGTTGAAATAGTTCTTTATTTCTTTCGGCGGCAAGATTCTGTAGCTGTCGAAATAATAATTCTTCTTCCCATTCTTGAACCATGCCACCCAGTGAGTGCCTTCACCCGATAAATCGTCTAGATTTAAAATTCCGCATTCAGATTGTCAAGGTCTTCTCTTTGGCAAGGCATCTCTGGAAAACATGCCTAGAAAATCTTTGATTTTCAAATCCTTCGCCGCATTCGACAGATCGATGTTGGATAGGGGTTCATTAGGTAAGACGACACCTTCTACGGATATCTCTATTTTCTTATTCATAAATGCATATATATATTTTTTTATTTATTTATTTTATTATAATTCACTAAAATGCCATTATTTTTTTTTTTCTTCTTCTTCTTTTTCTTTTTAAACTAACTCTCTCGATGTCTCTATCGATTTCCATAATTTCGAATCCGTCTAATTCCTCTTGATTTTCTGGAATCCTATCATCCTTACTCATATCTGGAATCCTATCATCCACAATCATATCTGGAATCTTATCATCCACATTCATATCGTCTCTAGATCCAAAGTCCAATGTCCAAGTGCCAGAGTGCTTATTTTATCGTCTAACACGAATCTCTTATCGTCGTCGGCCATCAGCGAAATCTTGTTGACTATTTCGGTATACAAGTCATGATTTTCGCTTCGAATCAATTTCATAGTCTTAAACAACACACCACCTCCTAACAGACAATCTTTATACTCTTGGAAAGAGATGTTTTTCTTCACCATGCATGCTTCAACCCCTTTACACTTCTTGATCTCTTCATCTTCTAGACGATAAGCATACAGTTTGGGTCTCAAGCCTACGAATTCGACGATTTGTTTACCGCCGTTCTCGTCCTTAAATTTACCCAACACCTTCTTGTTGTCGTTCGATTGAATGTTGGACGGGTGATCAACGGGATAATTGCTCATGTCGAACCACACGGCCACGTCCTGAGATATATCTCGGTAGACGTCTTTCGTCTCTATCTCATAAACTAAACTGTCCGTGTCGGTGAACAGTAGTTTGGCTTTATCACCAAATTTTCGTTTGATGTAATCGTAGTGAAACTCGTACATCAATCGCTTGCTGATATCTAAGATGATTGGTCCGAGATAATACGGTTTGTCGAACTTCAGGTGCGTTTTTTGCATGTGAACGGCCACTAGATTTTCGTCGAATATGGTTCGTTGTTTGTAATTGGGTTTCACCACCAATTTTTTAGCTCTTTTCTCAGACGTGACGAGTCGAACGTCAGTTCTCTTCCTGATGTTTTCCATCGATTTACCGTACACGCAATTGTTCATGAGTTTGAAGAAATCTTTTTCGAAATCGCTCTTGGCTCAAATTCTGAGATTCGTGTTGAGATCGATGTATTTTTTTATCCAAGGCTCTTCGTCAAATCGAATGATGCGATGTATGTCGACTACTTTCATCCCGTAATCAACGTATTGTTAGACGACGTAGTTACTTTGTTAAATAAATTGGGAATGAGTTTTTCTTTGTCTCCTTCGTTCGGTTCCATTTGTTCGGGATCCAGCGGATAATCGTTGTGTAGACCGTGTAATTCTTCCGGATAGTTCAAATCGACTTCTAAAATGCAAGGATAGTCTCTCCATTTTTGCATCTCTTCTGGTTCCGTCACCCATTCTAAATTTCCAATCGGTAAAGGATGACTCATAGCCCAACCATACAGATTATTAGCATCCCAATACTGTATGTATTTATTCGACCATTTCGAATCGAAACCTTCTTTCATGTATGGATTGTTGGCTTCAGAATATCTGTGGGAGATCATCGAGACGCCACCTCTCGCAGCCCTTTCGAACAAGAGCAACATGTTCACATCGGATAATAATTCCAATTGGACTTTGGTGGTCTTCAACAGAGCATCCCACGCCAGACCAGGTGCGGAGAAATACCAAGCGGGATCCAGATCGTAATTTCGACGACAGACGTCTCGAAAATTTTTTAACACATCTGCCAAGAGCAGAACGTCGGTCTTCAGATAGAGATCATGATAATCTCTCATGGTTTTCATATCGAATGATTTCCACACGTTTTTGGCATGTTCGTAATTCTCGTCAGAGATGTCGGATTTGTATAATTTTGAATAAAAATCTTCTTTCGAAGGTAGTGCGGTGTCTTCGAATCTCTTTAGATCGTTCATGTAATCGTAAGGATAGACTCCTTTCCTCAACATGACGTCTACTCATTCTCCGAAATGTTCGATCGTGATTTTAAATTTACCCTTGCTCATGTTATCAACTAATTTTTCCAGAGCAGTCGACATGAATTTAAAACTGTCGATGAAACGTATGCTTCTACGAATGAATTTTGTTTCTTCTTCCAACGTATCTCCGTCGATTACTCTTTTCTTCTCCATGAGCTTCCATTTCATGAAGGAAATGTATCTTTCTTTGCTGTTCGCGATGCAATTTAATTCGTCGTGAGAGGTGCTGAGATTTTTCATGAACAGATGACTGTTGTAACCCGAGAGATTGTGAAATATCACCGGATAGAAAACGGCGTCTCGATATTTTAAATTACACTTGCTGTGAGCCGGACCGTGATACAGACCCGTGTAATGATCGTGGTCTCTGACCTTCTTATTTTCCTCTGAATTCTCGTCGAACGATTGTCTGCATATGTGACATTCGGTGGCTCTGTTATTTTCGTCCTGCAGCTCTCGCGTGATGATCATTTTCGCTGGAGTTTTGAATTTGTCGTATAACATTTGAATTTTCGATTCTAATTCTTCCACGAACCTTTGGGCCACGTCGTCATCTTCACACTGTTTTGTGTAGGTGAAGGGACCCATGTCGTGTTGCGAGTCAAAAGCGCATTTCATGTAAATGCAATAGCCCGAAGGTATGTGTTTTTGATATCTTTCAAGTAACTTTGAAGAGCGTTGGGTTGACAGGAACTCATTTTCGCAGTGAAACATTCGAAATTGGCGTACACGACGAATGGTACTTTTAACCTTCTATTGTGATTTTCAAACTTCACGATGATGGTGTTGGGTTTGGGCATTTCGACGGCGACAGCTTGATTTTCGTTGCAATATTTCTGATGTTTCACTAACGATTTTTCGCTCTGAAATGCGTTCATGCAGTTGCAACATCAACATATCTTTCCTTTATGTTTATTATTTTGTCTCGACAGTAATAGGCTCGGATGTTTAACCCAACAATAATGACGATTGTCACCATTCGAAATCAATAATAAAATAATTGTCTTTTCTCTTTCGAGATACGAAGTCTGTCTGAGAGGATAGATCGTTCGTTTTTCATCGTCGTATCCCAAGACGTTCACCGCTATGGTGGGATTTTGAGCCTCAAAACGTTCGATGTGTTTTAACTCTGTTGGAAAAGTCACTCCGGTCCAATCAAGATTTTTAGAAGTCTCCTCGTAACAAGAAACTCTATCGGTGTTCATTTTGACAGGGTATAAAGCGGAGGTGACTGCCCATTTAAAACACTGATCATCTTTATTTCTCACATTGACCATGGAGCATTTTTTAGCTAAGAAATACGGTAATTTCGCGTAGGAAGACCCTTTCAACAAATCGTTTTTAGTTATGTGAATTTCGAGTTTCAACACCTCATCGAACGTCCAATTACTACCTTCATGTTGATAATTCATGAGAGACGTCAACATCTTGTCTTTCATCTTTTCGAAAACGTCCGATAAATCTGAACCTCGAAATACGGGTTCGACATTAGATCTGAAATATGCATTTTTTATGATGCTCTCGCCGGACTTCATGTCGATTTTATTCATCACGCAATGGAGTATCATCTTAATTTTTAGTCCCCTGTTCATGTGTTTGCGAAACAAATCCAATACTTTTTTCTTCACCCGTTCCATGAACAATTTCGGATCGATTTTCTTGAACGAGGGAACCACGTCGAAAGTTTTAAAAATGCCTTTGATTGCACTCTCCTGTTCTAGGGTTTCAATTGGAATAGTTCCGTGACAAGTCATGCTACATATTCTTCTCTTTTCCCTTCGTCGATTGCTTGTCGAATTTCGCTCAATATATCTCGCTTGTCTAGAATCTGAAGTGCATCACTCATTTTCGTTTTAGTTTTTCTTTTCTTTTCTTTTGAAACTTGAAGTTCTTCAACGGCTTTTCGTTTAGTCATCTTCTTATTTTTCACAATCGAAACGTTTTTGGTTTTTTTTCGACGTCGGCATTTCGATTCCTTTTTCTATCTTTTTCTTCTTCTTCTTCTCATTTTTCACAACCGATGCATTTTTTGATGTCGTTGCTATCGACATTTTGTTTGCCTTTCCATCGTTTCGCAAATATTTCTGTATGACTTCAATTTTTTTTGATTTAGTTCTATGATTTCTGAAATGTCGAATTTTTAATAGTTTACAAATCTCGTTTAACTGAGGTACGGTTTTCTCATTTAAATTTTCTATTTTTTTATCTGTTTGCTTCATTTGTAAGAATATTTTTTTTTCGAATTTTGTATTAAAATAATTTGTTAAAAAGTTTTTGTTTTTACTCTTTATATATATATAAAAAAAATTTTTAATTTCAATTTTTTATATAATGTGAAAAATATATTTTTTTTGATGAAATTAATCAATTTTTTTTATGTTCCTTAACGTGAAAAAAATTGAATTAATACCAGAAAAAAAGGATGTTAAAATTTAACTTTTTATTTATATATATAAAGAGAAAAAAACTTTTACAAAAAAAATTTTCACATTAAAGAAAATTAAAATTAAAAAACTTTTTTTATATATATAAAGAGTAAAAAAAAAAAAAAAAAACTTTTTAAACAAATTATTAAAATACAAAATTTAAAATATACATTATTGCAAGAATTCATAAAACAAAAACACCCAAATAATCGATCATGACAGCAACACCTAAAAGATGTGAATTGAAATTGAAACGAGTCGAAACGTATAAGAAATTTGGTTATAAAATCTATAGATTACAACAACACGATCCCATCGAATTGAATGAGGTCGAGATGAAGGACTTAGAGCATAAATACTACAAATATAAGATGTCTTTGAAATTGGATGAAGCCATGCTCGATTTGTTTTACGAGTACCAAAGCGATCTGCAGAAAATCGTCATCGCTAAAGATAGAGAATTCGACAAGGAAGATTTGACGTTGTTCTATGGAAGTTACATATATCCAAAAATCTCACTCGAACTCGTGGACAAATTGGGTGGTGAGAGCGCATTCACCGATGTAAAAAAACTCAAAAGAGTAAAGATAAACATTCAACACATTTTCGAAAAAGGAGAATACGCGAGTGTCATCATGCTAATAATGGACTTGGAGATATAAACAATAGAGAGATTGAGATGTTATAATATAACTTTTTATTTATATATATAAAGAGAAAAAAAACTTTTACAAAAATTTTTTACATTAAAGAAAACTAACATTAAAAAAACTTTTTTTTATATATATATAAAGAGCAAAAAAAAAAAAACAAAACTTTTTAAACAAATTATTAAAATACAAAATTTAAAATATACATTATTTGCAAGAATTCATAAAACAAAAAAAACAAATAATCGATCATGACAACAACACCTAAAAGATGCGAATTGAAATTGAAACGAATCGAAACGTGTAAGAAATTCAGTTATAAAATGTATAGATTACAACAACACGATCCCATCGAATTGAACGAGGTCGAGATGAAGGACTTAGAGTATAAATACGACAAATATAAGATGTCTTTGAAATTGGATGAAGCCATGCTCGATTTGTTTTACGGGTACCAAAGCGATCTGCAGAAAATCATCATTGCTAAAGATAGAGAATTCAACAAGGACGATTTGTCGTTGTTCTATGGAAGTTACATATATCCAAAAATCTCACTCGAACTCGTAGACAAATTGGGTGGTGAGAGCACCTTCACCGATGTAAAAAATCTCAAAAGAGTAAAGATAAACATTCAACACATTTTCGAAAAAGGAGAATACACGAGTGTCAACATGCTAATAACGGACTTGGAAGTATAAACAATAGAGAGATTGATTTTTTTAGCGAAGAAGAAGGAAAAAAAAGTAATGAGATCATCTTTAGATCCCATTACTTTTTTTTTTTGTTTTCCTTCTTCACTATTACCCATATAATATAATAACGTTTCCTTTTTTCTTACATTTCAGCATAGATTCTTCTTTTCTTTTTTCTTTTTTGTGATATGCTACGTTTTTATAACAACACATTTGTTTATAAGAATCATAATTATGAATGAATGGTGTGCATCTCTCGGTAACACTCGCATCATTACCATTCTCTTCAGAAGATAGTGGTGACGGTGGAAAACGTCTCATTCTTTTAAATTTCAACCGCATATCCCGATCTTTATTTAACTCTTTTATTATTCCTTTCCTAAGATATCCATCATCGTCTAATTGTTTCTCCACCTTTTTATCCATTTTATATATTATTTTATACTTTCTATGATTTATATTTTATATAATTATATAATATTTATATTATAATAACATATTCAAAATCGGTATATTCTTAAATGGCGAATTCTCACCAAGCAACAAACCCTTGCCGAATCGCTCAACGTTCCATCCACTCTTCAGATAGAGACCGTTTCCACTCAAAGAGTTGTCACCTCTAACAGATTCTAGATACAATCCTTTACCGCTGTCGTCTACGTGGATGCGACACACGGCTCCTCCCTTCTTCAAAAACAGTCCGCTGCCAACCATTAATTTCTCAATTGCCAAACTCGCGAGTCCCGTGAGAGCTCCCACACCGAGAGTCTTTCCGAGAAAGGGTAGTGCCTTTGCGGCGAAGGGTAATGCTTTTGCGGCGATTCCTGACAATAGTGGTATGAAACCACCTTTCATTCTCAAATTGTATCTCAACTGAGCGGGACTCAATCTCACTGTCAACCCTCTTCCATCACGAATCGCTTTCTCCATCCTTTTGATTCGACTTCTGGTCCAGGCAATCGAATCCTAACCGCCTCTCGTCAGATCTTCGTGAGTGAATTTGAATTTCACCGCCTCGCCTCGAGTTCTTAACGCTCTCTCAAGTTTCTTCCTCTGTCCTGCGGATATGTTCATGTTTTTAGTCACATATTCTGTCATAATTCTTTTTTTTAAATATATTTTCTCAATTGTTTTCTTGTTTTAATGATAATTATTTATATTAAATAATTTTTGTAAAATTAATATTGCGTTTATTTTATTTTTGTTATTTATATATATATACACAATATTTTTTTTTTGCTTTTATATTTGTCTTATGTGAAATCGTATCGTCACCCTCTCTCTGCGAAGATCTAACAGTTCACCATTTTGATCCATCAACGTGGTTTTGAGACTATACAACGTGTCTAAAATCACTGGTAGATAAACTAAATTTCGAGGTCTCTCCACGATCTTATAACCCGGTGACACGTTTGGAAAGAAGGAATAGATCGTCGGTTGAGCACTACCATTCACGTAGATTCCAGCAATCACATCCACGTTCACCAAAATGCTATTGACTGCGAGAATGTCGACCGTATTTTCAGATGCCGCGTGGTCTCAATACATCTTTCGATCGAATCCCAACATCTTGCCTATAGAATCATCCGTGTTGAAATCCACTCGAAAATTATCTTTCAATTCCAACATCATCTGTAAGGTATTAGGATTGGGACCGAGTCTGATCTTGTTGCTTCCCTTTCCATCTGTCTTCATTCGCGTCTGAATGTAATTGTTCAAATCGTCTGTGTCGTAACTTCCTTTCGGAATTCGACTCTCCAACCAATCCACTCCGTCGGAATACTTGAACGAGTTATTCTTTTCGGTGACATTGGGAAAGGAATAATAAGTCTCCAGATTCACCAACGCCATATCGTATCTTTTCTCTCTATTCAATTCGATGGAAGGTTCGAATTTTGTAGCGAATCGAGTCGAATCGCCACTCACCACGATTTGAATGGATTGTTTTGCAGCCGTTTTCTCAGCTATCCGTTCTAACAATTCTCCTTGTTCGAACATTATATTTTAATTTTATTTTTTATTTTTTCAAAACTAATTATTTGAAGATTTATTATTTTCTAATTTTTTTTTATTTTCACGCTCTATCTTATTATCATCAGAAACATAAAACTTGTCGAATTCGCACCGATATTTTCCACGATTAAATTCACTTGTCAAATCGATCACAACGAAATTGTAAAGTCCTCCATCCCAAACCCTCTTGCAGAATCTCCTGAATTCCGCCACGCTCATGTCGTTTGCGACGTGATCGCCGTAGATGTGATTGAGATTCTTGAGATCTTGGCAAAAGAGACATAGAAAATTAGCGTTCTCCCTTATCGTCTGACTGGGCAATCGAAAATAATCGACAGGTAGAAACAGTCCACGTTGCTGTGTCGACCCCTAACGTAATACGATTTGCATCGGTTCTGTCCCTCTAAAAGCAGATCGTCGAAAATCATGAAATTCTTATCTTCCGATTTCAATTCTCTAGGATACGGAACATCGCTAGCGTTCTCATAAAATCGACACTCGACGTTCGAAGATGCATTTCTCTTCATCAGTTCCATCGCCACACCGTCCAAAATGGTTGAAAGAGGAGCTTCACTTTTGTCGAATTCCTCCCTACTGTCAAAGATTCTGGCTATGACGTCCTTGGGCAATCTACGATCCATACACTCTCGAAGCAATCTGTATTCGGGTTGAAACAAGCTCTTGCCAAACACAAACAATCTATCATAATGCAACCAGTCGGTTCGGGACAACAGATTCATCAACAGATTGGTCTTTCCACAATTCGATTTTCCCACTATCAAGCCTCTTATGCTTTTGGGAAAGAACTCATTATTCGACCTCTTGATCACGGCGTCGTTCCAAGACATATCTTTAATGTTCATCTTTCTTTATTTTGTTTGTTTGTTATTTTAGATTCTTTCAAACACAATTTTTATGTTTTTTTCAAACTTAGTTGTTTTAATATTATTATTTATTTATATTACACCGTCACGAGTTCTCTTCAATCCGGATCCACTCGTCATTTTGGCTAAATCTTGTATGGGTACCACAGCATCCTTAAAATCTTTCCAACTTTTCGACGTTCGCTCTAACGCAGCTTGCTTCACTTGTTCAACTTGTTGATCAACGCGTCGGCTGCCCTCTTGCCAGCCACAGAAGCTATCCTACCACTGGCTTCAGAAGCGGCTTTCTTACCAGCATCCAAAGCCGTCTTCTTACCGACCTCAAATGTGGTCGATGCGAGTTTTCTACCCGCATCGCTCATGAACGCTCGCATTATAGAATCAATGATGCCAGAACCGCCTTGAACGTAAGTTCTGACGTATCCCCTGTTCTTTATCACCAACATATTTTTATTTTATAATATATTTTGTTTTTTCACTGGTAAATCGTTTGTTGTTTAAATACTTTTTATTTATTCTAGTATAAAAATTTACTGTTTTTTATTTTATATATTTTTGTCTGTTTGTTTGTTTCTCTCTACATATTATATATACATCAATCCTTCAATTCGTTCATCAGCCTTTTATAATGGTTTTTATTCAAAACCTTCTGTCTTAACAATTCATCAGATATAGTAATTATTTCATTATCTAACACTGTGTTACCAGCGTGTCTACTCGCCATCAACAATCTCAATCTCTGAGACAGAGCATCAGAATCGCTCGGAAGAAAAGTAGTTTTCACCCCTTTACCAGTCACCAATTCAACATACTTCTTATGCGAATCCCATATGGGTTTCACCACTTTCGTCCACTTGTAACCTCTGTTGGCTTTGGGTCTAGTCTCTCTGGCATCGTTATTTCTCAGCATGGCGTGGGTCTGAACCAGAATGTCGCCGTAATTGTCGAAATCCTGTTCTGTGTAATCTCTATGCTTATCTCCAGGCTTGTTGAAAAGGAGCAATTTGTGCAGTCCATCAGTTACTTTATATTTATTCGAACTGACAATTAAATCTTCATCATCCATTTCCACTTCTGTGTCGCCTACAAAAGTTCTGCCCTCAGAATCCTTATAAATTCCATACAACAGATCTCTCTTACCGCCATCCTCGGACGACGCGACGCTATCAGTGGCGATAGTGGAAGCTGTATCATTGCGCACGTCGGTTTGAATTCCTGTGGGAACGTAATCCGGTGTAGATTGAAAGGAATATCGATTTCCAAAACTACCGGGCAACGAACCCATTCTCAAAGAACTCTCTTTTATGGGTCTCAATTCTTCGACTATCTCCTTCTTGCTTTGCTCTTGAACCTCCATCACGGGTTTAAATATTTTTGTGGTCTCGCGTCTGAGATCCATCTCTCCGAGACGTCTGCTTCTGTCAGCCGATTGAATGCCCTTCTTGGCACGTTCATATTCGCCTAAAATTTGATCTCGGCGTCTAGAATCCATCTGTAAAAACATTTTTTCGTTTTTAATTGTTAATGTTCCTTTGAGTATGCTAATGTGAGTTATTTATTATTTTCAAAATTAAATGTATAATTATTTTTTTATGTTTTAAGTTAATAAATATCTTCTGTCTTTAATATAATAACTAAAAAAAATTCATATCTCAACTCAGTATTGAACTGGGAAAACTTGAAAAAGTTTGAAAAGTTTAAGCACATGACAAACCGGTTTCTGATTTAACGCATTTGAGAATAATTTACGTTTGTTAAAAGGAATTTCATTCATATCAAACCATTCACTCAATGTCCAATTGAGAGAGAACTTTGAAGACAGTTTAAAAAAAATTTAGCACATAAAGAAACCGGTTTCTAATTTAACGTTAAAAGGATTTCATTCACATCTCCGAACATTATCATGAATATATTAAAAATTTACCACTCAAACCTAATTGAGTGGAAAAATGCGTTTTATTATCCATTATTAAAACGATCCATTAAAAACGAAAACCTTCATTCACACCACAACAAAAACATGAGTGTCAATTTGATCAAACATTCCATAAAGTATTTTATTAAGATTTACTTCACAAATTAACAGTGACAAAACGTGAACGAACGATTTTTTACCTCTGATTTTTTTCTAAACTCAATTTTTTTCGTTACATTGAAACAAAACATAAATGTCTATTTTTACAGATCATATTTTATAGTCGACTCTTTTGAACGAATGCCGTTCATTCACGCGACTCTTTTGAACGAAAACCTTTCATTCACGCCAGAAACAAAAAAAAACTGACACTCATATTTATAGTCGACTCTTTTGAACGAAAACCTTCATTCACACCACAACAAAAACATGAGTGTCAATTTGATCAAACATTCCATAAAGTATTTTATTAAGATTTACTTCACAAATTAACAGTGACAAAACGTGAACGAACGATTTTTTACCTCTGATTTTTTTCTAAACTCAATTTTTTTCGTTACATTGAAACAAAACATAAATGTCTATTTTTACAGATCATATTTTATAGTCGACTCTTTTGAACGAATGCCGTTCATTCACGCGACTCTTTTGAACGAAAACCTTTCATTCACGCCAGAAACAAAAAAAAACTGACACTCATATTTATAGTCGACTCTTTTGAACGAAAACCTTCATTCACACCACAACAAAAACATGAGTGTCAATTTGATCAAACATTCCATAAAGAATTTTATTAAGATTTACTTCACAAAATTAACAGTGACAAAACGCAAACGAACGATTTTTTACCTCTGATTTTTCTAATTTTTCTAAACTCAATTTTTTTTCGTTGCATTGAAACAAAACATGAATGTCTATTTTTACAGATCATATATTATAGTCGACTCTTTTGAACGAAAACCTTTCATTCACGCCAGAAACAAAAAAAAACTGACACTCATATTTATAGTCGACTCTTTTAAACGAAAACCTTCATTCACACCACAACAAAAACATGAGTGTCAATTTGATGAAACATTCCATAAAGTGTTTTATTAAGATTTACTTTACAAAATTAACAGTGACAAAACGTGAGCAAACGATTTTTTACCTCTGATTTTTTCTAATTTTTCTAAACTCAATTTTTTTCGTTACATTGAAACAAAACATGAATGTCTATTTTTTACAGATCATATTTTATAGTCGACTCTTTTGAACGAAAAACCTTTCATTCACACCAGAAACAAAAACTGACACTCATATTTATAGTTGACTCTTTTGAACGAAAACCTTCATTCACGCCAGAACAAAACATGAGTGTCAGTTTTACTCTCATCGTGGCAGTGGGTTTGCGGGTTCAGTATCACCTCTTTTCCGTGTACCGTACATGAGTGATGTATAATCCGCAAATGAATTTCCGTGTACGCCTCCATAGGGATTTAGTGTTAAAATCATGTACAGACACGGATGATTTAGAATCCGCAAACCACTTTCCGACGCTGATTTAGAATCCGCAACACGTTTTTTTGCTCGCGATTTAACACTGATTCCTATGGGGGAAACCCATTTGCGGATTCTAAATCAGACGATACACCTCTTTTTCCTTACAATTTCATACATTTTTTTCACTCTTGAGCGATGTGTATATAGAATCCAGTGCTGTAGAATCCGCAAAGCGGATTCTAAATCACCCTAAAAAACGACAAATCGTGTACCTGTTCACGATTTTAACACTGAATCCCTATGGAGGCGTACATCGATGTACGTTTACATGTACGAAATCGTGTACATGTGAGTTAGAATCCGCCTTTTATACCTACTCTTGTGCCAGCATAAATCATATCAAAAGTAATCTGGTTATTTGTTTCCTAACAAACCTTAACATTTAAAGGCCTATTTCAGGCCATGACATGCCATCGTTTGGAGGTCCTGTTGACAATCGACAAATCACCTGGGAGGTGATTTCTAATCAAGCTTGGCTGCCCTTTAAAACATGAAGATATTAACACAATTAGTGGAACTGCGCGACGTAATCATAAGCAACGGCCGTGGTGAGTCTTCTTTCCTCATTGTAATGTCATCAACAGTTCGGATAAATCAAGTCTCGTTTGAGCAACATTTCGTGTGTTGATTCACAAAAATGGATGCTTATGAAACATAAAAGATGGGCTATTTAAAGGCTGGACTGATCCCAGGCCATAACAGCGTCAACCAACTTCTTACAGAATTAGACTGGTGGCTGGAGAGCATGAATAATCCGCTGGGACAAGATGTACCTCTGTATAGATCGTGGCCAGTGAAATAAAAAGCACGTGATAAACTGCTTCCTGAGTGGACATCTCTCTGTGTGTCAGAAAAACATTACCAAGTCTTCACGGCCTCTCCTTGACATCACCATTTGGTAACTCTTTGGTAGCTTGGTAGCAACTAATTCGTATTCGTCTCAGATTTACAAAGGTGGGGGTATTAATGGATCGTGAACAACTAAAATGTTGCAAGTACAGGGTACTTCCGAAGCCGGTAGAACTTTGTAGGCGAATCCATGTTGTCAATGTCCTGCTTTATGTATTTCGATCCATGCAGTTGACGTCGGCCTTGAATAATTTCACACAAAGAGAAATCAAATAACTGTTAGCGTGATAAAAGATGTTACTGTCCACACCCTGTGGATATTGGAGAGGATTTCCATTTTCATCTTCTGATATGCTACTGGTGCAACTCTAACCGCCTTGAAAATCTGACATGCATCATCATATCTTAACAGGTTCTGTAAAGTTTCTCGGTTGTCGAAATCACCTGTAATGATATGACTTCCGCTGAATGCCCTAGGTGGGGCTTTTCCTCTTTACTTTGATGATTTTTTTCTATATGAGTTTATCGTCTGTGGCGTATTGTGCAAAGAAGAGATACTCGAATTAGATGTCTTTAATCATCAGTCTAGCGTGGCTATATCTCCCCTTCGGGATGGCTGTCTGTCTAACTGCAGATAATCCATGCCTGCCTGAAGGGAACATGCCAAAACCTCGCATTTTCATCGTTCAGCATTCTCTCGGTTCGCCATCCATCTCCTGGGGCAGTGGTGACCGTCTGTCCTTCTCCTGGGGCAGTGCTGACCTTCTGTCCTTCGGTAGAATCCCACCCTCTGGTTGCAAGCATCTACATATACAGGATAGGTTTGATGCGAATTCTGTACTTTTGAATGTTGTCAGCAATATTGGGATTGTGTCCTTTTTATGACGTGGTGTTGACTGTCTGTTTCTCCATTTCATGTTCTCGTATGTTCTGACAGAGATATTCTTTTAACCACATTTCTCTCACTGTCAACAGCGTTGTCTTTCTTTTCATTCTTATGACTGAAATTTCCGTAAGATTGTATTTTTTTTCTTTCATTCTCTGTATTCTTCCTGTGCAGATTTACTTCCTTTGACCGTAATGATCGTGCTTCTGCTTTCCGTTTCCCACCTTCCTCAAGGACTTTTGGAAGATGACATAGCTGCTCGAACCAAATCGTTTGTTGGTTTTTTTTCTCTTTCGCGATGCAACAAATCTGGATGTTGTGCTTCTCTTGACGCTGATGTCAATAATTTCTTGGATCCCGTTGAATTTGGAAAATGCGCCCTTCTCTTCTTGGAGTTTTGCAGTTTTACTTCCTCTAAGCCCAGTGACCGTGTGACTATTTTTTTGCTCTCTTGATCTTCGACTTTCTGTTTGTTTTTAACGTCTCCTAGATGTGATCTCCGCATGTTTAACATGATGTCTTTGCACTATTGTCATGTAGTTTTATTTCCGTCTCGCAGCTGCTCTCTCTCTCCCTCAAATCTGTTGATTTACATCTCCCTACAATAGCATTTCTCACACAGTCTTCGTGTAAATCACTGTTTTCGAAGTAGAAGGATCAACTCCGCCTTAAGGAAAAGTTCAAGAAGGGTCACAACTCTGGCGAGGAAATGTTTACAGAACTACATATACCAAGGGACAACCAAATTCGGTTATACACAACCGAGAAAGTTATATGGTCGTACGGAATCACTGTTTTCCGAGGCTAGTAGGGGGGGGGGGGGGGGTCACAACTCTGTCGTGCGGAAACCCTATTTTTCAGGTCAAAGAAGGCCACAACTCTGGGGAAAAGTAAGGACAGAACCCATATGGAGATCCTTTCCCCCATGTTGGTCTATCAGTTTACCAAAGCACAACCAAACTCGATTATCAACACGCGGACGAAAAGTCGAAATAAAATATTTGTACGGCCTGACGGACGGACGGACGGACGGACGGACGGACGGACGGACGGACACGGGCGGACAGCATTTCTACCGCCGATGTACTAGTGAGGTGATTTTAGTGTTAGGTATGGGGAAAATTGCGCACCTCAAAAGTGGGTTTTTCGCACCTCACAAGTTAAAAAAAAACCTCACAAGCGAGTGGTGTACTAACGGTTTTATCCCCCAACCTCACAAGTAACGACTGTATACCTCACGGTCACCTCACAAGGCCATTTGCGGTGGTCCGGTTGGACGGACAGGTAATCAAACAATGGTCACGATTCTGATAGGAACGCGCGGATAGACTTCCACAAAACTGGTATATCTGCATACGAAAGGACAATTCGCTTATCCACACCCTAGCTATAAGGCGAAATGTTTGTATTTAACGGCCGACCTGCCGGCTCGACTGGTGGTCTGAGGCTTTCCATAGATAACCCAGAATCATAATAATATGTATATGATACTATCAACACTAACACAGAAGGTACGATAGTCCGTCTGGAATTTTTTTAGTTCAATAAGTGCCACAACTTTCACAATAGTGATAGTTGTGTGGCCCTTATTGAGCTTAAAAGGCAAACTGTTTGAACAAACGGCAAGAAGTACAAAATGTTTCTACAGACGGCAAGAACGTGCGAATAGAACTCGTCCTGCGTGGAGATCCTTCCTTGATGCAGTTCCTATAAAAGATCATAAGCACTGTTTTCTAGGCACATAATAAAAATCATTGCGATTTTTGTAAGTATTGCAGATCGGTTAATAGTGAAGACCAGGTATGGCCGTTACATTAGATAATGGTAAAGAAGCATTGCCGGAGGAACTGGAGGAACTGAAACAACCAGTCATTAAGAATTTATAAAGAACTGGCCCCAAAGATGTAGGTGTAGCTTCAACTTCCGTTGTTCTAAAATTGAACAAGAACTGCAATTATATAACAATAATATATTGCAATTTATCAAACTACAAAGAAATCAGGAAGTGTTTCAAAATTCGTGAATCACCTCTCGTAAATTTACAGCAAGCTGTGGATGAAGATGATGTGAGTTGGGCGGCTCAGTGAAACAGATAATGTTCGTTTGTTCAATCCATCATTTGGCATGTGGTGACGGCCAGTTAAATTGTTTTGCTGGCCCAGGCCGAGGGGTAGTGAATGTGGGATTGGAGTGACAATCAACATTTTTTTCTAGTTGAGACACTTTTCATCTGGATTGGAATTTGGGTAATTGATTCGTTCTTGTTAGTAATCATACACTTTCTTACGAGACTACAATTGTTACCTGGACTTATGTCAGAAACACAGTCGGTCATGAAATGGACAGGTACGGTTCCGGATTCGAGCAGTTGGGGACCGCCATGACTTGTTTGGACTATAGCGCGTGTTAAGAAAGTAAAAAGTTGCGTCACAACTACTACATGCACATTTTATTCACGATTAAATTTCTAATAAGTCAATTATTTTTTAACTATAATTTCGACTGACTAAAATTTCAACTACATCACAAAGGCATGCCTCAGATGGATGCATGCCTTGACGATGTAGTTTGAACAGTTTAGCCGTCGGGAGTTGGGTCATCACAATCGGGACAAGTCAGGTCAAGTCAATCCGTCCTCCTTGTAGCTGGGTTCAGATGATTGAATTAAGATGATTGAACGTCGTCACTAAATTCATCCGATTATTCCACAACCATTTTTATCCGTGGTTAATTCATCATACATGCCGAATAAAGGGGCGTGAAGCTTTATATCTTAGACATTTAGCGATCATTCAAAAAATATTCTAATTGATCCGCCACCCACCCCCAGCATCATATACAACAAATCAGGGTCAAACTAAAGGCCAAAAGGTCATCACATTTCAAATTGGTTATGGATTATAAATTTCCGTTCCAATTGCACGAAGATCATCAGGATTGGCTCAGAAGTCCTGAGATATGAGTACTATCGCTTTTGCCTTAGATACACACTTACAAAGCAGTTTTATCTTAAAGCACATGCTTTTAAAGAAAGTGGCAATGACACTGCAGCTCAACTTGTCCAAAAAGAGACTGAACTAAATAGAAAGCTCCAGTAATGCCAAGTCCTAAGTCATTCAATCATGTTTCTACAGAAAAGACGTGAAGCCAATGCCACATATGAAATCTTCCGAAAAAGATCGTGTGAGGAATGCTACTTGAAGGGTGTACTAATGGAATTGTTGACAATTTATATGCCAAATCCAAGAAGGCCGATGGGGACCATATTTTTCAACGAAATTCAAAACAATTTGATAGCTTGCGTGTAGACATCACACCAAAACTAGTTAGGAAATTTGAATAAGCATCGGCTGAGAGATGTGGCCTGTTAGGGTTGCTAATGGAATTATTGACAATATATGTGCCAAATCCAAGACTGCTACTGGCGGCCATGTTTTTCAACGAAATTCAGATAGCTTTGATAGGTCCCATCTAGATATGGCACCAAGGCTACAAATGAAACTTGAAATGGATCGGGTGAGAAATGTGGCCCGTAGGGTGTGCTAATAGAATGAATTGTTGACAATGTATGTGCCAGTTCAAAGATGGTCGCTGGCTGCCATGTTCTTCAACGAAATTCAGAAAAATTGAATAGCTCCCATCTAGACATCACACCAAAGCTACACATGAAACTTGAAAAAGACCGTGTGAAAGATGCGGCCTGTGGGGTGTGCCAACGGAATTTTTGTTTTGACAATTTATATGCCAAATCTAAGATGACCGTTGGCGGCGATGTTTTTCAACGAAATTCCTTAAAATTCAATCGCTCCCATCGAGACATTACCCAAAAGCCACGTATGAAATTTGGAAATGATAGGGTGAGAGCTGTGGCCAATACGGTGTGCTAAAGGAATTGTGGACGGACAGAGGAACGTGCGGATGGGCGCACGGAAGACCACAACCCATCCCAACAGCTGTCAAGATGAACTAATAAAAGGCTAATAACTCATGTCATTTCTAAGTGACTCACTAGAAACTTGCCCACCTCAACGTTATCCGGCCATTTCCTTACCATTCCAGGGTATTAACTGGTCCAATAACAGAAATTTCGCATAGAAAAGGAAGCCTTTTTAAGGGTTAATCCTTTGGATTCCGATGGTATATTCCATATCAGGTCAAAGCCATCAAATGGTAGAGTGTATAGTCGTTACTTCACGCTAAAAACTAAAGTGTTAAAATCTACACTTGAAGTGCTGTATTTAATACTTACTAAGTGCTGAACTAGCACTTTGTTCAAGTGTAGATATCCCAGAACTTGACAGGTGTTACAATAATACCACTTGACAAGTGTAATGTCGCGACACTTAAAAGGAAACAACCCAGATGACGCGGATCAGGCTCGAGCCTGATCTGCGTCATCTGCGTTGTGTCCTTTTAATTATGTACCCACCAAGCGCAAATCGAATTATGGACGATTCTGGAAGAACCACCAACGCTAGACACATGGGAAGTGCCATCCATTCAAGCTTCAGATGTCTGACGATTGTAATGTCTAAGTGCTTAAAGCATTGCACTTTGAGTGTTAAAATCAAACCCTAAGAGTTGGAATGGGTTTAACACCTTGAACATGTCAGTTTTGACACTTTAGTTTTTAGAGTGTTGAGGGAAGACCAATCAATATTTTCAACGTGCAGCCTTGGGACTGCACGTTGAAAAGTTTGACTGGTCTACCACACAAATTCACTGAGCGACTCTCTACTTTATGAATTCAGGTCGTATCACGATCCTGGCCCGGAAAAGCGGCCCGTCAAGTTCAAAGGGTTAATGGGTAAGTGATGGTTGGAACTACCGCCCACTAGCCAGACCTGCATTCTCTGCTTAGTATTGGAGTTATTTGGGATCATCCAACAGATCTTCTAATCAACCTCCAGCACCAGATGTTACTGACTATCACACAGTCGGATCCCATGATGGTGTTTATTGTTTCAGGTGTCACACTGAAGAATTTGATTCCAGGTATGTTTGTTTTGCAGAATTCAATCAGATTATGTTACGTAAGAATTTGAGAATCTGAGGTTCATGTGGGTGTTGATGAAATGGGTGTCAGTTGCATCTGGTGGTGGAGATACATGCTTGACATTTTCAGGACAGCGAATTATTCGCTCGCCTGCTGCTCGCCTTAAAAAAATTAAGGAGGGCGAAAACTTGCCCTCCTGGCCTTAGAAAATAATGGTTACCTTAACAGCCTATTCCTAAAACCCACATCTTTTCAAATCTCTGCTACATGTATGTTAGTGGTGTCTGTAAGACGGCCACACTGCCTCTCCCACACCCCCGGGTCTGTCGAGGCCCGGTGGTGGGGAAGGGGCAGTGCAGCAGTCTCACAGACACTATCCTGTTAGCAGCACCAAATAAAATGTACAAAGCCCACTAGGCAGAATTTATTAAAAGTAAAACTTCATTTTGCCACTTTTAGCTTTTGTAAGCTTCAGGAGAGCTAATCGCCCACCTAGGCTACGCGAGGGGAGAGATTTTTAGCCCTCCTGCATTTTTAAGGATGCCAGGCCTGGAGATAGTTCAGAAGACTCTTTGGATGAGCCAGAAATGTCTAAAGATTTAAAGCTTCAAAGCTTTGTCTGCTGTTTTTACGATATATTACTTTGGATAGAAATAGTTGTAGCTGATGAGTTTAGAAACTTCGAAATCAACTTTAAGCAGCCACCTGGACCTTCAAAACAATTTTACTGGCCGTCACCGCATAACAAATGATGAACATTATCTGTGTTATTAAACCATTTCACTCGCATCATCATCATCCACAGCTTAAAGTATTGATCGAAAGGATGCACTGACAATATCTAAACTTTGTGAAAAGTGGACAGCTGGCAACGAATAGCAGAGTTGCAAGACTCGGAATTGTCAATTTCTTGCACTAATGGTAATGCATTCATTAAATTTCACAGCCGCCCTTGAATTGGCACAAAATGGCATTCTTCACTGCATAACTAACTACAAATATTACTCCCACAGTCTTTTGCTATTATTGAGAAAAGATATGGATCCTTCTATTGGGCCTGCTAAAATTTTAAAATTCATCTTAGTTCTTGATTACAAATAATGACATTTGTGACATCATCGCAATATTCTCTTCCCATGGACGTGGTCATCAAGACTGGCTCAGAAGTTCATGAGATATGATATACTATTAAAAAAGTGGGGGATATTTGATAAAAGTGAGATATATGAATGGAATATATTTATATTTTAAAAAAAGACAGTTGAGGCATTGCACTGTGACATAAGGTGAATGATTTCAGCGATAGTTGGGTGTCTGACAAGAACACATTCCGCACACTGAGCTGTATAAGACATGGAGGGTCAGTCAGAGAATTTACCACATTCAATCCAAGACCTCAATACCTTGTAAATCCTCCTCGGTTCGCGAGACAAGCGCGGATCCGACGTAGCAGACTCTTCACCAAACGTCCAATATCAGCTTGAGTGATGTTATTCCATTCTTCCTGCAGTGCAGCGGCGAGTTCCTGGACATTGTTAGGGGGCTGTCGGCGTTGTCGCGGGCGCCTGAAAAGCATATCCCAGACGTGCTCGAATGGCGAAAGGTTTGGACTTACTGCTGGCCAAGGCAGTGTAGTGATGTTCTGCTTCTGGAGGAACTCTGTAGCGACACGGGCCCTATGTGCTCTTGCATTGTCATCTTGGAAAATGAATCGACGGTCGTGACGTCGCGCAAATGGCACCACATGAGCTTCTAACATATCACAGTAGTACTGCCATGTGACATGCCCTTGGATGACATGTAATGCTGTTCTGCTTGCCATGGCTATGTCCCCCCCCCCCACCATAACCGATCCACCACCAAAACGATCGTGCTGTCTAACGGTTACATCATGGCACCGTTCGTTCTGCCGCCGCCACACTCTGTTTCGCCTGTTGTGGAAGTCGAGAGTGAACCTCGATTCATCGGAAGACATAACGTTGCTCCACCGACGATTGTCCCAGCGCTGTCGTGCTCCATGGAACGATCCTGGTTAGCAGTTGTTGCCCTTGACGACCTAACCGATGTCTGTCATCAACATTGCCTGTTTGACGGTAGCGTGACCACAACCTGCTAATCACCGATTGAATAACGATGAGAATTTGAGCCTCTGCAGTCTATCTGTTGCCAGCTTCCAACATGCCAACGGCACGTAAACGTTCGTCACGTGTCAGTTTTCGCATACCTCAAAAGCTACGTTTCGGCCAGAAACTATTGATGAACGAGTTTATACCAAGAATAGAACGAGACCTCCGAAAAAGCTCGTCCAGTACAAATGAAAATTTCAAAAGGTACCCCACAGCCATTAACGCGGCGCTCGTGCGAAAAACTTGCACGAAGTTTTCGTGGGCTGGTGACATTCATGATCCACACTAAACTTGGTAACATATTGATGTGTCCAATTACGCGTATCCAATACGATTTTCCGAAAATATCAACATCAGTTTGGATATCCTCTACCTTTTTCGAAATAGCATAGTTTGAAAATTGCGGGTCGTGTCACCCTTCGGCAAAATTACCATGTTTTGCCAGACCATAGCTTAGGAACTACTAGTGCGAGTTCATTAAAACTTGCTGTTATTACTATTTGCAACAGTCCAAATACATATGTCAAGTGTCATGGAAATTAGAAGATATGGGGTGAAAAGATCTTTTTATCGGGTAATGTGAAATGGAAGTACTCGAACTGCTTATGTCTCAACTCTTCTTCCAAACAAATGCATGACTCGCACGACTCGCACATGAGAGACAAAAAGTCCATGACTTTCCAGGACATTTTCTGGAATTTTTCAAAAATTTCCCAAGATATCCATCTGAAATTATTGGGAGCTGTCTCTGCCCTTTATATACAGCTCAGTGCAACCCGGAATGAGTTGTAAAATTTCTGACGCGTATTACGACATCGCAAAGAGAGATTTCCAAGATCTGATTTCAGGTCAGCAAGTGCCAAAAGTCCTTTCCATGGTACAGACAACACATATTTTCAGCAATTTATAAGCACGCCCTGTGACCAAAACAGACCAAGAAATATTTTTCAGGTACTTTTATAAAAATGCTTTTCAGGTACTTTTATAAAAATGTTCGATGCTCAAGAACGTTCAATGTCCTGGAATTTCAATTGTAAAATTAAAGTACTTTAAGGGACATGTACGAACCTTGAATACTGATGGTGTGAAATTTTTTTTATATAGTGGATAGTTTTTTTAAAACGCAAGATGTATCTGTTAACCCTTTACCTAACATGAAAAGCAGACGACACTTGAAAAAAAAATTCTTGAATAACTTATTTTTTTCATTTTTTGTCTCAAAAACATAGGTTATGACCCCTCATTGGAACGAGCTCGACGAGCTCGTTCCAATGAGGGGTCATAACCTATGTTTTTGAGACAAAAAATGAAAAAAATAATGAAAATTAACTGGCGATTTTTGAGAATAGCGCTGGCCGGTTTTGGCCGTTACGTTGGGTAAAGGGTTAAAATAAGACAAATTTAGAAGATGGTATAATAATTTCTCATTACTAGGCCAAAAAAGGTTATGATTCCCAGGCGAAAGTGACCCCCTTCGTTGAACATCTTTATTGGCTTGCAATGTCTTCCAAAATTAATATGAAATTGTGAGGCTTTAAAATTTTACCCATTTTGATTGGTGTATATTTATTTGCACGAGTTTTCAACAAAGCATGATTAAAACAGATCATCCATTTATTATTATTATATTTGTTTTGTAATCTTCCAGTTTGCTTGGTTCTACAGAAAACAACTCTAATATTATGTGGACGGTATTTAATTTTTCAAAAGAAGTTCACAAATATAACTGAACACAATTCTGCAGCTGTGCTTCACATTATTTTTGAAGTGAAATCATTTAACCTGTATAGATTTGTCTTGTTACAATTTATGGGAGAGTGTCCATCAGTTTGAAAAAACAAGAACATGTGAGCAAATATTTCCGACCAAAATTAATTTAGAACTCTACCAGTTATCAAATAAATAAATAAATAAATAAATAAATAAATAAATAAATAAATAAATGAAAGTGTCAATGACACTGCAGCTTAACTTGTCTGTACATTATGTTTAATGAAAAGGATAATGTTCAAAGTTTATGAAAGGATTATGAAATAAGACAAGAATTGTGATAATTGGGAATATGTTAATTTCTGTTCCCTGTATGCTATGTTTTCAACAAAAATAATATGAGGTGTAGGCTGTACTAAAGAATTGAGGGGTGGGTTAATGTGGCCCTCAAAGTTAATGTATGTGGCCCTCACAGTTAATGTATATCAACGAAAGTTACCAATTTAGAATGAAACTATTCCAAAACGAGTCATCCTATCAAGTTACAATGAAATACTGTGCTAAAGGTTTTGGGGCTTCGGGCCTGTGTAGCCATCACGGTTGACAGATCGCAACCAAAATTATTTATTTATTTATTGATGTTTAAGGTCACATATTTATGCACAATGGCTAATCATGACCGTGACAGTTTTACGGGTGGAGGAAGCCGGAGTACCCGGAGAGAACCACCGAGCAACGACGAGCAGCTGCCAGCTCCCCAACATCGTAACTCCGCACTGCAGCACAGGCAGGGTTAGATTGGTTGAAGACATGCGCACCCATCGACGTGCAGTACTCCTTAGTACACAGCGTCATCGTGCCCCCACGCGGGCAATGGAGATGAAGTGTCTTGCCCAAGGACACAACGCGGTTGCCGCAGGTGGGATTCGATCCGAGGACCTCTCGGCTTGCAGCCTGCATCTCTACCTACTGAGCCACCGCGCTCCCTCGCAACCAAAAGGGGACGTCCTCATCTAAACATTATACTAAGTCATCCTACCAAGTTACAACGAAATCCTTTCATAAATATGATCTGCAGTCTGTGCTAAAGCTTTTCGGGTCTTGGGCTCGTGCAACCGTCATGGTTGAATGATCGTGACCAAAAGGGGACGTTCTCATCTGGGCATTATCTGGAGTTATCTTACCAAGTTACAATGAAATCCCTTCATAAATACAATCTGTAGAATGTGCTAAAGCTTTTTGGGTTTTGGGCTCAGCCAGTCGTCACAGTTGACCAATCGTGACCGGGACGTTATCATCTAGACATTATATGGAATCAACCTAACAAGTTACAATGAAATCCCTCCATAAATACGATCTGTAAAATGTGCTAAGAGTTTTCGGGTTTTGGGCTTGGGCAGATGTCACGACTGAATGATCGTGACCATAAGGCGACGTTCTCATCTAAACATTATCTGGAGTCATCCTACCAAGTTACAATGAAATCCCTTCTTAAATGTGACCTATAGACTGTGCTAAAGGTTTTCGGGCCTCTGTAGCCGTCACAGTTGACCAATCATGACCATAAGGGGACGTTCTCATCTAGACATTATCTGGAGTCATCCTACAAAGTTACAATGAAATCCCTTCATAAATATGACCTATAGATTGTGCTAAAGGTTTTTGGGCTTCGGGCCTCTGTAGCCGTCACAGTTGACCAATCGCGACCAAAAGGGGACGTTCTCATCTAGACATTATATGGAGTCAACCTACCAAGTTACAATGAAATCCCTCTATAAATATGACCTGTAGACTGTGCTAAAGGTTTTGGGGTTTTGGGCTCGGGCAGTCGTCACGGTTGACAGATCGCGACCAAATGGGGAAGTTCTCATCTAGATATTATACAGAGGCATCCTACCAAGTTACAATGAAATCCCTTTATAAATACAACCTGTAGACTGTGCTAAAGGTTTTCGGGTTTTGGGCTCGGGCAGCCATCGCGGTTGAGCGATCGCGACCAAAAGGGGACGTTCTCGTCTAGACATCATACAGAGTCATCCTACCAAGTTACAATGAAACCCCTCCATATTAAATATGACCTGCAGACTGTGCTAAAAGTTTTGGGTTTCGGGTTTGGGAAGCCGTCACAGTTGACAGATCATGACCAAAAGGGTACGTTCTCATCTAGATATTATACAGAGGCATCCTACCAAGTTACAATGAAATCACTTCATAAATACGACCTGTAGACTGTGCTAAAGGATTTCGGCTCGGGCAGCCATCACGGTTGACCGATCGCGACCAAAAATGCACGTTCTCATCTAGACATGACCCCAAACCTGCATATAAAATTTCGTGACGATCGGATAAGAACTACGGGGTGTGGCCTGTGCTAAAGGAAAATGTGAACACACTTCCACACGCGCGACGGCAATAGCTTATCTTGACTTTGTCAAGTTAAGCTAATAAATAAATGAAAATGAAAGCCTCTCTCCCTCATCGATTTGAAACATTAATTACCCGAGAACCAAATGCATTTTTTTATTTTGCCCAAAGTTATTGTCTTTGCAGAATGTGAACAATCAACAAATTGTTACGACCACGAAATAAAGATACGACGAGTTTTCTGCATTGAATGCTTGTCCGGAACGGATGCTAAACGAATAATAGGAATGCGCAAAACTGCATCACAATTGTGAACAAAAGTCAAATTAGGAGTACCGAATCAGAACTTGCCCCACGAGCATTTGGATACCAAATCCTTCGTGAAAAAATCTGTAAAAACAAAGCCTTGTGGAGTTCCGATGGAAATTTGTCTCTGGGAAGCCACATCGTTTAAATGTATGATCACCTATAATGACTTAGCATGGGAGCGGATAGGTCAGACGTTTTGCACTTCATCTGATTCTTTGAGCCCTTGTGTATGAAGATTCAAAAGCACTCCCTGTCGTAATGGCATCATCCCGACAGCGCCACTTGACAAGTCTTTATCCAGACTTAAATTTATTTTGTCCGAGTTAGAAGACTTGCAACCACGACTTTTCCCACGCAAGAGGATTTCAGAACGTCTAAATCTTATCTGTGTTCAATTTGCAAATGCCAATTCATAGCGTGTAACATTTGAAAATGCTTACTTCATTCAGAGCTTTTATTTAGACATTCAGTTTCTCTAAGATTAGTACATTTCAGTCGTGCTACGGAGCCATGTTTAGCTAAACATTTATACCTCTGGCCTGTAATTGTACGTGAAGGTACTTATTGTACAAACAAGAAACACAAGGGTGTATTACACTCTTCTAAAAGAATCTGAAATCATATTTGCACAGAGGGAAAGGTTTCAAAAACAAGCTTTAAAGCCCGAATATCGAATGTACTGTAGGAATAATGCGTTTGGTAGCATTTTAGTTCTTTGACTTCACATGGAAATGATCATGGCCATTTTCATGTGAACTTAAAGACATAAAAGATTTGTAGTTGGGCAAGAAATAAACTGAAAAATCCTACTCGCGACACAGTAACTGTGAAACAGTAACCACGCTGGACATCTCTAAACTAAAAAGAATTAAAGGAAGTAAATCGGACGATCAAACGAAATTCGGCACTCGCAATTCTACTAATTCTGGATTACTCTCCATCCAGATTCAGTTTGTCGCAATCCCGATAATACTGGTCGGGAGGGGTGGGGCGGGCGAATTTCCTTCTTGACCAGTTGTCTCACTTTGAGCTTATAGGTTAGGAACATTATTCCTCTCTATTTTAAGCGATAAAATAAACTTTCCACCCATCTGGTTTGCATTTTGTCCAGTTTCCGTTTACTTCTCCGAACTGCGTTTGTAGACATCACCAGTGTGGGAACTCTGCAAACAAAAAGACGCCAATAGCATTTTCTTGATCTACAGTGGAAGTCGGGACATCGTTTCTTCATCTCTTTCATCAGTGGTCAGTCAGCCAAACCCAATAATCTTTCATTGCTTCACATAATCCACTCCCCCAAACAAGCTATATCGCAATAAATTTATTTATTTATTGGTGTTTAAGACCACATTCAAAATCTTTGGCTATCTCATGACACAAACATTGATATAATTATTTATTGGTGAATAAGCCTTAACGGCATAGACAAATTTCTTGAATCTCCACCAGGCCACCACCTGTGTCTGTCCCGCAGCTAAGCAGTGACTTCTTGTCAAACCTTGGCTGCCTATTTAGGCAGCAAGACTTGACTAGAAACCACTGCTTCTATAATATGTCTATTTTCAGAAGGACCTCTCCACGATGGCATGTTAATATTCCGAGGTTGTAAAAGTTGGAAAAAGGCCTTTAAGGGATAAGGGCACATATTTATGCATAATGGCTAATCGTGGCCACAATATGAAGATAAAGTAATAGAGATACAGTTAAGTATAGTCAATCATTTATACCCAGTTTGCCCATTTTAGAGGACTTCCACCTCAAGAATCAAGTGACTGGGTCCTACGTATTTCTAGCAATCATTTATCTTTCTTCTACAGTACCCCACAACACTATTGCACGTTATCTATAGAAAAGAAATGTAAGAACAACGAATTTCATATTTATTTATTTATTGGTGTTTAAGGTCACATATTTATGCACAATGGCTAATCATGACCGCGACAGTTTTACGGGTGGAGGAAGCCGGAGGACCCGGAGAGAACCAACGAGCAACTGTTAGCTCCCCAACATACGAACTTCACACAAGCAGGGTTAGCATTGGTTGAAGACAAGTGCACCATCGACGTGTAGTACGCTTCAGTACACAACGCCACCGTGCCCCCACGTGGGCAATGGAGATGAAGTGTCTTGTCCAAGGACACAACGTGGTTGCCACAGGTGGGATTCGAACCGAGGACCTCTCGGCTTGCAGCCTGCACTTCTACCTACTGAGCCACCGCACTCCTCGCGAATTTCATATGCTTTGTTCGTTTAATTTTTCTTGACGCGGCCTTGATTTGCAGTATTTGATTTATGAAATCTTGGGTGTACCCGATAGTTCATAAATAAAATACTGCAACGATTTAAACGTGAAACAGACGACTTTGGTGATCACAAAAAATATCGATATAATGCGGCAACCCATTTTACTTCCATCTTGAATAATCACGATGTCATTGCTTCTAGTGTATTTATTTATTCATTATTTATTTATTGCGGTTTAACGACACTTTCGACAGACAACGTCACCTCATATAGGGCAGTTTTACTGGTGGAGGAAGCCGGAATACCCGGAGAGGACAAACGAGCAACTGTCAGACTCCTCAACGTACTAACTCCACACAAGCAGGGTTAGCATTGGTTGAAGACAAGTGCACCATCACCGTGCAGTACGTCTTGGTACACAACGCCACCGTGCCCCACGTGGTCGACCAAGGACACAACAAAGTTACCTCATCATTGGATCGAACCTTGGACATTTCGATTTGAAGTTCAATGCCGTAACCGCTGAGTCACCGCGTTCCCGTGATAGACAGATGTCGCTCTTTTATCGTGACTGGGGGCGGGGAGAAGTCATAGGAAAACAGCGAAATTGCGTTTCTGTTTTGTGTTTTATTTTTTTCAGTTTTTTACACAAAAAACTAAAACAGAAAATTCTACATAGCAAAATAATGCAACCCACCCCAAACCAGAAGAATGTTTAATGGTTGCATTCGATTTGCATGTAACATTAAAAAAAGTAAAGTATTTTACATCCATTAGATTTATAAAGTCAAATTTGATAAATTTCGTTTTAAAAAACATAATAACAATACACAACATAAGACTGTTTTCAAAAAATAATGAACTCCTTCACCGCTCTTCTTGAAGTGAAGGTAATATCAGACAAATTCGAATATGTTGATGCCATGATCTGGGAACATCATGGAGCTTCTTTCTCTTTGTGGATGGCAAACCTTTATGTGATTCAATGCGGCAAATGACATCCAGAACAGTGGCGAATAGAGCTTCTTAAAGATGAGGCAGAACAAACATCTGGATATAAGAATGAATGTTCCCATGGCGTTCACGCGCATGCTCCATACCTTCATCGACGGTGGATGGGGGAGGGAGGGGGGGGGGGGAGGTGGGGTGAGAGTGAGGTTGCGTGAGACAATATGATCGCAGGTTCAGGAGTGGCGCATTAACAAGGTTGAGATTTTTCAGGAAAAGCGAGGGACGATTTCATGATGTCATTAAGTTCATAATGCAACATCAAGTCCATAATCTATCATAACTAAACATTCGTCCTGCAAAACACCATTCTCATATTCGCTTCGTTCGAAGAAGTGGTTGTTTATTTATTGGGGATTAGCGTTTAACGACTTTCAACGGCCAAGGTCATCTCGTGTCGAAGAGTTCAATGGATGGAGGAAGCCCCGATACCTGGAGAAAACCATCGAGCAGTCGAGGGTAACTGTCTGCCTCTCACTGACTAACCCGGCATGAACAGCATTAGCATTGGTTAGATGCAAGTGTGCCTTCTGTGTGGTCTGTACTTTAGTACACTGCATACCCGTGCTCCAACTTGGGCAATTGGGAATAAGTGTCTTGCACAAGGACACAAAGCAGATAACGCGAAACATCGCGGGTATATGGTTTAAACGAAAACTTTCCGCTTATGCTCGCCTAAAAATAAAAATCGAACCAAAAAACCTGAAAATAGTCACAAATATCATCAGATTTCCCACAATTCAATCATAAAAATAAAATAAAAGCAAATAATTCGTCCCCTGAGTACCAATGTGTTCTATGTGCCAGTAGGCACATAGAACACATTGGAACTCAGGGAACGATATTTCAACAAAAAACTGTTTACTGGTTTCCTTAACGACCCAAGGGATGTAACTCTATCTGTTGTTGTCTTCTGCGATTAAAAAACAAAATAATTATCACGAATTTGGTCCAAGTGATTGGGGACCTGAGAAATGTGTCCACAAATTTATTTCCACTATATTTGTATTGCGTTTCAAACGGGACAAAAACGTTATCTCCGCCAACATGTGTGGTATATAGAGATTTAATACCTGGATGTCTCATTTAAGAACCTCGCCTGCTGCTCGGTGTTTAAAAACCGACATCCAGGTACTAAACCTCCTTATACCATACAGGTTGGCGGAGATAACTTATAATATACTTTGAAAACTTTAATGAATAACGACAAAGATGTTACATCGTTCCTTGAAAATATAAATATGACAACTGCAATGCTTTAGCATAGCAGTTGGATTCTTTATACTTTCAAAGATGCTGACAAAAAGGGTCACACCAGTTTACTAAGTCTACAAAACGTCTATTTTCTATCAAATACAATGGCTATATTTGATGAAACTGCTCTCTTGGCGAACTTCAGTTCCGGAGGGGGGGGGGGGGGGGTGTTTATTCAGGGGTTACGTCCTCAAACACTATGGTAATTCACGACATATTGACGTGGCGCATAAAGTTTCGCAGCATACGATGAATGAGAATCGTGCAAAAAAAACTAAGGTGTTACGTAAAGATCTAATGAAAGAAATATTTGACGTTATATCTGTCAGTTTGACATCTGATGTGCAGTGTAAAACTGAGTCATGACTAAAAGCGGAACACTGAAAAACGTTATTTCTATGAGGAAAAAACATTTTGCCTGAACAGCTAAGTCTAACAAAATAGGTTCATCATGACTAAACAATGTAATATGGCGAGAATAAAAAACAAAACAAAAACAAAACGATGAATGATAAGATATCAAAAAGTACAGACGAGGCCGGTGCAGCGCGGAACAGAAATGCTCACGTCGTTTTGGACAACATGCCGGAGAATTCGTCAATGAACACAGATTGCATCAAACTAAACCATCCACCAAAAACGGCCTTTTTGGCCGGTGTTTATGTATTTAACATAGGAAAATTATAGTACAGACCTTAAAAGTTCCCCATTCCAAACACAAACTCATTCGGCAACATGAAGTGCTTGATACAGACAATCGAACGACCACATCTTTCTGGGGCCTGTTGCGACTAAGACAGTAATGTGGGAAATATCCTCAACGACCTACTGTGTTTATGTGGCTACTGGGAGAATTACTCGTCGAAATGAACTAACTAAACTGTTTTTGTTTGCTTTATTGGGTGGTTGATGACACGTTCAACAGCCAGCGTCACATCGTGTCGGACCGTTTTATGGGTGGAGAAAGCCGGAGTACCCGGAGAGAAACACCGAGCAACGGAGAGAAACTGTTAAGACTCCCAAACAGTCTAACTTTGCACGCGCAGAATTAGAAGCAGTTGGAGGACAGTTCACCATCGACATGCAATGCGCCTTGATGATTTTATGTTTCACTTTCTACATTAGATTTGGTAAAATCATTAAAATTTTGTTAGACCGAAAAAAATCAATATTTGAACGTGTTTCACAAAGAGGCAACAGCTGAAGATGTTTATTGCTATATTTATTTGTTTATAGGTGATTAAGGTCACATATTTCTGCACAATGGCTTAGCATGACCACAACATGGATATAAAGTCAAGTCCATCCAGTCGTTAAACCCATGCTGCCCATTCTAGAGGACTTCCACCCCAGGCATTGACGACCGGGTTCTATTTTCAAGAAAACCAGAGCTTGTCTACCACAGTAAACAAACACTGCCTCACTTCCCGGGGTTCCCATGTTTATTGTTTGTCCCTAGGTTTATTGGGTTTCTGGTCACCTTAAGCAAATACGGCTATTTTATGACCACAACCATGTATAAAACCAAGCTCAGTCAACCGTTTAAAATAAAGAGGCCCACATTAGATGACAGACAGTCAGAGAGCCTGAGAGTAGTTACCGTGTCGTATTATTATACTAACAGTCAGATTCGTGAAGGCCGTTCGACGAGTCTCAAGTTCGGTATGGTTGGGGGAAGGGGGGGGGGTGGTAAATAAAAGGACATCACAATTTAACACAAAATACATCGTTCCTTAAGTACAACAACACATCATCTGCAATGTTAAAGCATTGCAGATGACGTCTTGTTGCACTCAAGGGACGAACGGATACTGTCCATTGTAATTTATTAGGTGAACGATTGAAATTTAATGGCGACGAATTCAAACTCATCTCACCACCAAATCTCCACAGGACGAAAGCAAAAATTGCTTTAAAGACAAGGTAATCAAAATATTAGTGCACCCCAATTTTAAAGCACGAGAAAAGGTGAATATAAACATGATAAGAAATCATTTTACGGGAAAAATATTGTGCAAGTAAGTGACAAAATCTGTATTCTCAGATTTCGTTGAACATCGATGTCCCGACGAGATCAGCCAAATCTGCATAACCTCTTCAATCAGGCCGTTCTAGTAGTTCAGTGCCGATCAAGCACCATTACATCAACCCAGACTAAGCCAGCTAAACGACAACAAAGAGCAATACATTTTTACTCTCAGCAAGTCAGACAATTATCTAAAGTCATAAGTTATATGGACCTCACAAAGAAATGATCGGAGTTCCTGCCATCTGATTTAAAATATCGTTTTATTCTACATTACCTTTTAATATAGTGGGTAACATCCAACCAATATTTACCGATATCTATTGTTAAGATAGATATACGAGAATACCCCTCTAGCTGCAAGTAACGCGCATTACGCAATAACTTTCGATCGATATCACGGCGTTTGGGTTTTTAATTGCAATTAAAACATCGAGTACCGCACAAAAGAAGAATATCTACTGTTTTTCCAATCAGCCGGTCGTGAAAACATAAGATGTCCTTGCAATCACTCATGGGATAATTCTGGTATCCTCTAAAAAAATTAGGTATCTTACTTTTACTGATACTTTTGTCATAAAACATGGACTTAAGACAACCCCCTCCTTAAAACTGTAAGTAACATAAACTGTTGGGCAGTAGTACTGATGTTGCAATGATAAGGGGTGGATATTCTTTGAATGTACTTTAGAAGACAAACTAAGAATCATGTTATACCTTATTGGAAAATGTCCATTAGCATACTTCATTACTCTACCGGAATAATTATCGACTAATGAAAAATTCTGTCAATGAAAATTAATCTACCACTTTACCTGTTTTTTTTTTTTTTTTTTGTTATTTACAGGCCATCATCTGGTTAGTTTCATATCGGCCCGGGTATCAGCCCGAGGTAACTTCAGATCAGTCTATGCCCGAATAAGGGCAACTCTAGTGTGGTTCATATCGACCGAGATCGGCTTTATATCAGCCGAGTTCGAAGTCATATGTGCCGAGATTGATAATGGACAATTTTGAGAAAGAAAGACATTTTCTAATAAATAATGGGATTTAACTAAAATCACGGCCAAAACTCACGTATAAAGTCAAGTTCAGACAATTTGGAAACCGCGATTTTTACATTTCCGGTCAAATCGAATCAGGCAGAGAATTTCGAACTGAATCGTATCCAACGGGCCACAATTAAATTAGTCAAACATGTAGATACTACGGCAGAACACAAAGAAGGTGGAGTGAGGGGGTAGAATCAACGACCCGAGGCAAAGTTTTTGCTGTTTCACGTGCAGGGAAAGGGCGCGTGAAATGCAGGAAAAAACTCCAAGTGCCGTTGAACATCTGAGTTGTGTTCTGTATTTATACTACGGTAAGACTTGAATTAAGTAAATGAAGCTAAAGTTTTTGAAAAAAAATATCACCTTCCACGATCTGATAATGTCTTGCTTGACACGAGTGGTGTATCGAGAACATTTCCCAATGTATATTGTATCGCGTAAGGCTGAATACACACAGTATTTGTGCTATAATGTTCCTTGCGACAACTAACACATATTAATGCTGCTCCAGAACCAAGTATGATACATTCAGTCACCCAACCCATTTATCACGGATCAGATTACGACCACAACCCATCTTTTAAAATGCGGGACTTTCCAGCAACGGAACCAAGCGAGGTCTCCGTTGACCCCGCCTTCGAAATCTAAATAGGACTTGTATTAGTTGTAAAAACGGCGCTTCACTGAACTTTCCTTCTATCGTCGGATCTCTTGCAGAAGAGCTCAAGCAGTGACAATGTTAATGACATCATGACACCATCAAAATCGAACGTGGAACAATTCAATGTCAAAACTTTGGACGTTGTTTGGTTTTTGAAACAATCTCTACGATTCGTAAATTTTCGAATCTGAGCAATCCTCAATCGGATCAAATCAGGGCGGTTTCGAAAGAAATTTATTAATTTATTGGTATTTAAGGTCACTTTCTGTATCTAAGGCTATATCATGACCTCAGCATACGCATGAAGGCAACTTTTGCAAATAGTTTATACAGTATGGCCACTGAGGACTGGTCACTATCCGCGGGTGGGCGGTATTTCCACGGATACAATAATATTTGATTCCAACACTAACAGGAATAATCATCAAAACTTTAATTAATGAAGCACCGGGTATACCTGGTGCTTCATTAATTAAAATTTTGCTGATGCTGATTTTTATTAGCTGGTAAACGCACGCGTGGACATCACTGCCCACGCGTGGATTACGACCAGTCCAGGCTACTGTACTGCACGCATGAAGACAACTTCTGCAAATCGTTTATACCTATGCTCACACTTCAGAGGACTTCCACCCAGGCGTTGGCTACTGGGGGTTACTTTACCAGTAAAGCATAATTTGTTTACCGCAGTAAACAAGCACTCATCCGTTTCCCGCGGGAAATTAAAAGACCCGCAGGTTCCTTTAACCAACTGTATTGCCCATTCTAGACGATTCATGTCAACAAAGTTGTTACTGTGTCATATTATTTCAAGGGACACTGGTAGCCTACCTACATACTGATGGCTTGAGTATGACGTTACCAATTTATCATACGTTGGTTACCGCTTCATAATTTACAATGAATCAGAACCAGTTTACCACAGTATTTATTACTATTTATTTATTGGTATTTAAGGTCACATACTTATGCACAATGGCTAATCATGACCGTGACAGTTTTACGGGAGGAGGAAGCCGGAGTACTAGGAGAGAACCACCGAGCAACGACGACAGCTGCCAGCTCACCAACATCGTAACTCAGCACTGCTGTCAGGCAAGGTTAGATTGGTTGAAGACATGCGCACCATCGATGTGCAGCACGCCTTAGTACACGGTGTCATCATGCCTCCGTGTGGACAATCGGGGTTAAGTGCCTTGCACAAGGATAAAACGCGGGAGTCCGAATCGATCGCTCAGACGGTCACCCATCCGAGGACTAACCGGGCTCGACATTACTTAACTTCAGTGATCTGACGAGAACCGGTTACCGCAACGCCACCGTGCCCCCGTTTGCCACAGTAAACAAGCGCTACTTCACTTCTCGTGATTCCCACATGGATGGTCATGATGAAGGACAAACTGAATAATATTGTGACAGTACGCCCGTGCTGATAATGTCTATATCATCCACATTCAATTGATAGCGGAGATGCTAATTATTTTAGCTTGGCTGGCTGAGAGTAAAAAAAAGAGCGATTTCATCGAATTACAAATGAAATTGAAACAACAAGTAGACTTTATACAATTAAAAGACATTTTAACAAAAATAAATCGGGATATATATTGTAAAATCATTCTTAATAAATTCGACACCAAGAACCAAATTTGAGGTTTGCGCAATATTACAATCGTTATTTTATTTTCCAACAAACACTGTATATACTGGCAATTATTGTACACTCACTCATCCTTCAATAAATAATACATAAACTCTTGAGTACAATATAATATTGTTACAACATACATTGTGTTTGCTTTCACGAACCCCATTGGCTGTATGAAAATCTCTAAACTGTGCTTTGAACAACACAACATTCCACTAAGATTTTGAATTGAATTTATCAGTTAACCCCTTACTCAACGTAACGCCCCAAACCGGCCAGTGCTATTCTCAAAAATCGCCAACTTTCATTATTTTTTCATTTTTTGTCTCAAAAACATAGGTTATGATCCCTCGTTGGAACGAGCTCGTTCCAACGAGAGGTTATAACCTATGTTTTTGAGACAAAAACGAAAGAAAATTAGTTATTCAAGAATTGTTTTGGCAAGTGTCGTCTGCTTTTCATGTTTGGTTAAGGGTTAACAACAAATATGAAGTCAAGTTTAGCCAGCGACATTTTTTCGACTGTGCTGTCACTTTGGAGGACTAACACCCAAGGTGTTGTTTTCCAGGTCCAATTATACCATTAAGATAGCAAGTAGCTATCACAGTAATCAAGTTGTGTACAAAAAACTGATTAGACCTAATTTCGGTACAAAATGGCCACTGGCAGCCATCTTGAATTTTGGACCGCACCCAGAAACACTCGTTCTCGTCCCAAGGTGATAACAAAGGTACCCAAGACATTTCGTGAAGATCAGTTCATAAATGCAGACTCTAGCCCGAACCGTATTACCATGTGTACTTACTGTGCGTAAGTCGCAATGAAAAAATCAAAGTTCATCTAATTTGCATAATTTCTGCACGAGAAAAAAACCCGTATTATATGTGATGTATCCCATGGTACTAAACATTCACACAAAAAAATTATTCAAATCAGCGCTTTCATATGGAAGTTCTGTGCAAAAATCTGATTGCACCTAATTTTGTACAAAATGGCTGCCATCGGCCATCTTGAATTTCGAACCGGACCCCAAAACACTTGTTCTTGTCTCACGGTGATACCAAAGGTACCCAAGAAGTTTCGTAAAGATCGGTTCATAAATACGGCCTCTAGCCCGAGCCGTATTGGCATTTGCACTTACAGTGCTGAAAGTAACACCAAAAAACATCAAAATTAGTCTAATTTGCACAATTTACGCACGAGAAAAAACCCGTATTATATGTGATGTATCCCATGGTACTAAACATTCATACAAAAAAGTATTCAAATCAGTGCTTTCATATGGAAGTTCTGTACAAAAAACAGACTTCTGCATCGTCGGTACAAAAAGGCAGCTGGCGGCCATCTTGAATTTCGGACCGTACCCAAAAACACTCATTCTCGTCCCACGGTCATAACAAAGGTACCCAAGAAGTTTCGTAAAGATCGGTTCATAAATACGGCCTATAGCCCGAGCCGTATCCAATTGTTGACGTACGGACAGACGGACGACGGGCCATGACAAAAGCTCAAATTTGGCTTCGCCAAAAGTTGAGCTAAAAAACTATTCCACCCAAGGACACAATTACTTAAACCACATAGAGCACCTATAATGGTTTCGTTTGGAGAATGGGTAGACAAAATTGATTTATATGACTTTAAAAGACACAGTATGTATGAGGAGTGGAGGTCCAGTGAGTTAGAAACAACAATGTATGTAAATGACAAATCATTTTTGTACAACCCTGATGTTCATTGAGACATTTCGTTCACTTATAACTTTACAATATATAGAAGTATTTCATTAAAAATTTCTATACATGTTGAATGGTAAAAATATATACATTTACTTGCCATTTCATAACTGGATATGGAATGAGATGGGAGTTACAGCACAATTCAGGATTCAGAGCACAGACATATACTACACACAAGAGGTTTCAAATATTTGTTTCAATAATTATCAATTAAATCAGTGGCAATTAAGCTAGCCAGACCAATATGATTTTATATAAAGTTGTATGTTATTCAAGCCAGAAAATGAGCAGACTGTCATCTGCAAAATGAGGTCCCCATGAGGGTGAATTTAGTGATGCTACCCTGCATGGCAGGGTAGCATCACTAAATTTACCCTCTGTGAACCTCAATCTGAATCAGGGTCTCAAAACTATACAGAAAGAGGTACCCAGAGTATAAATTGGCCCACTGTATGGGATAACATCAAATTCACCCTCTGGGGGCCTCATTCTGCAAATACCAGACTGCTTATTTTCAGACCTGATGTTATTGTTCTGAAGCTGAATTTATTTCGATATATGATCTGACACTTCTTCTGGTTATTAAAACCATTCATTAAAAATGATAATGCATGGCCCAACAAGCACCAAAGAATAACTGTAAATTCAGCCTTCAGCGATGAGGAATGATAAACATTTGTTGTCTTTGAAGGTAGCTATTTATTTTAATATTATTTCATTAAATTTGTGTGCTTAAATACTTTGCGATCTATTCTTTATTAGGTGTGTGTGTGTGGGGGGGAAGGGGGGCACATCATATAATGAACAGAATCTTCAACTCACCCCCAGTTTTACAGACATTTACAAAACCAGTCCAGCAAAATTAGGTCTGGACAGAGCTGAAGCTCAGCCCAGACATAATTTACTGAACTTGTTTTGTAAATTTCGATATAAATTGGGGACTCGTTGGAGATGCTCTATATAAACAATGTCTAAACTTCATTTCACTCATATATATGTCACAGTTAGGATATAGCCATAGATGCCAGGAGTAACAACAGTCAGCTGTTCAAGACTAATATGTATTCAACTTTTTTAACATCACAAGAACCTTCAGGATGTGAAACCACTAAGATCACAACATCAGATACTCACTTCATATGGGGAGACTAAATATTATTAAAATGCAGAGGGGGGAGGGGTTCACTCCAAAGTAAATGCCTATTCCTGAAAAAAAAGCACAAGCTAAGTTGCGAAGCCACTAAAATCATGACACTTTGTACTCACTTTGCACGAGTAAAATCATGACACTTTGTACTCACTTTGCATGAGAAAACTAATTATTACTAAAATGCAGTGGGTGGGGAGGGGGGAGCAATTGTCCTCCCCAGTTAATGACTTTACCTGAAAAAAGCACAAGCTATCTTTTAGAATGGGATTCACCAGATTGTCAATGTGCCCCAAGTTTAACAGATGTTTTCATGCCAGTAAAAATTTGTTGAAAGGATAATTGCTAATTTAGATGTAATCAAGTCTCCAACCTCCCCCCCCCCCCCAAATCACAAAATGGTTTCAGTGACACCATAACAAGGTAGTGCATTTTGGATGATTGGTGTTCAAGGTCACTTTCTGCATCTATGGATATATCATTACTGCAACACACCAAGCCAGAAAATAAGCCGACTGTCATCTGCAAAATGAGGACCCCAGAGGGTGAATTTAGTGATGCTACCCTGCACAGCAGGGTAGCATCACTAAATTTACCCTTTGGGGACCTCAATCTGAATCAGGGTCTCAAAACTAAACAGAGAGAGGTACCCAGAGGATAAATTGGCCCACTGTATTGCATAGCATCATCAAATTCACCCTCTGGGGACCTCATTCTGCAAATGTCAGATTGCTTATTTTCAGGCCTGCAACACACCTATGAAATCCAAGTTTTGCCGATCAATTATATTAATGTTGCTCACTTTAGAAGACCTCCACCCCAGCTTGGTTACCAGGTCTTCTTTAAAAGCACCGCTTAATTTTCCAGGGTTGTCACGGGGCAAAATTGGATGAGTCAGAATAAAAAATGTCACAATATCAAATCTGCAATGCTAATGATTTAAAGCATCACAATTCATTTCAGACTTATTTAGAAGTAATCCAGTTACCCCCCCCCCCCCCCCCCCCCCCACCCCCAGCCCTAAGGCCACAGAATGGTTTAAGTGAAATTGCTATAATAGTAAATTAATATATTTTGATGAGACAGAATAAAACAAGAGGGGTGTGTCCATACCCATTAGCTCACCAACACATGGCATGCAATAAATCTTGGCTGATTACAAATCTGCAAAAAATGTCCGGTTATGTTCATGCATAGCAAAACAGGTCAGAAATTTTCTAAGTCCACAGTGACAAAAAAGTCTAACATTGCATTAAAAAAGTCCAAAATCTCCAAAAAATGTTCAGCCACGGGTTAATGTCATCTAATTTTGATGCATTTAACATCTATATGAAATATCAAAGCCACAGCATACCGGTGGTAGCCTTCTCTCATGTGTAGGAAAAGAGGTCAGAAATTTTCTACACTGACAAAAATGTCTAACATTGCATTAAAAAGGTCCAAAATCTCCATAAAATGTCCGGCCAAGGATTAATGTCATCTTATATTGATGCATTTAACACATATATGAAATATGAAAGCCACAGCATACCGGTGGTAGCCTGCACTCATATACAGTAGAACAGGTCAGAAATTTTCTTAGTCCACACTGACAAAAAAGTCTAACATTGCAAAAACACTAAAAATCAATAAAATATCACTGGTTGAGGGTCAATGGGTAATTATAAGCCACAGAAAAACATTATGAGGTGCATAGCAACAGGGCTGAAAGTCAAAGTGGACTGGTATAATAACTTTAACACAAGCGTTGACGCCGACGTGCCTCAGGTCATGACATAAGCTCACACAACTTCGTTGGTGAGCTAAAAAGTCACAACATTCAATCTGAAGTCCATAATATGATTTTTAGTATCCTGCTTTTAACTCTTAAAGGACAGGAACACTTTTCTAAATTTCTATAATATCACAACCTGTTAGCCTAATTGTGTGGTAATGATTTTTAGACAAGTCTTGGCTGTCTGTAGAGGCATCTGATATACCCCATGGTTCATTCGTCTCTAAAACCTTCCTCTTTGAACAACAAGGTTTGTCCAAGTCAGAAACAGACTCTGGATAGTTTATGATGAAATGATATGTGACTGGCTGTTGCACAAGGTCCTTTGAGGAAAAGTATCTGCACACTTCTGGACTATTTATCTGACCACGTCTGATTTCCCTGACTAGCTGCAGAACTAAGATTGATTTACTGGTGTTTGAGGTCTCATATTTCTGCACAATGGCTAACTGTGATCATAACATGGACATAAAGTCAAGTTTAGACAATTGTTTATACCCATGTTGCCCATTTTAGAGGACTTCCACCCAAGCATTGGTGACTGGGTCTTCTTTTACCAGTAAAACACAGCTTGTTTACCACAGTAAAAGGTACCACAGTAAACAAGCACTGCTTCACTTCTCAGGGTTCCCACAGGGGTATAGAACTAAGTACTTCAAGACGTATTCATTACACTCAGTTAAATATGTCAACCACAAAACAGCTGATCATCGATTATAATTTTGCAACAACCATCCAGTACGTAAAAATTCTCATTAATGATTTAATGTTTCAACAAGGACATTTGACTCAGTCTCACCAATGGCTGTCTTTATTTTACAAGGCATGCATTGCTGGTATTGGGTTGTGTTTCTGTTTTATTGAGGGAAGGTCATTTCCATTATTTATTGGTGTTTAGAGTCACTTTCAGTTAGAGTCTATGGTCACATCATAACTACAACATAGGTATGAAGTCAACTTTAGCCAAGCTTATAACCATTTGGACCATTTCAAAGAAATGACACCCCAGGCATTGGCTACCTGGTGCCATTATTCCAGAAAGGCTGAACTTGTCTACCATAGAAAACAAACACTGCTCCATTGCCAATGGTCTCCATAACATGGGGTATATCAGATGTTTGTCCAAATTGAAAGATGAAAAAACATTGATTATTTCTCCATTGCATGATTCACCTCAATCACATCGTATGTGGTGTGCAATGTGGTGTGCAATGCCTTAATATTTGAAATACAGATATAAAATATTCAAACTCACAAATTGTCATAAAGGCTCATAAAATCTACTGCAAGTTTTTGTACTCAGCCACCTGAAGAGTGCACATCAGCAATTACACTAGTGCATCCTTGAGAAGGATCCAGTAGGTAAATATGCAGTTCATGAATCACCGGGTAGTGTACCCAGTAGTCCATGGACTGCACATTTGCTTGCAGGATCCTCAAGTTTCTGCTGATTTATCCAGCGAGTGTGTTTAAATAGATGTCCACCCAATATGTGCGCAAGTACCAAATCACTTTGAGCATAGGGCCCTACAAACTGAAGTTTCTATCCTTAATGTGAACCTCGAATCAAAACAATTTTTGTAAAATCATTTGTTATTTTACCTACCGGTAATTACAATGCATATTCTTGCAGCTTGTGCATGCTTGAGTACCTGAGTGCAGAGGTCACAAGTTACATGGTTACAACAGTACTTTTTAAGTGGAGTGCATTCACACCCTCCATTTTTTAAGTACTGTTGTAAAACTTTCATGTGAGGCAGACAAGCATGCTAATAAGTTGATTGAACCAAAAATGGAACAAGCAGCTATTTTTTTCATTTCTGGAGTATGATTCTGCCAGTAGAAGATGAAAAAACATGAGTTACTCGATTAAAATAAATACGCATCAGAAAGCTGATTGATGTTGATCCCCAATCAGGTGATCGATGTGGACATTAAATTGAAGCTTAGGGCCCTATTTGAGATAAATGTAATAACCCATCTCTTCAGTTGCTTCAGTTGCTTTACCCTCTTTGAAATAGTGTCATAAATTTTCAGAATGCAAATGAAACAAGCATTTGAAACAAAGAGAAAGGTTTGCATAGACCAAAAAGGCTGTGTCCTAGAGGTAAATAACAACATTAGGACTTCTCAATGGCAAGACTACACACATAACATTAAAATCTACAAGAAATACTTATAAGTGTCCACTTTCACTTATCTTCCAATCACAACTGCATTTTACCAGGTCAAACCCTTTCGCCAACAGAACTCACACATTTGACAATTTATTATCTGTTTATTGGTGTTTAAGATTACGTTTTGAAAAGTTGTGAAAAAAACTAAATGCCAAGATTATAATGTAATTACAGAGTTTACTAAATAGAAAATCGGGAAAATTTAACCTTCTGCACACTGATATCAACATCCCTAAGATTCAGGCCCCACCAGGCAGATCGTCTGTTTCTCAGCCTATTTTTTTGTAAAATTGCATGTGGGCAGGCCTTTTTTTTATTTTACTTTTTATTTTTGTAATTATTTCCTCACCATCAAAAGTTTATGTTCTTGGTTTATTTTATGTTTAGGCATCACAATCTACAGAATAGCATGGGTGGTGATGTATTTCATCCCTTGGGAGCAAGAAGGCTTTGCAATGCTTAAGCATTGCAAAGCCTTGTTGCATTCAAGGGACAAATTTATCAATTTTATTAACTTGGCTAAAATATCAGACATAAACCATTTAATTTTAATTTTTTTTAAAGTCTGCATTGGTTATAACTAGAGGCTCAAGAGAGCCTAAAACGCTCACCTGAACCAAGTTGTCCTAAACTGTAAGGGTTATGGGTATGGAGAAAATGTAATCTGAATGAACTATAAGACAGATTCGCCAGCAATTTTTTTGTCCAATTGTTTCAACTGCTCAGAAGAAAGCTTCATACCAAATACATAATCTCTAGTCCGTGCAGTTTGGGAAATATTGGACATTTTTTTTTTCTACTTTTAGTGCCAGATGTTCCCACGCGAAAAATTTGGGGGCATGAATGAAGTACTTAGGGTCAACTAATGCCACATATAAAATTTGGTTCAAATCGCTCCACTGGTTCTTGAAATATAAATTTTCAGGGGAGCTCAAAAGTGAGCCCATCCCCTGGAGAGCCCAAATATGGACCTATCAACTTTCTTTGAACAACTTTTAATCTTGAACACTAGAGGAAGTTTCATATCAAAGCATTCCCACTTGTGGTTCATGAGAAGATTTTTAAAGAATTTCATCATATTTGGGCATAAGACCACGCCCAAAAAGGGCAGAGACCCCATTTGAACAAAACTAAAACAGAATACCCCCAAGATGATTTGGCCCATATATGTTTCAATATGGGCCATTGGTTTGTGAGGAGAAGATTGTTTTTCACATTGGCCTCTCAATTCAGGAAATAAAAATTTGGTGTGGGACACAAAATTTGGATCTTCCGGTAGTGAGTTCAAATATTGACCTAGAAACTTTCGTTGGGACAAATTGGAATTTTGGGTACCAAAAGAGGTTGCATATCAAATATCAAAGCACTCTGATCTGTGGTTAAGGAAAACAAGTTGTACAAAAGGAATGCAGGTATTTAGGCATCAGGGATCAGAACCACAGAGACAAAAATTTTTTTAGTGTACTTATTGGTGTTTAAGGTCACATATTTATGCACAATCGCTAATCGTGACCACAACATGAAGATAAAGTCAAGTTTTGTAAATCGTTTATACCCATGTTGCCCATTTTAGAGGACTTCCACCCCAAGCATTGGTGACTGGGTCCTATTTTACCAGTGTAACAGAACTTGTTTACCACAGTAAACAAGCACTGCTGCACTTCCCTGAATTCCCACGGGGGAGTAAAAGTGTATGCCAACCCTAATAATTTTGGATACCAAATATAATTTTTTAGTGTTCTGTGATTTGAGAATAAATGGGGAATGGGAAGGCTATGGGTATTGAATTTGTTTCTATTTTTTGCTCCTGGGGTTCCCACTGGGCACAAAAAATGCCCCCTGAACAAACTTGAATCACACCTCCCTAAGAATGATATACACCAAATATCAAAATATTCTGACTTATGGATCTGAACAAAGAGATTTTTAAAGAATATTCCTCATATTGAACAAAGTTACAATTTGTGTTAACCCTAATAATTTTGGATACTAAATACAATTTTTTAGTGTTCTGTGATTTGAGAATAAATGGGGAATGCGAAGGCTATGGGTATTTGAATTTGTTTCTATTTTTTGCTCCTGGGGTTCCCACTGGCCACAAAAAAATGCCCCCTGAACAAACTTGAATCACACTTCCCTAAGGATGATATACACCAAATATCAAAAGATTCTGACTGCTGGATCTGAAGAAAGAGATTTTTAAAGAATATTCCTCATATTGAACCAAGTTACAATTTGGACTCCCATACGGAGCCCAAATATGAACCTAGGGACTTGGCTTGAACAAACCTGAATCTCCCTTCCCTAAGGATGATGTATACCAAATATCAAAAGATTCTGACTATTGGATCTGGAGATTTTTAAAGAATATCCCTCATATTGCACTAATTTGAACATTTGGGCTCCTGTAGAGTGCCCAAGTATGGACCCAGGGGTTAAATTTCAACAACCATGTGAATCAATCTTCCATAGATGTTATATGTGAAATATGAAAGCTTTTGGAGCGGTGGTTGGGGAGAAAAAGATTATTTTATAATTTTCCCATTACCTTCAGTGTTAAATAATGCTGACTCAGCATTTTTTCAAAGTCCCAAAACTGTACCTTAGGACAAAACTGATAGCAATTTTTTTCACCATTCCTTTCTATTGGACCTAAGGAAGCTTCACACCAAATAAAAGGTTTCAGTGCCAAGCAGTTTTGGAGATATGGGCGTTTTGATTTTTTTCTATTTTTACCTCCTGAGGTTCCCACGGGGCAGCGGGAAAATTTCTTTTGGCATGAATCAAGTACTTAGGACCCAATAATACCTCATAGCAACTTTGGTTCAAATCGGCCTCTCGGGTTGGAAAATAGAAATTTTGGGCGGGGCACAAAATGGGGATCCTCCCGTAGTGAGCCCAAATATTGACCGAGAAAATTTCTTTGAACAAATTTGAATCTTGAGTACCAAAGGAGCTTACATACCAAATATCACAGCATTCTGACTGGTGGTTCATAAGAAGAAGATTTCAGGAGAAATTGATGCTTTTGGAGCCTCACCCCCACCCCAGTGGGGGCACCGAGTTCATTTTAACAAACTGGAAAGAGGATAACCCCAAAATATTGTATGACAAATTTGTTTGGGTTTGGGCTAGTGGTTTTGAAGGAGAAGACCGAGTCGCGAAAGTTAACGGACGACGGACGCCAAGAGATGGCAAAAGCTCACACTGACTTTCAGTCAGGTGAGCTAAAAAGAGACTTTGAGGTAGGGCCTGAGAAACAGGTTTTTAACTTTTTTAGGCCTTAAGTAAAAGGTTTTGTCCATAATGCTAGACATAAACTAGAAATTAAACCAATTCAATCTTGCTTGATAGAGCTCAATGAGCCCTGTCAAACATGTCTAAATTGATTTAATTAAATCTTGCATAATGTGAAAAATTTGCAGCTTGAAATTTTTTAACATCAGTGTGCAGAGGTAAGAGGGGCAAGTGCTGGGTGCACCCCCTCCTGAACCAAGATCTGTTTTATTCAAGGAGGTGATATAGTGAACCTTTGCTAAAGGAATGGATTGTAACAACTGTGATCTGCATTTCAAAAAAATCAAAGATTTTTAGATTTCTGATTTCTAACTTCATTGTGGGCTACCTATTAATTAAATCATGATCAACTGCATAAACCTGGTAATAAATAACAATGAAAATCATTTAAAATATCACAAATTCAATGATCATTTGCATTTTTATACAATCCAAAAATAACTGTCAGACACACACCATGAGTCTTTGAAGGTCTTGTCTTTTCTGGAATGTTGAATCATCAATAGATGTATGTAGCTAGTCATGCAGTTTATCCAAATTGTTTCAGCATAACATTTCAAATACATCAACATCTCTATAAATATTGCGGTTTTTTCTTAAAAATAAAAACTTCTTCAGAATCACCAATCACAGGTGAAGTTAAAAAATTATCTTCAAAAGACAATATGCAAATGTTGACTTCTCACATTTGCCAGTTCCAACAACCAGGAAACTTGGTCCATTGTTTTGTATATGTACATATAAGTTTCACTGCCATCCTGATATTGAAACTGAAGTGTTGCCAACGGAAATTCAATCCAAAAAAATGGAAATTCATTCCAAATAACAAATGGAAATCCAATCCAAGTAACAAAGGAATCATGGTTTCTACCCATCTGCATCTCCAACACTACTGCAGTCGGCAGAGTTGATGTATCAATAGGAACTCCATTATCCATTAGAATATGTAAACTCATTGATAGTGATAAACACTTGACAAACCTGATTTAATTTATCACACATAATAGGTGTTTATCATGAATTAAAATCTGTAATATGGTATGCGAATTATTTCAGTGCAGGGTAAGGCTAAAATCAGATCAGAATGAATAAAAACCATACGACTTTAACTGAATTTTTAAAACTTTTCAAGGAATGCTGTTGGGTAATTTTAGCAGGAATTTGGGCCTTAACTTATTGTACACTGTCCCTCCAATCTGATCATGTCTCCATTGATTGAAACAGATTTGAGGGAAGAGTCTAACAAAGGAAGTCTACACACTGACTGAAACACATCTGAGAGCTGATTCCATCAACGAAGCCATGTCTAGATCTGTACTAACTGAAATGACCCATAACGCTGATTCCATCAATGTCTACATGATCAGAGGGCACTATTGCTTGCATATTTGCACACTAGTTACACTAGTTTTATACAGTAAAATATTGCTATTTTAACAGGTGTGTTAAATATTGAAAATTAAGCACAATGGAAATACTTCATCAATCAGAAATTTCCCCAAACTTTGGTGTCTTAACCTGAATAACAGATGAAACTTTCAAAAAGGATATTTGAAATGATAAAAATTTAAATTTTTCAACTTCAAATGTTTCAAAATATTTCAACAAGATAATGTCATGTGACATCTCATTGAAATGAGCTTGAGCTTGTGGACATTGTGAAAAATTTTCAACTGTTCAATTTGTAAATTACATGGGCATATGTGGACGATTCATTGGGTAATGGGTTAATGCATCTTTGTTATGTGGTTGACAGAGTCACCTAACTTAGTGTCAACTTTGCATCGGACGACTTCTGCAAGCTTGACCTCTCAAAAATAAGCCCACCCATATACTTGTGGCCTCATTTACTTCCCACACACCCTGGTCTCATTCCTGGGTCAATACAGTCAGCGTCAGCTAAGCCTGAAAATAATCAATCTGTCATTTGCAAAATGAGGTCCCCAGAGGCTGAATTTGCTGATGCTATCCCATACAGTGTGCCAATTTATCCTCTAGGTAACTCTTGCTGTTTAGGCTTGAGACCTTGATTCTGAATGAGGTTCACAGAGGGTACATTTAGTGATGCTACCCTGCTGTGCAGGGTAGCATCACCAAATTCACCCTCTGGGGTCCTCATTCTGCAGGTGATAGTCTGCTTATTTTCAGGCTTGCAGTCAGCAGAAGGAATATTTACTATCTCCTACTTTAGATATCACAATTATATCCACAATCTAACACATGATTGTCATTCTATTAGATAGACATACTATCAAGCAGAGAACATTCATTTCAGCAAAATTCAGCTCGTTATGAGGTGAGCTGAATATTTCTATGAATCTCCTGTTTGTTTATTGGGGTTTAATAACACTTTCAACAGCCAGGGTCACATCATGGTGGACAGTTTTATGGATCTGGCTCCTTAAGTTACTAAACTAACTCTGCAAGACAAGCAGACATAGCTGAAGGTAAGTGAACCATCGATGTACACCTTAGAACAGTGTGACCATGCTCCTAATTAAGTGTCTTGCCCAAGTACACAATGCAGTTGGTGCTGATCAGGATCGTACTGTTGACCTTCAGTTTTTTTTAAAGGGCAAGGCTCTATCCACTGAGCTCGCATCTCCTGATTGCCTGATATCTAATTTTTCAAGAGTTTGCAATGAAGCTTCCGATATTCAGGAACTTTCCTGATCCTTGGGGAGGAACTTCTAAATTTAAAGACTTTCATAGAATTGAAGGAGTCCCTGGATCAGATCATGACACTGTCACAATCTGGTCAAACTTCTCCATCCATTTTTGTAATGACGGTATTATATACTTGTACCAGTATTTGCAGATAAGATTTGAGAATAAAGTATATTTACCCCTCAACTTTTCTTGCAATGTGTCTGTTTACCCCTTGGCAACTATAGCAAAATATATTTAAAAATATTCTGGGAGTAATTTACCTGTTGTAATGTGACGGTGTGATGTCTGATCAGCACTTTTCACCATGAGTACTCTGCACAAGCTAAGAGATCAAAACATTGTATTTCACAGGTTTTTTTTTTACTGATTCTGCATAGTACCAAATACCTGTGATTACAGAAATAGGTGCATTCTTCAGGGAAAATAGCATTTTTGGTTGTGGAATAGATGACGTGAAGGATATTTCGATCAGATAATGGTGGAGGGCAAATCCGAGAACATTATGTGTCAGAATATCCTGGGTCAAAAGATAAAAATGGCCGAATATATTATCTGACTTAAAAATGGCTTAACAATAAATTCTTGTTTTGATACAAAAAAAATTAAACAACCCTTTCACACTGGGAAGAGTTAAAACTGATATTGTGAACTGTTTGATCAGTGAGTTATCATTCAGGATTACTCCATGCAAACAACAGGATCAATGTTTCAATAGAAACTCAAGGTAAAAACTGGGTCCGGTCAGGAGGAGCCGTATTTGAACAATAACTGGGTATTATTTGAAAGAATAAATGGTTAGGCCCAACAAAGTAGATCTTCTGTTTCTCAGGCCATTTTTTTGTAAAACTGCATGTGGGCGGGTGGTTTTTTATTCTATTTTTTGTTTTTGTAATTATTCCTGAGGCATCAAAAGTTCATATTCTTGGTTTGTTTTATGTTTTAGACCCCATAATCTACAGAATAGCATGAATGATAGATAAAGCAAAGGATTGCAAAGCCTTGTTGCATTCAATGGATAAATTAAGCAATTTTATTTACTTGGGTAAGATATCAGACATGAACCTTTTAATTTTAATTTTTTTAAGTTTGCAGTAGTTATAAAAATGAAAGTGTCAATGACACTGTAGCTCAACTTGTTAAGACATGTACATGTATAGTATGTGACACAACAATGGCAAACATCTAGGTAATGACCTGATAACAAAGGTACATATAAAGTATTGTAACGGTCTGTACATTAATACTGACCGTAGCCTGTAGCAAATGTATAGGTAAAGTATTGTAAACGTGGGTGACAGTCAGATGCTAAACTAGAAAAGAAATCTTTGAGTCCCAGAGTGATAACAAAGGCACCCCAAAACACACTCATTCCTGTCCCAAGGTGAAAACAAAGGGACCCAAGAAGTTTCGTGAAGATCAGTTCATAAATACAAGCTGTATAGAAGTTGTGATAAAAAACTGATTGGACCTAATTTCGGTACAGAATGGCCACTGGCAGCCATCTTGGATTTTGGACTGCACACAGAAACACTCGTTCTCGTCCCAAGGTGATAACAAAGGTACCCAAGAAGTTTTGTGAAGATTGCTTCATAACTACAGCCTCTAGCCCGAGCTGTATTGACATGTGCATTGACATGTGCACTTGCAGTGTATAAGTAGCACTGCATAAATCAAAGTTCATCTAATTTACATAATTTCTGCACGAGAAAAAAACCCGTACTATATGTGATGTATTCCATGTTACTAAACATTCATACAAAAATTTATTCAAATCAGAACTTTCATGCAGAAGTTCTGTACAAAAGACTAATTGCACTAATTTTGGTACAAAATGGCTGCTCGTGGCCATCTTGAATTTCGGACCACACCCAAAAACACTCGTTCTCATCCTACGGTGATAACAAAGGTACCCAAGAAGTTTCGTAAAGATCGATTCATAAATACGGCCTCTAGCCTGAGCCGTATAGAAGTTGTGTACAAAATAATTTTGATACAAAATGGCCACTGGCAGCCATCTTGAATTTTAGACAGCACCCAGAAACACTCGTTCTCGTCCCAAGGTGATAACAAAGGTACCCAAGAAGTTTCGTGAAGATCGGTTCATAAATACAGACTCTAGCCCAAGCCGTATTGACATGTGTACTTACTGTGAGAGAGTAGCACTGAAAAAATCAAAGTTCATCTAATTTGCTTAATTTCTGCACGAGAAAAAAACCCGTATTATATGTGATGTATCCTGTTGTACTAAACATTCATACAAAAAATTATTCAAATCAGAGCTTTCATGTGGAAGTTCTGTGCAAAAATCTGATTGCCCCTAATTTTGAACAAAATGGCTGCCAGTGGCCATCTTGGATTTTGGACCGGACCCAAAAACACTTGTTCTCGTCCCACGGTAATAACAAAGGTACCCAAGAAGTTTCGTAAAGATCGGTTCATAAATACGGCCTCTAGCCCGAGCCGTATTGGCATTTGCACTTACAGCTCTGAAAGTAACACTAAATAAATCAAAGTTAGTCTAATTTGCATAATTTGAGCACGAGAAAAAAACCTGTATGATATGTGATGTATCTCATGGTACTAAACATTCATACAAAAAATTATTCAAATCAGAGCTTTCATATGGAAGTTCTGTACAAAAAACAGATTTATGCATCGTCGGTACAAAATGGCGGCTGGCAGCCATCTTGAATTTCGGACCGCACCCAAAACCTCTCGTTCTTGCCCCGGTCATAACAAAGGTACCCAAGAAGTTTTGTAAAGATCGGTTCATAAATACGGCCTCTAGCCTGAGCCGTATCCAATTGTTGACCTACGGACAGACGGACGACTGGCCATGCAAAATAGCATGTGACAGCCAAAATGACCATGCAGTAAGACCTGAGAAACAGATTTTTTATCTTTTTTAGGCCTAAGGTGGTAAAAGAATGCCTGGTTATTATTTTGAATAATGCCTGAGTATAATACAGACTTATTGTTCATGGTGGTTATTCTTCTGGAAAACAGTGAAGATAAAACAAAGAGAGTAGGCAGCAGTGGGTTTTAATATGGTATTTCAATTTAACCCTTTGCCCAGACGATTTCAAAATTTATTATTTTAAATACCATTTTTTAAATTTAAAAATTTTTTTTTACCAAAACCATATCATGTGACCCCTCTTTGGAACGAGCTCATTCCAAAGAGGGGTCACATGATATGTTTTTGATGAAATTTTTCGAAAAATAATATTTTTTCAGCTGCTGAATTTGCATATTACGTGGGTGGATGCGGGCGATTCATTGGGTAAAGTGTTAAAAGTCCATTCATATGAGCTTAAATTATTTCCACTGGATATTTGCATCTAACACATCTTATCCAGCACTCAAGTCCACTCCTCACATTCAAGCAGGGTTGCGTCGCTACATTTACCCTTTGTGAACCTCAATCTGAATCAGGGTCTCAAAACTAAACAAAAGAGGTACACAGAGGATAAATTGGCCCACTGTATGGGATAGCATCATCAAATAAACCATCTGGGCAACTCATTCTGCAAACGTCAGACTGCTTATTTTCAGGCCTGATCACATTTTGAATGAGTCAGCAGGAAAATTAACATACACTGTTATAATGTAAAATAAGGCACTCTTTTTAAAATAAAAATTAGTATGACAAAAAGAAAATACTACCGCTGCCTATTTAACCCTTTACCCAACGCAGATGATTTCAAAATTTATTATTTTAAATATCATTTTTTAAATTTTTTCAAACAATTTCAACAAAACCATATCAAGTGACCCCTCTTGGGAACGAGCTCGACGAGCTCGTTCCAAAGCGGGTCACATGATATGGTTTTGTTGAAATTTGTCGAACAATAATATTTTTTCAGCTGCTGAATTTGCATATTACGCTGGCGGATGTGGGCGATTCATAGGGTAAACTCCTTTTAGTCAACTGTTTCCTGTAAAGAGCCAAGTCTGCTGATTTACCTATTACTTCACAAGAAGCTAAATTACCCATGGCTGACACTACTTCTTATTGGAGTGAATATATTCTTCCATGGCATTCTATCACATTGGATTGGAATGAGCTGAATGTAGGCAGAGATGTGAAAAAAAGTAAAAATGAATACTTGCTAGAAAAAAAAAAATAGCCGGAATCTTGTGGAATCCATGAATTACAATCTACAGTGCTGTTCAGTGATGCAGTGACCTCTGAAACATTGACCCCTCAATGAGCTCTTTCCATTGAGGGATCATAAGCAAGGTTTAGGAAACAAAAATTGAAAAAATATTAAAATTTAACCCACTACAGACCGATTTCAAAATACCAGAGTTTTCACCAGCCACTTTTTCCCACAATGCTACTGAGAATTAAAAAAATTATATATTTGTGACAAAGCTCATTGAGCTCTGTCAAACAAGATATAATTTGTTTAATTTTTCATGCTGCATGGGCAATATGGAGACCATGACGAAAAAGTTTAAATACCACCAGAGTGCTAGGAGTTAAATGACGATTTTTCTGAATAGCATTGACCAGATAATGATGTTATGTCAGGAAAAGGGTTAACATTTGTCTAAAATGTACCTAGACAAATTGCAGTGTTTTGGCTGATACTTGATTTCACATATACAGACAGATAAACAGACAGCCAGGTACACCATCAGTGAGTGACTGTGATCATCATCTTCATAAAATTTGTGCAAAAATCAAGTAGATTCTGTTCTGAGACAGAAACACTGTTTTTGAGTTACTTAACATCTTGTCTATTATATAAACCATGAATGTATGAACCTTAAAATGACTAAAGACAAATGTTCACATTACCTGATATATTGTGTGACCTTTGATTCAAGTTTACTTTTCAGGACTGCAACTTACTTATTTATTATTTATTTATTTATTTATTTATTAAAGTTTAACAACACTTTAACAGCCAAGGTCTTACAGTGTCAATGACAGTTTTATGGGTGGAGGAAGCCAGAGTACCTGAATAGAACCACTGAGCAATGACGAGCAGCTGCCAGCTCCCCAACATCATAACTCCACACTGCAGCACAGGCAGGGTTAGATAGGTTGAAGACATGCGCACCATCAACCTGCAGTACGCCTTAGTACATGGCATCATCATGCCCTATGTGGACAATCAGGGTGAAGTGCCTTGCCCAAGGACACAATGCGTGAATCCGAATCGATCACTTACATGGTCACCAATCCAAGGACTACCCGGGCTCGATGTTGCTTAACTTCGGTGAGCTGATGAGAACCAGTCACTGCAATGCCACCGCACCCTTCAGGTCTGCAACAATTTCTGATAAGTTCACAGATCAATGAAAAAGACAGACATAAACATAAGCCACACAAGAAAACAGGAAGTGCATGGGGATGGAGTTAGCTGGTAGAGCACATGTATCATTTTGGTACACAATACTGCGCAATTTTTTAACATATATTTCTGAATACAACTTGATATGTTTATTAACTGGTTGAGTGCTAGAAGCCACTATCAGGGCTTTCAGAAAAATGAGGGAACCAGAGCAAAAGCCAGAATTTTCCTGGCTGATGTACCATATTCAGTCAAACATGAATATTTTGTTCATATAAATTTGTTTTATCACAAATTATTGAAGAGTGCCTGTGATTGTAATTCAACAAATTTTGATGAACATATTCAGACCACCAAAAATAATGTAGCCCTCAACCAGTTAAGTAATTGGTTACACCTTCACTGAAAACACCACAAATTTACTGTGAATCTGTACAACTGAAGAAAAATTGTCAGATTTCATATTACTTAACATTTTATCTATCAGTAAACAAACTCAGCTCATTCCAATGTAATGTATAAAATTATCTTTATATAAAAACATCTTATTGGCTTAGTACAGGTATTTCCTTTGAAGGAACATAATAGGTTTAAGATTAAGACCCTTTTTGAGCTTCAATGAAAAATCATGAAATGTGCTAACATATCCGAACAATATAAAATTACGACCAATTATTTTGGAATAAAATGGCTTCAAACAAAATAATAACAATATTTTACAACAACTGGATGGATGGATAGATAATTGGATGGATGAATACGGTTGAGTCTGGAAACACATAATGTGATGTTCTCCAGTTGGCAACATCCTACCACATGATATGCAGTGTAAACAATAAAGCACAACAGCAGGTATAGGAATTTATCACAACTTTTTGTCACCCTTTAATAACATTAATATCCAGTAGGTTGGGATTGTTTTCTAAAATAACAACAAGAATTCGGTCAACATATTGTTTAAGCCTTCGGTTTGTGTCCTGTTCCTCCTTAATTGCATCCATCAACTGTAATGAAAAAGAAATGAGGTTTCAAAATCAGTTCAGTGTTTAAACTTTGATCCCAAAAGCCCACATTACTGGCACAGAATTAGGATATAGCAAACATCCTATTTTCATAGAGTAAATTGTTCCTCAATGAATTTGTGAGGAAGACCAATCAATAATTTCAATATGTAGCCTATCGGCTGCATGATGAAAATTTTAACTGGTCTTCCCCCAAATAATGAACATGAACCCTTCCAACTTAACTTCTTTGTTTATTGAGGTTTAACCCTATACCCAACGCAGATGATATCAAAATTTATTATTTTAAATATCATTTTTTTTAATTTTTCAAAACATTTCAACAAAACCATATCATGTGACCCCTCGTTGGAACGAGCTCGATGAGCTTGTTCCAACGAGGGGTCACATGATATGGTTTTGTTGAAATTTTTTGAAAAAATAATATTTTTTCAACTGCTGAATTTGCATATTACGTCGGCAGATGCGGGCGATTCATTAGGTAAAGGGTTAATGACAATTTCAATAACCAGGGACCAATACTGTAAAACTTTTACAATTGTATTTTCTGCAATTGTATTTTCTAGTTATTTCTTTAAAAGGGTTGAAATGAACCATTAGCATTTTGAAAGATGTGTCAATTTGCCAGTTGGCAAATTGCTATATTTTTTAAAATGCTAATTATTTATTTATTAAGGTTTAACGACACTTTAACAGCCAAGGTTATATCGTGTCGGTGACAGTTTTATGGGTGCAGGAAGCTGGAGTACCCAGAGAACCACCAAGCAACGATGAGCAGCTGCCAGCTCCACAACATCATAACTCCGCACTACAGCACAGGCAGGGTTAGATTGGTTGAAGACATGCACACCATCGACGTGCAGTAAGCCTTAGTACACTGCACCATCATGCCCCCATGTGGACAATCGGGGTTAAGTGCCTTGCCCAAGGACAAAACGCATGAGTCCGAATCGATCGATCAGATGGTCACCCATCCAAGGACTAACTGGGCTTGACGTTGCTTAACTTCGGTGATCTGACGAGAACCGGTTACCGCAATGCCACCGCGCTGCTATGCTAATGATTCATTTTAATCAGTTATATATTAATAGGCAGATAATACAATTCTAGAAAATACAATTGTAAAAGTTTCATAGTATTGGCTCCAGGGTTACATCATGTCAGACAGTTTTATGGGTGGATGAAGCTGGAATACCTGGAGAACCACCAAGCAATAGCAAGCAACTAGCAGTCTCTCTAACTTACTAACTCTGCACAAGCACAGTTTAAGCAACAGCTGAGGGCAAGAGCATCATCGACGTGCAGTATGCTTTAGTACACAACACCACCATGACCTCACGTGAGTAGTTGGGATAAAGTGTCTTGTCCAATGATATAGAGCAGTTACTGCTGGTCAGGATTGGAACATCAGCCATTTAGTTTAAAGTCCAATGTTCTAACCATGGAGCCACTGCCATCCCACAGGATGATATCATATATCCTATTTTCAAGTGGCTGCTCACTGAATTTTTGGGAATGACTAATAAATATTTACAAAGTGCAGCCTCTGGGCTCTGTGCTTGAAATAGTAATTGGTTTACACACAAATAATGAATATTGACTCTTCCAAATGATACAATGGGAGATACCATCAGGGTTTAAACGGTTAAGATTCATGAACCATTTTTAAGAATCCTCCCAAATAAACTAAAAATATTGCACTGTGATTGCAAAAGAAATCTCTTTGAATCAATCAGATCACTGTCTGATCATGACACAGACATGGTTTAATCCAGATCCTTTGATGGGGCTGAATTTTTGCCCCATTCCTGGTACAAAATTGTGTAATTCCCAACTGAACTGCTCATATTTTCACTTAACTGGTAGAATGGAAAATTATTTTTCAAGGTGATTTCTAACATGAGTATTTTTATCAAAGATACTTTTCTACCAGCATGGGGATTCTTACAGAAGCAAGATTTTCTTCATAAAAATTTTGTTACAATTTATTGGATAGTGCTTGCTGACATTCTCAAATAAATTGTAACAAAACAATTATATATAAAAAAAATTTTTCATACTGCCTAGCAGACAAAAAGCTAAATGAAACTGTAAAACCACTAATTTAAAAGTGGCTTTCAGGACATTTCAAAAGTCATGATTGTGGTTTCTTGCACACAACCACTTAACTATCAGCCAGTAATCCCATCCAAACAGGATTAAAGTTCCAGTCCTGCATGCAAGTAGGCACTAAGCTGCCATGGGATATCTTTTCCATGTGGTTTAATTCAGAGAAAGTTGCCAGGGCTGTTTTAAGCACCTTATTTCTAGGGATTTTATATCTGAGGGTTCCCTGGAAGTCTGACAAAGTTTCCATCATGCACATTTTGGTCATTTTAGTGGAATTTCAGCCGTCAAAAGACAACTTCTCAATTTGTTGCATGAATTACAATCCAACACACACAAGTGGGTGAAAAGTTCAAGATAAAATTTTGTAAAAACATTGTGAAATTAAGACAAAATGAAGAAAATAACTAGATGTGTCAGTACAACATGGATGTCTCCACGAGGCAGCATGATTAAGCATTGGCTGTACATGCCTATGCGTACTCATTATAAAGCCACCAACCAGAAAGCAATCATCTGAACATATAGCAAAACAAGAGGCCCCAAGGGGCCTGAAGCACTCATCTTGAACAGAACACAATATAAACAGAGTCCAAGAATGAGTCTACATTAAGCAATCCATCTCCATAGGATACACTGTCAATCCTTGAGTCCCTCAGGAGTGACAAAAATAATCCGAGCATCATGCCTTTTCTTCAGTTGATCATAATGTAAAATGTAGAGCACCCCTATGAAGCCCCTTGATACAACCTATGTGGATTAATTTTAGTTACACACCTCTAGAGGGTACTGAATAGAAAATTTTTAATTCTTCAGCAACATGGCCAATTCCGGCTCCCATATGGAGCCCAATTATTAACCCAGTTATCGATTTGAACAAAGTTGAATCTGACTTCCCTAAAGATGTTGTGTACCAAATATGAAAGCATTCTGACTGTTGGATCTGAAGAAGAGAAATTTTAAAGAAATTTCTTCATATTGCACTAAGTTAAAATTTGGGCTACCATAGGGAGCCCAAATATTAACCTACGGATGCAATTTGAACAAACTTGAATCTGACCCCATAGAGATGTTGTATATTCTCCATATTACCCTAAGTTAAAAATTTGGGCTCCTGTATTGAGCCCAAATATGAACCAATGGGCTTTATTTTAACAAACTTGTATCTGACAACCCTATGAATGCTGTATACTGAATATCAAAAGATTCTGATGTTTGGTTCTGGAGAATGAATTTTTAAAATTTTTGCAAATATGCTGACTCAGCATTTTTTCGATACCCATTACAGAACACCCTAATACAACAGATGGCAATTTTTTTTTACGATTCAATTCTACTGGTCCTAAGGATGCTTCATACCAAATAACAGCTCTCTGTTCCATGTGGTTTGGGAAATATGGGCGTTTGAAAATATTTCTATTTTTAGCTCCCAGGGTTCCCATGGGGATGCAGAAATTTTTTGTTTTGCCTGAGTCAAGTACTTATGACCCAATAATACCACATACCAAATTTGGTTCAAACCGGACCATCGGTTCAGAAAATCGAAATTCTGGACGGCGCCAAAAATCTTACCCCTCCCATTACAAAGCCAAATATTGCTTCACGAACTTCGTTTGAACAAACTTGATTCTACACCTCAAAAGGAAGCTCCATAACAAATATCAAGTCACTGTACACACTGATTCATGAGAAGATTTTAAAAATATTTTGGAGCATTTTCCCCCACTCCCTCCCCATGGGGCTGGGCATGTTGAGTTGAACAAAAATGCAATGCCTCTTCGGAACCATCACACACACAAACTTTCACTTGAATTGGCCCAGTGGCTTTGGAGGAGAAGACCAAAACATGGTGTTGACGAATGACGGACGGACGGATAGCGATGAGATTAGCTCAGCTTGACTTTGTCAAGATCAGCTAAAAAAGTAAGAAGTCTGGAAAACTAATTCTCTGAGTTTTCACATCATAAACTAGGTTCAAGGTCAATAACTCTGCAAAAAATTATCCGACCAGAACCAAACTTGAACTCGATTTGTAGGTACCCATGACAAAGCCACACACCAGAAATCAGTCAATTATCTGTACAAAATGTGAAAAAAAGTATGGAAAACTGATTCTCTTATTAGCTTTCACATCTCAAGTCAGGTGAGCTAAAAAAAAATTATTTTAGTAACCAAAGTGATGGTTATAAGAAAGCTTGCTAAGTAAAGGCTACAAGAAAGTTTATAGCCACTTGGTTTCAGTTGTCCTTCGTGCTTTGTCTGGTGTCCATCCTCCATTAACTTTTGCATTTCCATCTTCTGCTTCAGAACTACTGGCTCAAACCCAACCAAACTTAGCACAAATTATCTCGTGGATACACTTCCAAGTTTGTTACATAGAAGTTGCTAAGTTAAATGGGCTGTGGGCAGTGGCCAAAAAGCCCAAAATTCTTGAAACATTTTTCGCATTAATCACCAGTAACAATGTTTTTGAAATATGGTATGCATCTTCCATGTGTGCTTAAGATTGCAGATTGTTCAAAGAAAGTCAAGCAGGCAATATTTAATATTTGGGCTTGTGGTGGGAGGAACAAAATTATTGGCCCCACCCAAAATTTCTATTTTCCAAACGAGTTGGCCAATTTGAACTGAATTTGGTATGTTGTACTATTAGGGGACATGTACTTGATCTTTGATGGAAAACAATTGTTCATGCACCTGTGGGAACCTCATCTACTAAAAACAGAAAAAAATTTCATACATCCATATTTCCAAAACTGCTTGGAAACAGAGAATTATTTTGTGTGCAGCAACCTTAAGACTAGTATAATCAATTTGGTCCCAAAAATTTCAATTGGTTGTGTCATGGGATTCCATATGGGGGTAAAGGAAAAATGTTCTGAGTTGACATTTTCCAAAAATGCTAAAAAAAAATTTCTCGAGAACTACAATCAGAAGCTTTCAAGTTTGGATATTTGGCATACATCATCCTGAACTCCTTGCATGCTGCTGGCAGATATTCCTGCCAAAAAAGGAAATCTCTTGCCACAAAAATAAGTAAAATTTGAGAACATTTAACAAATTTGAAAAAAATTCCCCTGTCATTGTGTCGAGCTTTTGGTCAGTGCTTACTTGAGTCAAATTTCCAAGAATTTTCGAAGCAGCCATGACTAGATTTAATGAAAAGTATTTTTCAAATACTCAGCAGGTTAAGAGTTAAGGGAAACCAATTCAAGTGCGAGCAAATGAGGCTCCAGGGTTCTTACTTGGGTTCCCTATGGGAGCCTGAATTTTTATTTAGTGAAATATGAGGAAAATACTTCAAAAATCTTTTTCAAATCAACCAGTCAGAATCTTCATATTTGGTATACAGCATCCTAAGAGGGGCGAGATTCAAGTTTGTTAGTCCATGTGTTCAATTTTAGGTTCCCTATGGGGCCAGAATTTTAACCTAGGGAAATAAGAGGAATATTCTTTAAAATCTTCTTCAGATCCACCAGTCAGAATCTTCTGATATCTGATATACAGCTTCCTCGCAACTTGAAGAAAATGCTTTAAACATCTTCTTCTGATACACCAGGCAGAAACTTTTCATATTTAGTATACACCATCCTTGTGGAGGCAGATTCAAGTCTCTTCAAATCAAGTTCATGGATTCATTTTTCGGCTCCCCATGGAGCCCAAATTTTACATCCTCATATTGCACTAAGACCTTCTTCTTGATCCACCAGACAGAATCTTATGATATTTGGTGAAAAAGCAAATTTTACTTCAATCAAATGTTCTGTTTTCATTAATGATTATATACATTTGAGAGTGTAAAAGGTTACACAACCAGAAAGCCCTAATTTGACAAAAAAACTTGTCCCAATCACAGGCCTTAAAATAAGCCGTCTGACATTTGCAGAATGAGGTCCCTGAATTTGATGATGGATTCCGATATAGTGGGTCAATTTATCCTCTGGGTGCCTCTTTGTTTAGTTTTGAGACTCTGATTCAGATTGAGGTTCAAAGAGGGTAAATTTAGTGATGCTACCCTGCTGTGCAGGGTAGCATCACTAAATTCACCCTCTGGGGACCTCATTTTGCAGATGATAGTCTGCTTATTTTCTGGCCTGCCCAATCATCTCCTTGTTGACTGCCATTTCACTCCATTTCTTCACACCACTGATAACTTCTAGGATCATGGAATATTTCACCAACCTGGATGTTTATTTTAGATGGAAGCCTTTTTGTCATTTTTCAACATAATTTCAAGCTGAAAGTTGGATGTGTGCAGGGAATGCGGAGTCATTGTTGAAAAACTGACATCACTTTTCAAAGCCTTTTTGTTTAGTCACTGCAGTAGACACACATATACAAGGTGACACTTCTTTTGTGGATCTGTCTTTCTGATCCCTCAACACTTACCCTTATTCCAAGTAGACAACTTGATCGAGGTGAGTGTTTCAGGTTCACTTGAACCTCTGGTTTAGAAGTGTTGTTGCTATTCAGGTAGAGTAAAGGGTTAACTATTTTTCATTAGCAAATAAAATCTCATATTGTTTCGTTATTCAGAACATTCAAACCAAGAAGGAAATGCAAAACAGAGTTTTCTTCATCTTTTCTTCAAATTTGCCATTTATCATAAACAAAGGAAAATTGATAATTCTGACTGAAACACCAAAAATGCTGTGGGTAAAATAAGATTTCCTGATGACAAAAAAACTATATTTTCAACTTCATGGGGACTTTTACTTTGAAATTGGAAAAAAAAGTTGTAAAAAAAGGATTTATTTAAGGCTGTTTGCTCTGTGTGTTGTGACACAATGAATCTACAATCAAGTAATTAATAGCCACATGTGGAATTATTCCTTAAAGGCAAAGAAAAGTTTTTAAATGAAACAACAAAGGCTGTTTTCTGTTTGATTTGCAAGAAGTAAATATTAACTTTTTCATGATGCATCGTGTTTTCCAATTTTTCTGCTTTTAAATGAAAAAGTTCATAACAGTTTATTATACTGCACTCGATTTTCAAATATTCAACTTTGAAAGAGGTCTGTTGCTCAATGAAATCAGAATGACCATTTAAACTATTTAGGCAGGATACTTCCACATTTTGGGAACTGAAGGCTGAGAAGTAACAGCAAAATTGCAAGTGTAAGGCCTATAAAAACAATTTTTCTTTCTCAGGCACTTTTTCTCAATTTTATGATAGGGAATGAGATTCTTTTTCTTTCTTTTGTAAATTCGCAAAAATGAGAATAGTTGGAATCAGAAATTAACTAACATGTGGAAAAAGCAATGTTTCCAGCAATGAAAAATCCCCATAATCATATTGCACATTTAACATACTATATCTTGTTTGACAGAGCTAAGTGAGCTCTGACACATGAGATATAGCTGGTTAAATCTTTTTTTCCTACATTTGCAAATTGTCATTTAAGGGATTTCTTCAGTCCAAAAAAAAAGGGTGAAAATTCAGATTTTCAAGACAAAAGTCATAATTTGTAAAAACAAGTGTGAGTGTCTGGGTTGCTGCAACATGTTTTGTTATTCACTGGTTAAAGGGAAAGAACTTTTGATCACAAGCAGATCTGTTGATAATGGATTGACAGGAACAGACCTTTTGATTAGGAAGAGATGGTTGAATGGATGGACAAACTAACACTAGTACTTCTAGAGTTTACAGTTGAAACGGTTAAAGGGTTTTCTTGATTGATTAATCACATGGATTAACCTTGGTTAATGGATTAATCACTTGCTCTAATAGGTAGCTGAATGGTTGCCATACCGTTGATGAGTTACACCATTAACACCATTAAATCGCCATTCAAATTTTATTATATTTTCAATCTTTATCTCAAAAACATAGCTTATGACCCCTCATTGGAATGAGCTCTTTCAGCTCGTTCCATTGAGAGTCATAAGCTGTTTTTAAGACAAAAATTGAAAAATGCTAGTATTTCAAGAATTTATTTTGCAAGTATCATCTGCCCCCGTCATTTTTTTAAAGGGTTAAGAATGACAATTTCCAGCTACTGATACAGTATAATGATCATGCAAGTTAAAAGTATGTCACCACATAACTTGCATGCTTTACTCTGTCTCATATAATTTATGTGAGCCAGTGTGACAATGTTTGCCTGTTTTGGTGCAAGATTGTTCCTTTATTAATCCATGAAATACAGTAGTTCAAAAGTAACGGTTAGCCGATCAACCACTTTTTTGATCAATCAAGACATTGGACCATTGGCAGATCGATTAATCGGTTAACCATTTCAGCTCTATTAGAGTTGCTCACCTTTTGGTTGCCACACAAACAAAGTTTCAGATAAAAGGTCTCCTCATTAACAAGGTCTCTCATACAAAATCTAATTGGTTGTTATTTACTTGTGAAGATACCAAGAATGAATAGGACTGAGGATTGGTTAAAAAATGATTTTATCATGAAGATAATTAACTATTAGAGTGCTAAATTCCTGTTGGTCATCAAATTATGTTAACATGTCTTTGCCTTGTTACAATATACAAGAGATTACCTAAGGCACTCTACCATAAATTGTACAAAAGCAAAATCATATGGACTGAATAATTTCATTTTAAAGGTAATAGGAAGTGCATTCTCAGAATATGAAGTCCAAAAATGCACTCCCAGCTAGGGCTGCACGGTATATCGATAAACCGACATATACCGGTATTCAAACCAATATCGATTGAATACTGGTATAATTTAAAAAATATCGGTTTATCGTCATTATTTATTTACCCACAATTTCATTTTCAAGATGTCTTGAGATTTTTAACTGTAGTCCCGAACGAATAATATTATCCCTTTATCCAAGGAATCGTCTACAAATTCAGCAGATGAAAAAATAAATTTCAAAAATTTCAACAAAACTATATCATGTGACCCCCTCATTGGAACGAGCTCATTGATCTCGTTCCAATGAGGGATCACATGATATAATTTTGTTGAAATCTTTGGGGAAAATCTGATAAACTAATTTTGAAAATAATAAATTTTTATATTGTCTGCGTCGGGTAAAGGTTTTTCGAATCGCATCATCAAGGCATGCTAATTCGTTCCGACAGTGATGCCTCGAGTCTAGGTTGTGGTACTTGTGTTCATATATCTGAACAGTTTTCGATATACCGGTATACCACGGTATTTTTTTGAATACCAATACCGGTATTCAGTTTTGAATATCGTGCAGCCCTACTCCCAGCATTCAAATAGTTAAATAAACCAACCTCCTCTTTTGTTAGCTGCTCAAGCTCTTCTGCTAAAGACCTGCCTCCTTCTTCTTTCAATAAATTTCTACCTTCTTCCATACACTGTGTTAACAACTGTGCGCCTAAATCTTCGTTGGTTTCTTTCAGTGACTTATTCTCCTGTAAAGAAAGCAGCTTCACTTAACCATTTACACAATGAATTGGCCACATCCGCCCGTGTAATATGCAAATTCAGCAGCTGAAAAAATACTATTTTTCCAAAAATTTCAACAAAACCATATCATGTGACCCCTCTTTGGAATGAGCTCATGATATGGTTTTGTTGACATTTTTTGAAAAATTTTAAAAAATGATATTTAAAATAATAAATTTTGATATCATTTGCATTGGGTAAATGGTTAACATGTTAAATAGTATGCTGTAGGTTATGAAAATTTTCAACTGGAATTATTTCACTAAAAACTGATACTAAAATCACATTATTTGATCCAAAATTACATGTACAACAACTGCAGATTTTCTCTAAACACCTGTAGAGGGGTGTTTCCAGCCAGGAAAAATTAATCAATCTCAGTTTGGGAGAGTGCAAGTCAAGTTCAAACTAATCTGAACCTCTGGATCAAACTTGACTTGTGTTTGTTTTTCATTTTTGCAGAATACGAGTTTAGTATCTGGGAGGAAAGTCTAGTATTTTGGTGTTTTCATTGTAATCAACTTCACAAGTACTGTACCTCAGTACAGTACAGTCGTCATGGACTGGTGGTAATCCATGTGTGGGCAATGATGTCCACGCATGCATTTACCAGGTAATAAAAATCATTACAAGAGCAATGCTAACGCATGTGCTGATGCCCCCGAAGGTAGCAAAGTCGGACTTGCATGTAAATAAATAACTTCTGAATGTTTGAAGAGAATTGGTTCATCCAAACAACGTTCCCCCAAGCTGCCCTATCACAATACCAAAAAACATTAAAATCGAACAACTGATGCTCGAGTTATAATACAAAATGTTCATATGGATGGGCAGATGGACGGAGACCTCGACTATATACCCCCGCAAAAAATTTTCGGGGGCATAATAAGCAACATTTTAATTAATGAAGCACTGGGTTGTACCTGGTGCTTCATTAATTAAATTTTTGATGATTATCCCTATAATTAGTGTTTGGAATGTAATATTATTGCATCTGTGGAAATTTTGCCCACCCGTGGAAAGTGACCAGTCCACAGTGGCTGTACTGTAATTGTGTATGACTACACTATTGTCATCACAAATATGGATCTCCATTTAATCGTGATCTGCCCACAATAATGCAGAAAGTTATCTGCAGAAAATGAAACATGAAAACATTGCATCTCAGGTACTATTTTTGATATTTGTTATTTTTACTCCACTCAAATCTTGATTTTCCAAATTTCATTTATAAAATCTCAATCAATCAGTGTACATGTGTCATGAGTGAATTATAAACTTTTGCAATCTGAAAGAGATTTGCAAGACGAATGAAAAAGACACCGCGTTTCCTATATCTATTTAGAGGTTATTACTTGGTTAGTTCCATATTGGATGAGATATCAGCCTGAAGTAACTTCAAATGAGCCTGAGACCGAAGGTCGAAGGCTGATGTGAAGTTACCAAAGGAAAATTTGTTTGGCAATTTTAGTGAAATTTCTTTGGCAATTTTTGTGAATAGCGCTGGCCAGTTTAGTCATTACGTTAGGTAAAAGGTTAAAATTATGCATTATGTGATAAAAATAATTTCAAATTTGTCACAATTTGACATGAAATCTCTAAACCTCTCTCACTAAAAATGATCTGAGCCTTGGTAAATCTCGGCTCAGATCAATTTTAGTGAAGTTGGTACAGAAATTACATATGAAATTGTGACTCATTAGAGATCCTCTATATCCTGGATAAGTGGTGTGATATATAAGCATGTAATCTTGAGAACTGTGTGAAATAGCAATGCTATGAGTAAACTGCTCTGGTGCATCTGTGTGCATTCTGCATTTCGCGTTTGTGGAAGTAGAAGGCTTGAAAAGACAATGTTCATACTGCCATATGTTAACTCACAGTGAGTGATAGACAATTAATCTATGACTGGTCTAAGTCACAGTATATGCATTGAGGGAAAAGAGCAGATAGAATTTTCAACCTGGGTTCACAAGCCAGAAAATAAGCAGACTGTCATCTGCAAAATGAGGTCCCCAGAGGGTGAATTTAGTGATGCTACCCTGCACAGCAGGGTAGCATCACTAAATTTACCCTCTGTGAACCTCATTCTGAATCAGGGTCTCAAAACTAAACAGAAAGAGGCACGCAGAGGATAAATTGGCCCACTGCATGGAATAGCATCATCAAATTCACCCTCTGGGGACCTCCTTTTGCAAATGTCAGACTGCTTATTTTCAAGCCTGTGGGTTCAAATATGATTAGGTGACTCAAGAACAATATAATCCTTTCACCTGAATAGACTAGCCTGTTATTGTATTGTAAGCTAGAATATTTAAAAACAGGGATGTGGTCATGGTTAGCCATTGTACAGAAATATGTGACCTTACTTAATTACCAATAAATAAAATAACAAGGATATATGATTACTCAGAATTTTTTCAGTTCACCTTTTACCTCACTTGGTTGGAAGATGACACTTGCAAACAAATTTTTGGAATAACTAAAAATATTCATTTTTTGTCTCCGATATATTTGCACAACTTCTCTATCTCTTATTGGAGTGAAACCAATAAGCTCCTCCCAGGGATGGGTCATAAGCTATGTTTTGGAGGCAAAAACTGACAAAATAATAAAATTTGAATATTGATTTCTTTGAACAGTGATAAAAATATTCATTTATATTTATTTATTGGGGTTTACTGACACTTTTGAGAGCCAGGGTCACCTCATGTTGGACAATTTTAAGGGTGGAGAAAGTTGGAATACCAGGAGAGAACCACTGAGCAGTGGTGAGCAACTGTCAGGCTTCCCTATGTACTAACTCCACACATGCAGGGTTAGCACTGGTTGAAGACAAGTGCCCCATCGATGTGTGGTATGCCTTTGGACATAGTGCACCATGCCCCCACATGGGCAATAAGTATTAAGCGCCTCATCCAAGAACACAATGTGGTTATCCTTGGCAGGGATCGAACCATGAACCTTTCAGTTTGAAGTCCAATGCTGTAAACCCTGAGCTGCCATGCTCCCTAGTGATGACCATATATCTAGGGTGTGATTATTATATGAAATAAATTGAAATCACATCGGTATAGTGGGAAAGGTTTCACAATCAAGCTTCATGTCCCCATAATATTAATATCCTGTAGAAATAAGGTTTTGTTTGCATTTAAGGTCTTTGAATTCACATGAAAATGGTCTGAAAGACCTGATTTTCATATAAGTTTAATGAAAGTTAAAAAAATTATAGTAATTTATATATTTTTTATACTAACCAATGACCCAGACTTAGCTGGTGCTAACTCTTGAGTTCTGGGGCCAAACACAAATTTTGCACGCCCACAATCCCCAAAATTTGCATCAAAATCCAAAAAATAGATGTCCTATATGGTCCTCCATACTTTTGTCCACTGCACATGCGCAGTGTCCAGGAAGTACCAAAATTGGAGCCAAATCCTCATTCTTACAACCAGTGCCTGGTAAGTGTTATGTAATCAGCAGGGAAGTATGAGTTCCCAACTCATGAGAGGGCCATCCCCATCTGGGTCATTGGTAAGTATAAATGAAAGTGTCAATGACACTGTAGCTTAACTTGTGTGTTGTGTTTGATGAAAAGGATAATGTTCAATGTTTATTAAAGGATTATGAAATAAGACAAGAATTGTGATAATTGGGAATATGTTCATTTCTGTTCCCTGTGTGCTATGTTTATGATAAAAATAATATGAGGTGTACACTGTACTAAAGAGCTGAGGGGTGGGTTAATATGACCTCACAGTTAATGTATGTGGCCCTCACAGTTAACGTATATCAACAAAAGTTACCAAGTTACAGTGAAATTATTCCAAAACGAGTCATCCTGTCAAGTTACATTAAAATCCCCTCATAAATATGGCCTGTAGACTGTGCTAAAGGTTTTTGGGCTTCAGGCCCCTGTAGCCGTCAATTTCCCAATTGCGTCCAAAGGGGACGTTCTCATCTGGACATTATATGAAGTCAACCTACCAATGAAATCCCTTCATAATTATGACCTGTAGACTGTTCTAAAGGTTTTCGGGCTTTGGGCCCCTAAAGCCGTCACAGTTGCCCAATCGTGTCCAAAAGGGGACGTTCTCTTCTAAACATTATATGAAGTCAACCTACCAAGTTACAATGAAATCCCTTCATAAATATGACCTGTAGACTGTGCTAAAGGTTTTCGGGCTTCGGGCTCGGGCAGCCATCATGGTTGAATGATCGCAACCAAAGGGGACAATCTCATCTGGGCATCATCTGGAGTGATCCTGCGAAGTAACAACTTAATCACTTCATAAATATGACCTGTAGACTGTACTCAAGGTTTTTGGGCTTCGGGCACCTGTCGCCATCACAGTTGACCAATCACGACCAAAAGGGGATGTCATCATCTAGGCATTATATGGAGTCAACCTAACAGGTTACAATGAAATCCTTCTATAAATATAACCTTTTGCCTATGCTAAAGGGTTTTGGGCTCGGGCACCCATCAAGGCTGAATGATCACGGCCGAAATGGGTCGTTCTCATCTAGACATTATTTGGAGTCATCCTACCAAGTTACAATGAAATAGCTTCATAAATATGACCTGAAGACTGTGCTTAAGGTTTTCTGGCTTCGGGCTCAGGCAGCCATCATGGTTGAATGATAGCAACCAAAGGGGACAATCTCATCTGGAGTGATCCTACAAAGTTACAATGAAATCCCTTCATAAATATGACCTGTAGACTGTGCTCAAGGTTTTTGGGCTTCGGGCACTTGTAGCCATCACAGCTGACCAATCACGACCAAAAGGGGATGTCATCATCTAGGCATTATATGGAGTCAACCTAATAGGTTACAATGAAATCCTTCCATAAATATGACCTTTTACCTATACTAAAGGTTTTTGGGCTCGGGCACCCATCAAGGCTGAATGATCGCGATCAAAATGGGACGTTCTCATCTAGACATTATTTGGAGTCATCCTACCAAGTTACAATGAAATCCCCTCATAAATATGACCTGTAGACTGTGCTAAAGGTTTTCGGGCTTCAAGCACCTTTAGCCGTCACAGTAGCCCAATCATGTCCAAAAGAGGACGTTCTCATCTAGACATTATATGAAGTTAACCTACCAAGTTCAATGAAATCCCTTCATAAATATGACCTGTAGACTGTGCTAAAGGTTTTCGGGCTTCGGGCTCGGGCAGCCATCATGGTTGAATGATCGCAACCAAAGGGGACAATCTCATCTGGGCATCATCTGGAATGATCCTGCGAAGTTACAATGAAATCCGTTCATAAATATGACCTGTAGACTGTGCTCAAGGTTTTCGGGCTTCGGGCACCTGTAGCCATCACAGTTGACCAATCACGACCAAAAGGATGTTATCATCTAGGCATTATATGGAGTCAACCTAACAGGTTACAATGAAATCCTTCTATAAATATAACCTTTTGCCTATGCTAAAGGTTTTTGGGCTCGGGCACCCATCAAGGCTGAATGATCACGGCCAAAATGGGACGTTCTCATCTAGACATTATTTGGAGTCATCCTACCAAGTTACAATGAAATCCCTTTATAAATATGACCTGTAGACAGTGCAAAAGGTTTTCAGGCTTTGGGCACCTTTAGCCGTCAAAGTTGCCCAATCATGTCCAAAAGGGGACGTTCTCATCTAGACATTATATGAAGTCAACCTACCAAGTTACAATGAAATCCCTTCATAAATATGACCTGTAGACTGTGCTTAAGGTTTTTGGGCTTTGGGCTTGGGCAGCCATCATGGTTGAATGATCGTAACCAAAGGGAACAATCTCATCTGGGCATCATCTGGAGTGATCCTGTGAAGTTACAATGAAATCCGTTCATAAATATGACCTGTAGACTGTGCTCAAGGTTTTCGGGCTTCGGGCACCTGTAGCCATCACAGTTGACCAATCACGACCAAAAGGGGATGTCATCATCTAGGCATTACATGGAGTCAACCTTACAGGTTACAATGAAATCCTTCCATAAATATGACCTTTTGCCTACGCTAAAGGTTTTTGGGCTCGGGCACCCATCAAGGCTGCATGATTGCGATCAAAATGGGACGTTCTCATCTAGACATTATTTGGAGTCATCCTACCAAGTTACAATGAAATCCCTTCATAAATATGACCTCTAGACTGTGCTAAAGGTTTTCGGGCTTTGGGCCCCTGTAGCCTTCACAGTTGCCCAATCACGCCCAAAAGGTGACTTTCTCATCTAGACATTGTATGAAGTCAACCCACCAAGTTACAATGAAATTCCTCAATAAATATGACCTGTAGACTGTGGTAAAGGTTTTCGAGTTTTGGCCTCGGGCAGTCGTCACGGTTGGCAGATCATGCCCAAATGGAGAAATTCTCATCTAGAGATCCTACAGAGTCATCCTACCAAGTTACAATGAAATCCCTCCACATTAAACATGACCTGCAGACTGTGCTAAAAGTTTTTGGGTTTCGGGCTTGGGCAGCCATCATGGTTGATAGATCATGCCCAAAAGGGGACGTTCTCATCTAGGCATTACACAGAGGCAGCCTACCAAGTTACAATGAAATCCGTTCATAAATACGACGTGTAGACTGTGCTAATGGTTTTCGGGTTTTGGGCTCGGGCAGCCATACCGGTTGCCCGATCGCGACCAAAAGGGGACGTTCTTATCTAGACATGACCTCAAACCTACATATGAAATTTCGTGACGATCAGACAAGAACTGCGGGATGTAGCCCGTGCTAAAGGAAAATGTGAACAGACGTCACAGACTCACAGACTAACAGACTCACAGACTAACAGACTTCCGCACGCATGATGGCAATAGCTTATCTTGACTATGTCAAGTTAAGCTAAAAATATAGTTCGGATAGTTAATTGAATCCACCTTGCAATAGAATGGACCGTAATGTCCTTTCTATTAGGCATCAAAGACAGAAAGAAATGCTTACGTCCCTTTCTGATAAACTCAGATCTACGTTTATAAATATGCATAGCTCTGACTGGACAAAGCAAAGGCCTATGACCGTCTGAAGACGGAAGAACCTTAATAACAATAGGTTTAGGGTACTTATTAGGAGCCTAATTCTTTGCCAAAAATCCAATATTGGTAGTCAAAGTAATAGTATTACCAACACTACGATAGTGAGAATCATCAACAGATAGTGCATGAAGCTCACTAACTCTTCTAGCAGAAGAGAAGGCTAAGAGAAAAGCTGTCTTTTAAGATAAGTATTTGAAATCCACTGTAGCAAGAGGTTCAAATGGCACTTCTTTTAGCTTCAGAAGAGCCCAAGCTAAATTCCACTTAGGAATTAACCTAAGGGTTCTAGGTCTATTTATCGAAAAGTTTTTCACTAACTCAGATAAAGAGACATTAGATCCAATCTGTAAGCTATCATGATGAGCATAGGTATCCGATAGCATAGACCAATAACCCTTAATAGTTATTGGCTGCAGTTTGATCTCGTCAAACAAGTAGACCAAAAAATTAGCAATGTCTGGAATGGAGGGATCATAGATATCAATAGAATGATCCATACACCAACAAGAGAACACCTTCCACTTAGCAGCATAATTTAGCGAAGAGATCCTCCTAAGTTAGAAATTGCATCCACTGCTCGTCCTGTAAAATGCTTGCCATGCAAGAAGGACCCCACATCGGAAATACGTGAAGGTTGAGACCTTGCGGGTTGTGATGCAGTGTGCGCAATATCCCCTGCGAAAGAAGGTCCTCCCATGGAGGAATCTTCCGCAGAATGTCCCACAACAGACACCTGAGAAGATTTATCCATGGTCTCTGGGGTGACAGAGATTCTACCAACAGAATCTTGCAGTGAAATTGCTTGATTTTTAGCAATATCTGTTGAATCAACGGAGCTGGAGGATATGCGTATCCTATCATTCTGTCCCAAGAGATCGAGAGGGTGTCTCCTGCAAACGCTCGAGGATCTGGGCATGGCGACACATACGTCTGCAACTGATTGTTGAGATGTGTCACAAATAAGTCTATCATAGGACGATCCCATTGGTAGCAAATCTGATTGAATACGCATTTGCTGAGAGTCCACTCTGAAGGCAACATACGACCTTTCTGAGAAGGGGAGTCTGCAAGAACGTTCGGACGACCGGGTATATGACGCACCGACAGAAGAACTTGATGCTCTAGGACAAACAGAAGGATTCTTTCCGTTAGATTGAACAACGGAATGGAATGAGTGCCTCCTTGTTTCCGAATATACGCTACTACTGTCGAATTGTCGGACAGAATTTGAACATGCGAATTCTGAATGATGTTCATCCACTGATGTAGCGCAAGCCAAATTGACATCATCTCTTTGATGTTTATGTGCTTGTTTAGGAACTGTGGATCCCATAGACCCTTTCACCTCGAATCTGTTGGGCTCAAAGTTGCGCCCCAACCTGTTCGACTCGCATCCGTCATTATCGTAAAAATCGGATCTGGCAGTTGCAGTGGTACTCCCTGAGTTAACCACTGAATATCTGCCCAAGTCTGAATCTCTTGTTTCACTTGATTCGACAAGATGATGTTCGTTTCGAGCGAATGAGTCTTCACACTCCAGTTCTGAGCAAAAATATCTGGAGTGGACGAGTACGTAGTCACCCCATCGGAATAAGATCCTCTGCGGCTCTGCACAAACCTGTCAGTCACATGAATTTTCTCCCTGTTACTACATCTGAGTGAAGACAAAAGCGAGCGTAACAACTGACTAATTTCGGCACACGAACGAGATTGTTGTGTGCCTCGAAGCTCATTCCCAGGTGGGTGAATGACTTGGACAGCACTAGATCCGACTTCTTTTCGTTTACTATGAAACCGAGACGTCGGAGCAATTGGAGCAGACTCTGAACATCAATCTGAAGTGTTAACTTGTTGCCGTACCTCTGAAGAATGTCGTCCAAGTAGGCCGACGTTACCACAGATGAACGAGCTCGGAAATGAGTCATTACCGAGTTCATTATTCGAGTTAATGCCCAGGGCACTAGATTCAGACCGAAGCACATTGCTCGGAACTGATAAACGATTCCTAGGACAGCGAAGCGAAGATACTTTCTGAACGCCGGATGTACTATGACGTGAAAGTACGCATCCTTGAGATCTATGCTCGCAGCATAGTTGTTCACTCGAATGCTCGCTCTGACCGATCAGATGGTCTCCATATAAAATTTCGGAGCCATGATCAGCTTGTTTACCCAGCTCAGATCTAATAACTGGACGAAACGAGCCGTCTGGTTTTGGAACCAGAAACAGGTGACTGTAGAAACCTGGAGATTCCTGGTTTTCTACGACCTCTATAGTGTTCTTGTCCAGAAGAGATTGAACTTCTGATAGAAGCGATTCTCTCTTCTGAACGTTTGACGGAAGCTGAGTCCAACGTGGACTTCGAGTTAACAGAGGTTTTTCTCTGAAGGACAGTTTTAGACCTTCGGAAATCACTCCTTGCACCCATGGGTTGTCCGTAATTGACAACCAATTGGTTAAGAATCTCGACAGACGACTGGAACGCAATAGAGGTTTAGACCATAACCTCCTGGCCCTGCGAGGCTTGCGGGAGGAGAAACCACATTCTCCACGACCCGCACCTCATCCAGTCGACCTAGGGGAATCTGACCGGTTATCTCGGGCAGCATAACGGCCCCTACCTGAGTCGCTACTCTGACGGTCTCTGGAGTAAGACGTAGAGGCTTTCTTAGATCCTCTATAGGAACTTCCTTTGGATGTATTCGTCCCCGAAGTGCCTGCCTTACTCCTCTCTGCTGAGTCCGACTTTTTTGAAGTGGATTTAAAAAGCAGAGAATCCGAAGCTTTCTTAGTAATCTGATCATAGATTATAGAAAGCTTTCCATCGAAGAGAAGTTCTCTGGAGACCAGAGCAACTTGAAGAGAGTTTTTTACTTTACTATCCACTCTTATGGATGCTGCCAGGGCCGCATCACGTCTAACTCCAGATTTGCCACTGAAAGGGCGGAGTTATACGTAGAATATGCTATAGCCCTCGAAAGAACTCTCAAGGAAGTTTGAACATCCTGGAATTCTTTCCCTTCGAGATGTAATGATAATGCTCTGGTAAGGTGATCTGCGTTAAGATAATGCGTCTAAATTAATTCTATTAGACGAGATTGTCGTCTCCAGTGTACTGGAGTTAATAGACATGGATGCCGGCAATGACAACTCCTAGTCTCCTGCCTGGTCATCCAAACGCAGAGGAACTCTCGGCATGCCCTGTCCTGCCGTTTCAAATTTATTTCTAATATTGATGAAAGGCAGCTGTATAGCGTGAGGTGATAAGAAACCAGATTTGCCAGCCATAGAGGCTAGCTTGAATATAGCGTCATTCAAAAGTTCAAATGTCCGTGTGACATTACTGGACTGGGTCGGAAACTCAGACGCAATGTCCCTATTCCGGCCGAAAAAGTCTGTGTCCAGTGACGCTATCAGTCTCTTATCCGGTAATGCAGCTTTTTGGTCTGGAGGAACAACTTCTGGAAGGTGCTGCCAGATGAAATCTACGGCCACCTCATGTTGTTCGGAAAGGGAAAATTCCAGCTCCGCTGATTCCCTTTCACCATACGACTGGACCACATGAGATTCTGGGTCGTCCCTTTCTGACTCTGCAGGGGAGCGAACCGACCCAGCTTCCTCAGACAGTTCCTGTTCTGAAAAAGTTTCTGATGGCTGCTGGGATGCTGCAATGAGTTGAGCTATCTGTGATAGCAAGTCCGTCACAGAGGCCTGAAGAGCCACGGTCTTACCTGATTTAGCCGCTGGAAGCTCCTGGGACGTTAATTCCTGCATACTTCTTTTATGCAAACGTCCCAACTGGTAAGGCCTCGTGTCCTTGGCTACCGGATGGCATGACCTGTTCGACGTGGAATCCCTGGTCGATGAAGCAGGCTGGATATCAGTGGTCACGTAGCCAAGTCGCAGTCGCGTGTGCTGCCGTGAGGATGAGGAAGCCAATAGACTAGCTGAGCTGGACTGTCTATACGACAGAGCGTACCGAGGAGTGTTCGTATGCTCCGACTGACGAACGTTACATACAACAACATCTGGTCCCTCTCTCACTCGAGGTCCAGGCTGACCTGGACGAGCTAGGTACCGAACTGACTGGCTTCCTCCATTCCATCCTCGGATTCGTCGTCACCAGGTGTGCACGATCTGTGTTTATAGTGCACGCAACACCCGATCTCCTTTCCTGAACCGCAACGGACGAACCCGGCATCACAACCATTTCATGAATGATTGCTTCACCGGGCGAGCTAGTGGGCGACAATGCCATCGATCCTACTAGGGACCTCTCTGGGCATTTGCCGAATTTCATTGAGCACTTTACCGCTAGCTCTTCATTTGTCTGCGACGACGGAGGCACACTTCTTGAAGATAGCACGGAAACGTCACCCTGTTCTTGTTCCTCTGAAAAAGAGAGTGAAAAACTAGAGTTACCCTGTGGTGAGAGGACCAGCATGGACCTCTCACCACTAACAATATACCGTGACACACGTCTCCAACGTTTATCATTCCAATTGGCACACACAGAGCAAGAATTAGTGCTAGTACACTGACTACAAGAAATAAACTGAGCATGAGAATCAGAGGAAGACTTCCTCGAATTACAATTTGAACAAAATTCTTTCATTTTGAAAAAATTTTAACAGTCATCGTACTCGCACTAATCCTTGAAAACAAGATACATGATAATAATAAAATCCATTACAAACATTTCGAAAAATAATTCAAAAGAAAAAATTTTTCGAAAAAATTTCAAAATGAGCCCAAGTTCCCAATGGGAACGATGAGCCCAAATGGATTCCAAAGAAGCCTAAGTGTGGACAAAAATTTTAAAACATGTCTAAAAATTAATGTTACACTTACAGACAATACAATGTTTCTGGCTATGAGCAGAACTAAATAGAAGACAAGGAATCGCTGTCAGAAGTAACCACTGTCAACGTAAACAAAAGTGAATAAAAACTGGAAACAAGAGGCCCCAAGGGGCCTGAGGGCACTCCCTCCCCTGACATGGTAGCCTAAATATCAACCCAGAGAATTGATTTCAACAAGTTGCATCTGATCCTCCTAAGAAAAGCTTATACCAAATATCCAAAGATTCTGACCAGTGGATCTAAAAAAAAAAAGAAGATTTTTAAAGAAGATTCCTCATATTGAACTAAGTTATAATTCGGGCTCCCACAGTGAGTCCAAATATGGACCTAGGGACTTGGCTTGAACAAAGTTGAATCTCACTCCCTAAGCATGGTGCATACCAAATATCAAAAGATTCTGCCTGCTGGATCTTGAGAAGATTTTTAAAGAAAATTCCTCATTTTGAACTAAGTTACAATTCAAGCTCCCACAGTGAGCCCAAATATGGACCTAGGGACTTGGCTTGAACAAACTTGAATCTCACCCCCTAAGCATGGTGCATACCAAATATCAAAAGATTCCGCCTGCTGGATCTTGAGAAGAAGATTTTCAAAGAAATTTGCCTGAAATGCATTAAGTTCGAATTCGGGCTTCTATAGTGAGCCCAAATATGAATCCAGGGGGCCAATTTGAACAAACTTGAATCAGATCCACCCCACAATGTTGCATACCAAATATCAAAACATTCTGCCTGCTGGATCTGGAGAAGAAGATTATTTAAAAAATTTGCCTGAAATGCACTAAGTTCAAATTCGAGCTTCTATAGTGAGCCCAAATATGAATCCAGGGGGCCAATTTGAACAAACTTGAATCAGATCCACCCCTCAATGTTGCATACCAAATATCAAAAGATTCTGCCTGCTGGATCTGGAGAAGAAGATTTTTGAAGAAATTTGCCTGAAATGCACTAAGTTCGAATTCGAGCTTCTATAGTGAGCCCAAATATGAATCCAAGGGGCCGATTTGAACAAACTTGAATCAGATCCATCCCTCAATGTTGCATACCAAATATCAAAAGATTCTGCCTGCTGGATCTGGAGAAGAAGATTTTTTAAGAAATTTGCCTGAAATGCTCTTAGACCGAACTCAAGCTTCTATACTGAGCCCAAATATAAACCCAGAGGGCCTATTTGAACAAACTTGAATCAGATCCACCCCACAATGTTGCATAACAAATAACAAAAGATTCTGCCTGCTGGATCTGGAGAAGAAGATTTTTTAAGAAATTTGCCTGAAATGCACTAAGTTCGAATTTGGGCTTCTATAGTGAGCCCAAATATGAATCCAGGGGGCCGATTTGTTCAAACTTGAATCAGATCCACCCCACAATGTTGCATACCAAATATCAAAAGATTCTGTCTGCTAGATCTGGAGAAGAAGATTTTTTAAGAAATTTGCCTGAAATGCACTAAGTTCGAATTCGAGCTTCTATACTGAGCCCAAATATAAACCCAGGTAGCCGATTTGAACAAACTTGAATCAGATCCACCCCACAATGTTGCATGCCAAATATCAAAAGATTCTGCCTGCTCGATCTGAAGAAGAAGATTTTTTAAGAAATTTGCCTGAAATTCACTAAGATTGAATTCGGGCTTCGAAAGTGAGCCCAAATATGAATTCAGGGAGCCGATTTGAACAAACTTGAATCAGATCCACCCCACAAAGTTGCATACCAAATATCAAACGATTCTGCCTGCTGGATCTGGAGAAGAAGATTTTTTAAGAAATTTGCCTGAAATGCACTAAGTTCGAAATCGGGCTCCTGTACTGAGCCCAAATATGAACCCAGGGGGTCGATTTGAACAAACTTGAATCAGATCCACCCTACAATGTTGCATACCAAATATCAAAAGATTCTGCCTGCTGGATCTGGAGAAGAAGATTTTTTAATCTTTTTCCCATTGCCTACAGTGTTAAAAAGTGCTGACTCAGCACTTTTTCAAAGTCCTGAAAAAGGTACCTTGTGATCAAACCGATAGGGATTTTTTTTAACCACTCTATTCTACTAGATAAAAGTAAGCTTTATACAAAATAAGAATTCCCTGTGCCGTGTAGTTTTGGAGATATGGCAGTTTTAAGGTTTTTCCTATTTTTAGCTCCCGAGGTTCCCACGGGGCAATGAGAACATTTTTTTTTGCATCAATCAACTACTTATGACCCATTATCACCTCATATCAAATTTGGTTCAAATCGACCTGACGGTTCTGAAAATAGAAATTTTAGGCGTGGCCAAACTTTTTGCCCCTCCCATAACGAAGGCAAATAATGCCCGACAAACTTCTCTTGAACAAACTTGAGTCTACACCTCAAAACGAAGCTGCATACCAAATATCAAGTTTCTGCTATTGCTGGTTCTTGAGAAGAAGATTTTTTAAGAAATGGAGCATTTTTGCCCCATCCCTCTGCTCAATATGAGCTGAAACCTAATTTGACAAAAAATCAAAATGCCCTTATATAGCCCCTGCTCACATGAAATTTCATTAATATGCGGCCAGTGGTTTGTGAGAAAAAGGCCCAAACACCACCTTCACGACGGACGCCGGACGACGGAGGAAAAGTGATCAGAAAAGCTCACCCTGACTTTCAGTCAGGTGAGCTAACAAGACTCCAGGCACTGAAAATATGGCCCAAAATCAGTAACCAATTTTAACACTATCCGATGTAAAACAGAGGCTTCCTGAGAAGAAACTGTACATCGGATGGTAGATGCATGACTGAAACGCCTAACCACCCTAGGGTGAGGACGTTACTATGGGGAAAAACAGAATAAACATTCTGTTACCAAGCCAAAGCTCCCAAGAAATTTCAGTAAAAATAATTACAAAAATTATGCCAAAAGCATGGGAGAATAGCAAAGGGGGTTTTAAGGAAAGGGAGAGAGGAAACACTGAACAAACAATGAAAATTTCATAGCAACAATGAAAATATAAGGCCCATGCCCCGAAATTGGGGAACATGAAATAATTTTGCATAAAAATTATAAGTTACAGCCCTGAACACATCCTTCCAGTGTTCCTTCCTCTCATCCTTTTATTTCATCCTTAGATCCAACATTTCTCTCGTGATTATGTGTCTGGCATCATTTAAACTGAGATTTTAAGCAGATATCAGTGTGATGTTACTGATTGAAGGGCCAAACAAAGAATGAGGATTTGGCTCCAATTTTGGTACTTCCTGGACACTGCACATGCGCAGTGGACAAAAGTATGGAGGACCACATAGGACATCTATTTTTTGGATTTTGATGCAAATTTTGGGGATTGGGGGGGGGGGGGGAGGGGGGCAAAATTTGTGTTTGGCCCTAGAATTTAAGAGTTAGCACCAGCTAAGTCTGGGTCATTGGTACAGTATAACAATTTATATTTTGTAGTTGGGAAAGAAACAAATTGAAATCGGATAAAAAAAAACTGAAAAATCACACCCATGATATACACCCATCTGCCCACTTTTGAGGTTTACTATACCACGCAGTGAAATGAAGCATGTGTATCCCAATATAGAAGTACTGCTCTATTTCTTGGGATTTCTATGGGGAGCAGTGAAGATGTGGTAAATGTTATAGTGTTCAAAATTATTTGCAATGGACATGATTATTGCATTAAGCAATACCCAATTAACCCTTTGCACAATGATGTCTAAATATCAAAAAAGCTTCAAATGTTTTCAATTTATTTGTCTACTGGTGTTGGTGTCAATTTTAGCATCTATGTGCAAATCATGACCGCAACATGAGAATGAAGTCACGTTTAACAAATCATTTATACTGGTGTTGGGCAGTATGGGGATAATTAAATACCTTCGTATTCAGAAAATGATACCACGGTATACCGTTATACTGATTATTTTGTGATGTGTCAAACAACTTGTAGGAACAAAATGCTTGCAACTTGTCAAAAATGCCAGCCAAAAAGACCATTAAATGTCCACTAATAATTATAACCACAATGGAAGTTAATTAACCCTTTCCCTGATATGAAAAACAGACGACACTTGTGAAAAAAATTTTTTTTGAATAACTCATTTTTTTCATTTTTTGTCTCAAAAACATAGGTTATGACCCCTCATTGGAACGAGCTCATTCCAATGAGGGGTCATAACCTATGTTTTTGAGACAAAAAATGAAAAAAAATAATGAAAATTAATCGGCGATTTTTGAGAATAGCATTGGCGGGTTTTCGCCATTACGTTGGGTAAAGGGTTAACAGACACTTTATTTGCAATAGCAGTTGACATTTCAGGCACAATTCTGTGTCTTTGAAATGAAACAGACTCTTCAGCAGTCCTCAGATTCTGAAGTATGCATTTGCATGCATCACTTTATCACGTGAAGTGTTAAAATTAGCCCAACTCGGCAGTTAAAACTAGAGGTACTGTGAGCAAGCTCACAAAGTGATACCCCCATGCCTGAAATGTATAAGTTAGATTATCTCCCCTTGGAAATGTCAGAACGGAATTGTATTGCTTCATGCACATCTTCATGTGGAGTTCTTCCATTGTGTAAAGTTTCATGAAAATTCTTCAAACGGTTTAGGAGTTGCACTTATAAGGATGGACAGACGGACGGACAGGGTGATTCCTATATACCCCCCCAAACTTTGTTTGTAGGGGGTATAAAAAGTTTGCGGGGGGTATAATAAATTGTCTTCTTTAAGTGATTGTAGTACCGGTAATCGACTGATTAATTATCATCATATTTATCTTGGCAAAGGAAGCACAAATGACTTGCTTTTGTTTATTTGAAAACAATAAAGTACCTTGCAAAGGTCTTGTATCAAACACTTTTGTGCAATAACAACAATAATCTGCATCTTTGAAGTAAAATCAATTCTTGTAAACTGCGATAAGCAAGTTGAAATTTGCATACCAGGCTAAAACCGACTTTTCAGCTAGTATAGCGATTATATATACATGATTTAATTTGCCAATATTGGTGATGGTATTGAAAATTACACTGATTATAAAAGGTACAACGAAAAACTGCCCAGTTCTAGTTCATTCCTATGCCATCACCTTCAGAGGACTTCCACCCCAGGCATTAGTTACCGGGTCCTATTTTACCATTAAATAACTTGTTTTACACTGCCCCACTTTCTTGTAATGCAACTAGAAATTTAACCAATTCAGTCTATTTAAAAATTTGCTACTTCAAATTAATTTTGATAATTTTTTGACACCAGTGTTCAGAGTGTTAATTGAGATCTGTTGTAGTAGAGTAAAAACTATCCCATCATTCACACAATACACACAGTTCCATTTGATATACTGACATCCAAACATATTTGGGCTGGAAACTTGGAGAGCCAACAAGAAAATCTGATGTTTGTAAAAACATATTGATCCTGAATAGCAACTTTGCCCATTGGGTCCTCAGTTTTTCTCTATTCAACAAGCAAGCAACAACAGTATCATGTCAAGTACCTTTACAGAAACTAAACATTTAAAACATCTGATTTTGGAGCACTAACTGATAGTCCATTTTTTGGGGTGTAGTTGAGAACAATCTCTTCCCCAGAAGACAGATACTTCTGCACATCCAAGACTTGTAATGACAAAATTCTATGTGTTGAGTGCACATCTGTGTTCCTGTGCTAAAAAAGTCTCAAAACAATCTGAAAATTGTTTTCACTGCCTCAAAAATTTAACAAATGCATATTGCAAATAACAGAACTGTGTGTAATATATTTGTGTAGTAGCTATACATCCCTGAAAATGAGTTGATTCACAATAAAAGATTCTGTACAACACAATGAAAACATAACAACTACCATACAATTAACAAAATACATAAACATGATTTCTTAAACACAGTTTATAACAGATAAACAAGAGGCTCCAAAGAAAGTTGTTTGAAGAAAGATATATGGTTACATTCAGTGCCTGTGGCTAGATAGAGACCAAACATGAGTCCAGCACTTGATTTAAACTAGTTTGAATCTGACATCTGCTCTCCCTATCCTCTGCACCCCCACCCCCTGCTATATATACCAAATGTCAAAGATTCTGACTGGTAGATCTGAAGAAAGTATTTAAAGAATCTTTCTCATTGCACAAAGTTAAACTTCAGGCTCCCACACTGAGCCCAAATATGAGCCCAGGGTATTGATTTTAACAAATTTGAATCTGGCCCTCCTAAGGATGCTGCATACCAAATATCAAAAGATTCTGAATGGTGGAGCTCAAGAAGAGATTTTCAAAGAATATTTCTCACATTGTATTAAGTTAACTTTCAGGCTCTCATAGCAAGAGCCCAAATACAAATATGACTTCAGGGACTTAATTTGAACAAATATGAATCTGATCTGACCCCCCCCCCCCCCCCCTCCCAAGGATTGATGCTGTATACCAAACATTAAAAGACTCTGAATGGTGGATCGGAAGAAGATTTTTAAAGAGTTTTTTTCATATTGCACTAGGTTAAAATTTGGGCTCTGATAGCCAGCCCAAATATGAACCCAGGAACTTGATTTGAACAAACTTGAATCAGGAACTCCCCACCCCTCCCCCAGAATGCTGAATATCATATATCAAAAGATTCCAAATGGTGGATCTGTTGAGGATTTTTAAAGCATATACCTCAGATTGCACTAAGTTAAAAATGTGGGCTCCCATAGAGAGCCCAAATATTAATCCAGGGACTTCATTTGAACAAGCTTGAATTTGACTCCCATAGTATACCAACTATCAAAAGATTCTGACTGATAGATATGAAGAAGACCTTTAAAAAACTTCTCATACTGCACTAAATTAAACTTCAATTTCCCAGAGGGAGCATAAATATAACCAGGGCCTTGATTTGAACAAACCTGAATCTAATCCTCCAAAGGATGCGAAATACCAAATATCAAAAGATTCTGGTCGGTGGTTCTGAAGAAGATTTTTTAAATTACTCACAGAGGTATGCTCTTGTGGGCTCCCCTTGGGCATGACAACTTTATTTGAACAAACTTGAATTGGAATAGATGGATAGATAATTTATTTGACAGTATACATATACAGATACATCAGTAGAAGATACATCAGGTGTGTTATAAGCAATAATTTGTAAATGAGTGAATTCTGTACAGAAGAAGACAACTGATATGCATACTGTCGGGGGATGTCAAAGCCAGATTGGCTGTCTACCTGACAACCCCCAAGTAACAACACTGTTTCAGACTGTTTCACATGACTGTCCAAAATTGACATTAGGATAAGAGATCTGTAATTGGACATAAAATGTCTGAAATAAGCAAATGCAAAAGGGTGCAAAAATATGATGAGCAACATGTATATTAAGATTGGTTCAATTCGGGCTAAGACGGTGAAAATGTGAAGTTCATGTCAAATGACAGACAGACTGACATCTTGATAGTTGGACATTGGACAGTAAGTGATCAATAAAGCTTCCCTTGAGCTTCGCCCATTTGAGCTACAATGGTAGATAAGATACAGAGCCATGACTCAGTTTATTCTGATTCACACCGAAATATTTGTTAACATTAAGTCTGTAACACATACAATATGGACAGAGAGCACAATGACAATAAAGGCCTGAAAACGAAAACAGACACTAATTTATCATTGGTTTCTTATGACTGAAAATGGTTTCTCCTTTTTTTACCATATTTTAATTTTGTCCACTGAATGCACAAAGGTGGCAAATTGCAAAACTAAAGCAAAGTTACACTTGACACCTTTATGCTTTCAAGGGTGCATCTTTTTCCATTAATAAATTTGTACAGAATTTATCTAAAACAACAATGAAATGCAATGTCACAGGCGTTCACAGGTGTTTTCATTAAAACTCCTACACACATAAACCAAATTAGAACGAAAATGGGAATACCACCTGCAGATCTTTGTTTTCCATATTATAAGTGCTTAATTATAGCTTTTTCCAGCAATTTGTCATAGAATACTGATTCAATAGAAGACACTCAAAAAGATTTTCTGGGATATCCAAGTCCAATCAAATCCAGGCCTTTAGGGCATTTTAATTTGAGTACAACAGGGTGAACTTATAACCACTAAGCCCACCATGGTTCTGTTAGGTGGAAGAGAAAAAAATACCAATATTTTTCAACTTGTTTGGCATTTGTTTTTAACAGCACTCATTTTTCTGCTCAGAAACCTAACTTTCAGCATCTTTGTTGAGACTTTCCCATTGTCTTTGCCATGAGCTCATGCCTTCAATAAATATAGGTTATTACTAACCTATGGTGTTCTGAGATGATGAACTGGAGTTTCGACCATATCACTGGGTGTGTTGAAATATGGTCCAGAAACTAGGTTGCACTTCAATACATCTTATATCCCTTCAGAAAGTGACCATCTCACCATTTTGCAAGGAACTATTTAATTGTGTGCAACCCCGAATACAGTCCTGGTGTCATCAGTGATTTGACCATTCAAGGAATATTCATGTGGATTAAAAACAAGGTCATTGTCAACAGACTTTCTGTTTCAGTTGAACTTAAAACAATAGATTTGTACATGAATTTGTTTTGCATATATGGTTGAATGCTAGAAGCCCTGATCATGGCTCCACTAAAAAGTGCTATAGAAGCCACTTTAGTGGCTTTACACTGTATGCATTAGCTTGAGGCTTTGTTCACAGTAGACAAAGAGCAGAACTGCCTCTGACGAAGTCCTGCTGTGAATGAAACTGGTTAGGCACTTTATTTATTAGAGATAGCTTGACCACAGGTCCTCTCGGACTATCTGGTCAGTTTCGAAAAATATACGGATATCAACACAAACCAAGGGGCCAAGAGAGCCCGTTGCGATAGCGGATTCGGAAATACAGTTTACAATATTTACCAGAACCGATCTGCCCACAGAAAAGTCTGTAACTTAGTCATTAAACAGCTAAGGTAAGAACTACAGGGCCTTTTCCTGGAGAAGTGTATAGAACAAAACCTATGTCCCATAGTAATACACTTCAATAAACATGCCAATTCAACCACGGACCTACGCTACCGCATTATACAGGCACTACACACCAAACCAGACAGACCCAATGCTATAGAAGAGCACCATCATAAAGAAATTCAGTGGATATACAAACTCAAAACATTACAACCATTGGCTTGAACAGAAAGGACTTTTAGTAGTTTTGCAATTTGGCATTATAAATGTAATAGTAATCAAGGATTACAGTGTTGCGTACTTCTGTTTCAGAAATTCAGTTTTGTACAATCACAGCATGTTTCATCGATTGAAACGGTGATGCATTGAAACTTATGAATGAAAGTTTAAACAGTGTTGGAAGTAAAATTAAGACTGGTCCTCTGTTTGTATAAATTATTTTTGATTATTCTCTTATTCCTCAATGTCTCTGAAGGACTAGATAATTTGGATGGGTTAAACATTAGTTGAAAGCACTTGTTTGGTTTGGCCCTGAATACCCCGAGAGGCTATGCCTCTTGCGATATTCTTGCACCCAATCAAACTAGTGTAATAAACATTAAACCAAATGCTTGAGCATTTCTGCCTGTATACTGCTTGTTTTGGTAAGAGTGCCCATACTTTTAGAGAAACCACACAGCACATGGACACAGGAGGTTGAAGAGCAAACAGTGATTTGTTACTCGTATATGTACTGAGTCTACAAGACACATATGATGCCACTGCAACTTCTACCATGTACTTTAATCTATATATGTATTGTGGGAAGAGTAAGCCAATCTATAAATATCTTGTAAATAAGAAGGTTCTAGCTTGAAAACTGTAAGAAGGATTTGAGAGATAACTGAATATCTACCCTGTAGTCCAACTGTTACACATTACGCTGCTCCACCTTCACCCCAGGTGGACAAACCTACATGCACATGGACAAACATACGAAAAGATCATCAGACAGACGGACAGGGGTAAAATAACTGGCCCCCAAAATTTGCATTGTGGAGGAGTTTTTCTACCAGAAATGGGAAAGGGTTCTGGCCCTGGTTGATGAGAAAATTTGAGTCACAGGGGACCTGAATTGTGAATTTGTCAACCTCAATTAACAAGCCTTAACCCTTTACCCAACGTAACGGTCAAAACCGGCCAGCACTATTCTAAAAAATCGCCAATCAATTTTCATTATATTTTCATTTTTTGTCTCAAAAACATAGGTTATGACCCCTCTTTGGAATGAGCTTGTTGAGCTCATTCTAATGAGGAGTCATAACCTATGTTTTTGAGACAAAAAAATGAAAAAAATTAGTTATTTCAAAATTTTGTTTGCAAGTGCCATTTGCTTTTCTTGTTAGGTAAAGGGTTAAAATTCCACTGAATACACAGCAGTGACTGATGTCCCCAAATTACATGAAATACTCCCAAAATAGATAGTTTAGTTTCTACTCTTATGCCTTTTTTGTCCAATTCCTTAAAAGTCATTTAATCTTTAAAGGACAGGATATTTTTAAACATTTTTGTTCCACACTGACAGTCCACATCCTGTGGCTTTGCAGTTGACAAGTCTTGGCTGATTATATACATGTAGGTACTCAAGACTTGCCTAAAAACACCTAGAAACAAACAATTGACAAGGTGATATGAGAGACGCACAAAAGTAATATAGAAAAGAGAGTTGTACTTGATGCCAGCTGATTCTCATTTTTGAGATACATCAACTTATTGTTTTCATAACCTTGTCGATGTCAATGATGGATTTGTAATCTTGAAGTTGGGAACTGGGAAAAATCATGTCCAGATCTCATTGGGAATGGGGACCATATTTGGACTCTGTTGTCATCAGGACAAATCCATGTGAACACAGTAAAATCTGGAAACAATTATTGTAATTTGGGCAGAGCATTTACCATTACTAATTTTGAAGAAATTAAAGCCCACAAATTGGCCTCGGGAGTAAAACATTTGAAATAAAATTGATTTTCTGCATTAAGAATATTAGAAACAAACACTGATTAAAATATGATGAAAATGCAATTCAAACTGTAAACAGATATCATCATTTTCCTTGCAGAATCCATAAAATTATTTGATTTTTAATCTACTAATAGGAAACTAATCAATAACTTACAAATTTACAAGGTTACACCTTGTATGCAAAGGGGGCAACTCAGTATTGAATATGTAACATGTACAAGCCAATTGGTATATTTTTCAAAGCAAAGTGAGAGAACACTTATTATGAAATTTATCTGCTTCAAAAAACCTAATGATCCAATTGCTTCCAGTGGACAAGAGAAAATGAATGACCAAAAATGATAACAGGAACCATTTTCCTAACATGACGAAATGACATTTATATGTCCTTAATGACTTAAAATTTTCTATTTTTAATCCAGACATAGCTTATATGCTCTCATCAGAGTAAACTTAAAAAGTTAATTACAAATAGGAGGCCATAAGCTGCATTGTCAAGCAAACAATAAAACAAGAGGTCCCAATTGCTCACCTGACAAGTTGTTCAAAGAAGTATTTTGGATCACATTCAGCTAATCATGGCTCATCAACACTTCAGAGGAATGAAGTCATGAAATTATTACAGGAGCCATTTTTTTTTTAACATCAATTCACTCTAATTCCTTCAAAACGCATTTTGTAACAATTTGTTTTCCTTTGCTTAATTGACCCCCAGGGCATGGGGAGTGGGGTTGGTGGTCATGGGGGTATTTTTTTTTTTTGGGGGGGGGGGAGGGGGGGGGAGGGGGTTGCATAAAATCACTCTAAATCTTTCAAAATATATTTTGCAGCCAAACATTTTGTTTCATCTAACTGCCCTGCCCTTCCCAACAAGGAAGGGAGGGAAGGGCATAGGGTAAAAACATGTTCACATAAAACCATTCTAATTCATCTAGGAACACAACTTTGAAACAGAAAAAAAATTCTGAATTTTGATCCAAAACCGGAAGTTGGAACCGGATCCAAAATCTTCAGGCTATAAAATCTTTTTCTTTCATCTCAAAATTGAACAAAACGCATAAAAAATCCCCCCCCCCCCCCCCCTCCCAAATTTCAGAACTTTGGTCCAAAATTTCGGAGTCTGAACCGGACCCATCATCTCAAAACTGAACATAACACATAAAAAACTGAAATTTTTTTCTCCAAATTTTGGTCCAAAATTTCCAAGTCAGAACCTGGCCAAAACCAGACTAACCATTTCTTTTTTTCATCTCAAAATTGAACAAAACACATAAAAAAAAGTTTTTAGAATTTTGGTCCAAAATTTCTAAGTCCGAACCAGACCCAAAATTTTCAACCCAGGGACCCGATTGGAACAAAGTTGAATCTGACTCCCCTTGAGGTGATGTATACCAAATGTAAAAGGACTCTGACTGGTGGATCTGAAGAAGAAGATTTTTAAAGAAATTTTTAAAGTACATTCCACATATTGCACAAAGTTAAAATTTTTAACCCGGCGACTAGATCTGAACAAACTTGAATCTGACTTCCCAAGAGATATTGCGTACCAAATATGAAAAGATTCTGACTAGTGGATCTGAAGAAGATTTTTTTTGTATTTTATGGGTGCTATCAGAGTTATGCTCCTTGTGGGCATGGCAACTTTATTTGAACAAACTTGAATTGACATATGATGAGGAATATGCACACCAAATTTGGTTCAACTAGGTCCAGGAGTTTCTGAGGAGAAGTTGATAATGTAAAGTTTATGCCAGACGGACGACAATGGATGGAAAGTGATTAGTAAAGCACCCCTTGAGCTTTGCTTAGTTGAGCTAAAAATGAAGAGAAATTTAGCTTGGTATAGAGGCAGCCAACAAATTATTCAGTATTTGGTTGGGTGCTAAAAGCCATTACCATGGCTCTACTGAAAAGTGCTGGAAGCAATTTTACCCGCTTTAGACTGTATGAGACTGTATACCTTAGTTTGTACCCTGCAGAAAAAAAGAAGCCTATAAAAAATTATTTTCTCACAATTTATTGGAGAGCCTGTTGGTATTTTCGAATAAATAATTCAGAACAATTACCTTTAAACAAGAATCTTGCTAAGCTATGGCTCTTCTTGCTGGTGGCATAGTAATTTTGGAAAAAATACTCTTGTTATGAACCAAGAAAGGATTATTTAGCACTTTACCAGTTAAGTGCCTGATATTAGATCAAAGTTTTTAATCAACCATACTGCTCACCCAATTCTAACAAACAGGTCTATAACTATAACTGGACAGTACAGAAGATGAAACTCGAGAAACAAACTCAAAACAAGGCATTTATTCTTTTCTTTAAAATAAAATATCAAAATGTACACCCATTTTCACATGTAACCAAGGTCAACTATCATTCCAACATAATTTGTACTGAAGCCATAAAAAATACAGGGCATCAATGTTGTAAAAAAATTATTACTTTTTTAATTAATTAAATATTTTATTTTACATTTAAACTTTATCAGTACCAGATTGATAGGCAATCAAACAAAAGTGAAATTAACTGAGGTCATAGATGACACTGACCTTGAGCATGTTCGAGTGAGTAACTTTCACCTTGAGTGAGAGCATTGTGAGCACTTAAACCAAATATGGAAGCAATGGCTTGAATAAGTTCTGAAATGTAAAGTGAAAAATTGGTGAAATTCTACTTTGGGCAACAATAGTCATTGATCTGAAGTGACCTTGTTCTTAATTGCTACATATCATCTGATGGTGGTTACCAAAATAAAATTCATCTTCAGCAGCTACAAAATTATGGCTGATAACAAGACCTTGGCCAGAAAACTAATCTGAAGTGAAATCCATTTTTTATTAACAGTGACCTTGACAATGAAGATGGTGGCCTGGTTCTTGAGACATAAGGTCTGATGGTGGTGTGTACTCTCATAAAGTTTCACAGGAATAGTTTCAATAATTACAAAATTATGGCAGGAAACATAACAGTGAAGTGAAATTTTACTATTAGTCACAGTGACCATGAGCTAAATTCCTCTAATAGGGGACCATAACAAAGTTTTAGCTGAGGATGCAAAAAACTCAATCTGAAAAACTGACTGAGATCAACAGATGAACTTGAAAAGGTGCATGGTGACCTTGACGAGGTGATCTTGACCTTCACTGGGTGCAGGGAGTGTTCTTAAAGGGGGACCACCTACTGGCAGTAATAACACTATGTGGAAACAATGGCTTGAATTAGTTCTGAAATGTAACAATTTGAGAAATTAGTGAAATTCAGTATTTGGTAACAATGACCTTGACCTGGAACCAAGTGACCCAATTCTTGATTGTGACATCTGATGCTTGTGTGTATTCCTATGAAATTCATGGAATTAAACTATTATAATGTTATGGCTAATAACAAATGAAAGTGTCAATGACACTGTCGCTAAACTTTACTGTGTGTGGTGTTTGTTGAAAAGGATAATGTTCAATGTTTTTGAAAGGATTATGAAATAAGACAAGAATTGTGATAATTGAGAATATATTAATTTCTGTTTGAGGTGTAGACTGTACTAAAGAATTGAGGGGTGGGTTAATGTGACCCTCACAATTAATGTATGTCTACTAAAGTTACCAAATTACAGTGAAGTTATTCCAAAACAAGTCATCCTATCAAGTTGCAATGAAACCCCTTCAAAAATGCGGCCTGTAGACTGTGCTAAAGGTTTTCAGTCTTTTGAGCCCGTGTAGCCATCATGGTTGACCCATCGCAATCAAAAGACGACGTCCTCATCTATTCATTTTACTGAGTCATCCTACAAAGTTACAATGAAATCCCTTCATAAATATGACCTGCAGTCTGTGTTAAAGGTTTTGGGCTCGCTCAGCTGTCATGGTTGAACGATCGTGACCAAAAGGGGACGTTCTCATCTAGACATTATCTGGAGTCATCCTATTAAGTTACAATGAAATCGCTTCATAAATACGACCTGTAGACTGTGCTAAAGGTTTTCAAGTTTCAGACCCCTGCAGCCATCACAGTAGACCGATCGCGACCAAAAGGGGACTTTCTCATCTAGACATTATATGGAGTCATCCTACCAAGCTACAATGAAATCCCTCCTTAAATACGACCTATTGACTGTGCTAAAGGTTTTCGGGTTTTGGGCTCAGGCAGCTATCATAGTTGACAGATCTCGACCAAATGGGACAGTTCTCATCTCGACATCATACGGAGTCATCCTACCAAGTAACAATGAAATCCCTCCATATTAAATACGACCTGTAGAGTGTGCTACAAGTTTTGGGGTTTTGGGCTTGGGTAGCCGTCACGGTTGACAGATCATGACCATAAGGGGACTTTCTCATCCAGACATTATACAGAGTCATCCTACCAAGTTACAATGAAATCCCTTTATAAATACGACCTGTAGACTGTGCTAAAGGTTTTCGGGTTTTGGGCTTGGGCAGTCATCATGGTTGACTGATCATGACCAAACGGGGACATTCTCATCTAAACATGACCTCAAACCTGCTTATGAAATTTCGTGACTATTGGACAAGAACTAAGGGGTGAAGCCTGTGCTAAAGGAAAATGTGAACACACTCACAGACTAACAGACCTCCACACGTGATGGCAATAGCTTATCTGACTTTGTCAAGTTTAGCTAAAAACTTGACCTTGAAATGAAATGCCATTTTTAGTGACCTTCAAACTGAACTTAGTGAGCTGGTTCTTGGTCGAGACACATGGTCTACTGGTGGTGTGTATCCATATAAAGTTTCACAGAAGTATCTTCAATGGTTAAGAAGTATCTTAAATGGTCACAAAGTCATGGCTGATCAATAATGAAAGTGTCAATGACACTACAGCTTAACTTGACTGTGTGTAGTGTTTGATGAAAAGGATAATGTTCAATGTTTATGAAAGGATTATGAAATAAGACAAGAATTGTGATAATTGAAAATATGTTAAGTTCTGTACCCGACATACTATGTTTTCAACAAGAATAATTTGAAGTGTAGACTGTACTAAAGAATTGAGGCCTGGGTTGGTGTGGTCCTAACAGTTAATGTATGTCAACCAAAGTTACCAAGTTACAGTAAAATCATTCCAAAATGAGTCATCCTACCTAGTTACAATGAAATCCCTTCAAAAATATGACTAGTAGACTTTGCTTAAGGAATCTAGGTCATGTTTGGGTCCGGTGGTCACAGTTGATCCACTGTGACCAAAATAGGACAGTCTCATCAAGACATCATACTGAGTTATCCTACCAAGTGACAATCAAATCGCTTCATAAATATGAACTGCAGACTGTGCTAAACAAATCTAAGTCACATCTTGGTCACATGCCTGTGCAGCCATCCTGGTTGACCGAGCATAGCCAAAATATGTTGTTCTCATCTAGACATTATACAAAGTCATCCTCCCAAATTTACATTGAAATCCCTTCATAAATACGACCTGTAGAATGTGCTAAAGGTTTTCGGGTTTCGGTACCATGCAGCCATCATGGTTGACCAATCGTGACCAAAATGGGATGTTCTCATCTTGGTATGACCTCAAACCTGCATATGAAATTTGTGATGATTGGACAAGAACTACGGGTGGAGACTGTGCTAAAGAAAATGTGAACAGAATCACAGACTAACAGACTCAAAGACTTATGCACATGTTATGGCAATAGCTAATATTGACTTTGTCAAGTTAAGCTAAAAAGATGAACAGAACTGACCTTGGAGTGAAATTTTATTTTTCATAACAGCAACCTTGACTTTGAACCAAGTGGCATGGTTTTGATTGAGACATATCACCTTATGGTGGTGTAAAACCCAATAAAGTTTCATGGAAGTATCTTCAACAGTTAAAAAGTTTGAAAAACTTTACCAGAAAACTTAACCTTGAAGTCAAATTCTATTTTTAGTAGCCTTGAACCTTGCGACATGGTTTCGATTGTGACATATCACCACATGCTGGTGTATAACCCCATTGAGTTTCACAGAATTATCTTGTCAAGTTTTCAAAAATGTCATACCCTCAACAAACTTAAAAGACCTGGCAGTAAAGTGTAGACATCAATGTTTGTTTGTTTACTGGGGTTTAATGATACCTTCAGCAACCAGGGTCACAATGAGTTAGACAGTTTTATGGATGGAGGAAACCAGAGTACCTAAAAGAGAATCACCAAGCAGTGGCAAGCAACTGTTAAACTCTCTAAACTAGAACTATCACTGAAGGTGATTAATACCCCCGCTTTGGGTTTTTAGAGGAATGCACTTCTGATCATGTAGGCGAAGGCCATAAGGAAATGTATACATAAAGATCATTTTTTGTTGTTGAAATTTGTATTTGCATGTGGCCTTCCACAGAACAGCACTGAATACTTAAAGAGCCCACACATATATGGTTTACATTTGGAAAAACACATTTACAATGTGCAACATGTATTCAAAATCGGTTCATTAATGTAGGAGGAGTTGCACACACAAGAATCCCATTTGAAAACCCATAATAAATCCAAGTTAAAGGGAGATAACCTGGTTAAAATTGTCGCAGATCAAAAATTTGGGAATATGCGTATGTTCACTTAGTTGTGATAATGTTTGAAAGGTTTCGTCAAAATTGATTGATAAATGTAGGAGGAGTTGCACGCACAAGAATTTCATGTAGAAACCCATAATAAATCTAAGTTAAAGGGAGATAACCTAGTTAAAATTGCCACAGCTCAAAAATTTTGGAATATGCGCATGTTTACTTAGTGATGATGTCTGTAAACTTTCGTCCAAATTGATTGATAAATGTAGGAGGAGTTGCGCACACAAGAATTTCATGCAGAAACCCATATTAAATCAAAGTTCAAGAGAGATAACCTGGTTAAAATTGTCGCAGATCAAAAAGTTTGGAATATGCACGTTCACTTAGTAGAGATGATGTTTGAAAGGTTTCATCAAAATCGGTTCATTAATGTAGGAGGAGTTGCGCACACAATAATTTGTTCGAACGGAAAGACATAATAAATCTAAGTCAAAGGGAGATAACCTGATTAAAATTGTCGCAGATCAAAAATCTTGGAATATGCGCATGTTCACTTAGTAGTGATGATGTCTGAAAAGTATTGTCCAAATTGATTGATAAATGTAGGAGGAGGTGCACGCACAAGAATTTCATGTAGAAACCCATAATAAATTCAAGTTAAAGGGAGATAACCTAGTTAAAATTGCCACAGCTCAAAAATTTTGGAATATGCGCATGTTCACTTAGTAGTGATGATGTCTGTAAACTTTCGTCCAAATTGATTGATAAATGTAGGAGGAGTTGCGCACACAAGAATTTCATGCAGAAACCCATATTAAATCAAAGTTCAAGAGAGATAACCTGGTTAAAATTGTCGCAGATCAAAAAGTTTGGAATATGCACATGTTCACTTAGTAGAGATGATGTTTGAAAGGTTTCATCAAAATCGGTTCATTAATGTAGGAGGAGTTGCGCACACAAGAATTTGTTCGAACGGAAAGACATAATAAATCTAAGTCAAAGGGAGATAACCTGGTTAAAATTGTCGCAGATCAAAAATCTTGGAATATGCGCATGTTCACTTAGTAGTGATGATGTCTGAAAAGTTCTGTCCAAATTGATTGATAAATGTAGGAGGAGTCGCACGCACAAGAATTTCATGTAGAAACCCATAATAAATCTAAGTTAAAGGGAGATAACCTAGTTAAAATTGCCACAGCTCAAAAATTTTGGAATATGCGCATGTTCACTTAGTAGTGATGCTGTCTGTAAACTTTCGTCCAAATTGATTGATAAATGTAGGAGGAGTTGCGCACACAAGAATTTCATGCAGAAACCCATATTAAATCAAAGTTCAAGAGAGATAACCTGGTTAAAATTGTCGCAGATCAAAAAGTTTGGAATATGCACATGTTCACTTAGTAGAGATGATGTTTGAAAGGTTTCATCAAAATCGGTTCATTAATGTAGGAGGAGTTGCGCACACAAGAATTTGTTCGAACGGAAAGACATAATAAATCTAAGTCAAAGGGAGATAACCTGGTTAAAATTGTCGCAGATCAAAAATCTTGGAATATGCGCATGTTCACTTAGTAGTGATGATGTCTGAAAAGTTTTGTCCAAATTGATTGATAAATGTAGGAGGAGTTGCACGCACAAGAATTTCATGTAGAAACCCATAATAAATTCAAGTTAAAGGGAGATAACCTAGTTAAAATTGCCACAGCTCAAAAATTTTGGAATATGCGCATGTTCACTTAGTAGTGATGATGTCTGTAAACTTTCGTCCAAATTGATTGATAAATGTAGGAGGAGTTGCGCACACAAGAATTTCATGCAGAAACCCATATTAAATCAAAGTTCAAGAGAGATAACCTGGTTAAAATTGTCGCAGATCAAAAAGTTTGGAATATGCACATGTTCACTTAGAGATGATGTTTGAAAGGTTTCATCAAAATCGGTTCATTAATGTAGGAGGAGTTGCGCACACAAGAATTTGTTCGAACGGAAAGACATAATAAATCTAAGTCAAAGGGAGATAACCTGGTTAAAATTGTCGCAGATCAAAAATCTTGGAATATGCGCATGTTCACTTAGTAGTGATGATGTCTGAAAAGTTTTGTCCAAATTGATTGATAAATGTAGGAGGAGTTGCACGCACAAGAATTTCATGTAGAAACCCATAATAAATCTAAGTTAAAGGGAGATAACCTAGTTAAAATTGCCACAGCTCAAAAATTTTGGAATATGCGCATGTTCACTTAGTAGTGATGATGTCTGTAAACTTTCGTCCAAATTGATTGATAAATGTAGGAGGAGTTGCGCACACAAGAATTTCATGCAGAAACCCATATTAAATCAAAGTTCAAGAGAGATAACCTGGTTAAAATTGTCGCAGATCAAAAAGTTTGGAATATGCACATGTTCACTTAGTAGAAATGATGTTTGAAAGGTTTCATCAAAATCGGTTTATTAATGTAGGAGGAGTTGCGCACACAAGAATTTGTTCGAACGGAAAGACATAATAAATCTAAGTCAAAGGGAGATAACCCGGTTAAAATTGTCGCAGATCAAAAATCTTGGAATATGCGCATGTTCACTTAGTAGTGATGATGTCTGAAAAGTTTTGTCCAAATTGATTGATAAATGTAGGAGGAGTTGCACGCACAAGAATTTCATGTAGAAACCCATAATAAATTCAAGTTAAAGGGAGATAACCTAGTTAAAATTGCCACAGCTCAAAAATTTTGGAATATGCGCATGTTCACTTAGTAGTGATGATGTCTGTAAACTTTCGTCCAAATTGATTGATAAATGTAGGAGGAGTTGCGCACACAAGAATTTCATGCAGAAACCCATATTAAATCAAAGTTCAAGAGAGATAACCTGGTTAAAATTGTCGCAGATCAAAAAGTTTGGAATATGCACATGTTCACTTAGTAGAGATGATGTTTGAAAGGTTTCATCAAAATCGGTTCATTAATGTAGGAGGAGTTGCGCACACAAGAATTTGTTCGAACGGAAAGACATAATAAATCTAAGTCAAAGGGAGATAACCTGGTTAAAATTGTCGCAGATCAAAAATCTTGGAATATGCGCATGTTCACTTAGTAGTGATGATGTCTGAAAAGTTTTGTCCAAATTGATTGATAAATGTAGGAGGAGTTGCACGCACAAGAATTTCATGTAGAAACCCATAATAAATCTAAGTTAAAGGGAGATAACCTAGTTAAAATTGCCACAGCTCAAAAATTTTGGAATATGCGCATGTTCACTTAGTAGTGATGATGTCTGTAAACTTTCGTCCAAATTGATTGATAAATGTAGGAGGAGTTGCGCACACAAGAATTTCATGCAGAAACCCATATTAAATCAAAGTTCAAGAGAGATAACCTGGTTAAAATTGTCGCAGATCAAAAAGTTTGGAATATGCACATGTTCACTTAGTAGAAATGATGTTTGAAAGGTTTCATCAAAATCGGTTTATTAATGTAGGAGGAGTTGCGCACACAAGAATTTGTTCGAACGGAAAGACATAATAAATCTAAGTCAAAGGGAGATAACCCGGTTAAAATTGTCGCAGATCAAAAATCTTGGAATATGCGCATGTTCACTTAGTAGTGATGATGTCTGAAAAGTTTTGTCCAAATTGATTGATAAATGTAGGAGGAGTTGCACGCACAAGAATTTCATGTAGAAACCCATAATAAATTCAAGTTAAAGGGAGATAACCTAGTTAAAATTGCCACAGCTCAAAAATTTTGGAATATGCGCATGTTCACTTAGTAGTGATGATGTCTGTAAACTTTCGTCCAAATTGATTGATAAATGTAGGAGGAGTTGCGCACACAAGAATTTCATGCAGAAACCCATATTAAATCAAAGTTCAAGAGAGATAACCTGGTTAAAATTGTCGCAGATCAAAAAGTTTGGAATATGCACATGTTCACTTAGTAGAGATGATGTTTGAAAGGTTTCATCAAAATCGGTTCATTAATGTAGGAGGAGTTGCGCACACAAGAATTTGTTCGAACGGAAAGACATAATAAATCTAAGTCAAAGGGAGATAACCTGGTTAAAATTGTCGCAGATCAAAAATCTTGGAATATGCGCATGTTCACTTAGTAGTGATGATGTCTGAAAAGTTTTGTCCAAATTGATTGATAATTGTAGGAGGAGTTGCACACACAAGAATTTCATGTAGAAACCCATAATAAATCTAAGTTAAAGGGAGATAACCTAGTTAAAATTGCCACAGCTCAAAAATTTTGGAATATGCACATGTTCACTTAGTAGAGGTGATGTTTGAAAGGTTTCATCAAAATCGGTTCATTAATGTAGGAGGAGTTGCGCACACAAGAATTTGTTTGGATGGAAAGACAATAAATCTAAGTCAAAAGGAGATAACCTGGTTAAAATTGTCACAGATCAAAAATCTTGGAATATGCGCATGTTCACTTAGTAGTGATGATGTCTGAAAAGTTTTGTCCAAATTGATTGATAAATGTAGGAGTTGCACGCACAAGAATTTCATGTAGAAACCCATAATAAATCTAAGTTAAAGGGAGATAACCTAGTTAAAATTGCCACAGCTCAAAAATTTTGGAATATGCGCATGTTCACTTAGTAGTGTTGATGTCTGTAAACTTTCGTCCAAATTGATTGATAAATGTAGGAGGAGTTGCGCACACAAGAATTTCATGCAGAAACCCATATTAAATCCAAGTTCAAGAGAGATAACCTGGTTAAAATTGTCGCAGATTAAAAAGTTTGGAATATGCACATGTTCACTTAGTAGAGATGATGTTTGAAAGGTTTCATCAAAATTGGTTCATTAATGTAGGAAGAGTTGTGCACACAAGAATTTGTTCGGATGGAAAGACACAATAAATCTAAGTCAAAGGGAGATAACCTGGTTAAAATTGTCGCAGATCAAAAATCTTGGAATATGCGCATGTTCACTTAGTAGTGATGATGTCTGAAAAGTTTTGTCCAAATTGATTGATAAATGTAGGAGTTGCGCACACAAGAATTTCATGTCCGGAAAGACGTATGGATGGACGTACGGACGGACGTACGGACATACAGGGCGATTCCTATATAGCCCCCACTTCTTCGAAGCGGGGGTATAATGATGATGTCTGAAAAGTTTTGTCCAAATTGATTGATAAATGTAGGAGGAGTTGCGCACACAAGAATTTCATGTCCGGAAAGACATACGGACGGACGTATGGACGTACAGGGCGATTCCTATATAGCCCCCACTTCTTTGAAGCGGGGGTATAATTACAAACTTGGAAACAAGCAAAGTTAGCAGCTGTTGAAGGCAAGTGCATCATTTATGTGCAGTATGCCTTAGTATACCATACCATCATGTCACCTCATGGGCAATTGGGATTAACCCTTTACCCAATGCAGACGATATCAAAATTTATCATTTTAAATATCATTTTTTTAAATTTCTCAAAAATTTCAACAAAACCATATCATGTGACCCTTCGTTGGAACGAGCTCATCGAGCTCGTTCCAATGAGGGGTCACATGATATGGTTTTGTTGATATTTTTTGAAAAATAATATTTTTTCAACTGCTGAATTTGCATATTACACAGGTAGATGCGAGCGATTCGTTGGGTAAAGGGTTAAGTAAACATCTATGTTACTGATTCATGTGACAAATAAAAAAGTGATCAACATGGAAATTGTCGGATGGATGCAACAGCAATCTAGACACATATATAAACACTTTCCACAATTCAGTTTCACCAAGATTCTCAGCAGACAATGAAAGACTCAATACAACTTGACAATATTCGAACGCAGAGCCATCCACATGCATCAGAACAACAAAACTTCTGTTACAAAATTCGTAGATAAGGGGTGCCATAGTTCTGATGAATTATGCAAAAAGAATTTCCAAAATGAACAACCAAAAGTTACAAATTGCACAATATTTTCCCAGAAACTCCACTGATATCGACAGCTGTCTAATATGGAGAACAGTTCAGTGAGAACTAAAACTCAGGAAAAATCTGTGGTGAATGGTACATTCCCAATGTAATAATATGAATTGTTTAACATTGTCAGTAATCCTCAATCAATCATTCGTCAACTCCATGGGAAAGTCTATGGTAACTAAAGGACATTTCGACTGTGGGTCTAAAGGAGTCGTTTATGTCATTACCTGCAGAGAATATGCTGGAATGATCTATGTGGGCGAGATCAGACAAATCCTTTGCGGGTGCATTAACATGCACACATGTCAGAACTAGAACAAGAGCTATGCAAAGTGTGGTATATGCCCCTGACAGTGTCATAACACCATAGTGGCCATATTGAATTGGCTAGCTGGACCAAAATCGAAAGGAAGCATTGTCTAGTCATCCACATGTAACCCCTAAAATTGGGATTTGATCAAATACACGGTTCTTTAGTTATTGGACAGAAGCAAAAAGTTAACAGATGGATGGATGGATGGATGGATGGATGGATGGATATGGTGAAAGTGTTGAATCGAAAGTCAGACATAAGTTGAATACTATTAAGGCAGGATGAACAGAGATTCTGGATTCTTGGTCCATAAATTGGCTGTTCTCATGACTGATGTCAAACACTGTGCACACTAATATCTGTCTTTATACTTTAACATTATTATTTGCCACTGCACTTGAAAAACGGTTCCAAGAAGGCCAAAAAGCTTGTGGTTATTACATTTAATGAGTCTATAAAAGTGTTACCATTCAATTCTTATTTTCTGTTGGAAGACTCGTACAGCAATGCTGATAATTTAATATTCTGGCATTATCATCAACAGTTAAGAGTTTGAGCTGATCAAAAAACTTCACAGTGAAGTGAAATTCTATTTTTAATAACATCAACCTTAATCTTGAACCTATTGGTATGGTTTTAATTGTGACCTATCACCTCATGGTGGGGCATCATCTTTTTATATTTAATATATATTAATTTAATATTTATATTAAATTATTATTTAAAATTAATATTTTATATTTTTATATTGTAACCCTTTGAACCCCAGAGGCCATTTTTCCGGCCCAGTAACATGATACTTCATAATTTCATTAAGTAAGTTGACTTTTGAGTGAAGATGTGGTGTAGACCAATCAATATTTTCAACGTGCAGCCCTAAGGCTGCACATTGAAAATATTAATTGGTCTACCCCCAAATAAAGAATATGGACTCTTCTCATTGCAGCCATTGAACTGATATGGAAGATGCCACTAGGGTTCAAAGCGTTAATTTAATATTCTGGCAATATCATCAACAGTTAAAAGAGTTTAAGCTGATGAAAAAACTTGACAGTGACATGAAATTCTATTTTTAATAACATCAACCTTGACCTTGAACCTACAATACGTGGAGAGTGTATTGTAACTAAATCACCCACAGAGTGGAGATTCCACACAAGCAATAATTTAAAATTTGTTGCAAAGCATAACAAGCACAGGCAAAGTTTCAACCAATGGACCTCCAGGTTATAGTTTGGGTGATAACTCCACTCTGTAGGTGATTTAGTTAAAATCCACTCTCCACGTACTGTATTGGTATGGTTTTAATTGTGACCTATTACCTCATGGTGGGGCATCATCTCTCTCCCACCCCCCCCCCCCCCACCCCTTCACAGTGAAGTGAAATTCTATTTTTAATAACATCAACCTTGACCTTGAACCTATTGGTATGGTTTTAATTGTGACCTATCACCTCATGGTGGGGCATCACCCCCCCCCCCCTCCCCCCCCTCCACCATGACAAAGTTTCACAGGATTATATTCAATGGTTCAAAAGTTATAGTTCATTGTGTTGACAGGTCAGAAGTGGTAGTATCTTTGTTTCTGCAAGTCAAAAACAATGTCCACAAAATAAGGAGGTGGGGCAAATTTGAAGTATTAACAATAGTCAAAAAAGTGCAATAAATGTGCACAAAATTATTGCTTCCATATCTGTTTGGGGGGGGGGGTGCAGTGGCTCAGTTGGTAGAGGTGCGCTGCAAGCCGAGAGGTCCTCAGTTCGAATCCCACCTGCGGCAACCGCGCTGTGTCCTTGGGCAAGACACTTCACCCCCATTGCCCACATGGGGGCACAGTGACGCTGCGTACTAAGGCGTACTGCACGTCGATGGTGCACCAGTCTTCAACCAATGCTAACCCTGCTTGTGTGGAGTTGGTATGTTGGGGAGGTGACAGTTGCTTGCAGTTGCTCGATGGTTCTCTCCAGTTACTCCGGCTTCCTCTACCCGTAAAACTGTCACGGTCATGATTAGCCATTGTGCAGAAATATGTGACCTTAAACACCAATAAATAAATAAATAAATTCCATATCTGTTTACATATTGCACATCATCAATGGCTTTGTAACCTTGCACTAAACTTTCAATTCTCTACATTACAAACTGTAGCAGGAGTTGATTACACAATGAATGCACCCAACATGCAGCCATTAAAAAATTTCTGTCATCTTATAATATAGCACATCTTCAATATGTGGGAAATAATGTCCAAAAGTTTCATTACATCGTAAAGGTAACCAGAATTTTGAAACATTGGAAATTTTGTAAAACAATTTACAGAAAGTTTCAATTTAATTTTATTCTCATTAACATTACTAATCTGACAATATTTTTGTACTCACTTGCTTATCTGGAGAGTTCATTCCATTTTCCCTTTACTCATTAGTATAATAGTACTAAATATTTGAATTAGAGTTACCCACCTAGAAAAATTAAACTTGGAAATGATGCAATATTCAAAACTAAGCCACCTTGAAAAAAATATATTGTTTTAAAAAACTCTTGAATCAATGTGTTGAAATCTTGCAGAACTGCTGAATATTCCAGAGAGAAAAGATGGGTGATTTGGTGAATTTTGGTGCCTAAAATTACAATTGACTACTGGTGTATTTTTGTACTTCCTGACAATTTGTTGCATGACCCCCTGTTTTGAGGGCACAAAATTGTCTGAAGGGCTATACTTGACAAAGATACTTGAATGCCCAAACTAAAAATGATGCAATGATATTTTTCACACAAATGTTATAATGGTTGCTTAAGGGAAGATATTTAGTACTGTTATACCAATTACTAATCTAAGAATTTTCATCACACGATGCTTTAACCCTCTGAAACAGCGTTTCCTGGAATGGCTGCAGACTGCTGTTATTATTTTATCATCAATGCCCCATGTATAGACCTCTTCTAATAAGACAAAAATGGGAAGAAATTATGCCTTGAACCGAAAAATGGGTCTTACGCATTTAAAGGGTTAAGTTTGGTTAGAATGGGGAATGATACAATTTTTCATAAAAGCACACATTCATCTGGAAAAGTAATATCATTTTTCTAATCTAACACTGACACAAGTTCCAAAAATACATTTTAACATTAATGTTAAGCAAAATATAATAAGAATCATCACTCAATAAATGTTTATCACCAATTACTTTAAACCTTTAACCAATGCACACAATATCAAAATTTATTATTTTGATAGTTTTTTCAAATTTTTCAAAATATTTCTATAAAACCAGATCATGCAACCCCCTCACTAGAACGAGCTAGACAGGCTTGTTCTAATGAGAGGTCATCTGATACAGTTTTGTTCAAATATTTTGAAAAATAATTTTTTTTAAAACTGCTGAATTTGTAAATTATGTGGGCAGATGTGGGCAATTCACCAGGTAAAGGGTAACCCTTTACCCAACTTAACAGCTATATATATTTCAATGCTATTCACTGAAATCACCATTTAAATTTTATATAACTTTTCAATTTTTACTTCCAAAGCATAGCTAATATCCCATCATATGAATAATCCTGCTGAGCACATTTTCATTGAGGAAGGGTTTTTAGCTATAATTTTGGGTCGAAAAATCATAATTCTTAAGTTATTAATGAAATGTTTACAGTTTTGCAGGTATCGTATTCTAATCATGATAGGTAAAAAGTTAAATCAACTGTGTTCTACATCTAATGTTGTGGTCAAAATGTTGATATTTCTTCAAGAGAAAATGAATTTCAGAAAATCTTTAAAAAAAAAAGCAGAAAAAAAATTATTAACACCATTCAAATCTTAGGTCCATTAGCTGAAATCTGTTTTTTGTTCCCAGAGTCTCTTCATGTCTTCATGGTAATCACTGGGTGTACTTGCACCAAGAGAGTGATCGAGTACTGTACACCCTTGCAAACACTGTAGGTGACCAATAAACAATTAGTAAACACTACTGAAGTGCTTTTGCATTATCTACAAAATTAGTATCACATTAACCCTTTGAACTCTAGTGGTATCTTCCATGCCAGTTCAATGGCAGCAATTAGAAGAGTCCATATTCATTATTTGGGGTAGACCAATCAATATTTTCAATGTGTAGCCTCGGGGCTGCACGTTGAAAATATTGATTGGTCTACTCTACACATTTACTGAACAGCCATCCTATTTAGTGACGTTATGAAGTATCATGTTGCTGGCCGGAAAAACGGCCACTAGGGTTCAAAGGGTTAAGTAAGTATCACATCAACTCTATCTGCTTTGAAATTATATAATTTATCAAAGCTGTTACTTTTTCAATTACTGGTGAAAAACCCGTAAAAGAAGAGCAGCTGTGTATTTTCTGTAAAAATTGCATTGCTGGGAAATGATTCAAATAGTGCAAAAACTATAAAGCTGCTGATCCAATGATCCAAAAAATTAAATGCACAACTCCATGAGTAACTGTCAAGAAAGTTGTAGTGAAAATGAAGTCTTATACACAAGTACAAAGACTTATGTAGCATTTTCGAACAGAGAGAAAAATTAAAGATACGCAAGATTCCTTCAATTACTATTGAAAACAACACCTCTAATATTTGAACACGCCAAGCCCGATATACATAGTAGAAACCACTGTATATATGAATATTAACCCTTGAAGGCCTGGAGATTTTTTTATACATTCTTGCTACACTTGGACAGGCTATAACCTGTAACTCTTCATTTGTTTCTAGGCAAGTCCTGGCTGTCTATACAGGCTTGCCTAAAAAACTACTTAACATGTTCCTTGCAACTTTTCTCAGACAGCATGTGCAGGCTAAGATATAACAAATGTACATGCTAAGATAGTGCTTGTTCAGATAGTAACAAATGATCCATGCTAGAAACAGGCCTTTAAGGGTTAAATCTTTTCCTCCAATAATTGTTGTTTATTTATTTATTGATGTTTAACCCTTTGAACACTTGTGGTATCTTCCATGTCAGTTAAATGGCAGAGTCCATATCCATTATTTGGGGGTAGAGCAATTAATATTTTCAACGTGCAGCCTGAAGGCTGCATGTTGAAAATATTATTTGTTCTACCACACGTTCACTTAGTAGCCATCCTACTTAATGAAATTATGATGTATTTTGTTGCTGGACCAGAAAAGTGGCCTCTCGTGTTGAAAGAGTTAAGGTCACATATTTCGGCACAATCGCTAATCGTGACCAAACATGCAGATAAAGTAAAGTTTGGTGAATCGTTTATATCCATTTCTGAGGAACTCCACCCCCAGCACTGGTGACTGGGTCCTATTTTTCCAGTAGAACAGAGGTTGTTTACCACAGTAAACAAGCACTGCTTCACTTCCCAGGGTTTCCACGAGGGTTTCTACCAATTGAAACTTTGTACTTTTGCATAAAACTGATGTTAACTAAAACTTTCTGACACAAAGAACTGCAAGATAATTTTCTTTCTGACACCAAGAATGGAAAGATAATTTTCCAACAGTGAAATAATTATAAAGTTGGTTCAGAAAAAGTAAATGCGCAACTCCTCGAGGAACAGTCAAGAAAGATTTTCATCTGTTTTAGTGAAAAATGGTCTCATGCAGAAGTACAAAGAGTTATGTAACATTGTCCATTCGAGAATAAATCAAGATCCAGCAAGATACTTGTAATTATTATTGAAAACAACTTGAAAGACCTTAAATGTTTGAACTCTCTTAGCTGCATACAAATTTGTATAAACTATTTTATACATGGATATTAAATATTTTCTGTCAAAACAGATTTCGGACTTTTGCCTAAGATTGATTTTAACAAAAATTTCTTTCACTGAGAATTGCAAGATATTTTTTTAATAGTGAAATAATTATAAAGTTGATCCCGAAAAAGTAAATGCACAACTCTACGAGGAACAGATGAGTTAACCTTTGGGGCCTGGAGAATTATCCTTAATTCACATCTGACCACAGCTTGAAAATGTCCAGTGGCTTAGCAGTGATTTCTAGTTAAGTCTTAGCTGCCTATTCAGGCAGCCAAAACTTGACCAGAAACCACTCCATACGTAATTTGCCTATTGTCAGCAGGACCCCTTCATGATAACATGTTAAGGGCACCTGCTGTGAGATTGTAAAAGTCATAAACAGCCCTTCAAGAGTTAAAATCAGTTTCATCTAATTGAGTTAACAAGATAGAGCAAGGTTCCTGCAATTATTACTGAAATGAGTTTGCATTACGTTGAATGCTGTAACTCTCTAACCCACAAATCTATTGCAGAAACCATTTTACATATGAATATTACACATTCTCTATTAAAATATACCATTCAGAATTTCTGTACAACAGGTTAAAAAATTAATTTCTTCACAGTTTGCAAGACTTAAAATAAATTTAATTATTGCTGTATATGGCCACATGCTTGCACAATGGCTAATCATGACCACAACATTGAGATAAAGTTTAGTCAATTAGTTATATCCATATTGCCCATTTTAGAGGACTTCCATCCCAAGTATTGGTGACTGAGTTCTATTTTACCAGTAAAACAGAGCTTGGTTACAACAGTGAACAAGCTCAGCTTCACTTCCCAGACCTCGCAGGAGTGTGAGGGGGTAGGGGATGAAGGGGGTGGGTAAGGATTAAAATAAGAAATATTTTGTACACTACTGACAGTAAAAATAATCTTGCACAGAAAAAATTTGTAGGACAAGAAAAGTATATTTAGAGACACTTTGTTGTACTCAGTAACTAATCTTTTGTCTGCCATCAGCAACAACAATGTCACAAGATGCAGACTGCAGAAGTGTAGCAAAAATGTACAGAAATTCCCATGCCTTTAAGGGTTAATGATAAATTAACTGTGAGGACATGTATATACAATATTATTCTGTACACTCCACTTAATTTAATAGTGGTATACTGGTACATAGTAACCCTGTTAATTGCCTATATTTACCTGCATTCATTCTAAAGCACATTTATTTATTTATTTATTTATTTATTTATTTATTTATTTATAGGTGTTAAAGGTCACATATTTCCCTACAATTGCTAATCATGACCACATCTTAATTGCATAAGATTATTCTTAACTACTAAGAAAAGACAAGAAAATATCTAAGATTTATGCATCAGCTAAACAATTTGGCTTCAAAATTTAGAAGCCTCATTATATTTTGCATTCTGTCAAGTGTAGAAAAAACCCAAATAGGAAAAGAAATAACAAATTTAAGAGCTGTCATAGACAAACAAGGTTTGGAAATGCTATATGCGTGATACACTCCAAAATGAAATGCTAACAGTCAGAAATTACAGCTGTCAAACTAATGGTTGGTCAACCTTTATAGAGAAATTCTTACCAATGAGGATTTTGATGATTTGATAATTAACATTTTCTTGGCAACTCCAACCTAACAACTTCCTGTTTACTGATGGCAAGAACATTACAGATGTGCAAAACTCTTTACATTCAATCAAATTAGGCATCTCATATAAACAAATCTTGTTTGAGAGAGTGCTGTCAAACAAGACAATGGGTTTCAAAAGGAAGAATTATTCTGTAAAATATTTTTCAAATGTATATGAAATGGGCAAAGTCAAATTTGGTACCCATTAGCCATACAGTATAGGAACTGTGAGCATAACATGTTTATGGAAAGGATGTACAGACATGACAGATGCGGAACCACAGAGCTGGATACGAAGTAGCACCCAATGGTTGAATAGGTGGGTGACACTTGGATTCAGAAACTACCAGTACCCAAACACTGCTTGCAGAGTTCACTTGCACCATCTCCAAACAGATGATTTATTCTATAAAGGTGTTGAAGCTCATTTGAATAAATTCCTTAGTTCAGTTGCCACTTAGCAATAGCTTAAACTCTGTTACTTGATTGTTTATTAGACAGCTCTATGGGAGCCAAGGAAGTTAGTTTGTTTATTAGACAGCTCGATGGGAGCAAAGGAAGTTTGTTTGGTTATTGGACAGCACTATGGGGGCAAAGGAAGTTGAAATACTTAAAAAATAATGAGATGTGGTACATGTAGTAACTGTCAACGTTTTCAGCATACCAATTTGTCATAAGCATGGTTTAAGCACATGACTCTGCAAAACCCACTTTTTGGCTCCAATGAAACTTTACATCAAGTCCAATGTCGAAATTAAAACATTTAATGATTGAATACAACTTTGACACAACACTATTTTATATCAAAAATTTAAATTGATGACCATATGTTTCAGTTTTTACAGGGCTCACTGTCTCGAGGGCAACAAAGATTTTTGGGTGCCAAATCAAATTTTTTTTAGTGCAATTGGCCAAATTGGCACCTGACAGTATGAACACTGCTTTTGAGACTATTCCTTGCTCTTTTCATACAGCTTTGAGTAAACTAATGAGTTTGAATACAAATAGCAGTTCAAAACAAGGACTGTTTCCAATCATACGCCAAAACATATTGACGTTTGCTGCAAGCAAGCACATTTACCAGCCATATAAAATATCTTACACTGAAGCAGATTTTATTTGAAAAAGTCCTTGATGTTTAAGAAAGCCTCAAAGTTTTTATTTGTGTTGCACAACAACTAGTGATGCAAAAACTATGTTACAGTATGTTTGTTTGCTCACTGGGTTTTGGGGTCACTTTCTGCATCTATGGCAAAATTGTTCTGTCTTAGTCCACATAAGAGGATTTTCACAGCATGTGTTCAGTACAGTTGCCATGGACTGGTCGTAATCCACGCGTGGGCTGTGATGTCCAGACATGCGTTTACCAGGTAATAAAAATCATCATCAGTAAAAATTTTAATTAATGAAGCACCTGGGTGATTATCCTTGTAGTTCATGCTTGGAATCCAATATTATTGCATCTGTGGAAATATTGGCCATCTGTGAAAAGTGACCATCCATGGCGGCTGTAAGTTATCAAGTCCTATTATATAAATGATTTCGAAATTTTATTACTTTCCAAAGTGTGATTTACTGGGATTTCCCGGTTTGATTATAAATGATAACTTAACAAGTGAATTATGCAATCAACAATTAGGTCATGTATCCGTTCGCGCAAACGAAGACACTTTGCCGTGGGTGTAATGGGGACTTCATTGTTTTTTATTTTTTTTAACCCTTTACCTAACATGAAAAGCAGACGACACTTGCAAAAAAAATTCTTGAATAACTATTATTTTCATTTTTTGTCTCAAAAACATAGGTTACGATCCCTCATTGGAACGAGTTCGACGAGCTCATTCCAACGAGGGGACATAACCTATGTTTTAGAGACAAAAAATGAAAATGTAATGGAAAATTAATTGGCGATTTTTGAGAATAGCACTGGTCGGTTTTTGCTGTTATGTTAGGTAAAGTGTTAAATAATATAATTATCGTTAATAATGAAAAGTAAGCTTGACTGGACTGGACTGGTTACGTGAAAAAATTCATTCGAGGCGAGGGACTATATTGTAAAACACTTGTGTGCATTCGTGCACTCGTGTTTGTACAATGTCCCTCACCTCTCATGAATTATTTCATGTAACCAGTCCAGTCAAGCGATTACTCTCTATGTCAACAACAGTAAACAAGCACAGATGCACCACTTCCAAGAATTTCAACAGGAAAACTGCCTCACGGGTGCCAACAAGATGCTAAAAAGATGATGAAGTAAAATTCATCAGAAAAATTGTTTCGCTTATAACATTTATACTGGGATATTTGAGACCTATTGATTCCTGTTTTGGAATAAGTATATTGACAAAAATTTTTAATTTTCAATACATCATGGTTGACCTACCACAGATTTGATAAAAAAAAACTGTACATGTAAAAAACATTTACTACCTCAGTCACTTTTTCCTCCTGAAACATTAAATAAACCTAACATGAATTATACAATAAATTTGAGCAAAAACAGATAGACAATACCAAAGCAGCTTTACCGATCACTGGTTTTCCCTCAAAAAGTTTAACAAAAGTGACTAACTATGAAAAAATCATGCAAAGGGTTTAAAAAACACATGTCACATGCAAAATAAGTGACAAGATGAGCTCCAAGGTTTAAAATGCCATTAGTAATGGAAAACTATTGGTATCTGTATCAGTACAGTAATGTAGCTTATAACATAAACAATTGAAAAATTTACCAGCTTACACTTCTCTTATTTCCTAAAGCTGTTCTGTTGACAGACATTAATTTATCATGGTGTAGACCTCTGCTAATTAAAACCAAACTTTACCAGTAAAAATATTCAGTTAACAGGAATTATCAGTTAATCAGATTCTAATCAATTTCCTATATTCTTGTGATAAACTGAGTATTTAGTCCATTAAAATCTTGAGATAACGCCCCACAAAGTAGATCAGTTTCTCAGGCCATTTTTTTGTAAAATTGCATGTGGGCGGGCGTTTTTTTATTTTTATTTTTATAATTATGTCTTTGCCATCAAAAGTTCATGTTCTTGGTTTGTTTTATGTTTTAGGCCTCATAATCTGCACAATAGCATTGGGGTGGTGTATTTTGTCCCTTGAGTGGAAAGAAGGCATTGCAATGCTAAAGCACTGCAAAGCCTTGTTGTACTCAAGGGACAAATTTAGAGCAATTTTATTAACTTGGGTAAAATATCAGACATAAACAATTTAACTGGTTGAGTGCTAGAAGCCACTATCAGGGCTTTCAAAAAAATGTGGGTACCAGAGAAAAAACCAACATTTCCCTTGCCCATGTTTCATATTCAGTCAAATGCAAAAGATATTTTGTATATAAATTTGTTTTATCACAAATTATTGAAGAGTACCTGTGGGCAATCTTCAATAATTTGTAATAAAACATATTTTGATGAACAAATTCAGACCACCAAAAATAATGTTTAATAATTATTTTTTCAAGTTTGCATTGGTTATAAAAAGAGAGCATGTGGCAGCCAAAAGGACCATGAGGGCCTTGGAAACAGATTTTTTACTTTTTTAGGCCAAATAAAGTTCTGTCAATCAAAACGAATATTGGACTAAAAACATACACTGGAATTATGAAGCCAATAATATCTGTAATGCAGATGAATTTGAATGATGAGCTGTGATGTAATACACTGTTGGAAAGAGCCTGAAGAGCACTTTCCAACAGCATTTTGTATCACAACACTTCATCTCCAAAATAAAAGAACGCATACTTCTATCAGAAACAGGTAAATTATGACTCAAGAAGAGCTAACTTGTGAATAACAAGGGTAAATTGAGAATAGAGGCTTATTATTTGCAGAAGATCGAGTAGTGTAAGCAAAAATGGAAAATCAGTTGCTCTTTTTCTTTCGAGATGATCTGGAAGAACATAAGCAATTTTTGCAGGTCAGGAATTGTTTGGTTATCTCCATAAATTTTCAGTTGCTCACAACATTCAGACTCAATGGTTATCTGTTTTATCACTTGGGTGCAATTTATCAGCAATGACAAATCAAATTTGTACAAGATATTGTAAAGGGTTTGGGGTCTTGAACAGATATGCAGTTAACAGGGTTACTCCACTGACCAGTATTTGATGAAGTGTGACCAGTTGTATAACATCATTAAAGTATAACATTCCTTCAAAGTGAGAATATTCAAATAATTCATTGATATCAGCAAATTCATTTCCCGCAGTTCAACATTGCACTGTCTTCACATTTTCTTTTTAGACAGTTGTCATCCAAGTTGTAAAAATAAAATGCAATCAATTATTCATCTTACAGAACAACTTTCTACTATTTTTCTCCTCAAATATATATAAAGTTGACAAAATCTCAGCCAATTCAATGTCTGCACTCTATCAATGTCAATATTATAACCACAGAAGACAGATTAAATTTAAATGCTTTGTGAGTCATATTTGTCCGATGCACTTTTTTTTCACATACCTAGCAATAAGGCTAGCTTTAAACTATCATATAACCTGCATGTACATGTAACTTGCAAACACAGCTTTCCAAAGTTGTTGGAAGAAAGTCGTTGAAGCCGATCTGTTCAGAAAGTCGTTTACTTCCAAAAGCTAAGAACCCCAGACCAGATTTCTGTATAAAAGGTATTCACCCCCTCAACATTTTTATAATGTATATTTTGACCTTGAAAACTTGAGCAAAAAATGCTTTTAAGGCCTAAAAAAATAAAAAATCGGTTTCTCAGGCCCTCCCACATGGTCCTTTTGGCTGCCGCATGCTCTCTTTTTATAACCAATTTAAACTTTAAAAAAAATAAAAATTAAATGGTTTATGTCTGATATTTTACCCAAGTTAAAAAATTGATGAATTTGTCCCTTGATTGCAAGAAGGCTTTGCAATGCTTTAGCATTGCAAAGCCTTCTTGCACTCAAGGGATGAAATACACTACCACCCAGGCTATTCTGTAGATTATGAGGCCTAAAACTTGAACCAAGAACATGAACTTTTGATGGCAAAGAAGTAATTACTGAAATAAAAGATAAAATAAACAAGAGGCCCTAGGGGGCCTGAGGGCGCTCACCTGACATGGTAGCCTAAATATCAACCCAGAGAATTGATTTCCACAAGTTGCATCTGCTCCTCCTAAGAAAAGCTGAAACCAAATATCCAAATATTCTGACCAGTGGATCTAAAGAAAGATTTTTAAAGAATATTCCTCATATTGAACTAAGTCATAATTCGGGCTCCCACAGGGAGCCCATATATGAACCCAGGGACTTGGCTTTAACAAGCCTGAATCTCACACCCCTAAGGATTCTGCACACCAAATATCAAAACATTCCGACTGCTGGATCTGAAGAAGAAGATTTTTAAAGAAAATTCCTCATTTTGAACCAAGTTACAATTCGAGCTCCCACAATCAGCCCAAATATGGACCTAGGCACATGGCTTGAACAAACTTGAATCTTACCCCACTAAGGATGCTGCATAAAAAATATTAAAAGCATTCATCTGCTGGATCTGAAGATTTTTAAAGAAAATTCCTCATTTTGAACTAAGTTATTCAGGCTCCCATAGTGAGCCCAAATATGAACCAAGGGACTTGGCTTGAACAAACTTCAATCTCAGCCCCCTAAGGTTGCTCCATGCCAAATATCAAAACATTCCAATTGCTGAATCTGAAGAAGAAGATTTTTAAAGAAAAATTCCTCATATTGACTAAGTTATAATTTGTCCAAATATGGACCCATGGACTTGGCTTTAACACACTTAAATCCCCCCTCCCCCCCAAGGATGCTACTCACCACATATCAAACCATTCCGATTGCTGGATCTGAAGAAGATTTTTTAAGAAAATTCCTCATTTCGAACAGAGTAGTTACAATTCAAGCTCCCACAGTGAGCCCAAATATGGACCTAAGAATATGGCTTGAAGAAACTTGAATCTCACCCCCCTAAGGATGCTGCATACCAAATATCACAAGATTCTGCCTGCTGGATCTTGAGAAGATTTTTGAAGAAATTTGCCTGGAATGCACTAAGTTCGAATTTGGGCTTCTATAGTGAGCCCAAATATGAATCCAGGGAGCCGATTTGAACAAAATAGAATCAGATCCACCCCACAATGTTGCATACCAAATATCAAAAGATTCTGCCTGCTGGATCTGGAGAAGATGATTTTTTAAGAAGTATAAATTTTATAGTAAATTTCCTTTCTTATTATACCTACCGAAATTGTTTACAACAGGCTTGCACTACAGTGGAAGAACCTAACTCGGATAAAATACTCTCTATTTTAATCTTTCCCAAGATTTGGGAAAGAAAAGTGGTGTAAAAACACCACGAAAAAATAAGCCAAAACTGGGACGAGCGCCATGCGCACACCCAGTATGGGACACTCTTCCATAGTACAAATCCCTGACTTCCGTCACAGTGCGCAATGCATCAATTTGTCATTCTTTTGATTCCGAACAACACAGGAGTTATGTGATCAGCGGGGAGGAAGGATTCTTACCCGAATAAGAAGATGGGAGGGCCTCCATGTAAACAATTTCGGTAGGTATAATAAGAAAGGAAATTTACTATAAAATTTATACTTCTTATCAACCTACCTCAAGTGTTTACAACAGGCTGAATAGACAAAAGGCTGGAGGGAATCACATAACCAACCCACACATAACTCAATAGCACTGGGACCATGGACAGAGGAAGAGATCCCTAGGCCTATCAAACCATAGCATCACAAACATTAGAAAAGCCAATGAAAGATGAGGCGTATGGTGAAGTGCGACGCACAGACAGAAAGGGCAGTAACAGCACAAAGCTGGAACCGACCCTGAAAAAAGCTGAAAAGCTTGGATAGACAACATCCTGAGCCGAAGAAAGAGGGCCCCAAGGGTCTCTGTCGGCTCCTGCAACTGTCGCAGAGAAAAGGAGAATGTAGCAATTCTCCAGAAGGCTGCCAGTATAACATCAGTCATCCGACAACATGACAGAGTTATTAAAAGAGGAAGACAATGCACGCACCTCCTGGCAGAAAAAACAATTGGTAATACAATCACCAGTAGCTAGACGAGCGGAAGCTGCATGAATAGCAAAACAAGTCCATCAAGAAATGGATGCAGGAGAGATCTGGCATGTGGGAAAACGCATATTCATCCAGGATAAAGGTGTGAACGCCCCCCACCCCCAAGCAGAGCAGCGCCCAAGAAAGTGACCATCTTGGAGTAAACTGCAAAGTCCTAGGCCTTTTCAAGGAAAAGAGCTGAACAAGCTTGGAGAGGCAAGGATGAGTGTCGAAACAATGCGGTATCACATAGGAAAAAAATGTCTCCGAAGCATGGACAAGTTCACATAGCTGGAGACCCCCAGAAACAAACACATACCAGAAAACTCCGCAAGCAGTGTGATCAAAGGAGTGACAGAAGCAACAGAGTGATCACACTACATCGACAGAAGAACCTTCCACTTAGCCACAGAGGCTAAACCAGTGGAGTGAGTGCCTCCTTGAAGAAAAGCAACTCCACTGCGTGTCTCGAAAAACCACTACAGAGGAAACAGGACCCGATAAAAGACATGTGCAAAGGCACAATGAAGTTGGGTCAACTTGAAAACCTCCCGGGCGACTTTGGCAAAGAAAGTCGCGAGGTAGAGGGAGACATGCCGGAACCGCCGCTAACAGAGAGCGGAGCGGAATGATCCACACCCACCGAAGCGACGGGTGTGATCGAAAGGATTCGATGACTGCAGGTTCATATCTGGGTGAGAACCTGAGGCAGAATCGGAACCGGTAGGAAGGTGTAGCCGACAAGACCATCCCAAAGGAGGGCCAGAGCGTCCACGGTGAAAGCCAGAGCATCTGGACACGGGGACACGAAAGTGTCCACCTGATGGTTCCAACTAGTCACAAGAGATCGATGGAACCCGCCATGTGGAGCATCCACCTGGTGGAAATGACCCTGCCCCGACGGGACAGGGAGTCGGCTAGGACGTTCAGGCGACCGGGAATGTGACGAACAGCCACCCTGGCGCGGACATCCTGAGCGAGCAGTATAAGATCCCAAGCCAATCCTACATTGGAACAGAGTGCGTGCCGCCCTGGTTCCGAATGTAAGCAACCATCGTCGAATGGTCGGACAACAGAAGGACCTGGCGATTAGATAGGTGAGGGATCCACTGCCTGAAACGCAGAAGAGCAAGAAGCTCCATCTGGTTGATGTGTAGAGCTGCATGATCCTGGTCCACCATCCCGTGAATAGAAAGACCTAGAGGATCCAACGTCGCACCCCATCCGAGATCGCTGGCATCTGCCAACAGAACGCGATCGGACGTGGGGAAGTCCAACGGAACACCCTGTGAAAGCCACTGGACATCCGCCCAGAGGAGAAGGTGAGGATAAAGATAGTCTGGAAACTGAAGCACCAGACCCAGAAAATCTACATTCGGCCTCCAACGACTGAGCAGAAAGTGTTGGAGAGGTCTGACATGCAGCCGACCTAGAGGAATGAGATCCGTCACCAAACAGCAGAGACCGATTAGCCGGAGAAAACTCCAGGCCGTCGCGGATGTGGACTGGGACAGAGTCGGAGCAAAAGCTGAGAGAATCACAGCCTTGGCCTGGGGAACTGCCACCAAATTGAATTGTGTGCGGAAAGCCATCCCCAGATGATAAAACGACGGAGAAGGGACCAGGTCCGACTTCTCCTCGTTGACTCTGAAACGTAGCGACGTGAGCAAGCTCAACAGAGTGGCGACATCCGACTCCAGGAAGGCAGCATTGGAATGCCCCTGGAGGATATCGTCCAGATATGCTGAAGTAGTCACCCTGGACTGTATGCGATGGAAAGCTATCACATGCGACATCAGTCTGGTGAAAGACCAAGGAACCAGGTGGAGGCCGAAAGGCATGGCCTTGAAATGGTAAACTCGCCCCAGAAAAATGAACCTGAGATACTTCCGTAACGCCCAATGAATCGGAACGTGACAGTAAGCGTCTTGCAGGTCGAAGCTGGAAGCGAAATCTCCCTGGTGAATTGAACGGAGGACCGACCTGAAAGTCTCCATGCTGAACTTGGGAGCAATGATAGACTGGTTCAGGAAACTCAGATCGAGAACCGGTCGGAGTCGGCCATCCTTCTTCGGCAACAAGAACAGGCGGGAATAGAAACCCACTGACCTAATGTTCTTGATGACCTCAATCGCCCCCTTTGTCAGGAGATTGTCTATCTCCGTGGACAAAAGTTCCAGACGTAAAATGTCTGAAGGAACTGTGGTTGGAAAAAAGGCACCCCAGACAGAGTGGAGTGCCGTCGGAAGGATATTCGCAGCCCGGACCAAACAACATCTAACATCCAAGGATCGGATGTGATGGTGGCCCACGGTCTGCGAACTCTGCTATCCTTCCTCCAACCTGGGACGAGTCGAGGTGAGGACCTTCATTGCGAACCCCGACGAGGCTCTCGAGAGGAGAAAACACCTCTACTGAATGAAGAATCCTGGGAGTTCCCTCAAGACTGCCGACGCTTACCCTTACCCCTTGAGTAAGAAGTAGAAGCGATGGCAGAAGGATCAGCCCCATTTGCTTCGCAGAGGAAGCAGAGGGTACTTGTTCGGCTTGGAACGGCCCATGCCTACCCTAGAAGGCTGATCAAGCTGAAGAAACAGCAGCTGATCATTGGAATGACGTAGGACGTCATCCCGGACCGTCAACACAGAATCATGGAAAAGTTGCGGACCTGTCAAAAAAGCAGATCGACGAGCAGCGTACTGCTCCTCAGGAAGGGATCGGCCTGTGTCCCACACAGAGTCCCTTCGAACTAATTCCAGATTAGCTGTGTTACAGGCATGCTCGTGAGTAAGATGCATGAGCGCCTTGGACAGCACACGCAAAGGAGCCTGTACCTCGTCAATCTTATCTGAAGGCAGATAAGCAGCAAAAGCTGAGATGACGTGATCGGAGAGAGAAAGCATACCAAGCATCTCTCTCGATAAGCCCAATGTGGACTCCAGAGTCGTCATCGGAATGACGGCAGACTTGGACTTGGAAAGCCCGAGGGAATTGGAGTCCTGATCCAAAACCGTCAAAGTCTGGTAGACCGACGGATTGGCGGAATCGTAGGAACGATAACGCGCCGGAGGCAAAAAGGTGTCAACCCTGGTGAACGGAGCCTTCATAGCCTTGGAACTTAGCTTGGAGTCCAAGGCTGAAAATGCTTCAACCAACTGTACCGAAAGGCACGGTCGAAGACGCCCAGAAGCAGGTTGCTCCATAGACTGTTGGCGCGCGACTGATGATCGCGGCCTGGCTGACACTGTCGACTAGATAGATGGTTTGAGATCCGGAAGGAACCCAAACACGAAATCAAGAGCTGCCCCCAAGTCCGAAGACTGCTGGCTCTCGACATCAAGCATGTCTGACTCTTCCCCTGAGTCGGAAGACACATAGCCCATCGTGGGCAAACCAGCCGACGCCTCCCATGGTGTCGGAACACCAGGGGATCAGAAAGCGGCCTGTTTCTAATCCCGGGAGGCGGTGTCACAGTAGGCGCCTGGAAACCACTCGCTGCCTCGCTGGAAGCAACAGGAAGGCTCGTTGACAGAACCTGAGTGAGTAAGGAGAGGGCCTCCCTAAGCTCACTGCCCGTACTGGCCGGTTCGACAGGGGAACGAACCGGCAAAGTGGCTTCACCGCTGACCCTCTGAACCAGCGAAGGGTCACGATCCTCCAAAAGACCCGACATGGGACGACGGGCGGCAGCCGAAAACGTCTGAAGCCAGATGTGTATAGGGGTGTGACACACCCCGAGGATCAACATAGCAGGAACTCATGAGAGTCACCGCTGACCTCTGTAGGGCAGAAGGTCCAGGCTGCACAAAAGACGTTGGACCCCCAAAACTGGCCAGAATGAGGGACGGAAACGCCACGGAGTTCATAGTGTCGCACTAAGAACAACCGAATCCAATGACAACTGTGGTGCTCGACGGCGCAGAGACCACAGGAGAGGGTCCAGCCGGCAGCCACTTCCAACTTCGCCGTGTTGAAGTCAGGGAAGGCTGAGGCCGATACCCCCACATCTACACAACCAGACACCGCAGCAGACCACTGCAGGTATAAAACTACTGTGCGCAATGGCTGAGAGGACACAGTATGGGGTTCAGTCTGCAGCCCCATTTGACTTCGCCGAGTGGAAGTCTGGGAAGGCTGAGGCCGAAACCCCACAACCATCCCTGCAGACCCTGGCAGGGAGAAGCCGAGGCCGGCTAAAAACGGTGCCCAATGATGTTGTAGACGGAACAGCAGTAGCAGCAGATACGATGGAAGCTGTTGGAACTGGCGGAAAAGCGGAGAGAGCCACCAAGCTCGGCCTCCAAAGGAGGAGTCACAACCCTAGTGACAGCCTCAGATGTCGACTGGAGAAGGCGCATAGTCCCGGAACCAGGCATCTCTACACCAGAAAACCAACAGCTCCCGCAGTATCCACCATGGTAAAACACTGCACATTCCCCACGGAAGGGGAATAACTCTCACCAGACATGGTCGAATCGGGAAGCCCCGAAACGAAAGCTGGTGCGGGAGGAGCTGCACATCCCCCACGGAGGAGGAGCAATTCTCATCAGACGTGGTCGAATCGGGCGACCCGAAACGAAAGCGTTCACCACCCCCCACGGGAGTGGGAGGAGCTGCACATCCCCCACGGAGGGGGTCAAACTCACACCAGACGTGGTCGAGTCGGGGGGCCCCGAAACGACAGTGCCCCCCCTCCCCCTGCAGGTGCGAGAGGAGCTGCACATCCCCCATGAAGGGGGTAAACTCACATCAGACGTGGTCGAGTCGGGAGGCTCCCGAAACGACTGCATTCCACACCACCCACGTGTGCGGACGAAACGGACACGAGAATGCACAAATGGTGAGGGCAAAAGGAATTGCCCTAAAGGAACCGAACTGGAAAGAACAGAGGTGAGAGCAGTAGAAGAAAAAGGTGAACTCAACAGAAACAGAAAGTAGAAGAACACCCTCAACTACGAGAGAAGGTGGCAGAACCCAGACGGCCGACACCGACTCCAATAAAATTTTTTATCAACCGAAAAAATTCATTGTCGAATCGCGATGACACGATGTCGCAAAACAGTCATGACACGATGTCGCAAAACAGTCGCGAAAACGGAATAGTAATTAATAAACAATGAGAATGTGGTTGAAAATATAAACGAGAATATATAAAACACAGTCCTGTTATTATACGATCTTCAGATCCATAATTCCAGTCACAGGAAAACCATTATCCACGAGTTGAATTATCACTGTTTCATAATGCATATGGCGGAAACACATCCTGCTCGTGCCTCGGATAGAAAAAGAATGGCAAATTGATGCATTGCGCACTGTGACGGAAGTCAGGGATTTGTACTATGGAAGAGCGTCCCATACTGGGTGTGCGCCGATGGCGCTCGGCCCAGTTTTGGCTTATTTTTTCGTGGTGTTTTTACACCACTTTTCTTTCCCAAATCTTGGGAAAGATTAAAATAGAGAGTATTTTATCTGAGTTAGGTTCTTCCACTGTAGTGCAAGCATGTTGTAAACAATTGAGGTAGGTTGATAAGAAATTTGCCTGAAAAGCACTAAGTTCAAATTTGGGCTCCTATACTGAGCCCAAATATAAACCCAGGGAGCCGATTTAAACAAACTTAAATCAGATCCACCCCACAATGTTGCATACCCAATATCAAAAGATTCTGCCTGCTGGATCTTGAGAAGAAGATTTTCAAAGAAATTTGCCTGAAATGCACTAAGTTCAAATTTGGGCTCCTATACTGAGCCCAAATATAAACCCAAGGGGCCGATTTGAACAAACTTCAATCAGATCCACCCCACAATGTTGCATACCAAATATCAAAAGATTCTGCCTGCTGGATCCGGAGAAGAAGATTTTCAAAGAAATTTGCCTGAAATGCAGTAAGTTCAAATTTGGGCTCCTATACTGAGTCCAAATATAAACCCAGGGGGCCGATTTGAACAAACTTGAATCAGATCCACCCCACAATGTTGCATACCAAATATGAAAAGATTCTGCCTGCTGGATCTGGAGAAGATTTTTTAAGAAATTTGCCTGAAATGCACTAAGTTCAAAATCGGGCTCCTATACTGAGCCCAAATATGACCCCAGGGGGCCGATTTGAACAAACTTGAATCAGATCCACCCAATAATGTTGCATACCAAATATCAAAAGATTCTGCCTGCTGGATCTGGAGAAGAAGATTTTTTAATGTTTTTCCCATTGCCTACAGTGTTAAAAAGTGCTGACTCGGCACTTTTTCAAAGTCCCGAAACTGTACCCTATGATAAAACCGATGGCAATTTTTTTTTACCAATTCTTTCTGTTGGTCCTAAGGAAGCTTCACACCAAATAAAAATTCTCGGTGCCGTGCAGTTTTGGAGATATGGGCGTTTTAATTTTTTTTTATTTTTAGCTCCTGCGGTTCCCATGGGGCTACAGGAAAAAAAAAATCAGCATAAATTAGGTACTTATGACCCAATAAGCCCTCACATAAAATTTGGTTCAAATCAGCCTCTCGGTTTGGAAAATAGAAATTTTGGGCGGGGCCAAAAATTTTGCCCCTCCCATAACGACACAAAGTATAGCCCCACAAACTTCTCTTGAACAAATCTGAGTCTACACCTCTAAAGGAAGCTGCACACCAAATATCAAGTCTCTGCTACTGCTGGTTCATGAGAAGAAGATTTTTTAAGATTTCAGAACACTTTTTGGGTGTGGCCCTACCCACGGGCAAGGCAACTTGATTTGAACAAAATCAAATTGCGATGTCATAACAAACTATTATCTCAAATATCAATTAAATTGGTTCAACGGTTTGGGAGGAGAAGACGCAAACACCATGTTCACGGACGACGCCGCTGGACGATGGACGACGGACGGTGAGTGATCACTATAGCTCTCCTGACTGAAAGTCAGGTGAGCTAAAAAACCGCTCGCACACATGCAATTTCACAAATAATGGCCCGAGAAACAGAAGATCTACTTTGTGTGGCCTAAAATATGCCACACAAAGTAGATCTACTGTTTCTCAGGCCATTTTTTTGTAAAATTGCAGGTGGGTAGATGGTTTTTTATTTCAAAAGCTTATGTTCTTTGTTTGTTTTATGTTTTAGGCCTCACAATCTACAGAATAACATGGGTAGTGGTGTATTTTGTCCCTTGAGTGCAAGAAGGCTTTGCAATGCTAAAGCATAGCAAAGCCTTGTTGCAATCAAGATACAAATTTAGTATTTTTATTAACTTCGGAAAAATATCCGACATAAACAAAGTGATTTATATTTTTTAAGTTTGCATTGGTTAGGAAAAGAGAGCATGCAGACGGCCAAAAAGATCATGCAGGAGGACCCGAGAAACAGATTTTTAACTCTTTAAGGCCATAGTATGGAATAATATACCTGTTGTGGTGAGGCATCATGATAGCAGATCAACTGTTGTCATCACAAGTTCGTGGCAAACATTGAGAAGCCAAAAAATTATATTCAAGGTTTAATCCATGGAAGTTAAGAAGGGTCATTCTTCAGGAGAGAGGACCCACTAGGGTCACTGCATGGAACCTGTTATTTATTTATTATTCATTTATTTATTGGTGTTTAAGGTCACATTTCTGCACAATGGCTAATCATGCAAGAAACATGAATATAAAATCAAGTTTAGCCAATTGTTTGTACCCATGTTGGCCATTTTAGAGTTGTATTTCACCAGTAAAATAGCATTTGGTTACCACAGTAAACAAACACTGCCTCACTTTCCAGGGTTCCCACTAGGGCCACCAGAACCTGTTAAGTTCAAGCAAACTGTGTAATGATTCTAGGGGCTCCAACAGAGCAGTGGTACCTGACAAACTGGCCACAACTTTATGGATGTCCCTGGAATTGAGGTACTTTAACCCTTAAAGGCCTATTTCTGACTTTTACGACATTAGAACAGGTGCCCTTAACATGCCATCATGAGTATGTCCTGCCGACAATAAACAAATTACATAGGCAGTGATTTCCAATCAAGACTTAGCTAAAAATCACTGTTAAACCACTGGACGTGTACAGGCTGTAGTCAGGTGTGAAATCAGGACAATTGTCCAGGACCTTAAGGGTTAAGCAGCTGACAACTCTCCCTACATTGAATCCTGTGAAACCATAACCTATGACATCATTTATTCATTTTTTGATGTTTAAGTTCACTTTGAGCAATTCTGACGATATCATGGCTGCAACGTAGGTATGAAATCAAGTTTGGCCAATATATGATTACATGTTTCGACATTTTAACATTTTGGTGAGTAAACAAACCAAGTTGAATGTGTTTCTCAAATAGATGGCAGAAAGAAAACAAATAACACTTAAATAAATTAAGAAATTACATCCTGCAATGTTTCATACAAACCTAGCTTTGCAAAGGATCTTATTGATTGGTTTGTTTCAGTTTATTTTTATTTAATGCATTATCTGTGAATACTTGATGTTGCCTGCATCCTTGTGAGGTTTTTGCATATTTTGTGTACTCACAGAGTCATCAGATGAAATGAAGTTGCATTACTATAAAAAGAAAACCATGTAATCATGTATCATTTATACTTAAGCTGCCCAATTTACAGGAATTCCACCTCAGGCACTGGTTTTATGTTCCAAGTAAAACAGAACTTGTTTACCACAGTAAACAAGCAATGCTCCACTCCTGGGGTTCCCATGGGGGACAATCCATGGCAGTTTGATATCCATATGTATATGCGCAATATGTTGAGAACTTAGACTCATTGCTGGGACAAAAATTCAGCCATCAATAGGGCTTGGAATAAACCCTGATATTGGGTAACATTTCGGATTGAATCTGTCCAAAATCAATAAAAAATGTTATAAAATATTATTGTTTTCACTTGTAACAGTGCAGTCACTGTGGACTGATGCGTGGATAGTGATGTCCATGCATGCTTTTACCAGGTAATAAAAATCATCATCAGCAAAATTTTACTTAATGAAGCACCGGGTTGTACCCGGTGCTTCATTAATTAAATTTTTGATGATTATTCCTATAATTAGTGTTTGGAATCTAATATTGCATCTGTGAAAATATTGCCCACCTGTGGAAAGTGAACAGTCCATGGCAGCTGTTCTTTACAAGCACCTTTAATTATAGGAGTGGGTGCATTCTTTTTGCAAATTTTCTGAATATGATACTTTAGTAAAACCTTTTTCTTTTCTGATCATTTGTTATTTTGATTATTTTTTTAAAATTTTTAAATAAAATGTCAACAAAACCATATCATGTGACCACCTCGAGCTTGTTCCAATGACGGGTTACAATATGGTTTTGTTGAATTTCTTTAAAATAATTATTTTCAGCTACTCAATCTGTAAATTAGGCAGGTGGAGTATTTGTACCCCCACCCCAAATTATTAATTCCCACAATTCTATGTTTTAATTCCTCTATTCGGCTCATTTGAAGCTCTGCATGACCTAACAGAATGGTTGAGAATACCACAGCTTACTCTCCGATTTTCTTTCATAGAGCTGATACTAAATAACTGAGATCGCAAAAGCTTCTCCTCCCCTGGTTGGATCACAACATGATCGCTATCAGGGATACAACATAAAAACACTGGTGGATTAACTGTGAGACTGATTTGCATAAAATAAACAGAAATAAACTAAAAAGATGAAATTTTTTTGCAATTCATTTTTTGTAGGGGAGATTCTAGGGTTGTGGATAAAGAGGAATGACAGAATTTTGACATTGATTGCCACACAGTAATGATCCAGTTTAAACTCTGTCTGTTTTTAAGCATAGGAATGTATATTGTTATTGAGGGACTGCTGTGCACTGACCTATGAGTGGATTAATAAATCATCATGTCCATGATATTAGATTTCATGTTTAACCCCTTTCCCTTACATCACTGCCAAAGCTGACCAGTTCCATCCCCAGCAATTGCTTTTCAATTATTTTTTTTTTTAAATTTGTTGCCTAACATCTAACCCTCTGAGTATTTTAAAAATATTTTCATCAACTCTAGTCATGGCTGCTGTGATGAAAAATTCATTAACCCTTTACCCAACGAATCGGCCGCATCCGCCCGCGTAATTTGCAAATTTAGCACTTGAAAAAATATTATTTTTCAAAAAATTTCAACAAAACCATATCATGTGACCACTCGTTGGAACGAGCTCATCGAGCTCGTTCCAATGAGGGGTCACATGATATGGTTTTGTTGAAATTTTTTGAAAAATTTCAAAAAATGATATTTAAAATAATAGAGTTTGATATCGTCTGCGTTGGGTAATGGGTTAATGTTTGACTTGGGAAATCACTGGGCATAAAGTCGGTACAATTTGAAGGAAAAGATTTGGTAGCTGTGCTCAAATTTTACTTATTTTATTGGGAAGTGAGTTCTTGTCCTGGGTAAGAACATTCCTCAGCAGCATGCAAGGAGTTAAAAAACATAGTGTATAGAGCTGGGAGGTTAACTGCAACCACGGATCAGGATCGAGGGACTACCGAAAACTGCAACCGCACTCCAACTCAACGGCAAATTCAGATTTAAAATTCTAGCGCATTTTTAAGATACTGCACGTAATATCAAATTACCAGAATGACCACATAATTCACTTTATAACAAATGCAATATCCACGAATCTGCTGGCCACTGTCAAATAATTTCTGTATACGTTTGAATGGAATTAAAAAACAAAACTGTTGACACTATACATGTACTTGCACCAATGACATTTTCAAGACAGTGAGTCAAGATTTGAGGCTTTCAGTATTAATACCTGAAACTCAACACGATATTCATTAATATTCATTGTAAAATGTTCATCAGTTTATCAAATGCAGTTTCCTTTGATAAACTATAACTTGTCACTTGCTCTTCATTTATACCGTGTCCTATATATGTATTTCTACAAGTAAATTTGAAAGCTTGAACATCAAAATCAGTTTCAAATTCACAACTAAGTCGGATGGAAATTTAGGGTTACTATGACCTAAATGAGTGACTTTCACTTGATAAATTTTTGAGGGTGGGCATAATTTTTTAGGGTTGGACGGGTTATCCTAAACAGTTTTTTTTTTTTTTGGCCTGACATTTTACAGCATTGTGAGCAGAGACATGCTATAATTATTTATTTAACTGATACAATCAACATTAGATGTCTTGTTAGTAGTTAGTGGAAGATGTTGTAATTATAGGGCGATCTGATAGGTATATATGGATAGCTTCTCTATATGCTCATGGACAACCAAAACTGCAACCAAGGTTTTTTTTTATGTGATGGGGGGGGGGGGGGGGGGGGGGGGGGGGGGGGGGGTAGGTAATAAGCTAAGTTTTTTAGGTAAAAATGAAAACTTTTATTCAACAGAAAAGCCTATCTTTCATATTTCTACCACCAACCATCTTATAAAAATGCAGGAGCTTAATGTGAACAAATGTATTAAAAGGATGGCTATCATTATTTTTGGTGTTTACTCATATATGCACCATGTAAAAATGTGGAATCCAAATCTGAGAGACTTATTTATGTATATCTTGGATCTTACGGTATGTGTGCATAAACTAGTCAAACTATCTCAGTATGAGGGAACTGGATTAGTGGCTCCTATGGACGGCTGACACTTAGTTTATCCATAAAAGGGGTGAATACATAGTGTCCTCATGGTCACATTTTCTTCATTACTGACTCATCCATGAGACGAGTCAATAAGGGAGAAAATGTGACAAAAAGATTTTCACACAGATCACATGAACTTTATTCATTTGTTACCCTAATTTCTAGGTTTTGTTCTGACTCAACAGGCTTAGCAACTCATCTCCTATAACCCCAAAGAATAATCAAAGAGAAGTTAGGCTGAATCCAATGGAGATACTTACAGACAGGGTATTTTCTGGTGAGTGATGTAGTACAAACTATTGAAGATTTTTTTTAAGCTAACCCTTTACCCAACGTAACGGCCAAAACCGGCCAGTGCTATTCTAAAATATTAATTTTCAGTATTTTTTTATTTTTTGTCTCAAAAACATAGGTTATGACCCCTCATTGGAACGAGCTCGTTCCAATGAGGGGTCATGACCTATGTTTTTGAGACAAAAAATTAGTTATTCAAGAATTTTTTTTGCAAGTGTCATCTTCTTTTCATGTTAGGTAAAGGGTTAATAAGTCTGAAGTGTTATTTACTATATGTTCTTAACCCTTTACCTAACATGAAAAGCAGACGACACTTGCAAACAAACTTCTTCAATAACTATTTTTTTTCATTTTTTGTCTCAAAAACATAGGTTATGACCCCTCGTTGGAACGAGCTCGACGAGCTCGTTCCAACGAGGGAGTCATAACTTATGTTTTTGAGACAAAAAATGAAAATATTTTGAAAATTAACTGGCGATATTTGGGAATAGCGCTGGCCGGTTTTGGCCGTTACGTTGGGTAAAGGGTTAACACATAGAAAAACTGAACCAAAATTGAGGATTTTTCTTGAAACCGAATTGAAACAGAACCTGAATAATACAAACCTGCCAGCTCCAAGTAAATTTGTGAGTATATGGAACAGAAACTCACAGGATTGTTTCAGTAAATCTCTACTAGTACTCTCATTCCCAATTACTGAAGAATCCAAAAGGACCACAGCGACTTGGCTCAGAGTTAAACACAAAAGCTTTTGGTCTTGCAGTTTGTGTTAACCTACTGAGTATTTTTTACATATTTTTCATCACATCTAGTCATGGCTGCTATGAAGCAGCCATGATGAGATTTGATGAAAAATTCATATACATTTAACTCAAGAAATCATTGATCAAATAGATAATCCAATATACAAGGAAGAAGTTGGATAAATTTGCTCCAACTGTAGTTATTTTGCTGGCAACTATTCCTTGTCCTGGGCAGGAATATCCGCCAGCAGCATGCAAGGAGTTAAGGGACTGAATTTTAAATCAAAACTTATTGTAACATAGTTTTATGTAAAATATCGAAGTGCATGGATTAGTAGTTCATAAATTTGATTACCTAATAATAACCCAATGTAAAAAGATGAGGGATTCATGGAATCCCAGATATGACTCTAAAATATTGAGTTTCAACAAACATGTGACTAATCATACAAATATTTATGTTAAAAATTCAAAGCCCATGGACCACAAGTTCATGAGAAGCATTATTTAGTGTTTTCAGAAATATCAGTGTTACCCAAAAATGTTCTCTTGGGGGTTTGCTTTAACGCTTTCATACCTAAGCTATAGAATGGTATTGTTTTTGTAGACTATTATCAACAGCAAAATGGACAATGAATTTTAGTATTTGAAGGGTGATTTAGTAATAATTTAATTCTGAAGCTTTGTTTAGGATTAAATTATTACCGAGCCTCCTCTCTGCTTGTTGAGTATCATGTCAGAACATGCATAGTTTTCATTTATGCATACAGTTTGAAATGGTTAAACAGACTTGTAACTCATAGACATAATGTGCATTTTCAGAGCCATTTCACTAGTATTTATGAACTCTTAACCTGCTGAGAATTTTCAATATATTTTTCATCACACCAAGTCATGGCTGCTGTGAAGCAGCCATGACCAGATTTGATGAAAGATTAATCCAAAGGTAATATTTCAAATTATTGGTAGAAAAAATCCATTCAATTTGCAGGGTGAAAATTTGATTTAATATGCACAAATTATACTTATTTCATTGATCAGAGAAACCCAGTGCTGGGCAGGAATATCCTAGAGCAGCATACAAAGAGTGAAGAAATCTACCACTTATTTCCTCATCCACAGTGTTAACATATATGAAGGTACCATGTCAGCCCAAAATTACTCCTGGGGCCTGGTTTGAACAAACTTCATCTCATATGACAAATGTTGCTTTATGTTAAATATCAAATTAGGTGCAAAGTGATGGGAGCCATCACTGTGCACCATCCCCCCCCCCCCCCCCACCCCATATTTGAAACAGTTTGCAATTCAAACTGTGTCCTGAACTGTAAAACGTTTCTTGAGAGACCACCTGTCTTGAGAGGCCAGTGAAATGAGGTACCAAATAGCTGTTTTGGGTTCCAGAGTCCAGGGTATTTATATCATTATTATATTATTATATAAAAGAGAGAATAATAATGAAAAGTCTTGTTTTCCAGTCAAATTTCCAATAACAGCAGTCTGTATTATGGATGAGGTACCGATCAGGAAGCTACATACAAAAAATTATTTCAATATTTTCATCCATAACTGAAAACAGTTTGAAAAAAAACCTGTTAAAACTATCAAATTTCCAAGTTCAAGGGCAATAACTCTGTAACTGCGTGAAAAACAGCATGAAGGGAGCAAAGACAGAACTCCATCTGCAATTTGGCACAGGGAAAGTACATACCAAAAATCATTTATGTATTGCTAACATAAGTGAAAAGTGCAGAAAGTCTGTTATAACTGTCAAATTTCTAAGTTCAAGGTCAATAACTCTGTAATAAACCATGCTACCAATTAGGAAACTCATTTCAATATTTCCATCCATAGCTGAAAAAAGTGCAGAAAACCTGTTTTAACTGTCAAATTCCTAAGTTCGATCATTTCAATATTTCTATCAATAGCTGAAAAAAGTGAAGAAAACATGGGATGGATGGATGGACAGAGGGATGGATGAATGAATGATTGGAAGGCCAAATGGATTGATGAATGGACAGACAGGCTGATCACTAACGGGCACCCACTGCAGACAGCAGGACTCCAACAGATGTTGTTTTGTGAGAAGATTTTTCAATTTTAACCTATCAACATCATGGTGTCAAACCACCAACAGCAAAAATGTACATAAAAATAGGTGCAGAAATGTATTGCAGCTGGGTGAAGTGTTTAGGTTGCATACAACCAAGCCTGAATATAAGCAACCTGTCACTTGTAAAATGAGGTCCCAAGAGAGAGGATTTGCTGATTCTATCCCATACAGTGGGCCAATTTGTCCTCAAGGTACTTCTTTCTGTTTTGGCTTGAGACCTAGATTCAGACTAAGGTTCACAGAGGGTAAATTTTGTGATGCTTCTCTGCTGTGCAGGGTAGCATCACCAAATTCACCCTCTGAGGACCTCATTTTGCAAATGACAGTCTGCTTATTTTCAGGCTTGCATATAACCCTTATTTGGGATATGGATACATTTTTTATCACACATCCATTAAACTTTAAACCCTTGTATATTACGGAATCGCCGCTATGACATAAATGTTTTTGTATTCAACTGGTGATGTTCAAGCCAGAACTTTTTTCCCAGCACTGTTTATACTAACTAGTTCATTTCCCGTCGAGTCATTAGTAAAGCTTCAAAAAGTTTCCAAATTTCGTTATACAATTATTGATTGTCTGTCGTGTAGGTGAAAATGAAAATGTCCAAAGCAAAATAATATCTCGGTTCACAAAAAAATTAGTTAACAAAAAATGAGATAATGTTAAAAAAACATTCATTTCCAACCACAAAATTTACCCATTTCTGTGGCCGTCTCGTCAGTGGATCCCATTATATCTAAATTTGTCAACTTTATTTTGGTAAATCTTCTGACATCTTGACATGCTTCGAACTTCTTTTAAAAAAGATTTGCAAATCTGCCCAAATATGTAGGCACCAAATGGTTAGGCATGAATGGACACCAGTCGAAGAGAAAAAGCGATACAAATTTCAACAAACACGCCCAATAGAAAAGATAACAGACTGGTTCCCAAAAGGATGTTTTCATTTTTTATCAATCCATTTGATCAGTACAGCTTCAAACAGACTCTTCACCTTTGGGTTTAAACACATCGGAATTAAAATTTATTTATTTACCTGAATTTTAATGTGAGCGATGTATAATAAACACAGACCGCAATGTGTGTTTGAATTGGTGGGTGTCTTACATAACTTGTGGGAATGGAATAGTCATATTTCACTCTAGACAACGGTCCTCGGAAAATATGACTACGCCATTTCAACACGTTATGTAAAATCACAGACCGATTCAAACACACATTGTGTTCTGTCTATGTATCCAGATTGCAAATAGTTCAAACCTGTGGCATTATAGGTTTGCTTTGATGAACTTCATCAGTGTCCTGCTGAACTGACCTTTGTTACAACAACAGAGTTTGATAAAAAATTACTCATAAAACCATTTAATAAGGAAAACAGATAAAATTCTAAAGCAATCAGAAACCCTTTTAGTTGTCATCAATTGCTTGAATGCACAGACTCACAAAAAATGTCATCTACTTCACAATCAAGCATTCCTCAGAGATTTTATTTACTTTCAGCAGTTATCCAATATAACATAAATACTATCTGTCTTAATCACAAAATCAAAACCCAATCAGACCTACTGTAAAGTTGGGTTACAATCCTGTCCAAGAGACTTACTGCACAATACTCTTGTGTTTTTTTTATTCCACAGTACTAACAGACCTCTCTATACAACTGGATTACAGGAACGTTAATGAAAAATTTTACTCTTAAATGGCGTCAAGGCAATTAATGCAGTTACTCCTCCCATGGATGACAACTGATGATGTGAAAGCTGTTACACAGGGACTATAGTCACAGCGTACCAGTTTTCACATCATCAAACATCCAACAAAAGTTTAGCATGAATACTAGTGACACGGTATCAACTTTCCAATCTCAGCAATTGGTTTTTGTCAGAAAGAACTAAAATATGTTGTAAATATTCAATTTGTACACACATCAACATATTCATTTTTCATAGACATCAAAGTACATTCTTTAAAAAAAGCAATTAGCAACTGTAAAGTATTGGAAAATTGAAAACATCCTGAGAAAAATTTTGTTGTCAAGTATTGTCTGTCTATAGATACAATTGCCCCCAACAGATGGCAGCAGGTGAGACACTTTTCTATATGCAGGGACCGCAGGCAAGAACTGATAAAATTCAAGGGTGTTTCTTGATATATTTCAGCATTTTTCAAGGCCCAACAAAAGCCAAATTCAAGGATTTGCAAGGCCCTGCCATTACAAGACCTAACAAGAGATTCTAAAGAGCCTGTAATTGCTCACCTGACAGAACTACAAATCCCTCAGGTATTCTAATCAAAATTAAAGAATGCAGGTGGCTGCCATGCTCCTTCATCTGAGCAAAACAGAATGATGATTGTTTTCAGAGGACTTTCCATACATTATTTGTGCCAAGTTTGTTTCACACTAGCCAAGTAGTTTCAGATCAGAAGATGCAAATGTGCTTTCCCATAGAGTTTCCATGGTAACCACGTGCTACCCGATCAACATTAAATGAGGACCATTGATAGAGGGTGTCCCAGTCATCCATCATGTGAAGTTTCAAAACATTTGGCCCTGTAGTTTCAGAGAAGATTTTTGAAAATCGAAAGAACAGAATCAAAGAAAGCCTCTGGTGGCCATGTTTTTCATCCAACAGGAACAAAATAAGGAACAATTGTAGAGAACTTCCCATAGACCATTGCTGCCAAGCTTGTTTACATCAGCTCCGTAGGTGCAGAGAAGATGAAAATGTGATTTCCCATGGCAACTATGAGCTGCAATTGTGGCCATGTTTGCAACCCAATCAACATTAAATAAGGATTGTTGGTAGAGGGTGTCCCAGTCACCAACCATGTGTAGTTTCAAAACATTTAGCCTTGTAGTTTCAGAGGAGAAGATTTTTAAAAATCCACCGATCAGAATCAAAGGATGCTTCTGGCGGCCATGTTTTTCATCCGTCAGGAAGAACAAAATGAGGATCATTTGGAAAGGACCTTCCTGCCAAGTTTGGTTCACCTCGGCTCTGCAGTTCCAGAAAAGAAGTTAAAAATGTGAAAAGTTTATAGACGATGGACGGCGATGGTTGCCAAATGATGGCAATAGCTCACATGGTGCTTTGGGCCAGTCATTACCTCCTTCTCTCACTTCACTAAAAGGTAAGTGGGCAGAGGGAGGTAATTACTGGAGTGTCCTTGTCGGGACTATGCCATTACCGATTCTGGCATATAAAACTATATAGCTATGATTAGGTGCTTCGTTGGCATTTTTATTTCATGAATATTCAAGTCTTGTCAAGGCCTCATGACACATTTTCCAGGATTTCAAGGCATTGAATGGTCCTTAGTTAAATTCAATGCCATTCCTTGAAGGACCAATGGGTTCTTGCAATCCAGCTGTATTAGACCTGCGGTAAAGTAGGGTAATGTTCCTGACCAGGAGACTTATTACACAATATTCTTGTTTTTTCTATCTCTCAGAAATAGCAGAAAAAACTGGAGGATAAGCACAATAAACCAGCCTCAGACATTGATTCCTGGAAAACATTTTGTGAACTATGTGCAATTAACATGTCAAATTTGTATTGAAGGTATGGTAAATGGTTTTGTGTTTGGAAATTATATTCAATTAACTGGTTGAGTGCTGGAAGCTCATACTTGGACTTCATTCTGCAATGCACAAAACACAACTTGAAAGTTTCAAATTCTGTAGATGTTCATATCTTTCAAGTGTAATTATTTAATTTGAATGGATTCGCCTCGTTACAATTTATGGGAGACGGACAGATGGCAATCTCCCATAACTTGTTACAAGGTAAAGACCTATGGATGCTAACAACCAAAAATAATTTGGCACCCTACCAGTTAATAGTGTTATTCAGTTAAGAGATATCAAATAAAGGGGGCTCCACTGTATGTACAGATATGTGCATTTTGTTATATGATTTGTGGAGTAAACAAGGTACATTATGTTAGAGTGCAGGCAACATGCAAATGGCTAAAACTGACTTTTTCCCATGCAATATGAAAGCAAAACTCTCCCAACTAGGTGAAGAGCTTATTACATTTGTGCATGTCTGATTGTTTAGTTTGCTTAGTCTGATTCCAAATTTCTCGGAGAGAATTTCTTTATCCATCTCAATTTTAAGCCCTTAGGCATCAAACATAAACAAGTGGCCACCAGGGGGCCCGAGGCACACACCTGACAAAACTGTTTAAAGAAGAATTTAATTCAGCCTCTATGGCTAGTTAACACTACAGAGGAATGAATTCATGTTATTATTTATAACTCTGTTGTTCATGTTAGAATATTTTTTTACTATTCAGATAATACCACAGAAATACAATATGTGGAGAGTGGATTGTAACTAAATCACTAGTGGAGTGGAGTTATCACCCAAGGTATTACTTTCAAATTCTGTAAATATGGACAAAAAACACAAGCAATGTTTCAGCCAATGGATCTCCAGGTTTAACCCAGAGGTGCATTGGCTGGAAATTTGCTTGTGCTTGTTATGCTTTGCAACAGATTTGCAATTTTTGTTTGTAAATATATTTTTAATTGGGGGAGGAAGGGAATTGGAAGAAGGCCCCACTGGGAGAATTGCTTTACCTTTTTATTGCAAAATGACTTTGGAAGGATTTTGAGTGATTTAGTGCCAGAGATAATGAAAATAATTTCACCCAATTGAACCCCTGGGAAGGGGGAAATTAGTTGTGCGAGTTATTTTCTTGCCCTAAACTCAAAATCCTTCAAAACTCATTTAAAGTCCAAGAGATGACCCCACACCACAGGGTCAAGTAGTCAAAGAATATTTTGACAAAAAAAAAGACAACAGATTGTATTAAAAACCTAGATTAATGTTATTTCTACATAGAGCACAGTACTGGGATTAGAAGACGACAGAGAATTTTGACGAGATCATAACAGGCCTTGAAATTTGTCCCGATTTGTAACAATCAAAACTGATACTCCCAAAGTTATGCTGCAACAATCAATTTTCAGCTCTCAAATAATTTAGACTTTGAAAGTACTGCAATACACATGTGAGTACTGCCAGTACATATTTCATAGCAAAAAAAAAATCTTATAGATATATATTAACTAGTGTTTATAAATGGTGAGTTTCTTGCCTCATATGTATGCATAGAAGGCATGTTCCAACATACAGACTTTCGGTGGTCTTGCTGAAGCAAGTTACAGTACCTTGGCAGCTGTTTCTAGTGAAGTCTTGGCTGCCTGTATTGGTACCACTCTATATCAAATTATGTATTTACTAGGGTTTAACAGAACTTTTGACAGCCAGAGTCACCTTGTGTTGGACAGTCTTATGGGTGTAGGAAGCCGGAGTACCCGGAGAGAACTACCGAGCAATGGTGAGCAACTGTCAAGCCCCCCCAATATACTAACTCCACACATGCAAGGGTTAGCATTGGTTGAAGACAAGTGCACCATTGGCGTGCAGTACGCCTTAGTACACAATGCCACTGTGCCCCCACATGGACAATGAGGGGTGAAGTGTTTTGCTATTGCTGCAGATGGAACAAACCAAGGATCTCTTGGCGTGCAGCCTGCACCTCTACCTACTGAGCCACTGCACCCCACTCTATACCAAAGTGTTACTTTATTATGAGAGAGCAAAAAATAAGTATAATTTTCCAGGCCTTTAAGGACAAATGAACATTTTTCAAGAATCAAAGTTCATTCTCAATTGTTTTCTTTGTGAGAATCATTTGTAAGAATTGATTCTGATGCTCACATGAATTTTAAGCCTTGTAAGAATGTGAAATGTGAGACCATTGAAGCTGAAATAGTACTTTTGTTTTTTTCTCTGGATTCTGTCTTTATTTGGCAATATTATATTTTTGAAATCTTGACTCACTGGTCAAAATGTGTCACAACCACATTGTGATGTAATCGAAAATGAGGCCACTTTTGCAATCACTATACTGTACATATGAACCACAAGTTTTAACCCTCAGCATACTGATATCAAAATACCAAAATTACAGCCAGCAGATTTTTCCCATAATGCCATTAGTAAAATAATCAATTCAGTCTTGTTTGACAGAGTTCCTTGAGCTCGGTCAAACAAGACTGAATTGGGTTCATTCCTAGTTATATGTTAAAGTTTTCATATTTTGATGTTTGTGTGCAGAGGGTTAAACACGGCAAATAATTGCAACTGTTCAGAAATTGTGCATTTGATAAAATCTGTCTGCAGCAAGGATGTGTGAAAAAACATGTGGATGTGTTTGCTCTTTCAGAAGCTTAATGCCTGAAAAAGAACACAACATCAATTGATGTTCTAAGCTTATGTGTGCAATTACGTCATGGGCATGAACACTTATGATGCATCATATTTTGAACACACAGAACATATAGTATTTTTTCAATGGAGTTTATTATTTTTTAACATTATAAAGTTGAAAGAAAGTGGAAGACTGAAAATAAAAATAGTGGATGCCAAAAAATGCTTGTCCATATAACATCACCCTGTCACTTATTTTGCTAACACAAAGGTCAGACAATGAAATATACACACCTGAACAAGGCTCTTCCAATTATGCCAAACATCCTTAGAATGAAGAAAATACATGTAATTCATATGATGAGCACATTATAGGGTGTCATATTGATAAAATATAACAAATGTTAAATTCATTTCAGTCCCTTGCTACTAAAAACTGTCAGTTTTTTGTATTGATTTGCAACAACTTTAATTACATGTATGCTTAACTCAATACTGCATTTTACAATTCCAAACTAAACAAGTGCAACCCAAAGTGCATGCATATGCCCTCAACAGTCAAAATCTTACTACAGTGTAAGCCCAAGAAGGGCTGATAAGAGTAAGTGGATGAAAACCAACTTGCATCAATAACCTTTTCATTATGCTGGGCTGTCACCATACCAAAGGATACTGATATTGGAAAATCAATGCTTGAGTTATGACACAAATTGTTTGTTGGGATAAAAAATTTCATTATATTTCAAAGTCCAACAAGGGCTACAACTCTGGTAAAAACCATACAAAAGAACATTCAAACTGGATCAAATGTTTGAAAGGACAAGAAACCTAATTATATTTCCAAGTTCAAAAAGGGATGTAATACTGGTATGAGTGGATGAACCACACCTTGTATTGTTTGCTTTCCCCTTGGCTGGTTGATCATTCCAAAGGATATTCAGACTTGTCTATCAACTCTTGAGGTATGACTCAAAATCTGAAAATGTTTATACAGATGTATGGACACTTTTGTATGGCGGGTCTCTTAACTATATCTCTCTCTCTTGAGATCTAATAAAATCAATACAAAAGGGTAAGTACAAAGGCCAGGGTTTTAAAAAATAATTCACTTCAGAATCGTCTGTGCCCTTGAAAAGTATACCAATAGAAGACTTGTGTGAGGTCAATTCTGATTCTCATAAAGATATTGTATTGCAAAAGTTTCATGATCCTAACACATGTATCTCTTGAAATATAAATCAGGTTGTACAAATGGGGAAAGTACCTTAAAATTTAGTCAAAAAGAAAATTATCCTTGAACAATCTCAATGTGGATGAGAAACATATATAAAAATACAATTTTCCTTTGACATTTTTCTTAAAATACCACAATTCAAAATGAAAGTGTCAATGACACTGTAGCTCAACTTGTCAAGACATGTACATGTATAGTATGTGACACAGCAATGACAAACATCTACGTAATGATCTGATAACAAAGGTACATGTAAAGTATTGTAACAGTCTGTACATAAATGCTGACCGTAGCCTGTAACAAATATATAGGTAAAGTATTGTAAAAGTGGGGTGACAGTTAGATGCTGAACTAGAAAAAAAATCTTTTGAGTCCCAGAGTGGGACTGACTGAACCCAAAAATATTTGTTCTCACAGCACAGTGATAAAAAAGCACCCAAAAACACTTGTTCCTGTCACAAGGTGATAACAAAGGTACCCCAAGAAGTTTCATGAAGATCAGTTCATAAATACAGACTCTAGCCCGAGCCAAATTGACATGTGCACTTACTGTGTATAAGTAGCACTGAACAAATCTAAGTTAATCTAATTTGCACAATTTCTGCACGAGAAAAAAACCTGTATTATATGTGATGTATTCCATGTTACTAAACATTCCTACAAAAATTTATTCAAATCAGAACATTCATACAGAAGTTCTGTACAAAAAACTGATTGCACTAATTTTGGTACAAAAAGGCTTGAATTTTGGACAACACCCCAAAACACTCGTTCTCGTCCCACGGTGATAACAAAGGTACCCAAGAAGTTTCGTAAAGATCGGTTCATAAATACGGCCTCTAGCCTGAGCCGTATAGAAGTTGTGTATAAAAAACTGACTGGACCTAATTTTGGTACAAAATGGCCACTGGCAGCCATTTTGAATTTTGGACCGCACCCAGAAACACTTGTTCTCATCCCAAGGTGATAACAAAGGTACTCAAGAAATTTTGTAAAGATTGGTTCATAAATACAGCTTCTAGCCCGAGCCGTATTGACACATGCACTTACTGTGTATAAGTAGCACTGAATAAATCACACAAGTTCATCTAATTTGCATAATTTCTGCTCGAGAAAAAACCCTGTATTATATGTGATGTATTCCATGTTACTAAACATTCATACAGAAATTTATTCAAATCAGATCTTTCATACAGAACTTCTGTACAAAAAACTGATTGCACTAATTTTGGTACAAAATGGCTGCTGGCAGCCATCTTGAATTTTGGACTACACCCCAAAACACTCGTTCTCATCCCACGATGATAGCAAAGGTACCCAAGAAGTTTTGTAAAGATCGGTTCATAAATACAGCCTCTAGTCTGAGCTGTATAGAAGTTGTGTACAAAAAACTGATCGGACCTAATTTCTGTACAAAATGGCCACTGGCAGCCATCTCGAATTTTGGACCGCACCCAGAAACACTTGTTCTCGTCCCAAGGTGATAACAAAGGTACCCAAGAAGTTTCGTGAAGATCGGTTCATAAATACAGACTCTAGCCCGAGCCATATTGACATGTGCACTTACTGTGTATAAGTAGCACTGAATAAATCAAAGTTCATCTAATTTGCATAATTTTTGCACGAAAAAAAAACCTGCATCATATGTGATGTATTCCATGTTACTAAACATTCATACAGAAATTTATTCAAATCAGATCTTTCATACATAAGTTCTGTACAAAAAACTGATTGCACTAACTGAAGTACAAAATGGCTGCTGGTGGCCATCTTGGATTTCGGACCGCACCCAGAAACACTCGTTCTCGTCCCACGGTGATAACAAAGGTATCCAAGAATTTTTGCAAAGATCGGTTCATAAATACGGCCTCTAGCCTGAGCCGTATTGGCATTTGCACTTGCAGTGCTGAAAGTAACACTAAATAAATCAAAGTTAGTCTAATTTGTATAATTTACACGCGAGAAAGAAACTAGTATTATATGTGATGTATCCCATGGTACTGAACATTCATACAAAAAATTATCCAAAGCAGAGCTTTCATATGGAAGTTCTGCACAAAAATCTGATTGCACCTAACTTTGTACAAAATGGCTGCCAGCAGCCATCTTGAATTTCGGACCGCACCCAAAAACACTTGTTCTTGTCTCACGATGATAACAAAGGTACCCAAGAAGTTTCGTAAAGATTGGTTCATAAATACGGCCTCCAGCCTGAGACGTGTGTATGGCATGACAGATGGACAGGCGGGTGACGGGCCATGGCAATACCTCAAATTTGGCTTCGCCAAGGTTGAGCTAAAAATGATGGACACAAACAAACATTGAATGACGGCAACACAATATCCCTGATCATCAAGGGAAAACCCAAAAATAAGTGAAAAAAAATTACCCTAAAAAAAGGCAGGGAAGACATTGAGGTCCTTCAGAAGAGAACACAATTTAAGTAATATTGAGAGAATACAATTCAAATAACATTACCCCCCCGGAACACAAATATCAAAGTACCAAAAAGTAAATATTTACCATCATGCAACTGAGAAATGGAGAAATGAACCCATTCTAACTTGTTTGCCAGAGCTCAATCAGCTCTTTCAAACAAGACTGAATTGGCTGAATTCCTAGTTGCATCATAGGTAAAAATATTCAGATATTTTGACATCATTGCGCTGAGGTTTAAACATCATTAGGGAAGTATTCTTTTTTCACATTAACTCTTATGAGCCGGGGAAATAAGAATTAATTTATTGAACATCACATACCACAGGGACTTAGAGTAAAACAGGTGCTTCTTGTCAAGTGTCATCTGCCTGTTCAGGCAGATGACACTTCACTAAAAGCACCTGCTCAGAGTTTACGTCTCCCCCAGCCCAAAGACAGTTGGACCATCACAACCAGAATACCTGCCGCATTATATTGCACGCAAGAAAACTTGTCTCCTGGATTGTAAGAGTTAAAACACATTGTTGATAAATCAATGATCCCTTCAGTACTGCTGTATAAGCATGGGCTCTTAAATATTGAGGTCTGAATTTATCCCAAGTGTTGAACCATTGACAGACACAACTTTGATGACAGGGACAGTGGATAAAGGGTGGTCTCTCTGATGGATGAACAATAATAATTTAGTCAAGAAACTAGGAGTTTGTAATAAATACTAAGTTCCAAGCAAAACGGCTGATCAATTTCTCCTTTTTTGTTGCCAAATTTGAATTAAAGGGTGGATTATGACTGACTCACCAGATAGTGCACTTTCCAGCTTGACAATAACTTTAGAATTATGTGAAAAAGCTTTAGAAGCACAAGCTATGCTTCAACGTATGGAACTCTGGGATCAACCCAGAGGTTCACAGGTTGAAACTTTGCTAAGTTTCCCAGTGTTTTTTTTTTAAAGAATATTTGTTATTGCTTGGGTTGAGCTTCCACGGCATGAGTTTTTTTTTTTTTGTAGCAGTTTAAACTCCATGTACAGTAAGGTTTGTTTAAGTCACCATGATGGGATTATTATTTTTGATATTACTACTGTCATTAACAAGTTAATTTTATGTTAAATCACAGACAAAAGAGTTAAAATCTACATGAGAACTGAAATATACAACAGGAATGGGAAGTAATACACAGCACACACAAGCTTCATTAATCAATGAATACTCACTGTTCTAAGAGAAGTAATCTCCATTTCTAAAGCACCCAAAGTATTATCAGTACTATCTGACCGCCGATCTCTTGTTGATAAATTCTCTATTTTATACTTCCGGAGTTCCGTTAATTCTTTGCCCATCTCATCCAGTAACTAAACAACACAAAAAAGAGAAATTTTACCATCCCATCAATATTAATTGGGTGTATTCTTGGTAACTAAACTATATTGCTGATACAGCATTACACAATAAATTGACAAAATGGCTGATTAAAAAAAAAGTCTTGTTTTTCCAGCACCACCCTCGTCAATGAAAATCGGCCTCATCACTCCTTTTTTAACCTGGAAATCTCGTCAATGATACTATTTTGTGCTTGTTGGACTAAAAAATTATCCAACTATAACTTGTTTGACAGAGCTTACAGAGCCCTGCTAAACAAGATGTAGCTGGTTAAATTTTCGAATGCAGTATGGGAAATTTCCACTGTTGAAAACATTGGTTTTTCCTTAGAACAGTGTGAAGAAATAAATTAACAATCCCACATATTTTCAGAACTGTTTTGTGGAATAATAGAAACAAAAATTGCAACCTCGCACCTGAGCTGCAACAAATGGTAAAACTCAAAAAAATTCCAAGGCCATTAAAGGGCAATAACATTGACAAAAATACTCCGAATAACACCTGCTTTGAACATAGGGCTACACATCAATAAAATACAGTTGCATACCAATATTATTATTATGTCATTCCACAAAATATTTTAAAAGTTATTGAGTTTACAAATTTGTTAGTTACAACCTCCCTCCCTCATCATAAACTGGAGGGAAAACTGCCTGAGAAACAAGATATTTATCTTAATAGGCCTAATACTATAACTGACTCAATAAAGGCAAACATAACACTTAACCGGAACTAAAGAAAACACCAAGAAAGGATCACTATTCTACAAATTAGCTGGCAATTATTTTCTGAATTTTGGCCAGCTAGTTGAGCTCAGCTTTGTTGCAAGTGTAAACAAGAGAACCGCCAGGCATGGCTAAATAATACGCTCATTAGCCATTTTGAATTATACCAACTTTGGCTGAGATCAAATAATCCAAACTGGAGTTATCCGTCGGGAAAACAAAAATGTTATCAGACAGCCAGATTTCACATCGAAAAAGGGTTGTAGCTAATGTAAAAATCATTGGACGGAACACCTCACTGAACTTGGCCTGTATTATTAGCTGGGTAATACACATATCAACTTTTGTTGAGATCAAATAATCCAAACTGGAGTTAACAATCGGAAACCAAAAATTATAAATTTAAAGGAATTTGTATATTTTTATACTTACCAATGGCCCATACTAGCTGGTGCTTAACTCAAAGTTATTAAGGGCCAAACACAAATTTTGAACCCCCCAATCCCCAAAATTTGCTTGCAAAACCGAAAATTAAAAGTCCTATCTGGTCCTCCATACATTTACTCTCAGCACATGCGCAGACGTCAGGAAGTGACCGGAATTGGCACCAACATCATTCTTTGTAGAAGAGAGTACTACATAAAAATTCAGTGGGGGGGGGGGGGGGGGGGGGGGAGGGGGGTATGAGTACCCACTCATGGGAGGGCCATCTCCGTCTGGGCCATTGGTAAGTCTAAAAATATACAAATTACTTTAAATTTATAATATTTTTACATTGTAAACCAATGGTCCAGACTAGCTGAATCGTAAAAAGGTGGAGGGCCTAGGACTTCAGAATTAGTAAATCAACATAGTTCCAATCCTTTAATCCAAGGTGAAAGGAAATTAAAATTATTAGGAATTACATGTATGTCTCTCTTTCCAGTAATAGAGAAGACATATCATACAAAAAGGAGCCCAGTTCAAGTAATATAGTCATATACAGATAGAAAGATGAACATGATTCATGACGTATAGGAAAATCTTCTCCGTTAGTTGGCACAACGGAAATGAATGGGTGCCGCCCTGGTTCCCGATGTTCTGTCAAGTTGTCCGAGCAAACCTGAACATGGACGTCCGTGATTATGTGAATCCAATGTTGTAGCACTAGCCATATTGACATCATCTCTTTGATGTTTATGTGTTTCTCCTGTAACCGAGGGTCTCAAAGAACCTGACATTTCCAGACTGCGGGACTTAGGGTTGCGCTCCAACCCGGCAGACTCACATCTGTCATAAACGTGAAAGCCAGATCTGGCAGTTGCAGCGGAACTTCCCGAGTTAATCACTGAATATCTGCCCAACTTGAACCCTTGTTTACTAAGTCCGTTAAAACAATACTGGTTCAAGCACAAAGCGCCATCAGACTCCAGTTCTGGGTAAAGAATATCTGGAGGGGACGTGCGCTTAGGCGGCCCATCAGAATGAGATCCACAGCCGCTCCACACAGCTCCAACAGTCGCATGAATTCCCTCACTATTAATGCATCTGAGTGTTGACAAACGCGAGCATAACAACTGACTAACTTCGCTCTGGGTAATGGCAGATGAACCAGATTGCTGTGAGTCTTAAAGCTCAATCTCAAGTGAATAGACGATTTGTATGGAGCTAGATCCGACTTTTTCTTGTTTATGATGAAACCGAGACATCGGAGTAATAGAAGCAGACTCTGAACATCGTTCTGAAGAATAATTCTGTTGCCGTGTCCCTGTAGAAGGGCGTCCAAGTAAGCCGACATTACCACAGACAAATAAGCTCATAAGTAAGGCATTACAGAGTTCATTATTCGAGTGAAATGCCCAGGGGGCCAGATTCAGACCAAAGCATATTGTTCTGAACTGATACACCTTCCCTTGTATGGCAAACCGCAGGTACTTTTAGAATGCCGGATGTACCAGGACATGAAAGTACGCATCCTTAGATCACTCGAACGCTCGCTTTTACCGACTGAATGATTTCCATAAATAAACTTTTGGAGCCATAATAAGCTTGTTATCCAGCTGAAGTCTATTACTGGTCGGAATGAGCCGTCTGGCTTCAGTACGAGGAACAGGTGACTGTAAAAATCTTGAGAATCGTGATTCTCGATGACCTGTATTGCTTCCTTTGAAAAGAGAGCTTATACCGCCGGTAGGAGAAATTCTCTTATGAAAGAATTTGATGGAAGATTTGTCCAATGCGGACAACTTGTTAGTGGGGTTATTACTCGGAAAGATAGCCATAAGCCACCCGAGACTACACTTCTCACCCACTGATCCTCCATGATTATTATTCAGTTTTTTGCGGATCCTGATAACCTTCCACCAACTGGCCAGCAATAGAGGTCTAAACCATTACCTGTATGACCTGCGAGGCTTACGGGAGGAGGAACCACGTCCACCCCGCGAAAAACCTATGGGCGTCTGACCTATAGTCCCGATCAGATCTACGCCCCTTTCCCGAGCTGCTATACTGATGACCTCCACAGTAATTATAAGAGGGTTTCTTGTACCCTTGAGTGGGGTTTCCTTTTGACAATTCTGTCTGGAACGCCCTCCTTACTCTTGTCTGCTGAAGTGGGTCGTTGATACGCCGACTTCAAAAGCAGAGCACTAGACGCTTTCTTAGTAGCCTGTTCATAGACTAACGAAAGCTAGTCGTCGAAAATAAAATGACTCAGAGAGAGCTTTTCACCTTGTCATCTTATCAGTGATGATGACGCAAGGGCATCATCACATCTGATTAACTCCAGATTAGACACTGCTAGGGCGGAGTTATACATGGTATACATAATTGCCCTGGAAAGAACTCTAAGAGAGGTATGAACGACCTCAAATTAATTTCCCTTCAGATGTGCCATAGCTCTTGTAAGGTGATCTGAGTAAGACATAATGTCCAAATTCGCTCTATTTGAAGAAATTGCCATCTCAATTGTGTCTGAGCGAATAGTGAATGATACAGGTAAGGATACCTCTAGATCCCCTGCCTGCTCATCCAAATGCAGAAGAACTTTCTGAACATCTTCCCCGATCGTTTTTAAATGAAAGTGGTCCAAAAAACGGTATGTATACGGAAGATGAAGATAAGAAACTGTCTTCTTCCTCACACTCAAGAGGATAAATATGGTGGCGTCTATATGGCCAAAGGCCTGTGACATCTGCATAAACTGAAACCGGAAAAGAAAGGACTTCCTCCTTTGTCCGCATAAAGTCTGTGCCTAACGACGCCAGTGGTTTCTCTCTTGTCGTCACAGCATTCCGATTCAGGGAAACAAAATCATGATAGTTTTGATGGATGAAAGCCATCGCAATCATGTACTGTTCCAAAAGGGAAGGGTAATCCTCTTCCTTATCCCTTTCACCATCCGAGAGAATCAGTTGCAAATCTTGGTCTATTGCATCTGCGTGAACAGACGACTGGACCGACCCAGCACCGTCCGACAGCTCAGATTCTGAGTCTGAGGGAGGCTGCAACTGCAATTGCTGGGAAGCTGAGATCAGCTGCGCAATCTGCGACAGCAAGTCTGTCGAGGCCTGTGGAGCAGCGGTTTTCAGTTCCTTAGCCGCATGCTGCTCCTGGGATGGTGTGTTGGAAATGGATCCTTTCTCTGAATGTCCCGATGATCAAGACCTCGTCTCCCTAGCTACCGGATGGTCCGACTTCACAGACGAAGAGTGGTTCCTTCTTCGTGCAGCAGGCTGGATATCCGAAGTTGGGTAGCTAGGATGTGGTCGTGTGTGCTTAAATAACGTAGCAGAGGAAGCCATGACTGAAGCTGACCCTAGCTGCAGACTAGACTGAGCATCCCAAGTGGCGAGCGGATGTATGCTCCATCTCGTGCAAGTTTCCAACCAGAAAACTTCATTTCGGCCTTGTGAAATGTAACGGAGGAAGCCTTGACTGAAGCCGACCCCGGCTGCAGACTAAACAGAGCGTCCCGAGTGGAGGGCGGACATATGCTCCGGCTTGTGCAAGTTTCTCAAAACTCTTGCAATAATGAGCACTGCAGCTAGCTCTATATGCTCCACGGAGTGCGACAACGTTAGCACACTTAGATGGGTGTCATAAAATCATTACCATGTTCATGTTCCTCTGAAATAGAAACTGACAGAATGAATTAAAACGCGGTAAGAGGCTCTGATCCTCAGAACCTCACTGCCAACAATGTACCGCGATACCCGACTCCAACATCAGTCATCCCAGTGCAACACAAGAATGGCAAGAGTCCGACGGAGTGTAACAAATAAAGTCGATATCAGTCCTCCAAACTCCACAACAATATATATATATAACTGAGACACATGAATAATAGCAATCATAATTAAATTCAAAATATTTTTTGTAAACAAAAAAATTTAGAAAAAATGCCCAAGTTCCCAAAGGAAACATTAAGAGACCAAGGGCATCCCGATAGAGCCTTAGTGTGGACAAAATCCAAACTTTTTTGAGGTACACTACCGGAATAACAATCCATGTATCCTACAGTATACTACAGTAATAGAATATAAAAACTACCTATATATGAGGACATTGATAATGTAAACAACGTCAAAGTAAACAAGACATCAGACACACAAAAAGGCCCAAAGTCAGAACCAATTTAAATGCTATCAGATGCAAAGCTAGATCTTCATATGAAGAAAAAATGATTCATCGGATAGAAGATGCAAGACTAAACAGCCTAACACCCCTAGGATGAGGACATAAGCCTGGGGAAGAAACAGAATAATATTCTGCAATAAATGTTAAGCTCCCAAGAAATTTAATAAATGAAAGTGTCAATGACACTGTAGCTTAACTTGTGTGTTGTGTTTGATGAAAAGGATAATGTTCAATGTTTATAAAAGGATTATGAAATAAGACAAGAATTGTGATAATTGGGAATATGTTCATTTCTGTTCCCTGTATGCTATGTTTATGATAAAAATAATATGAGGTGTACACTGTACTAAAGATCTGAGAGGTGGGTTAATATGACCTCACAGTTAATATATCTGGCCCTCACAGTTAACATATATCAACAAAATTACAATGAAATTATTCCAAAATGAGTCATCCTATCAAGTTACATTAAAATCCCTTCATAAATATGGCCTATAGACTGTGCTAAAGGTTTTCGGGCTTTGGGCCCCTGTAGCCGTCAGTTTCCCAATTGCGTCCAAAGGGGACGTTCTCATCTGGACATTATATGAAGTCAACCTACCAAGTTACAATGAAATCCCTCCATAAATACGACCTGTAGACTGTGCTAAAGGTTTTCGGGCTTCAGGCAGCCATCAAGGCTGAATGATCGTGACCAAAAGGGGACGTTCTCATCTGGACACTCTTTGGAGTCATCCTACCAAGCTACAATAAAATCCCTTCATAATTATGACCTGTAGACTGTTCTAAAGGTTTTTGGGCTTTGGGCCCCTGAAGCCGTCACAGTTGCCCACTCGTGTCCAAAAGGGGACGTTCTCATCTAGACATTATATGAAGTCAACCTACCAAGTTACAATGAAATCCCTGCATAAATATGACCTTAGACTGTGCTAAAGGTTTTCGGGCTTCGGGCTCGGGCAGCCATCATGGTTGAATGATCGCAACCAAAGGGGACAATCTCATCTGGGCATCATCTGGAGTGATCCTGCAAAGTTACAATGAAATCCCTTCATAAATATGACCTGTAGACTGTGTTCAAGGTTTTCGGGCTTCGGGCACCTGTAGCCATCACAGTTGACCAATCACGACCAAAAGGGGATGTCATCATCTAGGCATTATATGGAGTCAACCTAACAATGTTACAATGAAATCCTTCTATAAATATAAACCTTTGCCTATGCTAAAGGTTTTTGGGCTCGGGCACCCATCAAGGCTGAATGATCACGGCCAAAATGGGACGTTCTCATCTTGACCTTATTTGGAGTCAACCTACCAAGTTACAATGAAATCCCTTCATAAATATGACCTGTAGACAGTGCTAAAGGTTTTTGGGCTTCGGGCACCTTTAGCCGTCAAAGTTGCCCAATCATGTCCAAAAGGGGACGTTCTCACCTAGACATTATATGAAGTTAACCTACCAAGTTACAATGAAATCCCTTCATAAATATGACCTGTAGACTGTGCTAAAGGTTTTCGGGCTTCGGGCTCGGGCAGCCATCATGGGTGAATGATCGCATATTCTCATCTAGACATTATATGAAGTTAACCTACCAAGTTACAATGAAATCCCTTCATAAATATGACCTGTAGACTGTGCTAAAGGTTTTCGGGCTTCGGGCTTGGGCAACCATCATGGTTGAATGATCGCAACCATAGGGGACAATCTCATCTGAGCATCATCTGGAGTGATCCTAAGAAGTTACAATGAAATCCCTTCATAAATATGACCTGTAGACTGTGCTCAAGGTTTTCGGGCTTCGGGCACTTGTAGCCATCACAACTGACCAATCACGACCGAAAGGGGATGTCATCATCTAGGCATTATATGGAGTCAACCTAACAGGTTACAATGAAATCCTTCCATAAATATGACCTTTTGCATATGCTAAAGGTTTTTGGGCTCGGCATCAAGGCTGCATGATCGCGATCAAAATGGGACGTTCTCATCTAGACATCATTTGGAGTCATCCTGCCAAGTTACAATGAAATCATTTCATAAATATGACCTCTAGACTGTGCTAAAGGTTTTCGGGCTTTGGGCTCCTGTAGCCGTCACAGTTGCCCAGTCACGTCCAAAGGGGGACTTTCTCATCTAGACATTGTATGAAGTCAACCCACCAAGTTACAATAAAATTCCTCAATAAATATGACCTGTAGACTGTGCTAAAGGTTTTCGGGTTTTGGGCTCGGGCAGTCGTCACGGTTGGCAGATCATGCCCAAATGGGGAAATTCGCATCTAGACATCATAAGGAGTCATCCTACCAAGATACAATGAAATCCCTCCACATTAAACATGACCTGCAGACTGTGCTAAAAGTTTTTGGATTTCGGGCTTGGGCAGCCATCACGGTTGATAGATCATGCCCAAAAGGGGACGTTCTCGTCTTGGCACTGTGCTAATGGTTTTCGGGTTTTGGGCTCGGGCAGCCATACCGGTTGCCCGATCGCGACCAAAAAGGGACGTTCTCATCTAGACATGACCCCAAACCTGCATATGAAATTTCGTGACGATCAGACAAGAACTGCGGGGTGTAGCCCGTGCTAAAGGAAAATGTGAACAGACGTCACAGACTCACAGACTAACAGACTCACAGACTAACAGACTTCCGCATGCGTGATGGCAATAGCTTATCTTGACTATGTCAAGTTAAGCTAAAAATTTCAATAAAAAATAGCCAAAAAGCTTAAGAGTTTAACAGGAAGGGTTCATGGAAGGATAGGGATGGAATACTCAACAATCAGTGGAATAATCATTTTTAAAAATTTGGGAAACATAAAATAATTTTATAAATGTTATAAAGTTACAGCCCTGAACGTCCAAAACCACCGTTGAAATCTTCCCTCATCCAATAACAGCCTTGTATCCACTAATCTTGCATTGATTTGTGTCTGGCATCTTCAAACAAGAGCACTGCATAGCGGGACAATATACGTCCATTTTGTATTTTTGAAGGGTTGGGGTAAGGATGGGGGTGAGGGTGAAAAATGTTTTACCAACCCCATATTCGAACTTGACCTGTATTTTGTTTTGATTAAACAACATACCAAGTTTGGAACCAATCGGAAAACAAATAATAAAAGTTATCATCCGGAAACCAAATATTTGATGCATGTATTCTATGTCCAACAGTTAGTCCATACTAAAGTTATAATCCGGAAAACACAAAATGCACAAATTCAAGAGGAATAACTCTGGAAGGGTACATGCGATTTTGGCCGAAAGTAAACCTGAGCTGTGCTTTGTGGTCATAAACAAAATCTGAGATTTTGAAACAAATTAGTCAAGGCAAACTGAAGTTATCATCCGGAAACCACATAATTCACAAATTTGCAATCATTCAAGGGGAATAACTATGGAATGGTACATGCAATTATGGCCAAAGGTGAACTTGAGCTGTGCTGTGTGGTCAAAAACAGAATGAGAATTTGAAAAACAGCGGTCAAGGCAAACTAAAGTTATCATCCAGAAACCACAAAATCCACAAATTTGCAATCATTCAAGGGGAATAACTCTGGAAAGGTATATGCGATTGTGGTCAAAAGTGAACTTGAGCTGTATTTTGTGGTCAAAAACAAAAAACTGAAAATTTGAAATAAATCGGTGAAGGAAAACTAAAGTTATTGTCCGGAAACGAAAAGTTGGGCTAAATTCCCATAAATAAAGGGCCATAACTCTACTGCAAATGGGCCGCTAGAAACGGAAATCGAACCCATCCTGTATTTTGTCATACTAAATCCACATGCCAAATTTAACTCAGCTCAATCCATTACAACTAAAGTTATCGTCCGGAAATGAAATGTATCCATGGACGGACAGACAGACAAACGGGTGGAGAGACCATTCACAGAATACATCCCGTTTTTCAAACGGGTGTATAAAATCAACATCTGAAAAAATTGGTGTCAATCCGTCAAGGCGTTCGGCTTTAAATGAACGGAAACCAATTTTTTTTTCAAAAATTGTGGTTTCAAAGGGCCATAACTCTGCAGTGGATGGACTGAGAAACACCAATATCGAACTTGACCTGTATTTTATTGCTAAAAACAACTTCTGAAAGTTTGATGTCCATCCGTCAAGGCGTTCAACTTTAAATGAACGGAAACCAATTTTTTTAGAAAAATTGTGTTTTCAAAGGGGCATATCTCTGCAGCAGATAGACTGAGAAACACCAATATCGAACATGACCTGTATTTTAATGCTAAAAACAACTTCTGAAAGTTTGATGGCGATCCGTCAAGGTGTTCGACTTTAAATGAACGGAAACCAATTTTTTTAGAAAAATTGTGTTTTCAAAGGGCCATAACTCTGCAGCGGATGGACTGAGAAACACCAATATTATTTATTTATTTATTGATGTTTAAGGTCACATATTTATGCACAATGGCTAATCATGACCGTAACACCAATATAGAACTTGATCTGTATTTTATTGCTAAAAACAACTTCTGAAAGTTTGATGTCGATCCGTCAAGGCGTTCGATTTTAAATGAACGGAAACCAATTTTTTTAGAAAAATTGTGTTTTCAAAGGGCCATATCTCTGCAGCGGATGGACTGAGAAACACCAATATCGAACTTGACCTGTATTTTAATGCTAAAAACAACTTCTGAAAGTTTGAAGTTGATCCGTCAAGGCATTCGACTTTAAATGAATGGAAACCAAATTGTTTACGGACAGACAGACGGACAGACAGACTGATAACATAATACAACCGTTTTTAAACGGGCGTATAAAAAGGAGATTTTAAAGCACAGATGTTATTTCATTGTGGATGACTTTAGGGCCAAACAAAGAATGATGTTGGCACCAATTTCGGTCTCTTCCTGACGTCTGCGCATGCTCGGAGAGTAAATGTATGGAGGGCCAGACAGGACTTTTAATTTTTGGTTTTGCAAGCAAATTTTGGGGAATGGGGGGGGGAGGTTCAAAATTTGTGTTTGGCCCTTAATAACTTTGAGTTAAGCACCAGCTAGTCTGGGCCAATGGTTTACAGTGTAAAAATACTATATTTAAATGAAGGTGGAGTTTTCAATTTTTTTAAAGTAAGTCACCTATTTTCACTTCGACACTCACACATTGATCACGAATCTCCGATTACAAAGAAAAAAACAGAAATAAACATGAACACAGTTGAAATATATATCATAAAATACCCTTTTCTTAAATAAATTTAACTTAAATCCATATTTTACTGCTTCATGAGTTTTTACCAGAGTTTGAAATGCATGTGATTTGACTCCAAACGTTTTATAGTTACAACAGGAAAGAAATATTCGACTGTTGTTTTCCGCGATTTTTGGTTCAAAACTGATTCCCACCCAGGAGGCTGGGAACTACACTGAAATTACGTGATTTTCCCGGGCATTCCGGGAGAGTTAACATGTCTGGTCAAGAATCTCTTCAACCTGGCACAAAGAGCTACAAAAAGTTAAGGGCAAGTGCACCTCTGACGTGAGTAAATAGTGCTACAGTGCCCCCACATGGGCAGTCAGGATTAAGAGTCTTGCCCAAGGACACAGTGAAAATGATGTGGGTCAGGGTCAAGCAGTTGACCTTCAGTTTAATACTTAAATTCCTATTTCCGACCTGCATGACCTCAGAACAGGTGCCCTTAACTTTCAATTAAGAGAAGATTCTGCAGATAATAGATAAATTAACTGGGCAGTGACAAGAAATCACTGCTAAGCCAGTGGACATGTACAGGCTGTGGTCATGTGTTACTCATGATAATTGTCCCGGCCCCTTAGGGTTAAAGTTCAATGCTCTAACCAATGAGCAGACTGCACTGCCTTGTACATCAGTAATTTCCAATCAAGTTGTTTCTGCATATGTAACCTGATTTCTGCTGCCTCACCCCACAAAAAAATTAAATAAAAAAATGTTTACAATTTACAAACTCGAAGAGTAAACAGAATGCAACCAAGAAATACTCAGAGAGAAACTGAGAAGAATCTGAGAAATGGAGGTGGTGGTGGGTGACAGCAGTGCATAGGTTGTAAATAGTTGGCAATCTGACAACCCTGCTTGGATGAAGTCAGTAAGCTGGAGTCTCTGTCATTTATTCACCACTCCTGGGTGGTTCTCTTTGACTACTCCTGCTTCCACCACTTGCAAAACTGCAACACGATTTTAGCATGGCAGCTGAAAGTATCATTAAAACTTCAATAAATAAAAACAATAAATAATAGTTGGAAATTAACTGTAAATTATGAATTAATTTATGAAGGAAAAAAAAAATACACCAAAATTAATTCACACAAACAACTGCACATCACCATTCAACTGATACAACTAAAGGGAGACAATTCATAGAAATTAGTAAGGGCAGTCCATGAACACAATTATTTATGATGCAGCAGTAAAGATTTCCTCAGTTGGCAGGTTAGGCTGCAAAATTATGATTAGATTCTACTAATGTTGTTAACTAAAATGTTTTCATGTTTACAGTAAGGGTATTTTTCCCCTGAGGAGTGAATGTTCATTTTTTGTGAGATTTTTTTTGTTGCAAGATGTTGCTTCAATTGCAGTAGCAGTAGTATGATAAGTAATAGATATGTCAGGATATGTTTGAAAAAAATGGACTGAAGTTCAATATCAATTTAAATTGATCAATGAATAATTATTTTCATACCTCTGCAGTGTGCAATCGTTCCTGCTCAAATTCTTCTTGCTGCCTTCGAAATCTTGTCTGTAATTTTTCGTTATCATCTAAAATAATGGTTTCTGAACATGTACTGTCTGATAATCTCTCATCTAATTCTACTTTTTCCTACAAAAAAATGGATGGATAAGAATTAATATTTTCTTTTATAATATACCAGAATCCTTTTAACTAAACAGAAAGGTTGTCATATAAAGTATTCAAACTAAGAAACAAGAGGTTCCATGGGGGCCTGTGGCACTCACCTGACAAAGATGTTTAAAGAAGGATTTAATTAGTATGGCTAGTAAACACTACAGAGAAATGAAGTCATGTAATTATTCAAAACTCTATTGCCCAATAAGATGATTTTGTCTGGTACTGAGATGCTACAACACCAATGATGACCAGATTTCCAGAAATGGAAAATAAGGAGCCCAAATATCAACCTAGCAATTTAAGTTGAACAAACTTGAGCTGACGGAGATTCCCCCCCCCCCCCCCCCCCCACCTCCCCAAATCAGGATTCTGAACGTTGAAGATCAGAAGAAGCAGATTTTCAAAGATTATTCCTCATATTGGACTAAGTTAAAGAGCCCAAATATTAACCCAGAGATTTGACTTTTAATACCTGTCTGTGACTCCCCTAAGGATGGTGTATACCATAAATCACAAGATTCTGATTGGGGGTTTGTGAGAAGATTTTTAATTAATATTCCTCATATAGAACCAAGTAAAAATTTGGGCTCCAATAGGGAGCCTAAATACTAATTGAAAGACTTGATTTGCACAAATCTGTCCCTTGTAAGGATGCTGTATCCCAAACATCAAAAGATTCTGACTGGTGGATCCAAAGAAGATGCTTTTTAAAGATTATTCTCCATGTTGCACTAAGTTAAAATTAAGGTTCCCAGAGATAGCCAAATTATTAAACAACAGGTTTGATTTCAACAAACTTGAATCAGACTCCTGTAAGGATTTTGTATACCATATATCAAAAGATTCTGACAAATTGTTCTGGAAACAAAGGGTTTTTAAAGATTATTCTGCATTATTATTTATTTATTTATTGGTGTTTAAGATCACATACTTATGCACAATGGCTAATCGTGACCGTGACAGTTTTACGGGTGGAGGAAGCCAGAGTACCCAGAGAGAACCACTGAGTATCAACAAGCAACTGTCAGCCAACATTCTAACTCTGTTCAAGCTCTACTCAAGCAGGGTTAAAGCGGTTGATGACATGTACACCATCGACGTGCAGTATGCCTTAGTACACAGTGTCATCATGCCACCATGTAGGCAACCTGGATAAAGTCCCTTGCCCAAGGACACAACGTGGATCGAACTTGGAACCTCTAGCATAGAAGTCCAACAGTCTACCACTGAACCACCGTGCTCCCGATTATTCTACATATTGGACTAAGTTAAAATTAGGGCTCCAATAGGAAGCCCCTGTATTAACACAGGGACCTGGTTTGAACAAACTTGAATCTGACCCCTGTAACAATGTTCACTAGATATTAACCCTTTACCCAACGTAACGGCCAAAACCAGCCAGAGCTATTCACAAAAATCACTAATTAATTTTCATTATTTTTTTTATTTTTTTGTCTCAAAAACATAGGTTATGACCCCTCTTTGGAACAAGCTCATCGAGCTCATTATTTATTTATATTTATTTATTGGTGTTTAAGGTCTCATATTTTTGCAGAATGGCTGATCATGACCACAACATGAGTATCAACTCAAGACCAGGGGTGAGCGTTAATAAGCCATGTTGCCCATTTTAGAGAGGGTTTGCATCTCCCAAGCATTGGTGACTGCGTCCTATTTTACCAGTAAAACAGATCCTGTTTACCGCAGTGAACAGGCACTGCTTCACTTCCAGGGGTTCCTGCAGGGACATCGTGCTCATTCCAAAGAGGGGTCATAACCTATGTTTTACACACAAAATGAAAAAAATTATTTATTCAAGAATTTTGTTTGCATGTGTTGTCTGCTTTTCATGTTAGGTAAAGGGTTATAAGATTCTGAAGAGTACATCTCATACTGCACCAAGTTAAAATTCAGACGCCTGTATTGAGCCCAAATGTAAAGCATGGGGCTTAATTTTAACGAACTAATATCTGCTTGCCACCCCATGGTATCCACCTTTCAATATTAGCAATTGTTTTTTTTGTCAATGATAGCTCAAATACATGTATGCTATGAGAATTCAATTTCCTGTGACATGAAAAATGTGTTCATATTAATCATATCTGTTTTTCATCAATTGAAGATTGTGAGGTGTCAGAAAATTGAGAAAACGTTTTTCTTGAGCAATGTTTATTTCCTCCAGATGGAAGAAGCTGGAACATTTCTTTTAATAATCAATGAGCGTTTCAGCAATCTAATTACTGTACTGACCCAAGAATAAGCCCAGGGAGTGTGTGAAGTGAAAGGGGGCACAAGTACATGGGTGGGCTTATTTTCAAGAGGTTAAGTCTACAGAAAAATTTGGGCACAAAGTTGCACAAACTTAGATGACTCAGTCAATACCATAACAACAATGCATTAACCTTTTACCTAATGAATCGGCCATATGTACCTGCAAAATTTAAAACAATTTAAACAAAAGCATATCATGTGAACCCCTCACTGGAACGAGCTCATCATGCACGTTCCAATATGAGGTTTCACTATACAAAGGAAGCATTACATCATCATGTCTTTGTGGAAGTGTAAGAATGTTAGTGAAGCCACACCTACAGGGGAAATCTTTTGCCCTGGTATGAGAATGAACCCAAAATAGGTTAGTTATGGCTTATAGCAACTTACTAATCGTAACCTATCTATTTCTGCCTGTAATCTTCTGTTCTGTTCTTTGTAATCTTCAATTTCTTGTTCCAATTTCTGACACCTGTGAATTATTCCCAATCATAAATTTACTAAAAGAACTACTAAAATGTTTAGACTATATAATAAAATTCCCTAATACACAGCACATTCTATTCTTAAATCTTACTGGTATGGCCTCAGAGTGAACACAAAAAAAACCTGTTGTCATTATTTTTATGGCAGTGAATTTAAGTTATCCTTGTCTTGCTTAACACATTGAGCAGATCCCATCAGAATATGTAATTTAAGGCAAACCATTATTTCCAACAAGCAAATGTAGTCTAAAACAAAATACACCTTAAAACATTTGAATGTACCAATTGGATATTTATTTATTATTTATTGGTGTTTAAGGTCACATACTTATGCACAATGGCTAATCGTGACCGTGACAGTTTGACGGGTGGAGGAAGCCGGAGTACCCGGAGAGAACCACCGAGCAACGACGAGCAGCTGTCAGCTCTCCAACATCGTAACTCTGAACTCTGCACCGCAGCACAGGCAGGGTTAGAGTGGTTGAAGACATGTGCACCATCGACGTGCAGTACGCCTCAGTACACAGCGTCATCGTGCCCCCATGTAGGCATTCAGGGTGAAGTGTCTTGCCCAAGGACACAATGCGGTTGCCGCAGGTGGGATTCGAACCGAGGACCTCTCGGCTTGCAGCCTGCACCTCTACCAACTGAGCCACCGCGCCCCACCAATTGGATATAAAACTTGGTCTGTCTCAATACTTGAGTAATCGATTATCAATCATTCATGGCATAATTGATTAGTATTTTCCTTTGTGGAATAAACAGTAAATTTCTAGTCCCTTTAAATGCTTATAAACAGAACAAACAATTTGATAAAAAAATTATTTATTTCCTAAGATAAATGCAAAGAATTATTATTTTATTACATATACCACAGACCGACCTGAACATTTCAGTTTTTTTTATAACTGACTGGTCATTGATCCATTTTGCCCTTGGCAATGGATTTTCAAAAACGACAATGTATTCATAAGATGTACAGAGTTCATGTCGAGATGTTGCGATATAATTCGAATCAAAGATTTTCTTTACGTTTGATATGTATACCAGAAACATATCAGAGACAAACTGCCCTACTGACTTTTGTTTCACAACAAATATGTTGACAGGGACGTGGCTAGAGGTTTCCGATTGGGAGGGGGGGGGGGTAGGGTAGTGAATTTCCAACTAGGGGGTGAGACTGGGAGGGGGACACCCCCTCCCAGTCCCTCCCCCCAGTTGGAAATTCACTACGGAGAAAAATTTTGAAAATGAAGCCATGAAAGGGGGCATAAAATTGATTCTAGTAACTGAAATGCCAACACATTTATGATAGAATTATCAGGTTATTATTATTTGTTATTATTCTGGGAATTGAATATGTGTTAAACAAATGCTCAAGCTGAGAACTTTGAGCAATTCACACTGTCCTAACATTAAATCCGATCTTATTCAGGAATGATCAGTTTTGGATGTTTCATCATTTTGTAACTGTGAATGATGGAATTAACTCGGGATAACGATTTTACATGATGTGATTTTCTTGAAGTGCATTTTGAGGATTTTTTTTTATTATGATAAGTTAATGTACTATAGAAATCTCATATCGATTGACATCGTGGATACTTATGAAGCGTGATACTGCATACATAGTAGTTGTAAATAGAAACAGTTGGAATTTTTGCCGATTTGAAACCAAGTTGGAATTTTGGGAAGTGAAGGCGATATCAGCATCACCAAAGAAGCTCTAAAATCCAGATAGATGGAATTTCCAACTACTCTTGACTTATCCTCCGAATTTCCAACTATAGGAAATTTTGGTCACCCCCCCCCCCCCCCCCCCCCCCCCCCCCCCCCCCCCCCATCTGTGTTACCACATCCCTGTATGTCAAATATCTTAAAAATATATGCATAACATGCAAGACGTATTTAATAACTAGAGGCTCTAATGAGCCTTAATTGCTCACCTGGCAGAACTACTTATCCCTCAGTTATTCTAATCAAAATCAAAGAATGCAGCTGGCTGCCATGTTCCTTCATCTGCGCAAAACAGAATGATGAATGTTTTCAGAGGACCTTCCATACATTATTTGTGCCAAGCTTGGTTCACACAGGCCAAGTAGTTTCAGATAAGAAGATAAAATTGTGACTTCCCAAAGGGTCTCCATGATAACTATGAGCTGCAATTGCGGCCATGTTTGCAACCCGATCAACATTACATGAGGATCATTGGTAAAGGGTGTCCAAGTCATCAATCATATGAAGTTTCAAAGCATTTGTGCTTGTAGTTTCAGAGAAGAAAATCCACCAACTAAAATCAAAATCAAAGAATGGCGGCCATGTTTTTCATCCGACGGAACAAAATTAGGATCGTTTGTAAAGGATCTCCCATAGATCAATGCCTGTCGTGTTCGGTTCACACCGGCTCAGGGGTTCCAAAGAAAATGAAAATGTGAAAGGTGCATGGACACCGGATGACGGATGATTGACAACAACTGACGCCAAGTGATGGCAATAGCTCACATGGCCCTTTAGGCCAGGTGAGCTAAAAATGAAAGTTGAGAAAGGCTGTTGTTGTTTCTACAACAGTGCATGTTTTCCAGGAATCATGTTTATGTAGACCAAAAGTAATCCAGTCATGCGAAAACCATGTATATGTATTTTAGTTTGTTCCAAAACTCAGTCAACATTGAGTATGTTCCATACACAAAGGGGTGTCACAAAGAGGAATGACTCCCCACCTCTGAGTTCATGGAAATTAATCAGTGGATAAGTATATATCTTATACAGGTCAAGAGAGTTTTTCTTAGAAAAACCCACTGAAATCGGCTTTTGTGCAGGAATTGTTTCATTAGTAATTGAATCAGATGATGAGACTGTTGCTGTTGTTGGTGATGAAAAAGTTACACAACATTTTGTGAATTTTCGTCCCACCAGTTTGCACATAGATTTGAGATTTTAAAAGTTCTGTCACATGTGTGCCATCATCCATTGTGAGGAAAATAAGTAACAGATAAACAAATCCAATGTGAACCATAAGCAATGTTTGTTTTAGTTTCGGGTATGCTGGTTTTCATAATATTCTATAAGGGTCATCTAGGTATGATTTGTCGATTATAACAGTTTATTTTGACTGATTAATCAATTAGATAAATCAAAACTCATGCCACTCCCATCTAAAACTACTGATACAATATGATTCTAGACAAATCAGTATAGCTAGTTACCAGTCAAATTTACTTATTCATTGGGTTTTAATGACACTTTCAACAACCAAGATCATATTGTGTTAGGACAGTTTTATGGGGGGGGGGGGGAAGGAGTACAGTACAGTTGCTGTGGACTGGTACTGGTCACTTTCCACAGGTGGGCAATATTTCCACGGATGCTATAATATTAGATTTTGAACACTAAATACAGGAATAGTCATCAAAAATTTCATTAATGAAGCACCGGGAACAACCTGGTGCTTCATAAATTAAAATTTTGCTTATGATGATTTTCGTAACCTGGTCAATACATGCATGGACATCGTGTACATCACTGCCCCCATGTGTGGGTTACGACCAATCCACGGTGACTGTTGTACTGTGCCTGAAGGGAATCAGTGAGGAGAAGAAGTAACTGTCAGACTCAGCAACTTACTTACATGGTATGAAAAGAGTTAGCATCAAAAAAACACAATAAAGATGAAACAGGTGAGCATCAAACTTACAATCTTTCATTATTAAGTCCAAAGTGATAACCAATGAGCCACCATGCACCTAGCTAATCAAATAACTAAAAAAATCAAGAGGAATTGGAGGAACAATAAGTTGCTAATTTAAAAAAAAATATTGACTCTCAGATTTTGCTTGCATGTGAAAGAGCATGTTTTAAAAACACTGTATGCAAAGTGTAGGACATCAGAAGCAATGCAAAGTTAGGGCTTCACAGTATTTCACTAAAACTCGGTATTTTTTTTCAATATCGATACCGTACAGAGTAAATTTCAACTCACTCGATGTACTGACCTTCACGGTATCATCGATTAGCAATGTTGGTATTCTCAAACTAATGATAAACTTATCTTTTTTAACTTGAACTTCATCTAAATTCATCACATGCACACCAAAACGAAAATAGGATATATGAAGCATGTAAAGCTGGCCAATCATTTCGAGTCATTTTCCACAGGCTGCCTGTTATAACTGATCGACTCATTTTTCTAGTACTATTCAATGAAATGAAACTGTTTTGATTAATAAACACGCCTCTTCTATTCTGTTCTATTCGAAACAGATCTGTGGCTTCCCCTCCCCCCCACCCACGTTATAATTGGTTGTAATAAAATCAAAGTAAGTGCTACAGTACTGACTTTTGGTCAGTGTTTGTGTAGTACTTAGCTTTAGAAATAAGCAATTGATTCGATAGTTACTATTATATACAAACAATGGGAAGAGTTGTTAAGGTTAATGAGCATCATTAAAATAAAAACAAAATTGGCTTATGTTTGTATTTATTTATTGGTGTTTAAGGTCACATATTTTTGTACAATGGCTAATCATGACCACAACATGAGTATCAACTCAAGACCAGGGGTGAGCGTTAATAAGCCATGTTGCCCATTTTAGAGAGGGTTTGCACCTCCCAAGCATTGGTGACTGGGTCCTATTTTACAAGTAAGACACAGCCTGTTTACTGCAGTGAACAGGCACTGCTTCACTTCCCGGAGTTTCCCGTGGGGAACTTATGTTTGTTTTGTGATTTATTTACTGAAGAATTGTCATCTCAAACAAGGATTATCAGTTCATAAATACTCAATATTTACTCATATCGTGGTATTTAAAACAAGAGGCCCCACAGGGCCTGAAGCACTCACCTTGAACAGAACACATTCCGCCATTTTGTACTAAGTTAAATTTCAGGTTCCCATATGGAGACCAAATATTACCCAGGCACTCAAATTGAACAAACTTTGAATTTGACCCCCACTAGAGATGTTGTATACCAAATATGAAAGAAGATTTTTAAAGAAATTTCCTCATATTGCACTAAGTTATCCCCCATATTGAACTAAGTTAAAATTTGGGCTTCCATAGGAAGCCCAAATATTAACCTAGGGGACTTGGTTTGAACAATCTTCAATCTGACCCTCCTAACAATGATGTCTTCCAAACATTAAAAGATTCTGACTGGTGGTTCTGAAGAAGAAGATTTTTAAAGAATATTCCCCAAATATGAACCAATGGGCTTTATTTTAAACAAACTTGTATCTGACTCCCCTATGAATGCTGAATTGCAAATATCAAAAGATTCTGACAACTGGTTCTGGAGAAAAGAATTTAAAATTTTTCTGCAAATATGCTGACTCAGTATTTTTTTGATGCCCTCTACAGGACACCCTAACATAGCTGATGGCAATTTTTTTTTACCCCTCAATTCTACTGATCCTAAGGATGATTCATACAAAACAACAGCTCTCTGTTCCGTGTGGTTTGGGAAATATGGGCATTTGAAAATATTTCTACTTTTAGTTCCTGGGGTTCCAATAATACCACATATCAAATTTGGTTCAAATTGGACCATCCATTCAGAAAATGGAAATTTTGAGCAGGGCCAAAAGTCTTACCCCTCCCATTACAAAGCCAAATTATTATTATTATTATTTATTGGTGTTTAAGGTCATATACTTATTCACAATAGCTGCAAAGTCAAATATTGCTTCACGAACTTCGTTTGAACAAACTTGATTCTTCACCTCAAAAGGATGCCCCAGAACAAATACCAAGTCACGGTACCCACTGGTTCATGAGAAGATTTTAAAAATATTTTGGAGCATTTTCCCCACTCCCTCCCTATGGGGCTGGGATGCTGAGTTGAACAAAAATGCAATGTCCTTTCGGGAACCTCACTTAACAAGACAAGCTTTCACTTGAACTGGCCCAGTGGTTTTGGAGTAGAAGACCAACACATGGTGTTGATGGATGACGGACAGAGAGCGATGAGATTAGCTCAGCTTGACTTTGTGAAGGTGAGCTAAATATACCGTACTCAGTATTACAAATTGGAATAGGGTGAAGCCCTATGCAAAGTTACTTAAATCTAATTAAAAAAACTTAATGTAGATGAATTTTCCTTAGATATAACATTACGGTAAGATAAACGAAGTAACCCAAAAGTGATCAGAAGTAAACACAACAGTATGACATCATTTCTGAATTCAAGTGGAAATAATGTCGCCTTCTCTGCTGTCTGAATGGATGACCACCATGAACCAACCAATTGAGCATTATTTTTTTAACAACTGGGCATTACTAGATCAACAACTTTATTTATTTTAAATAAAGCACAGCTTTGTTTCCAATAAAACCCACAGCACATGTATCAAGAATGATAATCAATAATCCAATGGCATGCACAAATGGCCTATAAATTGAACATGCATACACAAAGTTCACCGTTATCCTTCCAAGAAAACAAATTATGCTGAAAGTAGAACATGATATTGCAATTTGTGCTGTCCCATAGATGTAAGTGATCAGATAACTAGATGGGAATCAAAGACTACTGCATGTCTCTTTGAAAAGTCTATAAATTCTTGTCTTTTTGTTAGTCATTTTAATTGGAACGAGTGCTTTAATGCAAAGATAAAGGTATTTTTGCATAATTTTCATCAAATGGGTCAACTAATTTTTTAAAATTAAGGTCTAAAAAGTTACAAATCTGTTTCTCATGCCCTCCTGCATGGTTCTTTTCGCTGACCGCATGCTGTCTTTTTTTAACCAATGCAAACTCCCCCCCCCCCCCCCCCCCCACCCCCCTCAAAAAAAAATTAAATGGTTTATGTATGATATTTTATCCAAGTTAATAAAATTGATAAATTTGCCCATTGAGTGTAATGAGGCTTTGCAATGCTTTAGCACTGCAGTCTTCTTGCACTCAAGGGGCAAAATACACTAACACCCATGCTATTCTGTAGATTATGAGGCCTAAAACATAAAACAAACCAAAAAGATGAACTTTGATGGCAAAGAAATAATTACAAAAATAAAAAATAAAAAAATGCCCGTCCACATTCAATTTTACAAAAAATGGTCTGAGAAACAGAAGATATATTTTTTGTGGCCTAATAGCTTGTTCAAATATTGAAATGAAATTCAATTGTATGTCCCTTGCCCTTCTCATCCTATTAAACAAACATTAGTTTTACCATGTTTCCTTTGGGAAACAAAAGTAACAAAATAGACACATCACTTTATAGAAGCAAGACAAAATTTGCAACAACTGGCTTGTGACAAAATTATCGCTCTCTTCTTGGTCTTCCTTGATTGAAATCAAGAGATTTTTGTTTCACTTCAGAAGGATCTACATATATTGGTTGGGAATTGGATGGTAAGGATGTAAGTTAATTTGCTGGTGTGGTACTAAACATATATTTTCTCAAACATAACAACACTGGCTTACATAAGCAACAAGAGCTGGACTTTCGTCCGGTGCATACCCCCCACGTGGTGTACCGCCTAGTGTGGGCATACCTATGACCAACAAATATCATTTATGAATATTCTCATATGGACTGATGGACAGATGCACAGATGGACGGATGCAATCCAGTATACCCCCCACCCCCCACTTCCATTTTCTTCGAAAGTTTAAAACAATTTCTAAGTCAAAAGGTATAGTAAATTGTTTGGTGTTTGGAAGTTTTTATGCAATGAAGCAGAAGCCTTTTTCATAGGCAAACTGCATGCCATATTTCACTGAAATCCGATAACCCCCAATCCAGTATGCACCCCCGCCCCTCCCATTTTCTTCGAAAGTTTTCAACAATTTCCAACAATTTCTAAGTCAAAAGGTACGGTAAATTGTTTGGTGTTTGGAAGTTTTATGCAATGAGGCAGAAGCCTTTGTCATACACAAACTGCATGCCAGGCAAACTGCATGCCACATTTCACCAAAATCCGATAACCCATACCTGAGATACAGGCTGAACAGACAAATAATGTCTATTTCCTACAATTTCTAAGTCAGAAAAGGGGGATAACTCTAAAACGGAGAATGTGAGAAATACTGTTGAATCCTTTTTTTAAAGCCTATACCATATGCAGTTTTCATGGCAAATTTCATTGCAATAGAACATTCGATACCCCGAGATACAGGCTGAACAGACAAAATTTGGCTCGGACGGACACAATTTCTAAGGGAACAATTAATAAAAAAAAAAAAAAAATAATAATAAAAAAAAAAATAACTAGTGTGGGCATACCTATGACCAACAAATATTATAAAAAATAATAATTTACTTAAGTTATGAAAACTTTCGGACGGACTCACACACGGATGCCCAGATGGACGGCATGGACGTACGGATGACGGATGGATGGTCAGACGGCCCGGACGCATGTAATCCAGTATACTCCCATTTTCTTCGAAAGTGGGGGTATAAAAAACAAATATTTAAATAATATTAAAAAACTATTTGAATACTCTGAGCTGCTATTCATTTCAGTACTGATTATTTGAAAGGCTTAAACCCTTGAAGGCCTGGAGATTTTTATATGTTTTTGCTACATTTTGAAGGTGTCCATTCTGTGGCTTTGCAGTTGTTTCTAGGCAAGTCTTGGCTGCCTATATTGGCAGCCAAGACTTGCCTAGAACCAACTGCCATGGTAGTTAGACTTTAATTTGCAAGATTTTCCAGACACTGCATGTTTGGACACCTGTTTTATCGTAATAAAAGGGATCAAAGTTAGAAATAGGCCTTTGAGGATTAAATGCAAGTGATCTACTATCTTTTTAATGTAGAGCAACACTGTCGAAAATCTGACATTCTCAAAAGTAACTATAAGTAAAGCAATGATATGCCAAGAGGCCAAGGGTCAAACAATGATACAGTATATATAAAAAATGACAGTACCTTTGCATAAGATATTCCATTTTTTCTTCTTTTTCTCTAGCTTTTCGATTCTTCAATAAAAGGAAGGGAAAAATAAATTAACACCTTATTTCCATATTTTAACTTGAACTCTTAAAGGCCTAGAAGAAAGCACAAATTTCGACCACACAACAAACATTCCGAGTACTACCATAGCAGTGATTTCTTATCCACCTGTATTGGCAGGCAAGTCTTGACTAGAAGTCACTGCTATGGTCATTTGATTATGGTCTGCAAGGTTTCCTTGTGTTTGTAATTTGATTTTGGTCAGCAAGGTTTCCTCCTAATTGTAATTTAATTACTGTCCTTGCGGGTTTCATGATTAGAAATTATGGGGGTCTTCAAGGTTTCCTCACGATTGTAATCTGATTATGGTCTGCAAGGTTTCCTCAAGATTTTTATACGATTTTGATCTGCAAAGTTTCCTGATGACTGTAATTTGATTGTGGTCTGAAAGTTTTTCTCATGATTGTAAGTTGATTATGGTCTGAAAGCTTTCCTCATGGTTGTGATTGGATTAGTGTTCTGCAAGGTTTCCTCAAGATTGTAATACAATTATGGTCTGCAAGGTCTCCTGATTGTAACTTGATTATGGTCTGCAAGGTTCCCCCATGATTATAATTGGGATTATGGTTGGTAAGGTTTCCTCGTGATTGTAATTTGATTATGGCCTGCATGGTTCTCGCATGATTGTAAATGGATTATGGTCTGCAAGGTTCCTCTGTGATTGTAATTTTGATTATGATCTACAAGATTTCCTGAAGACTGTAATTGGATTATGGTCTGCAAGGTTCCCCCATGACTGTAATTTGATTGTGGTCTGCACGGTTTCATGACTGTAATTTGATTATGACCTGCAAGGTTCTTGCATGATGGTACTTGGATTATGGTCTGCAAGGTTCCTCCAGGATTATAATTTTGAATATGATCTACAAGATTTCCTGATATTTGTAATTTGATTATGGTCCTCAAGGTTTCCTCATGGTTGTAATCTGATTCCGATCTTTACTTGATTTGCACGAGTCACCGTTGAACACAATATTTCAGTAGAGATTGACAATATGTAGGGCTGTAACTAACTGCAATATCCACAACTTAATGAGTGGTGAGATTCGATTTGAGATTCGATTCAAATCAAAGCTTGATGCCAGATTCGATTCAAACCAAAATTTGAGGTTCGCAGGGCCCTAGTATAGATCACAGCTCTTGCTCAAACCAGCAGTGAGTCAATAATTTGTAGACACCTGGAAATAAACATGACCAAGCTGCATGTAAAAAGAGTGTGACATTTCTCTTTGGTTCATTTTGGTAAATTCAATTGTTTACTCCATACACTAAACAATCTACTCACAAGGAATTCTTGATGCTTCAGTCTTTCTTGAGCTAGCTGTTCTCTGGACTGTATTTCAACTTCCCTAACATTTTCCTCGAGAGTATTTATTCTGAAAGAGATTCATATTTATTTCTGGTCACAAGCAGATTGATCAAATTAGTGTTCTGGGCATACAAAGTTTATCAGTCCTCTGCAATAAAATGTTTCTTCAAAGGCACATCTGTTGCAACTTACCAAATTCCCTGCTAACTGTATCAAACAAGTTCAATATTACTTGCAAATGAAAACATTATAAAAAAAAAGGCACAAATGCAATATGAAAGCTTTGGGGCCATGTGATACAAAGAAATGTGCCTAAGCCAAAATTCTTACAACTTAAAATGATAAAATGACTAGGATTTACACTGAAAAAAAATATACAGAGCATAGGGGTTAAATACTTTTGTGATAGTCCTAAAAAGACCAAAGTGTAATATAAATATCATAGGATTGGAAGAAACTGAATTAGTCCTTAGCTTCTACAAATGTACAGATAAGCTAAACCAAAATTTTTACAACTAGAAAGTGGAAAAAAAACAAAACCATATGTACACAATGGAGGTTAATAGAAGTGGTCATAGCCAAAAACAACATCTGAAAACATTAACCACTCTGCAATATGGGAATCTGAAGCTTTCTGACAACTAAAAAGGACTAAGATTTACACCAAAAACAGAATCAACAAAAATATAAGCAAAAGGGTTAAATACCACTGGGAGGGTCCTAAACAAGATACAAATGCAATATGAAGGTCGTGAGGACACGTTTTTCAAAGAAACTTAGCTAAACCTAAACTCTACAAAACAATATCTGAAAATATTAATTGGTTGAATGCTAGAAACCACTATTAGGGTTTCGAGAATTGATGGTACCAGAGCAAAAGCCAATATTTTTCTTGCTCGTGTTTCATATTCAGTCGATTGCAAAAGACATTTTGTTTATAGAGATTTGTTTTATTACAAATTATTGGAGAGTGCCTGTGGGCACTCTCCAATAATTTATAATAAACAACTTGGAATAACAAATTCAGACCAAAAATAATCTAGCTGTCTATCAGTTAACTGCACTGCAATAGGAAGAATTGGAACATCAGTACTGAAATAAACTCAAATTCTGACCACTGAAAATAACTAAGACTTACCCAAAAGAAATAAATTCCCAGCAAAATATAGACAGTTTAAGGTTAGACAGTGTTGGGATAATGTTAAGCAATAGTGAACATGAGATTTAAATAAGCTTTTGCAAAACATACAAAAGCGAACATAAACAGAAATTATTACAACTGGAAACCAGGTCATTTTTTTTTTAAAATGAGAAAAATTGAAAAAATCCCAAGCATACCTTGACTATAAAGATTAATAGGACTCAACACAAATTCCTATCAAAACATAGACAGTATAAGGGCCAAACAGTACAATATAAAAGCTTTGTAGACAAGGGATTCAAAGTAACAGAGTTAAATATAAATGCTTACAAACTGGACATGGATCCCAATGTTGATGCACCTGGGTTCATGACATGAGCTCACCTCAGTTCATAGTAGGTGAGTTAATAAGAGAATGTCTTAATTTCTCTTGCAAAGGCACTTAAGATTTTAAATTGATGCTTCAAAATTTTTAAAAAATGTCGCCTCAGACTCATTTGAAACCAGCAGGGTATGAATTTGGAAAAGCTGCAACACACATTTGCACGTGAGGCAGAATTTGTCAGCATACTATGGTGGCATTTAGGAGATATTATGGGTGGTTTGAGCATAGCAAAAAAGAGTTTTCTCAGATCATGTAAATGTTTTCTTTTTTCATATTTATGACAAAGTAAGTCCACGTTTGAGTCCAAAATAAACACAGAATGATATAAATCAGTTCCAATGCCTAGTATGAAGAACTGTGAATAGCTTTCTCTCTTATATTGGTGAATAATATGGATGAAAGTCACTGGACCTGGTGTTGGGGCATGGGTGAGTATTGGTGTAAAAAATATGCTGAACAATTTTTTGAAAATAAAAATACAGATGGTAATTCCTTCAGTTTTAGTCCTTTTTGTCTCATTGGAATCCAGCAACACATTCACATAAGGTAAAATAACTAATTAACAGCACTTCTGGAGACTTAAATCAGCTGTGCCTGACATGTGACACTGACCCTATTTTACCATCTCATCCAGGAACTTCTCAGTATTATTATCATGTGTTCATACAAGAACATTAATGCCTCCTCGGGCTCCATGACAGAGAACTGGATGATATATTAGATTATTTAATGCAAAAAAAATGAGAGGAATAAACAGGAAAAATTATTTTTGGGATGTCATTGCACCACAACATAAACAAGAGGCCCCATGAGGCCCCATGAGGCCCCATGAGGCCTGAAGCACTCACCTGACCATAGTTGTATAAAGAAGGAGTTAATTAGCATCTATGGCCAGTTAACACTACAGAGGAATGAAGTTATTGAATTATTTATAACTCTGTTGTCCATGCTAGATGATTTTTTTCGTGTATTGGAATGCTACCACAGAAAAAAGCTAAGATTTTCAGTAATGCAAAACTAAGGAGTCCAAATATAAACCTAGGGACTTAACTTGAACTTGAAGGATGTTGTATACCAAATATCAAAAGATTCTGACAGGCGGTTCTGGAGAAAATTTATGTTACAATTTGCTCCCCCCAACCACAGGGAACACAAATATCAATCCAAGGACTTCATTTGAACAAACTGAATCTGAACCCTCTAAGGATTCTGTATACCAAATATCAAAAAAATCTGAATGTATCTCACAGAGCAGGTTTTAAAGATTAATCCTCATATTGGACTAAGTTCAAATTCGGGATCCAACAGAGAGCCCAAATATTAACCCAAAGACTTGATTTGAATAAACTGAGATCTGACTTCCCTAAGGATGCTGTATACAAAATATCAAAAGATTCTGACTGTGGATCCAAAGGAGAAGATTTTCAAAGATTATTCCTCATATTGCACTAAGTTAAAATTCAGGATCCTTTTGAGAGACCAATTATCAACTGATGGACTTGAGCTGAACAAATTGAATCAACCCCTGTAAAGATCCTGTATGCTATATATTAAATGATTCTGATTGGTGGTTCTTGGGAAGAAGAGTTGTAAAGATTATTCCTCATATTGGACTAAGTTAAAATTCGGGCTCCAGTAGGGCACCCAAATTAACTCTGGGACTTGGCTTGAACCAAATGAGATCTCCCCCCCCCCCCCCCCCCCCCCCCCCCCCCCAATATCAAAAGATTCTGACTGGCAGAAGATTTTTAAAGATATCCCCTGGGCCTGGAAAAATGGCTTTGCATCTGACCCTCTAAACGGAGGGTCACGATCCTCTGGGAGACGGGTAGCAGACGAAACATGTGAATACAGACGCTTATAGGGGTATGAAATACTCCAAGGATCTGAAGTGCGGAAAATCAGGAGAGTCACCGTGGACCTCTGAGGTACAGAAGGTCCAGGCTGCACAAAAATGCGCCAGTCCCGCAAAACTGGCCAAGGACCAGAGTATGTGGATGGAGGCGCAACAGAGTCCAAGGTGACCCTACCATGGACATCTGAATCTAAATCAATACCTGCTGGGCTCGACAGCTGAGAGACCACAGCAGAGGGATCGTCTGGCAACCACTTCTGACATCGCTGAGTTGAAGCCAGGGAAGGTTGAGGCTGATATCCCATTCCAAAAAGCAGAAATCCCTGCAGGCCCCTGCAGGGTTAAGCCGGGGCCGGCTGAAATGGAGTCCGATGATGTCACCGAAAGAATAGCAGCAGGCGCGGATACATCAGTAGCTGTCGACAAAGGCGGAAAACGGAGAGAGCAACCGTGCTCAGCTCCAAAAGAGGAGTCACAAAACCTAGTGACAGCCTCAGATGTCAACTGGAGGGGGACAGTAGTCCCGGTACAGGCATCTCTTTGCCAGAAAGTCAGCAGCTGCCGCGGTATCCATGCCATAAAAAGACTGCAAAACCCCCAGGAGGGGGTATAACTCTTTCCAGACAGAGTCAAATCGGAAGGCCCCGAACAACTGTGGCCCCCTTCCCACAGGCGCGGGAGTAAATGTCATGTGCCCGAACTACACAATAGACAGAAGCACAAAAGGTGTAAGACCCACAGGGTTTTTCAATAGAACACCCAAATAAAGTGGAGCATGAATAATGTGAAACTTCAACATGCTAAGACAACAAAAATGGCCCGCAAGGTATCGTCCTAGGCATATCTGGCCAGAGCAATGTAAACGGGAAGGTGAACCCAAAGAAAAAATAAATCGGAGCACCCCCAGTTACCAGTGTAAGGTGGCAGCAAAGGCATGATGGGAACAGAAAAGTACCCCAACAGCCAAAAGGGAACTGGCAGAAATTCTACCCTCTACAGAGGGGAGAAAAGCTGCCACAACCACCCCCAGCTGACACCTAAGGGTTAGCATTAATGAACAAAAGACTGAAATGGCATGGTACGCGAAAATCGCGCACGAAATCGGTATAGAGATTTATCACGAAAAATACAGTGAATAATCAAGACAATATATAAAAACACAGCCCTGTATGTCTGGATAGTGAAGAAACAGCTATGAATCCACATATCAGAATAGGAAACATCGTTAACATCGAGTCAAAAGGTAACACTGTTGAAGGGCATGACAATTCGCATTCTTGGAAGATGGCGGAAAAAAATAGATTGACACGTTGGTTATACCTCTGTTCACTGGTTCCGGAAGCCATGGATTAGTACAAGGAGAAGAGTGTCCCCTACTGGGTTGCACCGGTCGCACTCGACCCAGTTTTGGCTCATTTTGTCTTGGTGCTTTTGCACCACTTTTCTTTCCCAAATTGCTTGAGAAAGAAGAAAATAGAGAGTATTTTTCCAAGTGAAGGTTGTTCACTGTACTGCAAGCCTGTTGTAAACAATTGTAAGGTAGGTTGATAAGAAATTGGCTAGTGTAGTTTTAGGTCTGTACTTAGATCCAATTATTTGTAACTTGTACACTGCAAAATAAATTTTAATTTTAACGGGCAATTTAAAAAAAAAACATTTTTAAAAATAATAATTGGGGTGTTCTGAATCAAAGAGGTCTAGCTGATGTAAACATCCATCTCAATGATTTAAGCAAATCATCTCCCATAGTTATAGATGGATCATGCCAAACAAGAACGAGACAACCCCTTCCTTGGGTATATCCCCACTCCATTGTATACCACCTGGTGTGGCATTTTCCAAGCATAATAGGAGATACAGAATTTTATTTTTCTTAATGAAAAAAGGGTCTTAACTCATTGGCAGAATATGTGGGCAACATCTCTTGCTATTCGCCGGGAAGCGCATGACATACTAAACAAGTATGTGAGATTTTATAAAGATTCAAATAGCTATATTGGTGGATTTATATTCTGGAATGAACTCTCGAAGAGTTTGCGGGTATACTAAATTTTTTGGCAGAAATCAAGAACATATCACATACCTATAATGAGTTTCAAATTCTTCAATAGATCCATCTAAGTATGTACCCACACAAATAAGTTGGATCATTCATGTTTTACTTCGCAATTATTCTTTGTGCAAGGGGCTAACGATTATCTTCAAAATTCTATATAATTAGAATACTCTATGATTTACCTTCCAGTGTCGGCATGCGATGCTTGTTAAGCAGATTTTAATATCTAGGAGGGTTGGGAGTGGAAAATGTCATGGAAACAAACTGCAGTCAGGGATGGGTGGGCCTGAAAAGCGTGAAAAGTGAAAAACAAAAAAAATTCCATGTTGTGTCTTCAATTTTTCTTGACCCCACCACAATTAAAAGATTTAAGAAGTTTGAAAAATTGACTTAAGAAAATTATTTTGGGACAAGAGATAACATGTGTTATCCCCCCCCCCCAAAAAACAAAAAAAACCCATTCTATATTAGATAGCAAACTGCTGGGGTTGAGAGATGATTTTTCCTTATCATCCTCCAATTACCAAACGTACTGGAATGGTGGAAGGGGTGCAAAGATATACAAAACATTGAAGAGTAAGTATTGTTGTTTGGAATTGGAAGATTCTTAATGTTTTTAACATTTTCCTCATAACCCACAGGGTTAAAATCTGAGGGGCTCCATAGCACACTTAAATAAGATCCAAGAGGTTTGATTTGAACAAACTTGAAAGTCATCATTACAAATATGTTACATGTCAAACAGGAAAACATTGGGAGCAGTGGTTTGGGAGAAGATGATTTTTAAAATGTGTTTCCTATTATCTGTAGTGTTAAAGTCTGCAGACCCTATGACTTCACAAAATATGACCACAGTGCCTTGATTTGAACTTACCTATGAAATCATCCATCCATAGATGTTAAATGACAAATATGCAAGTTTTTTTTATCCATGGTTTGGGAGATTTTAAAATGTTTTTCCCGTTAACAACAGATTCAAAAAGCCCACTAATAAATTCGATTAGGATTTTTTTACTTTGTATTTGAAGATAACTGATTGAAGGAATGTTGTAAACCTGAACTGTGTTGGCTGTGGTGGTTCCAAACTCGATTGATGAAATATTTCAACTACATCATCAAGGCATGCCTTCCTCAAGGGTGTGCCTTGCTAATGCAGTTGGAATATTATCTAGTAAGGATTACAGTTCAAAGACAGAAATGAGTGCGAGAATTACTGGTACTAGGCACAAGACAAGTCGCTAGCAACAGCTCATGATCCCGATTGCTTGGAAAACTTAAATTTTCTTTCAACAGTGGTAGTGACTAATTAACAAGGGTTGTGGCATGAGTACAGATGCGATTTATTTTATAATGCAGGGGAGATTACTCTCAGTCTTTATTTTCAACATTATTTATGTATAATTTCCATCTGAACCATTTGTTTTGTGAGACTACGAAGATGACCGTTACCAAGCTATATTCCAGTAGAAGGGTTTGAAGGGAAATGAAGCGAGAAGCCAATTTTGAATCAAACCAAATATCAACTTGATATTCAAAATTGAATCTTGAAGCTTCACAGGACCCTATCTGAATTATGCTCCATACTACATAGCAGTTACTTATACTGAGCAGATTCACATTTCAAGTTTTGTTATATGTTTGGCATGTGAGGGGTCACGAGGGGAATGTGGCTATTTTTTGGGGCAGAAATCATGAGCATGTCACATACCTATATTCAATTTCAAATCTCATTCAAACCAGTCAAGGCATTTGGAAACTGAAAATTTGGATATTGCCAAAAATTTGGCCCCTCAAATTACAATGGTAAATACTGCCTTCAAAACTTTGTTTGAACAAATTTCAGTCTACATTCAAATGGATGCTTAATACCACATATCAAGTCACCTGCAGGTAGTTCACGAGATAGTTTTCAAATGGACATGTTTTTTTCCCTATACCGCATGCACATGGGGTGAAGGGATGGTGTAACACACTGATTTTAACAAAATTGAAATGCCGCACTCAAGTTTCATGCATATGAAATTTGATTGGAAGTAGGACAGCAGTTTGGAGGTAGAATATTCAAACCACCATCACAATGCATGACGGACAAAGAGTGATCATTATAGCTCACTCTGACTTCAGTCAGGTGAGCACACAAAAACCAGAACACAAGAAATATTACAAACACTTACTTTTTTATAAGAGTGTGATTTTCTTCTTTGAGCTTAAAATGTTTATCTTCACTGGCAACTTGTTTTTTAGTAATAGAAATTAATTCATCTTCTAAATATTTTACCTGCAATTAAAGTATGTCATCAGATGACAACTGAACAGCAAAACATGATGACTCATAATATTTTGATTTTCCGCCCACCAGCTGAAAATCTATTTTCATTGGGTATTTTTAATACAGAAAATTCACATCTTCAGTAGACTGAAAATTTTACGAGAAATCATGGTCTGAAATGATTCTATTCATTAAATTTCATTCTACATGTTTGCTCCAACTTACAAAATATAAACATGTCTGTTTTAAAAAAACCTTAACAGAATTTTTTAATCTGTCTGGAACAGAGTTCTGTGGTTCACCATTAACCTTTTAGAGGATTCCTGCGGGTCAGGACTGATAAAATTCAAGGCTATTCAATGCAGTTTCTTGACATATTCAGCATTCTTCAAGGCCTTGCAATGGCCAAATTCAATGATTGTCTGGGCCCCAGCCTTCATTGGTCATAACTGGGGCCCTCAGGTTATTACCCTTCCCTTCACAGGAAGTGGGAGGAGAGGATATACCGGAGGGTCCTAGTTGAGTGTCTTAAAAAAATATGAAATTTATTTACTGGTGTTTAATGATACTTTTGACAGCCAGACTCACAGTGTGTCAGACAGAACCACCAAGCAACTGTCAAGACTTCTCAACACACTAACTCCACTCAAGCTGGGTTAGCACTGGCAAGTGCACCAGTGACGTGGAACAGGTCTCAGTACATAGTGCCACTGTGTCCCAACATGGGCAATCAGGATTAAGTGCCTTGCTCAAGGACACAATGCAGTTACTGCTGGTTGGGATCGAACCATGGACCTTTTGGTTTAAAGTCTAATGCCCTAAACACTGAAAGCTTCCACAAACTAGGGCATTTAAAAATATGCAGCTATGATAAAATGCTTTGTCAGCATTTTTTCATTTCATGAATATTTAAGGCTTTCAAGGCCCCTTGGCTCATTTTCCAGGACTTCAAGGCTTTGAATGGGCCATAAATGGTAGAGTGCTAAAAGCCAACATCATGGTTTATTGAAAAGTGCTGAAAGCCACTATAGTGGCTTTACACTGTATGCATTAGCTTGATGTTTTCTCACAAGTTGAACAAAAATGTTTATATAAAATTGTTTTGTTACAATTTATTGGAGAGTGCCAACTGGCACTCTCCAATAAATTATAGCAAATCAATTACTTATGAACAAACTTTTCAAGGCTCCCTAGCTGGAAGCAATAGAATCTTTAAAAAAAAAGTCATGTCACACATCTCCTTTGAAAAAAAAAATGAAAAAATTTAAAGTAATTTATATATTTTTTATACTTACCAATGGCCCAGACTTAGCTGATGCTAACTCTTAAATATTCAGGGCCAAACACAAATTTTACCCCCCAAATCCCCAAAATTTGCATCCAAAACCAAAAAACTAATGTCCTATATGGTCCTACACACTTTTATCTACTGCGCATGTGCAGTGTCAAGGAAGTACTGAAATTGGTGCAAAGCCTCATTCTTACAACCAGTGCCTGCTAAATGTTATATAATCAGTGGGGAGGTATGAGTTCCCAACTCATGGGAGAGCCATCCCCGTCTGGGCCATTGGTAAGTATAAAAAATATATAAATTACTTAAATTTTTTTCATATTTTTATACTGTAAACCAATGGCCCAGACTTAGCTGAATAGTAAAAGGGCTGGAGGGCCAAGAACATAAAGGAACATCCAATAAGCTCAATTATATATACAGGAATATCCCCTCAAGGAGAAAAGGAGGGAAAGGATTTACAAATGTCTTTCTTATTTATTAGAAATAAGAAAGACACAATACACCAGATAATTGAGCAGAATATCATCTATAATTCACTATTAACATCCAGTATAACCCATTATACTAATTTAATAAAGGAAGCCAATAAATAAAGATAGTCCAGAGAATGAGACTCTTTATACTCATTTAAAAGTGTCTGAGGATTGTATATTAACGCTCGTATGACACGTGACATATACAAATGCTTCACACCGAGCTACACTTTAAAAAATATTACATAAATGAGATATATTACCTTTATTTACACTTTAAAACCATTCCAGTTCCGACTCGGAATTATTACTGACATCAGAGGAGGAATTCCCTTGCTTTTCACTATAAAGCTGGTGATAAAAGGGAACCCCATCTTTCCCCCCCCCCCCCTTCGTCTTGGTCAAATCACCACAGAACGAAGAGGGCAGCTGGAATAGAAAACCTACATAACTATAGCTGTAACTGTTTAGTGGACGACATTCTGAGAAACAGATAACAGAACTAAACATCTAAGGTCGGCTGAAATTGACTCTATATTTCTAAGATAGAACTTTGTAAAGGTAGACGGCTGTGTCCAGTAAGCAGCCTTCATGAGATCAGTAATGGCAATACTGTTAGAATAAGCACAAGATGTGGACAGTGCTCTAACTTCATGAGCTGAAATCTAAAGCACCGACTGCTGATTAGAAGTGAAACTTTCATAAGCAGTACGAATTGCTAATTGAATCCATCTAGCAATAGAATGAACAGAAATGTCCCTTCTATTGGGAATTAATGATAAAAAGAAGCGTTTTCTTCCTTTTCTGATAAACTCTGATCTGCGTTTATAAATGTGCATAGCTCTTACTGGACACAGCAAAGGTCTACGGCTATCTGATTATGGAAGAGCCTTAATGATAATAGGCTCAGGATATTTATTAGGAGCCTGATTCTTGGCCAAAAATCCCACATTAGTAGTTAAAGTAATAGTATTACCAACACTACGATAATGAGAATCAACTATAGATAAAGCATGAATTTCACAAACTCTTCTTGCGGAAGCAAAGGCTAAGAGAAAAGCTGTTTTATATGTCAAGACCTATAATCCTTAATAGTGACTGGCTGCAGACGACCTGGTATATGACGGACCGACAGATGAATGTGATGTTCCAAGACATACAGAAGAATTCTCTCCATTAGTTCATATAACGGAATCGAATGTGTGCCTCCTTGGTTCCGAATATACGCTACTACTGTCGAGTTGTCCGACAGTATTTGAACATGTGAATTCTGTATTATGTTCATCCAATGACATAGCGCTAGCCATACTGACATCATTTCTTTGATGTTTATATGTTTGTTCAGGAACACAGGGACCCAAAGACCCTGACACTTCGAGTCTGTTGGGCTCAGGGTTGCGACCCAACCTGTTTGACTCACATCTGTCATAATTGTAAAAACCGGAGCTGGCAGCTGCAGCGGAACTCCCTGAGTTAACCACTGAATGTCTGCCCAAATCTGAACTTTTTGTTTTACTTGGTCCGTTAAAACAATACTGGTCTCGAGCAAATGCGTCTTCACACTCCAGTTCTGAGTAAGGAAAATCTGGAGTGGACGTGTGCATAAGCGACCCATCAGAATGAGATCCACAGCCGCTCCGCACAGCCCCATCAGTCGCATAAATTCCCTCGCTGTTAATGCATCTGAGTGTAGACAAAAGCAAGCATAACAACAGACTAATTTCGCTCTGAGTAACGGAAGATGAACCAGATTGTTGTGAGTCTCGAACCTCTTTCCCAAGTGTATGAACGACTTGGACAGAGCTAGATCCGACTTCTTTTCGTTTACAATGAAACCGAGACGTCGGAGCAATTATAGCAGACTCTGAACATCGTTCTGAAGAACTGTTTTGTTGCTGAATCTCTGAAGAATGTCGTCCAAATAGGCCGATGTTACCGCAGATGAACAAGCCCAGAAATATGCCATTACCGAGTTCATTATTTGAGTGAATGCCCAGGGTGCTAGATTGAGTCCGAAGCACATCGCTCGGAACTTATAAACGACCCCTAGGACGGCGAACCATAGGTACTTTCTGAATGCTGGATTTACCATGACATGAAAGTACGCATCCTCTAGATCTATGCTTGAAGCATAGTCGTTCACCTGAATGCTCGCTCTTACTGATCGAATGGTCTCTATATAAAATTTTGGAGCCACGATCAGTTTGTTTATCCAGCTCAAATCTATTACTGGCCAGAACGAGCCATCTGGCTTCGGCACCAAGAACAGGTGACTGTAAAAACCCAGTGAATTCTGGTTTTCTATGACCTCTATTGCGTCTTTCTCCAAAAGAGATTTTACATCTAATAGAAGGGAATCTCTTTTTTGAGGGTTGGTCGGAAGCTGAGTCCAGCACGGACTTCGTGTTAACGGAGGTTTCTCTCGGAAAGATAGCCTTAGGCCTTCCGAGATAACCCTCTGACCCAGAAATCTTGACAGTCTTCCGCCAACAGGACTGCAAAAGAGATCATGACCATCACCTCTTGGACCTGCGAGGCCTACAGGAAGAGAAACTACGTCCTCCCCATGCAGCGCCTCGGCCTGCCGACCTGGGGACGTCCGACCAGTAGTCTCGGCCAGACCCATGTCCCCTACCTGAGTCGCTACTTAGACGATCTCTAGGGTAACTACCTGAGGATTTCTTGTATCCTCTATAGGAGCTTCCTTTGGACGTATTTTGTCCTGAAGCTCCTCTTTTACCCTTCTCTGCCGTACCAGTTTTACTTGAAACTGATTTCAAAAGCAGAGTTTCAGATGCTTTCTTAGTGACCTGATCATAGATCAACGAAAACTTGCCATCAAAGAGAAGGTCACCAGATACCGCAGCGACTCGGAGAGAGTTTTTCACCTTAACATCCACCAGGAATGATGACGCTAGGGCTGTATCATGTCTTACTAACTCTAAATTAGCCACTGATAAGGCAGAGTTATACGTGGAATAAGCTATAGCCCTAGAAAGAATTCTTAATGAGGTACGAACATCCTCGATTTCTTTTCCACTGAGGCATTGCGCTAATGCTCTAGTAAGGTGATCTGTGTAAGATAAAGCATCTAGATTCGCTCTAGATCTATTGGAGAATAACATTGTATCCATTGTATCCGAGCGAATAGAGAAAGACGAGGGTAAGGAAAAATCTAAGTCCTCAGCCTGTTCGTCCAAACGCAGAGGAACTCTCGATATACCCTGACCTGCCATTTTAAATTTATTTTTATTTTTGATAAACGGCAGATCTAGAGCATGTGTAGATAAAAAAACTGCTTCTCTTCGGTCCCAAGGATAGATTGAGTATAGCGTCATTTATCAGTTCAAAAGTCCGAGACACATTACTGGACTGAACCGGGTAAACTGGTGTATTTTCCTTAACCCAGCCGAAAAAATCGGAGTCCAATGATGCTAGCAGTTTTTTATTCTTTGTCGCAGCATTCTGATCCAGAGGAACAACATCTAGAAGGTATTGCTGAATAAAATTCATCGCTACCTTGTGTTGCTCCGAAAGAGAAAATTCTATTTCACTCAATTCCCTTTCACCATCCGAATGAACCAGATTTGAGTCTCAGACATCCTAATCTGAACGTGCAGAGGAATGTACCGACCCAGCTTCATCCAACAGTTCAACATCGGTACCTGTCGTAGGATGTACCATAGTTTGCTGGGATGCTGCGATTAGCTGTGCTATTTGTGACATCAAGTCAGTACTCGAGGACTTTGGAGCAGTGGTTCTTTGTAGCTCAGGCACGGGATGCTCCTGGGACGGCATATCCGACATACTCCTCTTATGCAGACATCCCAAATCATGAGGCCTCGTTTCCTTGGCTATTGGATGGCGTGACTTTCTCGAATCCTTCGTCGCCGATGCAGGCTGTATATCTGTAGTCACATAGCCAAGGTGCGGTCGTGTGCACTTTGAAGAAGAACTGGAAGCCGATAGACTAGCCGACCCCGGCAGCCTATTTGACAGAGCATCCCGGAAGGAGGTGTGGACGTATACTCACACTGACGATCACTCTGAACAACAACTTCTGGCCCCAGATGTTGTTGTAAGAGAGAGGGACCTCTCTCGCTCGCGGTCCGGGAGGACCTGGACGAGCCGACCACAGAACTAACTGGCTTCCTCTGTTCCGTTGTCGCAGGGTGAGCATGTTCCAATATTATAGTGCTCGCAACACCCTTTTTTACTTTCCTTGACCGCTACGGACTTACCCGGTGTCATGACACCCATATTCTGAGTGAAAGAAGCACTGGTCGAGGTAGGTGGTGACAAGGATATAAATCCTATGATCAGTGATCTAGGCCCTTGTCTAATTTCCTTGAGCACTTTTGCCGCTAGCTCTGTGTTAGATTGCGACGATGGTAGCACACTTCCTGATGATATCATCGATACATCACCATGTTCTTGTTCTTCTGAAGAAGAAACTGACATACTAGAGTGACCTTGTGGTGAGAGAGCAGGCATGGATATCTCACCACTAACAACATATTGTGATACATGTCTCCAACGTTTGTCATCCCAATTGGCACAAACAGAACAAGTGTTAGTGCGAGAACATTGACTACTGCAAACACAATAAACATGAGAGTCGGAGGAAGATTTCCTCGACTTACAATTAGAGCAATATTCTTTCATTATGCCAAAAAATTACAAGTCCATAGTTCTCGCATTAACCCTCATCATAATATGACAAAGATACATAATAACACAATCCAATACAAAAATTTCGAAAAATAATTCATAAAAAAACTTTTGAAAAATTTTGATATGAGCCTAAGTTCCCAAAAGGAACGATGAGCCCAAATGGATCCCAAAAAAGCCTAAGTGTGGACAAAATTTTTTACATGATTCTAAAAAATTAATGCTACACTTCTGGAGTATATAATGTATCTGATTAAAGACCTAACATCATAATGACTAGGAAATTACTTACAGAAAGTAACCGTTGTCAATGTAAAGAAAATGCTATAAAACCGGAAACAAAACTCCAGGCACTGAACAACACGGCCCGAGGTCAGTAACAGATTTTTTTAAACTATCCAATGTAAGACAGAATCTTCATCAGAAGAAACTGCGATACATCAGATGGTAGATGCAAGACCAAAAACGCCTAAACATCCAAAGGGTGAGGACGTAACCATGGGGATATACAGAATAAACATTCTGTAACCAAGTTAAACTCCCGTGAAATTTTCAACAAAAATTTCAAAAAGGTCCAAAAAGTATGGGAGCTTAACAGGGGGGTATCAAGGAAGGTGAGGGAGGAAACACTTAACAAACAGAGGCAATTTCATAGCCAGAATGATAACATCAGGCCCATGTCCAGAAATTAAGGAACATGAAAAAATTTTCAATAAAAATTTTAAGTTACAGCCCTGAACACATCCAACCACTGTTTTTTCCTCTGATTCTCTTAATTCATCCTTTGATCCACCAAAATCACCAGTACTTTATGCCTGGCATCATAAAAACAGAGATTTTCAAGAACAGAAGTCAGTTAGTTGTTACTGACAGAAGGGCCAAACAAAAAAATGAGGCTTTGCACCAATTTCGGTACTTCCTTGACACTACGCATGCGCAGTAGACAAAAGTATGGAGGACCATACAGGACATTAGTTTTTTGGTTTTTGATGCAAATTTTGGGGATTTGGGGGGAAAAATTTGTGTTTGGCCCTGAATATTTAAGAGTTAGCATTAGCTAAGTCTGGGCCATTGGTTTACAGTATAAAAAATATTCAGCACTCTACCAGTTAAGTCAAGTTCAAGGGTCTTCCTTGAATTCAAGGCCCTGCAAGAATCCTGCATTTACTGAACAATCTGCACAATGTCAAAATACCAAAATTTCAAGAAGCAAATGTTTTACATAATGCAAATACAGTACTGCTGCCGTGTTCTGGTCACTTTCCACAGGTGAGCAATATTTCCACGAAAGCAATATTAGATTTCAAACACAAATTATAGGAATAATCATCAAAAAATTAATTAATGAAGCACCAAGTCCAACTAATAAAGATTTTGCTGATGACGATTTTATTACCTGATAAACGCATGCGAGGACATCAAAGCACAGGCATGGATTACGAACAGTCCACGGTGACTGTACTGTAGGAATTTAACCAATTCAGTCTCAAACGCCTCAATGAGCTTTGTCCAAGAAGATTTAATTGTTGTTCAACTGGTATAGTGCTGCAAGCTCATATTTGGGCTCTATTCTGCTTGCAGGTACCCCAACTTAAAGGCTTCATTTTCTGTGGATGTGCTTCATATTATCTTTGAAGTGAAATTATTTAGTTGTCAGGAATTTGCCTTGTTCCAATTTAGGGGAGAGTGCCAATGGGCACTCTCCCCTAAATTGTAACAAGGCAAAGACGTTTAAATAAATTTTGACAACCAAAAGTAATTTAGCACTCTACCAATCAAAATCCTAGTAGCATTATGGGTAAAATTTGCAGGTTCAAATTTTGATATTTTGCCATCAGTGTGCAGTGGGTTTACACTGCTTATACAAGCTGATAACATTTGCATGAAAAAATTTCTTGAATAACTAAATATTTGCATTCTTTCTCTAAACAATTTGGCAAAATACTGACCTAATTTACTGAACCGAGTTTCGTAAACTTTACTATCAACTACTGGTGATGAGTTGAAGATTTTATTAGTCGCCTGATTCAAAACATGATAAAAAGATATCGTGCTGATAGAGAAAACAAAAAAAAACTGCTTCCAGTAGGTCTTAAATTATGTAGTAACAATGTGTGCTTTAGCAGCGCTCCAAATAATAATCTCCAATGACAGAAATATTTCAAAGCTTTCAGTACAGTGGAACCCTATTGAGTGGATAGCCACTTTGCCAATGAAAATTATTCAATTAACAGGAGTATTCAATTAACAGAAAGTGTGTCAGTTTCCTGTATTCTAGAGATAAACTTAGCATTTATTCTACTATATCTTGTTTGACATAGCTCTGTGAGCTCTGTCAAACAAGATATAATAGATTAAATGCCTGTATTGGATGTAGTGAGGCCAAATAGGTCTATAAACAATGGAAAATTGGGGCGAGTCAGGGTAATTTCTCCACAGGTTACAAGATTTTTTATTCAACTAACAGGAGTTTACTCTATAACCTATATTCAATTAACAGGTCAAATTTGTACTGGAGGTATGGTAAATGGTTTTGAGTTAGGAAATTATATTCAATTAACAGGGTTATTCAGTCAAGAGATATCCAATTAAGTAGGCCCCACTGTAATAGAATTTTTGTTAAACAATACTTCGAAACCCATTAAATATGTCATTGGGAATGTTTTTATTTCAGTTGCTGTCCCATCACAATCAGCCAGAACTAATTCACATGAATACAATTGTAAACACCTCAGTCTACATCTGCAATGTTATTGAATGACCATGCTTTACTATTTCTAAAGTATGGTCTGATAGTTGGAAAAATGGTTTGATCATGCGATAAATGCAGGATCTCTAATGAGTCACAATTTAATGTTATATTTCTGAACTGAAATGAACCTGAGTTGATGTTTAACAAGGCTCAGACCAATTTTAGTGAATGAGGGTAAGAAACTTCATATCAAATCATGATGAATGTAAGATTCTTTATATTACATAATTTGTAATTCAACCCTTTACCTAACTTAACAGTTAAAACTGGTGAGCGATGTTCACAAAAACTGCCAACCAAACTTTATTATATTTTTCAATTCTAGCATCAAAAACATATCTTAAGGCATCTCATTGGAACAGGCTATTTGAGCTTGTTCCAATGAGGGGTCATAAACTATGTTTTCAAGGCAAAAATAAAAAAAATTCAGTTAGGTTATTAAAAAAAAAATTCTTGTTTCTCAGGCAGCTCCCTCATCATAAAAAATCGGCCTCATCAACTTCTTTTCTGCCTGGCAATCTCTTCTAACACTATTTTGCAATTGTAGGATGAATATTTAACCACTTATATCTTGTTTGAAAATATTGGTTTGCCACATGATAGTAAAGGAGTTAAATTTCTGACTCCAACTATTTTCAGACCTGTTTTGTGAATAAACCCAAAAATTTTAAAAATGCATCCCTCATCATAAAATTGAGGAAAATTTGACTGCTGAGAAAAAATTATATTTTTTATGGGCCTTATTAAAGAAATGTTTTTTTGCAAATGCTGTCTACTAGTTGAATTAAGTAAACAGTTAATGAAATACAAGAGAAGATTTGTTCAATTCTACTTCCAAAACTAATTCGCTCACAATGGCTTGACTTCTGATATCAAGCATTTATTAGATGTGTTGGAAATGACATTTCCATAGTGAGCTATTTAATGGTGATTATGAGATGAATGAATTTTCAAAAGTTTCAGTTTTATCCACATGCAGCTTTCAAATGAACCTTATCAGTTTTAATATTATCACACTCTTTTAACTATCTACACCCTGATGACAAAATACCAAAATTTTATGTCGCTAATTTTCCCCATAATTCAACTAGAATTTAACCAATTCAATCTTGGCTGAATCGGCTAAATTCCTATTTGCATTATGGGAAACAATTTGAGGCTTAACAGGAGATCATCCTATATTTTTAACATACTGAATTTGAAAAACATCTCTTCAAGCTGATGAATGAAAATTAACCCAAAAAGATGTGTCATCCTCTCTATTCCTACTATTGTGGATTACTATTTTTTTAACAATCATAAAAACTGAACCCCATATTAAATCTGATTTGTAACAGCTAAAACATTTGGTTGCAGTGAATTTATAATCAGCTCATAAAAATATAAAAACAAAAACTTATCAACCACAAAATTTAATAGGAGGAATATATATAAAGGTGAAAAGGGGAGGGGGAGGGGGGCAAGATTCTGAATATGCTGCTGACCCTATCATCCAATTCTTGAAAGTTCCCATCGATATCATCAATGATAATTTCTTTGTCAAAACTTTTCCTTCTCTCTGTTGGACTTCTCCTCTGTAGCTCACTACAAGAAAAAAGAAAACAAAATAAATATAAACAGTGCTTCTTTCAAAAATAAAAGTTAAAAAATTTATAGTAATTTATATATTTTTTATACTTAGCAATGACCCAGACTTAGCTGGTGCTAAACTCTTTAATTCAGGGCCAAACACAAATTTTGTCCCCCCAATCCCCAAAATTTGCATCAAAAACCGAAAATTACATGTCCTATATGGTATTCCATACATTTACTCCTCTGTGCATGCGCAGTGTCAAGGATGTCTCGAAATTGGCACCAATTATCATTCTTACAACCAGTGCCTGGTAAGTGTTATGTACTCAGCGGGGAGGTATGAGTTCCCAACTCCTGGGAGGGCCATCCCCGTGTGGGTCATTGGTAAGTATAAAAAATATATAAATTACTATAAATTTTTTAACATTTTTATACTGTACCAATGACCCAGACTTAGCTGAATAGTAAATAGGCTGGAGGGCCTAGGACATAAAGGAAAATCCAATAAGCTCAATTATCTATAACAGAATATCCCCTGCAGGAGAAAAGGAGAGATAGGCTTTACATGTATCTTTCTTATTTATATTAAAGAAGAAAGACACAATACCGATCAGTAATTGAGCATAATAATAATCAATGATCTCTATTAACATCCAGTATAACCCTTTATACTAATATCTTTAAAGGTAAGCCAATAAATAAAGGAAGTCCAGAGAAATGAGACTCTTTATATTCATTAAAAGTGTCTGAGGATTGTATATTAACGCTCGTTTGACACATGACATATACAAATGCTTCACACCGAGCTGCACTTTAAAAATATTACATGGATGAGTAAACATTAGCTTTACACTTTAAAACCATCCCAGTACCGACTCGGAATTACTGACTCTAGGGGAGGTATTCCCTTGATTTTCACTATAAAGCAGGTGACCTAAGGGAACACCCGCCCCCCCCCCCCCCTTCCCCTTGCCCTGGGTCATATCCCCAGAGCGAAGAGGGCAGCAGGACAGAGTCACTGCCGGAACAGAAGCCTACATAACTATAGTTGGAACTGTTTAGTGGACGATAATCTGAGCAACTGATAACAGACCTAAACAATGGAGGTCTCCAGAAATGGACTCAATATTTCTGAGATAGAAATTAGTGAATGTGGAAGGTTGAGACCAATATGCAGCCTTCATTAAATCATTAATAGCAATACAATTAGCATAGGCCCAAGAAGTAGAAAGAGCTCTTACTTCATGAGCTGAGATCTTGAGTGCCGACTGCAGAGAAGAAGTTAATTTTTCATAAGCAGTACGAATAGTTAATTGAATCCATCTAGCAATAGAATGAACCATAATATCCTTTCTATTGGGCATCAAAGACAGAAAGAAACGCTTACATCCCTTTCTGATGAACTCAGATCTACGTTTGTATATACGTATTGCTCTAACAGGACAAAGTAAAGGCCTACGCCCATCAGATGATGGAAGGGCCTTAATAACAATAGGTTCAGGATACTTATTAGGAGCCTGATTCTTAGCCAAAAATCCAACATTGGTGGCAAAGGTAATAGTATTACCAACACTACGGTAGTGAGAATCATCCAGAGATAGTGCATGAAGCTCACTAACTCTTCTAGCAGAAGAGAAGGCTAAGAGAAAAACTGTCTTATATGTTAAGAATTTGAAGTCCACTGTGTCAAGAGGCTCAAAAGTCGCTTCTTTTAGCTTAAGAAGAACCCAAGCCAAATTCCACTTGGGAATTAATCTGAGGGTTCTAGGTCTATTTATCGAAAAATTTCTAACTAATTTAGATAAAGAGACATTAGTTCCAATCATTAAGCTATCATGATGTGCATAGGTATCGGATAGCATAGACCTATAACTCTTAATGGTGGTAGGCTGCAGTTTAATCTCATCAAACAAGTATACTAGAAAGTTTGCAATGTCTGGAATGGAAGGATCATAAATATCTACGGAATGATCCCCACACCACTGACGAAAGACCTTCCACTTAGCAGCATAGTTTAGCGAAGAGGAGGTCCTCCTACAGTTAGAAATTGCATCCACTGCTCGTCCTGTAAAATGTTTTCCGTTCAAGAAGGACTGCACAAAGGAAATACATGAAGGTTTAGACCTTGCGGATTGTGATGGAGGATGCGCGATTTCCCCTGCGAAAGAAGGTCTTCCCGTTGAGGAAGCTTCCTCGGTATGTCCCACAACAGACACCTGAGTAGATTTATCCATGGTCTCTGTGGAGACAGAGATGCTACCAACAGAATCTTGCATTGCGATTGTTTTATCTTGAGCAATATCTGCTGAATCAACGGTGCTGGAGGATACGCATATCCTATCATTCCGTCCCAAGAGATCGAGAGAGCGTCTACTGCAAATGCTCGAGGATCCGGACAAGGTGACACATACGTCTGCAACTGATTGTTGAGATGTGTCGCAAATAAATCTATCATTGGCCGTTCCCATTGGTACAAATCTGATTGAATACTTGCTTGTTGAGAGTCCATTCTGACGGCAACAGGCGACGCCTCCGTGAAAGGGAGTCTGCTAAGACGTTCAGATGACCCGGAATATGACGGGGCGAGAGAAGAATCTGATGTTCTAATACAAACAGAAGAATTCTTTCTGTTAGATTGAGCAACGGAATGGAATGAGTGCCACCTTGGTTCCGAATATTCGCAACTACTGTCGTCTTGTTGGACAGAATTTGCATGTGTGCATTCTGAATAACGTCTATCCAATGACGTACAGCAAGTCAAATCGACATCATCTCTTTGATGTTGATGTGCTTGCTCAAAAACTGCGGATCCCAAAGACCCTGGCACTTCAAATCCGATTGGCTCAGTGTCGCGCCCCAACCTGTTTGACTGGTATCCATCATAATCGTAAAACTCGGATCTGGCAATTGCAGTGGAACTCCCTGAGTTAACCACTGTATGTCTGCCCAAGTCTGAATCTCTTGTTTCACTTGGCTTGACAAGAGGATGTCCGTCTCGAGCGAATGAATCTTCACTCTCCAATTCTGAGTCAGATAGACCTGGAGAGGACGTGTGCTTAGCCGCCCCACTGGAATGATATCCGCGACAGCTCCGCACAGACCTATTAGTCTCATGAATTCTCTCACTGTAACTTTGTCTGAGTGAAGACAATAGCGAGCGTAACAATTAATTTCGCTCTCGTTAACGGCAGACGAACGAGATTGTTGTGCGTCTCGAAGCTCATCCGCAGGTGGGTGAATGACTTGGACGGCACCAGATCCAACTTCTCTTCGTTTACTTTGAAACTGAGATGTCGGAGCAATAGGAGCAGATTCTGTATATCATTCTGAAGCGTTAACTCGTTGCCGTATCTCTGAAGAATATCATCCAGGTAAGCCGACGTTACCGAGCTTGAATGAGCTCGGAAATAAGTCATTACGAGTTCATTACTCGAGTGAAAGCCCAGGGCGCTAGATTCAGACCAAAGCACATTGCTCGGAACTGATAAACGACACCTAGGACAGCGAAGCGAAGATCCTTTCTGAACGCCGGATGTACCATGACGTGAAAGCACGTATCCTTGAGGTCTATGCTTGCAGCATAGTCGTTCACTCGAATGCTCGCGCTGACCGATCGAATGGTCTCCATATAAAACTTTGGAGCCACGATCAGCTTGTTTATCCAGCTTAAATAGATCACTGGACGGAACGAGCCGTCTGGTTTCGGAACCAGAAAGAGATGGCTGTAGAAACCTGGAGATTCCTGGTTTTCTACGACCTCTATCGCATTCTTCTTTAAAAGAGACTGGACTTCTGATAGAAGTGCCGTTCTTTTCTGAAAATGTGACGGAAGCTGAGTCCATCTTGGACTTCGAGTTAACAGAGGTTTGTCTTTGAAGGACAGTTTTAGTCCTTCTGAAATAACCCCTCGAACCCAAGGGTCCTCCATAATTGATTCCCAGTTGTTTGAGAAACTCGACAGTCTTCCGCCCACCAGAACGTGACAGAGGTCTAAACCATCACCTCCTAGATCTGCGAGGCTTGCGGGAGAGAAACTACGTCCTCCACGACCTGCACCTCGCCCCGTCGGCCTAGGGGCATCTGACCGGTTATTTCGGCCAGCATAACGGCCCCCTACTTGAGTCGCTACTCTGACGGTCTCTAGAGTAAGACCTAGAGGATGCATACGAACCTCTATAGGAACTTTCCTTGAACGAACTCGTCCCAGAAGTGCCTGGCCTACTCCTCTCTGCTGGTTCCGACTTCTTGGAAGCAGACTTAAATAGCAGAGAGTCAGAAACTTTCTTAGTTAATTTATCATATATTGCAGAAAGCTGAAGAGAAACTCTCCAGAGACCTGAGCAACTCTAAGAGAGTTTTTTACCTTACTGTCCATGCGTGTGGAAGTAGCTAGGGCCGCATCACGTCTAGCTAACTCCAGATTCGCCACTGAAAGGGCGGAGTTATACGTGGAAAAAGCTATGGCCCTGGACAGAACTCTTAAGGACGTCTGTACATCTTGGAATTCTGGTCCTTCAAAGCGTAATGACAACGCTCTAGTAAGGTGATCTGCGTATGAAAGAGCATCTAAACTAGCTCTGTTAGGTGATATTGTCGTTTCCATCGTTGACGACGGAAGTGACATAGACGACGGCATGGATATATCAAGGTCTTCAGCCTGGTCGTCTAAACGCAGAGGAACTCTCTGGATGCCCTGACCTTCCGTATCAAATTTATTCCTTTGATTGATGAAAGGCAGTTGTAGAGCAGATTCCGGAAGGAAGGCTGACCTGCCCATCTTATTGGCAAGTTTGTCAATAGCGTCATCTAATAATTAAAATATCAGAGAGACATTCCTGGACTGTGACGGAAATTCCGGGACAATGTCCCTAAACCAATTAAAAATGTTGGTGTCCAGTGGCGCTATCACCCTTCTATCTGGCTGCGCAGCATTCTGGTCTGGAGGAACAACTTCTGGAAGGTAATGCCGGATGAACTCTACGGCTATTTTATGTTGTTCCGAAAGGGAAATATCTAACTCATCGGAATCCCTTTCGCCATCCTGCCAGACCTCTTGCAATTCTCAGTCGTCCGCACCTGATCCAGCGGTGGAACATACCGACCCAGCATCGTCTGAAACTTCATGTTCCGACAGAGGCTCTGCCGGTTGCTGAGATGCTGCGATGATCTTTGCTATCTGTGATAGCATGTCCGTTACGGAAGCCTGGGAAGCCACTGTCTTACTGGATTTAGCCGCCGGAAGCTCCCTGGACGTTGCATCCTGCATACATCTTTTATGCGAACGTCCGGATGTAGAAGGCCTCGTATCCCTGGCTACTGGATGGCATGACCTGGTCGCCGTGGAATCCCTGGTCGGCGAAGCTGACTGTATATCACTGGTCACGTAGCCAAGGTGCGATCATTTGTGCTGCCGTGAGGATGAGGAAGCCTTATAGGTAGCCTCGCCGGACTGCCTATATACCGGAGTGTCCAGAGCGGCGGACATATGCTCTGACTGCGTAACGCAATGAACTACAACATCTGGTCCCAGATGCTGCTGTATGAGAGAGGGACTTCTCTCGCTTGCAGCTCGTGCGGAGCTGGACAAGCTAAAAACCAGATTATCAGGCTTCCTCTGATCCTTCCTCCGATCCATCCTCCTTTCCGCCGTCACTGGGTGTGCTCGTGGAAGTTTTATAGTGCTCGCAACACCCGACTCTCTCTCCTGGACCGCAACGGATGAAACCGGGTGCTGACCCATTCGGTGTATGGACGCGACACCGGGCGAGCTAGCGGAGGTCAACCCCTTCTAGCTCCTTTCAGGTAATTGACGGATTTTCCATGAGCACTTTTGCCGCTAGCTCTTCGCATGTTTGTGACAACGATGGCACACTTCTGGACGACATCACGGAAATATCACACTACTTGTTCCTCTGAAAAAAGAGAGTGAAAGACTCGAGTGACTCTGCAGAGAGAGGACCGGCATGGCCCTCTCTCCAGTAATAACATACCATGACATACGTTTCCAACGTTTGTCATCCCGTTTGAAACACACAGAACAAAGATCAGTGTGAGTACATCGAGTACAATTAATACAGAGATCATGAGAATCAGAGGAAGATTTCCTGCTATTACAATTTGAACAATAATCATTCATTGTGAAAAAAGGTAAACAATCATAGTACTCGCACTAATCCATGAAAATAAAGATTCATAATAAAACAATCCATTATAATCATTACGAAATAATGATTCGAAAAGAAAAAAAATTTTCAAAAAAATTATTTAGAAGCGCCCAAGTTCCCAATGGGAACCCTGAGCCCAAATGGATCCCAAAAAAAGCCTAATTGTGGACAAAAATTTAAATTCATTTTGAAATGAAAGTGTCAATGACACTGTAGCTCAACTTGTCAAGACAAAGACATGTACATGTATTAAGCATGTGACACATCAATGACAAACATCTAGGTAATGACCTGATAACAAAGGTAGATATAAAGTATTGTAACGGTCTGTACATAAATACTGACCGTTGCCTGTAACAAATGTATAGGTAAAGTATTGTAAAGGTGGGTGGCAGTCAGATGCTAAACTAGAAAAAAATCTTTGAGTCCCAGAGTGGGTCTGACTGAACCCCAAAATATTTGTTCTCATAGCACAGTGATAACAAAGGCACCCCAAAACACACTCATTCCTGTCCCAAGGTGAAAACAAAGGTACCCAAGAAGTTTCGTGAAGATCAGTTCACAAATATCAGTTGTGTAGAAGTTGTGACAAAAAACTGATTGGACCTAACTTCGGTACAAAATGGCCACTGGCAGCCATCTTGAATTTTGGACTGCACCCAGAAACACTCATCCTCGTCCCAAGGTGATAACAAAGGTACCCAAGAAGTTTTGTGAAGATCGGTTCATAAATACAGCCTCTAGCCCGAGCCGTATTGACATGTGCACTTACAGTGTATAAGTAGCACTGAATAAATCAAAGTTCATCTAATTTGCATAATTTCTGCACGAGAAAAAAACCTGTACTATATCTGATGTATTCCATGTTACTAAATGTTCAGACAAAAATTTATTAAAATCAGAACTTTCATACAGAAGTTCTGTACAAAAGACTGATTGCACTAATTTTGGTACAAAATGGCTGCTGGTGGCCATCTCGAATTTCGGACCACACCCAAAAACACTCGTTCTCATCCCATGGTTATAACAAAGGTACCCAAGAAGTTTCATAAAGATCGGTTCATAAATACAGCCTCTAGCCTGAGCCGTATAGAAGTTGTGTACAAAAAACTGATTAGACCTAATTTCGGTATAAAATGGCCACTGGCAGCCATCTTGAATTTTGGACCGCACCCAGAAACACTCGTTCTCGTCCCAAGGTGATAACAAAGGTACCCAAGACGTTTCGTGAAGATTGGTTCATAAATACAGACTCTAGCCCGAGCCGTATTGACATATGTACTTACTGTGTGTAAGTAGCACTGAAAAAATCAAAGTTCATCTAATTTGCATAATTTCTGCACGAGAAAAAAACCCGTATTATATGTGATGTATCCCATGGTACTAAACATTCACACAAAACATTATTCAAATCAGCGTTTTCATATGGAAGTTCTGTGCAAAAATCTGATTGCACCAAATTTTGTACAAAATGGCTGCCATCGGCCATCTTGAATTTCGGACCGGACCCAAAAACACTCGTTCTCGACCTACGGTGATAACAAAGGTACCAAAGGAGTTTTGTAAAGATCGGTTCATAAATACGGCCTCTAGCCCGAGCCGTATTGGCATTTGCACTTACAGTGCTGAAAGTAACACCAAAAAACATCGAAGGTAGTCTAATTTGCATAATTTATGCACGAGAAAAAAACCCGTATTATATGTGATGTATCCCATGGTACTAAACATTCATACAAAAAATTATTCAAATCAGAACTTTCATATGAAAGTTCTGTACAAAAAAACAGATTTCTGCATCATCGGTACAAAATGGTGGCTGGCAGCCATCTTGAATTTCGGACCGCACCCAAAAACACTCGTTCTCGTCCCACGGTCATAACAAAGGTACCCAAGAAGTTTCGTAAAGATCGGTTCATAAATACGGCCTCTAGCCCAAGCCGTATCCAATTGTTGACAGACGGACAGACGGTACGACGGACAGACGGACGACGGGCCATGGCATATGCCCAAATTTGGCTTCGCCAAAGTTGAGCTAAAAATTAATGTAACACTTACGGACAATATTAATGTATCTTGCTATGAAATAAGTGATGCAGAAGACAAGTAATCACTATCAGCAGTAACTGTTGTCAATCTAAGCAAAAGTGTCAACAAACCGGAAACATGACTCCAGGCACTGAAAAACCTGGCCCGAAATCAGTTACCAATTTAAAACATTATCTGATGCAAAACAGAGGCTTCCAGAGAAGAAACTGTAGAACATCAGATGGTAGATGCAGACCAAAACGCCTAAACACCCCTAGGGTGAGGACGTAAACATGGGGAAAAAACAGAAAAATTCTGTTACCAAGCCAAAACTCCCAACAAATTTTAGTAATAAACATTACAAAATATAAGCCAAAATATGGGAGAATAGCTAGGGGGGAATAAGGAAGGTAGAGAGGAAACACTGATCAAACAATGGTACATTCATAGCAAGAATGACAACAACAGGGCCATGCCTTGAAAATAGGCAACATGAAATAATTACATAAAATAATTATAAGTTACAGCCCTGAACATTTTCTTGCACTATTTTTTCCTCTCCTCCTTATATTTCCTCTTTATTTCCACCATTTCTCTCATCAAAATGTGTCTGGCATCATGAAAACTGTGATTTGGAAGCCAAACAAAGAATGATAATTGGCACAAATTTCGAGACCTCCTTGACACTGCGCATGCGCAGAGGAGTAAATGTATGGAGGACCATATAGGACATGTAATTTTCGGTTTTTGATGCAAATTTTGGGGATTGGGGGGACAAAATTTGTGTTTGGCCCTGAATTAAAGAGCTTAGCACCAGCTAAGTCTGGGTCATTGGTACAGTATAAAAATATAAAAAATTCAAATAAAAGCAGTTTGTTTTAAAATGAAAAACCAACAACTATTTGTCTTTGATTGCATATCATATTGTTAAACCTCAAAAAAATAAACAGTATTGTAGTGCTGAAACGGTTGGAAAAGCTGTCCACCAGATAACCGCTATACCTAATCAAAAATAAAATAGTTTTTGACTGTGAGATGTCAGAATTCTTTGGCTAGCACAAGCATTGTCTAACCTACCAAATATTTGTTGATTTACAATGGTGTGTACTCGATGTAACATGGAAGGGTTAAGGTGTTGGAATGTTGAATGAACAGTTATTTCGGTCGCATGGGCTGTCAAGTCGTGGATAAATGTTTTTCTCTTACAATCAACATGTATTTTGTCTGTATTAACTCCGCAACTGTCGTGTATCCGACCCCCTGATACAGATGTTTGTATCAGGGGGTCGGATACAAGCACGTTCCTTTCGCGTGAGTTCTATTTTTTTTCTTTTTGTTCATCCATTAGAATAAATAGTTCGTTATATATTCGTCTACATTCTTGACTTATCGCCAATATATTGTAAGATAAAATGATTATTACCATTACGTGGATGTACAAAATATGTATCCGAGTCTCACTCCGGGGTTCTAAGGGTAGATCATGACTCGTCGTGATCTGCCCTTAGAACCCGGAGCTCGACTCGGATACATATTTTGTATATCCACATAATGGTAATAATCTCTATGTAACAAACTGTCAACAGCTGAGTGCACTACAGGTCGTTTTCTGCTGGGCAGCAGTGAGCATGTGCCTGTCAATGTAACATAATCTTCTACAGATAAAATTGACATTCTTCTCTTTGATGAGGCGTTGTTAATTGCAGGTTATAATGCTGAAAAAATCCCTCAGTGTGAATAATGGTGCTTCCAAAATAAATTGACTATTTGGTACTTTACCAACGTGCTTCAGAAAAGCCATGTTTTGATTTTGAACTGTTCAAAAGTATGTCAAAAAAAAACCCTATTTAAAAAATCTGGAAATTTATAATTTGTTTTTCAGTGGCCAATTTCAGACAACAAGAGTCTCTTGGTCAATGGGACATATAATAAGGGGCCCAATGGGCCCGAGAGCACTCACCTGACACTGACAACTATCAACCGAGGGTCCTGATTTGAACCAACTTGCATCTGCTCCATTAAGAAAACAATATACCAAATATCAAAACATTCTGACCGCTGGATCTGAATTTTTTTTTTTTTTTAAATATTTCTCATACTGAACAAAGTTATAATTCAGGCTCCCAAAGAGAGACCAGATTTGAATCCGGGGACTTGTCTTTAACAAATTTGAATCTCACCTCCCTAACGATATAGTATACCAAATATCAAAAGATTCTTACTGGTGGATGTGAAGTAGATTTTTAAAGAATGCTCCCCATGTTGAACTAAGTTACAATTTGATCTCCCACAGGAAGCCCAAATATGGACTCAGAGACTTGGCTTGAACAAACTTGAATCACACCTCCCTAAGGATGCTGCATACCAAATATCAAAAGATTCTTACTGGTGGATGTGAAGAAGAAGATTTTTAAAGAATGTTCCTCATACTGAACTAAGTTACAATTTGGTCTCCCACAGGGAGCCCAAATATGGACTCAGAGACTTGGCTTGAACAAATTTGAATCACATCCCCCATTAGGATCTGTATACCAAATATCAAAACATTTGGACTGCTGGATCTGAACAAGAAGATTTTTAAAGAAAATTCCTCATATTGAACTAAGTTATAATTCGGGCTCCCACAGGGAGCCCAAATATGAACCCAGAGACTTGGCTTGAACAAATGTGAATCTCACCCCTCTAAGGATGCTGCATACCAAATATCAAATGATTGTGATTGGTGGATAGAAGATTTTTAAAGAATATTCCTCATACTGCACTAATTTAAACATTTGGGCTCCCATAGAGAGCCCAAATATGGACCCAGGGATTTGATTTCAACAAACCTGTGAAACAATCTTCCAAAAATGTAATATGTGAAATCTGAAAGCTTTTGGAGCAGTGATTTGAGAGAAGAGTCTTAAATGTTTTTCTCATTACCCACAGTGTTAAAAAATGCTGACTCAGCATTTTTTCAAACTCCTGAAGAAGTATCCTATAATAAAACCGATAGCAATTTTTTTTTGGACCATTCCATTCTGTTGGTCTTAAGGAAGCTTCACACCAAATAAGAATTCTCAAAGCTGTGTAGTTTCGGAGATATGGGTGTTTGAATTTTTTTCATATTTTAGCACCTGTGATTCCCATTTTGAAATTTTTTTGGGGCATAAATCAAGTACTTATGACTCATTAATACTTCGTATCGAATTTGGTTCAAATCGGCCTCTCGGTTTGGAAAATAGAAGTTTTGGGCGGGGCAAAAATTCTTGTCCCTCCCGTAACGACGACAAATATTGCCCCTTGAACTTTTCTTGGACAAACTTGAGTCTTCACCTCAAAAGGAAGCTGTATACAAAATATCAAATCTCTGCTACATCTGGTTCATGAGAAGATTTTTTTTTAAATTGAAGCATTTTGGCACCACCCCCTCCTCATTATGAGCAGAAATCCAATTTGAAGAAAAACCCAAATGCCCCTATATAACCACTACTCATGTGAAATTTTATTAAAATGTGGCCAGTGGTTTGGGAGATAAAGACCCAAACACCACCTTCACAAAGGATGGCGGACAAAAAGTGATCAGAATAGCTCGCCCTAACATTCAGTCAGGTGAACTAATAATTTCTTACCACACCCCTTTCATGACTCGCAACATATTCCTGCCAGAAATTTCATTGTGAGGAATATTCAGTAGGTAAATGTAAACTTGGAAGTTTTTGTGAAATTTGTTATAGCAGAGAACAGAAAAAGATATTTAAAGAATTAGGAGTACATATTCATGCTATAATCACATCAAAGTCAAGCCGCTCAAGGTAATCAGCTCTTTTCTAATACAGTTAACTATGCCTAACTACAATTTACAAACTGGTTGGAAAATTCGTAACTAATATTAATGACTATAGTCCCTCACTTCAAAAGCATGCCTGTGGGAACTAATCATACGTGCAAACTTTGCTTTAGGTGTACAGCATGCTGTGTGCCTGCGATTTTCAAACAGCAAGGACTGGTTTTGTGACCGGACAATGCAGGGTGACCACAGTTACTAGTGATTAACCGATAAGAATTTGCACCCATCATCTGCTTGCCGATTAGTTGAGTGCACAATCGGCCGATTGTGAGTGCCGATGTCACAACCAAAACGATTAGTAGATTCAAGAACGCATATATTAGGGTTAATTTTACAGTACCGTCAGGTTGATATGTCTGTTGATCTCAAGAGCAAGTCACTGTGTGTATCAAAATAAAAGTACGGCGTCAGCGGAAACATGTTAACAGTGCAGAGTCTTTGAGCAATGCAAAAATAGGTGACTTATACTCATACTATTTTTAAATTCCACCTCCATTTAAATTAAGTTTCAAGATGAATTTGAATAAAATATATTAAAGGGCAATTAAATAACATATATTTATTTACTTGATTTAATTACTGATTTATGTTCCAATTCAAATTTTTGATTCAAAACCCACATGGATATACAGGTCAAAACAAAAGTAGGTCCTGTTTTGTACAAAGTAATTCAGATTGCTTTCGTTGTGGGGTGGAAATCAACGACTGAAAATACATTCATAATGGCTGTGTTTTCAAATAGCTTTTAACACGGCAATTTACTCCATTTCGTAGATTCATATTCATGAAAATCCTGAATGGTAAAATATAATGTTTCACAAATGATAACCAATCCCAGAAATCCATGCACAAAATGGCCATACACTATTTTTTAGATTGTTTTTATAAATAAGTTACATGCACACCAGACAGAAGCTACACTTTGTCTGAAAAAAAATCGGCTGATGAGTGTATTTTATGTTCATTTGTTACTGTCCACTTTGTGTTGACAGTGAATAAAGAAGAATTTGGTGACTTGATTGTTTACAAATAAGTTGACAGTGATATCAACCGATGAAGCAATTCATAGTACTAGAGGGGTGCTATCAGCATTTGTGTAAGTTATACAGGGAGTGGGATATTATGTTAAATAATCAACAAATGATCATTTCAACTCTACTGCCAATCATCGTGGCAACTTATGAAGCTAGTTACTGCTTGTATGAAGATTGTGAATAAAACGTAAATATGAACAATTTTGTTCCTGTGGTGTTTCATGCAACCATCAGCACGAACCGATGTTCAAAAACTTCAACCTATGGCTTACAATCGCCCGTCGACAGATGCGATTGCTGAATATCGGTTAATCACTAACAGTTATGATGTATCATCACTATTATGTGGAACCACTGACTCATATAAATTGTTGACGATTGTTTGCACTTCAGCGATTTCTGTTGCCCCTCGATGGTGTTCGTTTGTTTACTTTTTGTGGAAGTCAGATGGCAGTGTTTTGAACTGTTTTCACGCCATTCCTTATAGACAATGCAATAATACCAGCAGTTGAAATTAACGGATATCTGGTTGAAATCCAGTTATGCCCGATGGTTAGCTGGTTACAAAAATGGGCCAACCATTTCAGCACTACAGTATTGTGATTAAAAACATGTCCTATTTGTAAATGAGGTCACAATCTGATTCAGGTCATGAGATACCAGCATCAGTGGTTTGAGAATTACTAAATAAAATACTGCAAAACAAGAACTAATTAAGAAAAACATATGAAAATAATATCTAGGATTCACTGTTCTTGCATTTCTTTTTTGACACTGATATTCTACTGTTGTGGAGATGAAAGTAGACAGAGAATTTTGAGCAGAACCCGATCCATTCACAATCTAGCAAAAGTTGTCTATCCACATGGTATTGACAGTACAGTTTAACTCTTTACCAGATGCAGAATATATCAAAATTTATAATTATTAATTTTATTTTTTTTTTAATTTTCAAAAAATTTCAACAAAAGCCATATCATGTGACTCTTCATTGGAACAAGCTCCATGAGCTTGTTCCAATGAGAGGGCACATGAGATGGTTTTGTTGAATTATATTTAATTTTTTTTTGTTAACAACTGTATTTGTATATTACGAGGGAGGATACTGCCAATTCGGTAGGAAAAGTGTTAATTTGTATCACCATTTTTGACCCAATCCATCCATAACTCAACACAATCAATTTCCATTACTGCAAACTGCATGCATTCATCTGACACCCAACAAGATCGATGCATCAAAAGGAATTCTCAGAAAATACAAAGAGTATAGAATGAAAGGGGAGTTCTGCTCAGCTACAATGAACTGCACTGTAATCGTCGATACAACAGTGAATAAATATTCTCAGTGTGTCAAGAATTTGTTTCCATCCATAATAATTCCTCAACAAACAGAATAACGAAGGAATGATCACAATGAGGAAATCTCATTTTAAGTACTAAAGTACCACCACTATAGGTTTATTCATACCTTGCAAGAGAATGTGAGGATATCCTTGATCTGAAAATATAATAAAAAATGCATCAGATATGTCAACTAACATGTATACAGGTGCTGTTTAATTAACCCTTTACATAAAACACAACAAGTGAGGATAATATTTTCTTTACTTATTTATTTATTGGTGCTTAAGGTCACATACTTCTGGGCAATGGTTAATCATGAACGCAACACGGAGATAAAGTCAAGTTTAGTCAATCGTTGATATCCATATTGCCCATTTTAGAGGACTTCCATCCCAAGCATTGGTGACTGGGTCCTATTTTACTCGTCAAACCAAGCTTGTTTACCACAGTAAACAAGCACTGCTTCATTTCCCAGGGTTCCCATGGGGAAAGTGAGTCAAACTAAGATCACATTGGTTTTAATGTTCACCATCACTATATTTAATGTTTTAACATTCTGCATGACTGCATCACCAGACTGTTCCCAAAGAAGCAGTGGATGTTTTGAAGTGGAGTCTGAATGAATAGTTGAGTCAGAATCGTTTAAGTCTACACTTTAACTAAACAAAATGTTCAAATTCAATCAGAGGCCTTAAATACACACAGAACAAAATCAGAATTTTCAATATTGTTTACAAAACATATTAGACATCAAATCTGACATCCTATTTTACCAGTACAACAGAGCTTGTTTACCACAGTAAACAAGCACTGCTTCACTTCCCAGAGTTCCCACGGGGGAAGTGAGGAGAAATTGAAAAAAAAAACTCAACTAGATATCCGTGTAGGGTAGCATAATTGAGTGTTGGATTTAAACGTCTGTAGCATAATTAGTCATTTACAATATCTCCATATGTAGGTGAAATAAATAACCACTTGTAATATCTCCATTTCCAACAATTGGGGAAAACTGAAATTCTATGTACTTTCAAGTTTAACCCTTTACCCAATGAATCGCCCGCATCCACCCGCATAATATGCATATTCAGCAGTTGAAAAAATATTATTTTTCAAAAAATGTCAGCAAAACCATATCATGTGACCCCTCGTTGGAACGAGCTCGTTCCAACGAGAGGTCACATGATATAGTTTTGTTGATATTTTTTAAAAAATTAAAAAAATGATAATTAAAATAATAAATTTTGATATCGTCTGCGTTGGGTAAAGGGTTAAATTAAAGTTAAGTGACTTTGTAAAAAACCTTAACCAAGCTCAGTAAAATTCAATTTCTACTAGTAGGTGTCCATGACAAAGGCACATACTAAAGTCAGTGCATAGTGAAAAAAAAGTTAAAGTAAATAACTTCACCCAAAAGGAAATTGACTAATTAGTGGCCGAAACCCTGCCCTTAATCATCGTACCAGACTGGTTTGCAAACTTGACCTCTAGATTCTTCAGTTAAACTCAAATACCAAATATTGGTTGAATCAAATAATATTTGTTGAAGTTATCATGCTAATCAATGAAAAATTCATTAAAATCAACTAATTTGGAGTCATAACTCCACCCCTAAGTCATAACTCCACCTCTATTTACACGACTGGGCTGCTTTTCGAATTTGACCTGAAGATTCTCTGTTTAAACTCAAATACAGAATACTGACCCAATCAATTAATATTTGTTCAAGTTATCATGCTCACAAATGAGAAATTTCTGAAAATCGACTGATTAGGAGTTGTAGCTCTGCCCCTAATTATCGGCCTGGGCTGTTTTTTTTAACCTGACGTGTAGATTCTTCAGTTAAGTTAAAAAAACTGAACATTGGACAAATCAATTAACATGTGTTAAAGTTATTGTGCTTACGAATGAAAAATTTGTTAAAATCGACTAATAAGGAGTCATAACTCCACCCATAATTATCACACTGAGCTGGATTTCGAACTTGTCCTGTTGATTCCGCAGGTGAACTCAAATACCGAATATTGGCCCAATCAATGAACATTTGTTGAAGTTATCATATGCTAATGAATGAACATTTGTTAAAATTGACTAATTAGGAGCCATAACTCTGCCTCTGATCATTGGATTGGACTGGTTTTTGAACTCGATCATAAAAGGGTTCAGAACAACTCACATATCAAATATCAAGCCAATTAGGTAATATTTGTTAAAGTTACCATGCTAACAAGCACATTGTTACAGAATGATGGACAAGGGTAACACTTTATTACACATCCATTAAACATTAAACCCTTGTATTTAACGGAATCGCCGCTATGACATAAATCTTTCTGTATTCAACTGGTGATGTACAAGCCAGAACTTTTTTCCCAGCATCATTTATACTAGTTCCTTTCCCGTTGAGTCATTAGTTACACTTCAAAAGGTTTCCAAATTTCGTTATACAATTATCGATCGTCTGTCACATAGTGTGAAAATGAAAATGTCCAACCAAAGCAAAATAAAGTTGGTTCACAAAAAAATTAGTTAACCAAAAATGAGAATATTAAAACAACAATCATTTCCAACCACAACATTAACCCAGTCCCGTGGCTGTCTGGTCTGCGGGTCAGATCATATCTAAATTGGTCAATTTTATTTCAGTAAATCTTCCAATGAAGAGTCAAAAACTGTATTTTGGAGGCAAATATTAATAAAATCCAATCGACGATATTGGTGAACAGCGCTTACCAGATATGGCCATTGTTTGTAAATGAGTTAATCAGTAAGAGCAAGAGGACCATATCAGAGCCGTGTTGAATATTGCTAATGCCCTTATTTGTTTTTTTTATTTTCCATTTGGTAGTGCAAAGTGGCCATATGAGAGGTTTGTTGACAGACAAGTTCTAAAGCCCTTACTTGGGCTTTTATAATCCATTCAGATGGACTCAAAACTAAAGAAAAATTGCATAACCTATTTCTTGTTCACATGTTTTGAGTCTGTGTAACCCATTTTTTCATTCACATTAATTATTTTTGTGCAACTCATTAGTAGTTATGCAAAAGGTTGCATGATAAAAACAAGATATTATATTAGCAAGTTCAATAGATAAACAAAATGGTTTCAATGTTCATAGACTAACATGTAAGATACACAAAGTATAATTTATCGTCTTTAAAATACCACTTTTTGAAAGTTCTGAAGGGCACAATTAGCTTGTCTTTAGTCGACATAATATTATTTCAAAATATTGACAGATCACCAGGGCATGCATAAAAAAACCGACAAACACCAGCGCATGCGTGTATACCACAAAATTCAAGTCTCTTAGTGAAACACCTATTAGTGTTCCAGACTCATACTGTTTCTTTCAACCAATATAAATGTTTAATGGTAGATTAATTTTTTCCTTAAACATTTTCTGCATTTCTATATCAACATAACAACAATACTATTATTTAAGTTGAAATTCTAAAATTGGTATGTTTATCTCAGCTGCTGAAGCCCATTATTTGAACCATAGGATGTGAAAAAAATGTGGGGCATATTCGTGCGGTACAATAACGAATAACTAGCAGGATAAGATGCTGAATCTACTCCAATATTAAAAACAACACAACCATGGAAATCCAGAAAAAGTTATTTAAAGATATTATCAGCCTGTGCCAATTGTTGGTTTCAACTCTGGGGTTTTATTGAATGTTTACAACTTTTGTATTGTCAGTAACTTGTTGAAATGTACACTGCATAAGTTCAGTAAACTTGACAAATTACCACTTATCCCTAATTAGTTGTAATTTCATTTCTACCAATCAGGGAATCCCACATCAACCAAAATTTCCCTTCACGCAGGAATTTCTTTCATGAATGAAACAGCATTTGCAGGGTTTTAGTTTTAGTCACACAAATGACAATCGTTTGCGTGAAATTTTGATGCCTTATTCAGTACAGTGGAACCTTGTTATTCGGATAACCACTTCGCCAGTGAAAATTATTCAGTTATTTATTTATTTATTTATTTATTGGTGTTTAAGGTCACATACTTATGCACAATGGCTAATCATGACCATTGGTGTAGGAAGCCAGAGTACCCAGAGAGGACCACCGAGCATCGACGAGCAACGGTCAGCTCCAAAACATTCTAACTCTGTTCAAGCTCCACTCAAGCAGGGTTACAGTGGTTGAAGACATGTGCACCATCAATGTCAGTACGCCTTAGTACACAGCGTCATTGTGCCCCCATGCAGGCAACCAGGATAAAGTGCCTTGCCCAAGGACACAACACAGGTCGTCCCGGACAGGGATCAAACTAGGCACCTCTAGCATATAAGTCCAAGTCTACCACTGAGCCACCGTGCTCCCAATTATTCAGTTAGTAGGAGTATTAAATTAACAGGGATTTGGTTACTTTTCTGTATTACTAGAGATAAACAGACCATTTATTCTATGATATCATATTCCACGAGCTCTGTCCAACATGATATAATAGATTAAATGCCTGTACTGGATGTACTGAGGAACTCAGGCCTGAAAATAAGCAGTCTAACATTTGCAGAATGAGGCCCCAGAGGGTGAATTTGATGATGCTATCCTATACAGTGGGCCAATTTATCCTCTGGATACCTCTTTCTGTTTAGTTTTGAGACCCTGATTCAGAGTGAGGTTCACAGAGGGTAATTTAGTGAGGCTACCCTGCTGTGCAGGGTAGCCTCACTAAATTCACCCTCTGGGGACCTCATTTTGCAGATGACAGTCTGCTTATTTTCTGCCTTGCTGAGGAAAAAAAGGTCTGTAAACAAGAGAATTTGGTGAGTGTCAGGGAAATTTCTCAACACATATTACAGTACAGTCGAAGTGGACTGGTTGTAATCCACAAGTGGGCAGTGATGTCCACGCATGCATTTACCAGATAATAAAAATCATCATCAGCAAAACTGTAATTAATGAAAAACCCAGTTTAACACAGTGCTTAATTAATTAAAGCATCCATGAAAAGTGTCCTGTCCACAGCGGCCGTACTGTACAAGATTATTTATTCAAGTTTACTCTATAACCTATAGGCAAAAAAAGTTTATACTGAGGGTATGGTAAATGATTTTGTGTTTGGAAGTTATATTCAATTAACAGGGTTATTCAATTAAGAGATATACAATTAAGTGGGCTTTACTGTAGTATGAAATTTACTTGATCGACATTTAGTGCAAAGCTTATTTATCAACCCAGAATACACGAGACCATTGCTGGATTTTTTGTTAATTGACTGATGATGTGATGCTGTATGACACACTGCTGGAAAGGGCTCTATAAGCTCTTTACAACAATGTATCACACAACAATATATCATCAGTCAAAATGAAGACACACAAAGATAGTGCAACCCCCAGACTGATATGATACTCAGCCACCCAGACAGTGGTCATCTGTAATATTTGGTTTGAGCCAAAATCAAAAGACAAATACAGTGTATGGGGAGGAGGGTACAGGGAGCATGACAGTTTTCCAAGAATGTAGCTGTCATAATTTGAAGTGCAAGTCAAATTATGAAAGCTACAAAAATCGTCTCTAGTTCTCTTCAAATTATGGCAGCTATATCAACCGCCTCTAATTCTCTTTTGAGTAGTTATTAAATTTCAATTGTTTTTGCCCATGTTGCCCATTTTAGAGGACTTCCACCACAAGCGTTGGTGACTGGGTCCTATTTTATCAGAAAAACAGAGTTTGTTTACCAATGTAAACAAGCACTGCTTCACTTCCTGGGGTTCCCACAAGGGAAAAGCAGTCTTTGGGATCTGATCGCGACACATGTACATGGACCAGATCACAACCTGGTCATGATCTGATCAAAATTCTATGACCACTTTTATAACCACAGTACCAGTATAGTAGAAATTGTCAGCTTACAGTATGGTTGCTGTAGGCTAGGCACTTTCCATGGTTGGGCAATACTTCCACGGATGCAATAATATTAGATTCCAAACACATTAATTATAGGAACAATCATCAAAAATTTAATTTATGAAGCACCGGGTATAACCCGGTGCTTCATTAATTACAATTTTGCTGATGTGGATTTATATTATCTGGTAAATGCAGGCGTGGACATCACTGTCCATGCATGGATTATGACCAGTCCACAACACCTGTACTGTACAGCACATTCAAACAACTTCACTTTTTTAATTCTTACACTCCCCATAAAAAAACCCTAAAATTACAGATCAGTCTATCACAATGATGATGATTATAACTCTTTCAAAACATTTCTGTAAAGATACATACGAAAATATTGGTGAGTATAGAAACTGAAAAAAATGTATTTCCAAATATATATTTCCAAATCACACTATTACATCTTGAAGAATTGAGAATCAACAACTTCATAGAAAAAGATTAGGACAAGATCAAAACATTAGCTTTTCTTTTTACCAGCAATTATCTCTTCTTTCAATGGAAGTACTAACAGTTGTGTACCTGAGTTCAATTGAGAAAATTGTAAAGCTTTTATTCTTTGTGTATTGTTGGCAGTTGAAAAATTGAAAACAGAGAATGTCCAAAGAACATTCATTCAGTGCAATTATCACAAATTGATCATATATTGACTGTTTGAAATGCAAGGTGTCACCAAACAGAATTTCGTTTGCAGTCATTCTGAGTGAAAATGAAAATGACTATCCCATGTGCAGACAAAGACAATAATAGCTAAAAAAAAATTCCTTCACAGAATTCAAGAAGAGATTGAGGTCAAGTTGTTTTAATTGACATATTGTACACAGTACAACCTTGTTAATAGAAATAAGCTGCTTTCCCAGTGAAAAAATTCAATTAACAGGAATAGTCAATCAACTACAATCTGGTCATAGACTTGGGTTTTTGAGCCTTTATTCTATCATATCATGGAGTCCACTTAATTGGACATCTCTTAATAAAATAATCTTGTTCACTGAATATAACTTCCCAACACAAAACCACTTACCATATCTGCCCCAAACTGTCCCTGCACGTGTTCGGTGGGCGAAACCATTCTTACCATATCTTCAGTACAAATTTAAATTATTAATTGCATGAAGGTTATCGAGAAAACTCTATTAACTGAATGAAAAATCTTGTAAAATGTTGAGACATTACCATGACGATTTCTGAATTCCCCTGGTTAATTTACCAACTGAATCTCAGTACATCCAATACACAAATTTATTCTATGAAATCTTGTTTGACAGAGCTCCATAATGGCATGAGAATAAATGCTGCTTACCTCAAGAATATAGCAAAGTGACCAAATCCCTGTCAGTTGAACACTCCTGGTTCATGGAATAATTTGCGATATACAGAACTCCAGGGCTTGCAAACAGTTACAAAATCTGGTTGCCTGTATACCAGGCTTCAATCAACATCTACATGGTTGTCCACCAACAATTTGCCCTGCAGCTTTTTAGACTCCAACCCTTTACCTAATGAAGCAACTGCACCACTCACCCAGCCACCCCCGCATAATATACAAATTGTGCATTTGAAAAAAAAATATTTAAAAATTTCAACAAATCCTTATCATTCGACCCCTCAGTGGAAGGAGTTCTACATTGCAAATGAAGGCTGATATTTGTCATTTAGTATTTTGACCCTTTACCTGTTGAATTTGCAACAAAGTATGGCATTATTTATACACTGAGCGATTGAAAACAATAAAACAAGAAAAATGTTACTAAGGTAACACATCCCCCCCCCCCCCTTGTGACCTTCACCTTGTAGCAGAAACTATTATATGTGACACACCTTCTGACTGTCCTTAACATTTGTAAAAAGTTTAACAATTGTACTATGATTCGTTTCTGAGTTATGGCTGAGACATGAATATTGATCGATTTTTAGTGTGACCTTGACCTTGAAGGTATGAAGCCGGCTATGGTGTGTGACACATCCTCCCAGGTCCTTTATAATTGTGTGAAGTTTGATGACTGTGGCCCTAACCGTGTTCAGTGTGACCTTGAAATGTGACCTTGACCTTACGGACCTGGCTGTGGTGTGTGACACATCCACCCGTTGCCCTTTCTAATTGAGCGATGTTAGATGATTGTAGCCCTAATAGTTTTGAAGTTATGCTTGAGACACAATTTGTGACCCTGAACATATGAAGGTCAAATGTGACCTCCACCCTGCAGCAGAAGCTATTATACGTGACACACCTTCTGACTGTCCTTAACATTTGTTAAAAGTTTAACAATTGTACTATGATTCGTTTCTGAGTTATGACTGAAACACAAATATTGATTGATTTTTAGTGTGACCATGAAATGTGACCTTGACCTTGAAGTTACGTACCCGGCTATGGTGGGTGACACATCCTCCCATGGTCCTTTATAATTGTGTGAAGTTTGATGACTGTGGCCCTAACCGTTTTTGAGTTCTAACCCACTGATCTTCCGTGATTATTATATTGGCTTGGACACACACACACACACGGACAGACACCCACACACCTTCAATCACTATATGCCACCTGACTTAAGTCAGGGGGCATAAAAATTTTATAAAAACAATATCGTATGACCCCTCATTGAAAAGGGCTTGCTTGCCAAGCTCATTCTAATGAGAGGTCACATGATATGGTTTAGTTGACCTTTTTGAAATATTTGAAAAAAAAAAAAAACAATTTAAGAAATTTTGATATCCTGCACAATGGGTAATGGGTTAACCTTTTATAACCTTACATAATGACCATAACCGACAAGCACCATTCACAAAAATCTTCCTATATTTTTTCCTCAAAAAACAGGTCATAAGCTATGTTTCTGAGGCAAAAAAAGTTACATTCGAAATAAATTTTTTTCGAAGTGTTGACTGTTAGTGGTGTTAGGTGAAGGTTTGTACAAACTTTAGTTTTGTGTTACTTTCAATCAGCGATATCAACCAGAAAATGACATCAAAAAAGGAATACTGATTGATACATTGCAGCATTGCATTACAGTTAAAACTGAAAGTCCTTTCATGAACTGTGCGCTTATCTTAGCTTAATTGCGCGTAGGAATTCCACGCAACTGCCATATCGAATGGCATGCAAAGCATGGCAGGTTCTCCTGGTTACTCATAGCAAACACAGGCAATGTTTCTGCCAGTGGACCTCCGGGTTACCCAGAGTTCTATTGGCTGAAACATTGCTTGTGCAGACCATATGTACAGAATTTGATAGCCGTGCTATGGTCATAACGCATAGATTAACATGCAGATCAACATGCTATTTGTGCGCATTTTGTGACAGGACTTCCAGTTTTAACTGTATGTCATTTACATTTGAAGTTTTTGAGAAGCAGAATGATTATTTTGAACATATGTTGAAATTGTTTTATGTTTTATTCGTCAATTATGAATCATGAACGATTCTGGTGTAAAAAAAAAAAATGTTTACTGGGTCATTGATAAACGTGCACATTTTTCAACTAGAGGCTCTATAGAGCCTGTAATCGTTCACCTGGAACTACATATAAAAATGTGATTTCCCATATGCTTTCCATGGTAACTATGTGCTGCAATTGTAGCCATGTTTGCAACATTACATCAAAATTACATGACGATCATTGGTAGGTATCCCAGTCTTCAATGACGTGAAGTTTCAAAACATTTGAATCCATCAAACAGAATCATAGAATGTCTCTGGTGGCCATATTTTCCAACCAACAGGAACAAAAAGAGGATCGTTTGTAGAGAGCCTCCTATAGACCATTCTTACCAAGTTTTGGTTCACTTCGGCTGTGTAGATCCAGAGAGAAGATGAAAATGTGATTTCCCATAGTGTTTTTCTATAGTAACTATAAACTGCAATTGTGGCCATGTTTGCAAAATGATCAACATTAAACGAGGAACATTGGTAGAGGGTGTCCCAGTCATCAACCATGCAAAATTTTAAAACATTTGGCCCTGTGGTTTCAGAGGAGAAGAGTTTTCAAAATTGACCAATCAGAATCAAAGAATGCTTCTGGCAGCCACATTTTTCACCCCACACAGGAATAAAATGAGTAACAGTTGTAGAGAACCTCTCATAGACCATGCCTGCCAAGTCTGGTTCACATTGGCTCAGTACTTTCAGTGAAGATGCTGAAAATGATTTCCCATAGGGTTTCTATAGTAACTATAAGCCACAATTGCAGCAATAATTGCAACCCGATGAAGATTAAATGAGGATCATTGGTAGAGGGGATTACAGTCATCAGTCACATTAAGTTTTCAAACCATTTGGCCTTGTAGTTTCAAAGAAGATTTTCTTGAAAATGCACACATTTATGAATTCTGTTTCAACAAAAAAATCTGTAAAAAGGTTAAATATTTGGAAAATTACAATTTTTCAGGCAGTATTCTCTTTCAAAATAGCTTTGCATAGGTAAAGGGTTACAGGAAACACATTTTACTCCAATTTTGTCAGATCTTAAAAGATATATATAATTACTGTCATCTAAGCTGACATGATGGGAACAGAATATAAACAAACTTCCATGCTTTCCAAACACCTGTCATCAATCAGTATTTTCTGATAAGTGACTAGAGAAGAATAATACATATATCAACATACAGTTGCACTTGTTTACAGTACAAGTCAAAATAAGTTGTAGGATAATCCTATAAACTATGTATCTTTCTCTTCCTACACTGATAAGACCAGAAGCCGACATCATTTTCTGGAAAGATTTCACTGATAGCTTTCCAGAAAATGTCAGATTCTGATCTTGTCAGTGCAGGAGCAGCAGTTTACTTAGTTTATTGCAGTTATGCTACAGCTTATTTTGACTTGTACTGTATACACAATATTTTTGTTTTTTCCCCAGTTCTCAGGTGAGAAAACTGGAACCAACCCTTTAAAAAAAAACAAGTATTTTGCAGACAGTACCGATCATCCTGCAGACAGGGGAGGAACTGGGTTAAGCATTAGAATATAGCCTCTGGCGGCCACATATTTCCATCCTCTCATAGACCATTCCTGCGAAGTTTGGTTCACGACGGCTGTGAAAAATGTGATTTCCCATAGGGTTTCTATAGTAACTATAAGCTGCAATTACGGCCATGTTTATAACCCGATCATCATTAAATGAGGATCGTTGGTAGAGGGGGTCCCAGTCATCATTTATGTGATGTATCAAAAAATTTGGCCTGGCAGTTTCAGAGGAGAAGATTTTTGAAAATCCACCAACCAGAATCAAAGAATGCCTCTGGCGGCCATATTTTTCAACCCACGGGAACTAAATTAGGATCGTTTGTAGAGTACCTCCCATAGACTATCCCTGCCAGGTTTGTTTTCACGTCGCCTCGTTTTTTTCAGAGAAGAAGAGGAAAATGTGATTTCCCATAGGGTTTTTATAGTAACTATAAGCTGCAATTGTGGCCATGTTTACAACCCGATCAACATTAAATGAGGATCGTTGGTCGAGGGGGTCCCAGTCATCATGTATGTGAAGTTTCAAAACATTTGGCCAGGCAGTTTCAGAGGAGAAGATTTTTGAAAATCCACCAACCAGAATCAAAGAATGCCTCTGGAAGCCATGTTGTTCATCCAATGGGAACAAAATTAAGATTGTTTGTAGAGGACCTCCCATAGACCATTCCTGCCAAGTTTGGTTCACACCGGCTCAGCGGTTACAGAGAAGATGAAAATGTGAAAAGTTTACGGACGACAGACGAAAGGCGACATACGACGACCGACGGACGCCAAGTGATGAGAAAAGCTCACATGGCCTAAAAGGCCAGGTGAGCTAAAAACTGGTTGTCTTGTGAATTAGTGGTGATCTTACAACTTTAACTGCCCGACTGAAATTAAGCTTGTTCCAGGATGTAGGGCTGCACGGTATTTGATTTTTCAATACCGAGTACGGTATAAAATAAAATACCGCAGTATGAATAAATACCATGAGCGTCATCAGCTTTACATTTTCGGGATAGCTGGACAGGGGAACTTCAATCACAGGCGTCTGGAAACCTGATCTAAAGAGATATATCACACATACTTCGAAATACCCTTTCTTATATAGATAATATACATGTGTATATTACATATATAACAGGGGGTATTTTGAAGTAGGAGTGATATATCTCTTTAGATCAAGTTTCCAGATGCCTGTGCTTCGATGAAGAAAGAATGTTGTTTTTTCAACGAGCATTTTACAGACGTATTTTTTTAACTTTTTCGCTGTTATGAATTTCTTCACTCCAACAAAAGTGTTAAATGAAAGTGTCAATGACACTGTAGCTCAACTTGTCAAGACAAAGACATGTACATGTAAAGTATGTGACACAGCAATGACAAACATCTAGGTAATGACCTGATAACAAAGGTACATATAAAGTATTGTAACAGTCTGTACATAAATACTGACCGTTGCCTGTAACAAATGTATAGGTGAAGTATTGTAAAGGTGGGTGACAGTCAGATGCTAAACTAGAAAAAAATCTTTGAGTCCCAGAGTGGGTCTGACTGAACCCCAAAATATTTGTTCTCATAGCACAGTGATAACAAAGGCACCCCAAAACACACTCATTCCTGTCCCAAGGTGAAAACAAAGGTACCCAAGAAGTTTCGTGAAGATCAGTTCACAAATATGAGCTGTGTAGAAGTTGTGACAAAAAACTGATTGGACCTAATTTCGGTACAAAATGGCCACTGGCAGCCATCTTGAATTTTGGACCGCACCCAGAAACACTCCTTCTCGTCCCAAGTTGATAACAAAGGTACCCAAGAAGTTTTGTGAAGATCGGTTCATAAATACAGCCTCTAGCCCGAGCCGTATTGACATGTGCACTTACAGTGTATAAGTAGCACTGTATAAATCAAAGTTCATCTAATTTGCATAATTTCTGCACGAGAAAAAAACCCGTACTATATGTGATGTATTCCGGGTTACTAAACATTCATACAAAAATTTATTCAAATCAGAACTTTCATACAGAAGTTCTGTACAAAAAACTGATTGCACTAATTTTGGTACAAAATGGCTGCTGGTGGCCATCTTGAATTTCGGACCACGCCCAAAAACACTCGTTCTCATCCCACGGTGATAACAAAGATACCCAAGAAGTTTCGTAAAGATCGGTTCATAAAAACGGCCTCTAGCCTGAGCTGTATAGAAGTTGTGTACAAAAAACTGATTAGACCTAATTTCGGTACAAAATGGCCACTGGCAGCCATCTTGAATTTTGGACCGCATCCAGAAACACTCGTTCTCGTCCCAAGGTGATAACAAAGGTACCCAAGACGTTTCGTGAAGATCGGTTCATAAATACAGACTCTAGCCCGAGCCGTATTGACATGCGTACTTACTGTGTGTAAGTAGCACTGAAAAAATCAAAGTTCATCTAATTTGCATAATTTCTGCACGAGAAAAAAACCCGTATTATATGTGATGTATCCCATGGTACTAAACATTCACACAAAAATTATTCAAATCAACGCATTCATATGGAAGATCTGTGCAAAAATCTGACTGCACCCAAGTTTGTACAAAATGGCTGCCATCGGCCATCTTGAATTTCAGACCAGACCCAAAAACACTCGTTCTCGTCCCACGGTGATAACAAAGGTACCCAAGGAGTTTCGTAAAGATCGGTTCATAAATACGGCCTCTAGCCCGAGCCGTATTGGCATTTGCACTTACAGTGCTGAAAGTAACACCAAAAAACATCAAAGTTAGTCTAATTTGCATAATTTACGCACGAGAAAAAAACCTGTATTATATGTGATGTATCCAATGGTACTAAACATTCATACAAAAAATTATTCAAATCAGAGCTTTCATATGGAAGTTCTGTACAAAAAACAGATTTCTGCATCGTCGGTACAAAATGGTGGCTGGCAGCCATCTTGAATTTTGGACCACACCTAAAAACACTCGTTCTCATCCCACGGTCATAACAAAGGAACCCAAGAAGTTTCGTAAAGATCGGTTTATAAATACGGCCTCTAGCCCGAGCCATATCCAATTGTTGACGGACAGACAGCCAGACGGACGCTTCACCAAAGTTGAGCTAAAAATGATTGTCGGTAAAATGCTTGTTACAAAAAAACTTGTTCAAAAAAGCTTTTCTACGAGCACTGACCTCTAGGTAAAATGCATATAGACATTGAAACATATTGATTTTCAACTGAAATACATTAGAAACATGTTTAAAAACTTGAAAACATTGCACAATGATTCTGTAAAGCATCGATAAAAAAAATATCATCAATTATTATTTTTCAACTTCTCAACTTGTACCCAGAACTTGAGGTAAATATTAATGCCTTATCTGGCAACAGGTCGCTGCAATGTTATGAGTGAACTAATTATTTATTTATTTGTGTTTAACCCTTTACCTAACAGATTGGCTGCACTGCATCTTAAGAGATGGGCGGTTTTCAAATTTCATGACAGTTCCGGTTTGGGTTTCATTCAAAGAGTCGGGTTTTCGGTTTCGGTTTCAGTTTTCAGCATACAAACATAACAATACATTGCATTTGCATATAAGAAGATGTATTTGGCCCAGTCAGTGTCACAGGGACTCCCTTTCCAGGGCAACATACCTGTGTAATAGCCTATGCCGGTACTCTGATTTCCTGAGCACAATGTATTTGCTTAAATTATCTCAAGAGTTTCAAGGTTGAGAAAACTTATTTTTGCCTTGAGTATGTTCAAAATTAGCCCCTCCCCCCCCCCCCCCCCCCCAATACCTGAGTTTATGGTAACCCGACATAACCTGAAAAATTATGTGGATCAAAAAAATTTTATCGAGTAAAAGTCGCTCATATAGGTCACTGTAACCCTAACTTTCCATCCAACTTCAACTGTGATTTTGACGCTGGCTTTAGAGTTCAAGTTCAAGAAATAAATATATTTGTCATTATAAATGTGGACAAGTGACAAGTTCCAGTTCTGCAATGGAAATCACATTTGATGAACAGATGAACGTTGAAATCACGATGCTTAAGAAGTAATTTTGTCACTTATTTGTAAATGCCATGCTTGAACGTAATACCAATTTGTGCAGCAAGTCAGAAAAAGTGGTATCGCGACTCTCAAGTTTGATAAGGTTTACTTTAGGTTGTTTTTCTCTTTATTATGAGAAGTGAGGACCTGATAAGAGATTTTCAACATTGAAGTTGAAAACTGCGATGACAGGTTTTCTGTAATTGTTTCGTTTTCAGTTTTGATAACAAAACCGTTACCGAACCAAATTTTCAGTTAACCACCCATCTCTACTGCATCTGCCAGAGTAATTTACAAATTGAGCAGTTGAAAAAAATACATTTTTCAAAAAAGATTCAACAAAACCATATTGTGACGCCTCATTGGAACAAGCTAAAGGAGCTTGTTCCATTGAGGGGTCACATATGGCTTTGTTATTTAAGAAAAATTGAAAAAATAATATTTAAATAATAAATTTCAGTGTCCTGTGCATTGGGTAAAGGATTAACCCTCTGTACACTGATGACCAAATAACACAATTTCAAGCTGCAATTTTTTCCATAATGCAACTAGGACATTAACCACCTCAATCTTATTTGACAGAGCTCAACAAGCTCTGTCAAATAAGATTGAGTTGGTTAAATTCTGAGCTGCATTATGGGAAAAATTTGCTGCTTTAAATTTGATTATTTTGACAACCGAGTGCAGAGGGTTAACCATGCTTTTAGCCAGGGTCACATTGTGTCAGACAGTTAAATGATATGGGTAGAGGAAGCCAGTGTAAATAAAGAGAACTACAGACTCCGGCAAAAGCAAGGTTGGGATCTGTTTGAGGCATATCCACCATCAAAAAGTGTGAATTATATAAATTCCTATATTAATATGAATTATAAAAGAAAGTAAGTGGGGTAAAATAAACCCTGAAGACAATGTTGAGGAATTAATACCCTTATTACCAAAATCTACCAGACATTAAAAATATTTTTTTATTCAAATCATGGCTACTAAATAGGAGATATGCTAGCTAGTTCCATTTCTTTATGAATTTCATCATCATAGGATTGTGATTCGCTCACGACAAATTACACCTGTGGACAGAGATTTCCAGAGTAAACTGTTTTATTGCTAGTGAAATTCTAGTGCTGTTGGCATAAAAGTGGACAGCAAGCCAGACACAATTCAGTCACAAATTATCTCTCCACCATCACCCTCTTGGAAATTTCTTTCGATCCTCTCCAGATTCTAGCATCATTATTCTCTTTCACTTCCTTACTTCTGGACAACAGAGGTTTGTATCGCAGAACAGGCCAATTTGAATTTTTAGCAGACTTGGTGAGTTATTGCGAAGAAATAAATTATTTTTATCCATACTTCTGAATCCTGCATTTTTTATGAGAATACCATATAGCTTGGTAAAAGGAACCAACCTAAGTAGCACAGTGTTGTCTTCTAAATATGCCATTGGGCTTAACAATCTTAAAATAATATTATGCAAGGTCTAATGATCAAAAGTCAGTCTGCAAAAGAACCCAAGAATCATATGGATGTAAAATATTGATTTCCACAAACAAACCTTCTAAAGTCATTTAACAGAATCCTTCAGATCTACTCGACTTGCATGAAAGTCACATGTTAGTACACCTGCATTTATTGATCTGCATTTTTGTGTATTTTAGCTTTGGAACTACACAACTTTTACTAAAAAGATTCTATGACTGATGATTACAGTACAGATGCTGTGGACTGGTTGTAATCCATGTGTGAACAGTGATGTCCATGCCTGCGTTTACCAGGAAATAAAAATCATCATCAACAAAATATTAACAAGGTGCAATGACACTGGTATCCCCTGCCAAGGTGGTTTACTAAACAAGAGGCCCCAAGGAGCCTTAATCGCTCACCGGCCAAAGTGGTTCAAAGAAGTATTTGGGGGTCACATTCAGTTAGACATGGTTCATCAACACTACAAAGGAATGAAGTCATGAGAGACAAATTTTATGGAACTAGGGCCATAGCTTGAACAAACTTGAATCTTACCCCCTAAGGATGGTGCATACCAAATATCAAAAGCATTTATCTGCTGGATCTGAAGAAGATTTTTAAAGAAAATTCCTCATTTTGAACTAAGTTATCATTCAGGCTCCCACAGTGAGCCCAAATATGGACCCTGGGACTTGGCTTGAACAAACTTGAATCCCACCCCCTAAGGATGCTGCATGCCAAATATCAAAACATTTCGACTGCTGAATCTGAAGAAGAAGATTTTTAAAGAAAAATTCCTCATATTCACTAAGTTATAATTTGGGCTTTAACAAACTTGAATCTCCCCCCCCCCCCCCCCCCTAAGGATGCTACACACCACATATCAAAACATTCCGACTGCTGGATCTGAAGAAGAAGATTTTTTAAGAAAATTCCTCATTTTGAACTAAGTTACAATTCAAGCTCCCACAGTGAGTCCAAATATGAACCTAGTGACATGGCTTGAACAAACTTGAATCTCACCCCCCTAAGGATGCTGCATACCCAATATCAAAAGATTCTGCCTGCTGGATCTGGAGAAGAAGATTTTTAAAGAAATTTGCCTGAAATGCACTAAGTTCAAATTGGGCTCCTATACTGACCCCAAATATGAACCCAGGGGTCGATTTGAACAAACTTGAATCAGATCCACCCCACAATGTTGCATACCAAATATACCTACTGGATCTGAAGAAGATTTTTAAAGAAAATTCCTCATTTTGAACTAAGTTATAATTTGGGTTACCCACAGTGAGCCCAAATATGAACCCAGGGACTTGGCTTGAACAAACTTGAATCTCCCCCCCCCCCCCTCCCCCTAAGCATGCTGCATACCCAATATCAAAAGATTCTGCCTGCTGGATCTTGAGAAGAAGATTTTTAAAGAAATTTGCCTGAAATGCACTAAGTTCAAATTGGGCTCCTATACTGAGCCCAAATATGAACCCAGGGGTCTGATTTGAACAAACTCTTGAATCAGATCCACCCCACAATGTTGCATACCAAATATCAAAAAATTCTGTCTGCTGGATCTTGAGAAGAAGATTTTTTAAGAAATTTGCCTGAATGCACTAAGTTCGAATTCGGGCTTCTATACTTAGCCCAAATATGAATCCAGGGGGCCGATTTGAACAAACTTGAATCAGATCCACCCCACAATGTTGCATATCAAATATCAAAAGATTCTGCCTGCTGGATCTGGAGAAGAAGATTTTTTAAGAAATTTGCCTGAAATGCACTAAGTTCAAATTCGGGCTTCTACACTGAGCACAAATGTCAATCCAGGGTGCCGATTTGAACAAACTTGAATCAGATCCACCCCACAATGTTGCTTTCCAAATATCAAAAGATTCTGCCTGCTGGATCTGGAGAAGAAGATTTTTTAAAAAATTTGCCTGAAATGCAATAAATTCGAATTTGGGCTTCCATAGTGAGCCCAAATATGAATCCAGGGGACCGATTTGAACAAACTTGAATCAGACCCATACCAAGATGCTGCATACCAAGTATCCAAAGATTCCGCCCACTGGTTCTGGAGAAGAAGATTTTTTAATAATTTTTCTATTATTCATACGGTGCTATCAGAGTTATGCCCCTTATGGAGCCCCAAGTGGGTATGTCCATTTCATTTGAACAAACTTGAATTGACATATGGTAATGAACATCCACACCAAGTTTAAAGCAAATCGACCTAGCGGTTTCAAAGGAGAAGTCGTTTGAAAAATGTTCATGACGCCGGATGGACGGACAGCAAGTGATAAGTTTAGCTCCCTTCGGTGAGCTAAAAAGGAGAATTCTAAGTTAAACTAGAGTGACGGCACGCATGCAGCCCGACTTTTCCAAATTCAATTCTTAAACGCAAAATAGTCAGAGCCATTTTTTGTTAACAGTTTACCTAACAAATCTGCCATATCTGCACTCGTGATATACAAAATTTGCTATTCAAATTTTATTTTTTCATTTCTCTACTTCAAAACATACCTCATGACCTATTAATGGAACAAACTTGATGACCTTGTTCCAATAAGGACTAATACGCCATGGTTAGAAGTAAAAAATGAAAAAATCTGATGTTTCAGAAAAATAATTTGTATTGTTGGCTTCAACTTGTGTTAGGAAAAGGATTAAAGATGCAGTACATACACCAATGTTGGGCTATATGAGTCAATTTTCTTTTTTGCATGTAATAATTCCCAATCCTTCAAAATGCATTTTGGGAATAATTGCCTTAGTGACACATTTGTGTGTGTGTGTGTGTGTGTGTGTGTGTGTGTGTGTGTGTGTGTGTGTGTGTGTGTGTTTGTCTTACCAACTTGACGAGGTAACTAGACAAAAGAGTTTGCGTGTTTCGCCTTACCGAGGTACAAAAGACAAAAGAAACCCTTTACCTCGGTTGTTTTCCCAGAACTGTACCGGCAAAACGAGGTAGAAACCGTTAGTCCACACAAAGGACAAACAATGGGATACCTCGGTATGTAGGGTAGACAAGACTGTGTGTGTGTGTGTTTGAGGTTAAAAAATCGCACTGGCACAGACATTTCATACTGAAACGTTTTTTTCTTTTAATACGCCGCCGAAAAATTGTTTTCATTTACTGAACCCTGATGGGTTTCAAACATGACAAAAAATTACACAAAATTGATTTAAACTAAGTGATGAGCTTAGGAACTGGTTAAACTGACTGGCAATAATTGATGTTATTCATTGATGGGCTCTAATTTAGTCCTTACAAGGATGTTACGCAAGCTTTTGTTTTTCTTATAGGCGATGACAGGTCGAAGATTCAAAGGTTCATTTAATTTAGCATTGGTAAAATTGAATTCATCTTTTAACATTTTTGCTATTTCGATATTCATTCTGTTGTACGTTAAAGTGAAAGGAATGATGGACTTTCTTTCGCATTCGCCCTCTGATATGTTCATACCAAATGGCCAGAGGGTTTGAAGCGTATTGATCCAAAAAGCTTCACGTTTTTTTCTAAATTCATCCGTTTCTTCTAATGTGTCTTTAATTGGTGGTTGTTCAATAGGATGGATTTCGAAATCGTCCAAAGAATGGCCAGGAAGGTTAAAATGTTGTGCTACTGGGGCATCAGCATTATGTTTTATATCCTGTTTGTGTCTAGTAGCACGTTCTCGGAAAGGATTTTGACTTTGACCAACATACTGTTTCCGACATCGCTTACAAGTGATAAGGTAAATAATGTTTGGTGAATCACAATGGAGGGGGTTACGGATCTGGTAATGATTTTTCGTTTGTTCGGAGGAAAATTCCTCTTTTTGATCAGGCATAAAAGTATGCAGTCTACAACGAGGCTTTTTGCAATTAAATACCGCGCCACTACCATTTTGCAACGGTCTGTTGTGTTCAATCTTCAGTGGTTCGAAATCGGTAGTTACAGCTGGACTTTCGAGCTTTTTCAGGGTTTGGGATTTCAGGCTACGCAAAAGGCGCAGCGAGTACCCTCTCGATCTGAGGGCGCCAAATAGAGTAGAACAAGCCTCATTGAAATTTACCTTATCACTTGAATTGCGGTGGAAACGAATGAGCTGTGATTTGATGATACCTTTAAATGTATGTTGAGGATGAAATGATTTTGTGTGCAACAATTGATGTGAATCAGTTGGTTTAAAATATACTTTATAATCTAAATGACCAGACGCCTGAAATTGCTTGCCTTTATACACGGTCACATCGAGAAAATCAACAGAACTTTCACTAATAGTAGCTTTCAATTTAATATTTGGATCGTGATTGTTCAAAATTTCTAAAAATTCATCAAAATCTTCTTTTGAATGTTCCCAAATAATAAAAATGTCATCTAAATACCTGAGATATACGAGAGGATGCTTTGCACATTTGCTTAAGGCATTTTCCTCCCATTCCGCTACATAAATGCTTGCAAAATTAGGACTGAATCTTTTGCCCATAGGACAACCCATTATTTGTAGAAAATATTCTCCATTGAATTGAAAGTCATTACCTTTTAAGCTCAGCTCTAAAAGATCCAAAATTTGTTCATCCGGGCGTTTCGCATCCGGATATTTTTCAAATGCATTTTTAACTGATTTAACACCTTTATCAATGTCAATGTTCGTATACATACTGTCGATATCCAAAGTAGCCAGAATTGCATTTTTCGATATTTTCAATTTCGAAATTTTTGACAGGAAATCCTGTGTATTTTTTAGATAGCTCGGATGTCTATTTGCTATAGGTTTCAGATGATAATCAATTAATTCCGAGATCGCATAAGATTCCGAATTACAATCTGATACAATTGGCCTCCCGGGTGGAGTCAAGTCATCCGTCCATGAAGAACGGTCCTTGTGGATCTTTGGTAGGATATAAAATTGTCTTGTTTGAGCACTGAGCTTAGCTGTTAAATATTTCAATTGTTTTTTGGTAATGTGACCTTCGTCGAGGAGAAATTTTAAGATCTTATTGAATTTTTCGATATTACTAGGCCAAATAAGTGAATCTATTTTCTTATAATGTTTAGTATTGCTGAGTTGTCTCATGGCTTCCTTTATATAATTATCCCGAGATAGAACAACTACCGACCCACCTTTGTCGGCTGGTTTAATTACTAATTTCTTATTTTTTTGAAGTTTCGTGAGGGCTCTCCGTTCACCAGCTGTTAAATTGTCTTTATTGGAGAGTATGTTCATGCTGAACACCTTTTTGATGATTCGTTTGCTAGCCTCAATAATTTCAGGATCTACTTCACTATCTGGAGGTGACCAACCAGATGATTCTGTAAAAGGAAGTTTCCGACCGCTGGAGTTTCTAAAGCGGTCGGCTAATTTCATTTGCCTAAGAAAATTACAGTTGTATGATGGTAAATTTGTTTGGTTATCAGTTTTAGGCTTTGGTGTTGGTACAAAAGTTAAACCGCGATCTAAAAGAGATTTCTCTTGGGTTGTTAGGTCATTGGTGCCAGACAGGTTAACCACATTAGTTCCTAATCCCACATCTGTTAGGCGGCTGTTACCTTTGCCTTTACTTAGTTTAAATTTAGGTGGATCAACCAGTGATCGTACATAATATTGGCGGTTCTCGTGGTCCAATGGATTAAATCCTGAGCAACATCAAACTTCGCGTCATCAATTTTTGGTATCACGTTAACGTCCTTCACTTTCCGAATGGTTTCGTTGATGATGCTCAGGGTTCTCCTCTCAGCCTGCTGGAGTTTTTGCGAAAAGTTTAGTTCAGCGAAATAAATTTTTGCGGATCTAAACTTGACCCTGATATTGCTAAGCATATTCCGCAACTGCTTAACTACGAGATCAGAATTATCATTTCGAGAATTCACGCCAATATTTAATAATATTTTTTGAGGACTGGACTGGCCCCTGTGCCCTTTAAACATAGAGCGCAGATGATTGAATTTGGTGCCGGGGTAACACTCCACCTGGATGTCCGGATGGGGATTTCGATCAATGCGTCCTAAATTTGAACTTCCAATCATAAGGATGTTTTTACAAACATCGGGGAGGCGCCAATTCCTTTTGTCAAAATTAACTCCGCTTTTATGCCGAAACTGGGAGAATTTAGAATCAAATGAGCGGCCCGAGTTGCGGCTCGGTGATTTGACTTTCTCTGAGTACGATATACCTGGTTGAACCACACTAGAGGCAGGAGAAAGGGGAGAAGAAATAGAAGCAGGAGAGGAAACAGAAGCAGGAGAAGAAACAGAAGGAGGAGGAGGAGTTCTAGTGAGAGCACTAGGAGAACCAGAGAAGAAAGGCTGAGGAGGAGTAGGAGGTAGAGGAGCAAGACGAGGCGAGACAGCATTACTCAATTTGTTTCGAGCATCTTCAGTCACAATATGGACCGGAGATGTTTGCAAATTGAGGCGCTTACTCTGAGAGAAAGAAGAAGTAGAAGGAAAAGAAGAGGGAGAAGTGCTTTGCCTTGATCTTTTCTTATTTTGCTTTTCGCGTTGGGGTAGAGGGACAACACGGGCCGGAGTTTGCTTGCTCCCTCCTGTATTGTTCCTTACTCCAGAACTAGACAAAAGAGTTTGCGTGTTTTGCCTTACCGAGGTACAAAAGACAAAAGAAACCCTTTACCTCGGTTGTTTTCCCAGAACTGTACCGGCAAAACGAGGTTGAAACCGTTAGTCCACACAAAGGACAGACAATGGGGTACCTCGGTATGTAGGGAAAACAAGACTAGGTGTGTGTGTGTGTGTGTGTGTGTGTGTGTGTGTGTGTGTGTGGGTGGGTTTGTTTTACCAACTTGACGAGGTAATTAGACAAAAAAGTTTGCGTGTTTTGCCTTACCGAGGTACAAGAGACAAAAGAAACCCTTTACCTCGGTTGTTTTCCCAGAACTGTACCGGCAAAACGAGGTAGAAACCGTTAGTCCACACAAAGGACAAACAATGGGGTACCTCGGTGTGTAGGGTAGACAAGACTGTGTGTGTGTGTGTGTGTGTGTGTGTGTGTGTGTGTGTGTGTGTGTGTGTGTGTGTGTGTGTGTGTGTGTGTGGGTTTGTCTTACCAACTTGACGAGGTAACTAGACAAAAGAGTTTGCGTGTTTCGCCTTACCGAGGTACAAAAGACAAAAGAAACCCTTTACCTCGGTTGTTTTCCCAGAACTGTACCGGCAAAACGAGGTAGAAACCGTTAGTCCACACAAAGGACAAACAATGGGGTACCTCGGTATGTAGGGAAAACAAGACTGTGTGTGTGTGTGTGTGTGTGTGTGTGTGTGTGTGTGTGTGTGTGTGTGTGTGTGTGTGTGTGTGTGTTTGTGTGTGTGTGTGTGTGTGTGTGTGGTGGTGGGGGGGGGTGGAGAGGGGGGAGGGAGTTGTGGAACATATATTGAAACCTGGCCTGTATTACAAGCTGGAAAATACACATATCAACTTTCGTTGAAATCAAATAATCCAAACTGGAGTTATCAGTCGGAAACCAATCATTTACAGACAGATGGATGGACCGACAGATGGACGGATGAAAGTCATGATTATAGCCCTGACTATAAACAGTCAGGCTAAAAATGCATTTTGTTCCAAAGAAAAAATATTGCATGAATGGCCCTGGGTGAGGAGGAGGAGGTGGGGTGGGGGTGGGGGAGGTGGGGTTGCGTTTTGGGTTTGGGCAATCGCGACGGTTGATAGATCACGCTCAAATGGGGAAATTCTCATGTAGACATCATATGGAATCATCGTATCAAGTTACAATGAAATCCATCCATATTAAACATGACCTGCAGATTGTGCTAAAAGTTTTATGGGATTCGGGCTTGGGCAGCCATCACGGTTGACAGATCATGCCCAAATGGGGACATTCTCATCTAGGCATTATATGGAGGCATTGTATGAAGTTGCAATGAAATCCCTTCATAAATACAACCTGTAGACTGTGCTAATGGTTTTCGGGTTTTGGGCTCAGGCAGCCATACCAGTTAACCGATCATGACCAAAAGGGGACGTTCTCATGTAGACATGACCTAAAACCTGCAAATGAAATTCCGTGATGATCAGACAAGAACTACCAGCAGCGATAGCCTGTACTTGAAGGTTGAATAAAAAACTTTAACCACAAACTTTAACCAAAACTCCAAATGTCAACTAAACAGGAAAAGAAAAAAAAAAAAAAAAAACCCACTTGAACCTTCAGTAAAAAACTTTAACCACAAACTTTAACCAAAACTCTAAAAGTTAACAGACGGACAGATGGACAGACGGATGGATGGACGGACAAAAGTCATTACTATAGCCCTCACTGTAAACAGTCGGGCTAAAAAGCAGAAAAAGGACCATAACTCAAGAAAAAAAATGGACAAAATCTGTTACTTGTGAATATTCTTCCCCTCATGGTGATCTATTAGCATACCAAAGATCATTTAAATCCCACATCCACTGTCTGAGATATGAAGGTCCAAAGTTGTTACAGATGGACGAATAGACAAATGGATGAACGAATGGACGAAACCCATTTCTATATCCCCCGCACACTTTGTTTTGGTGGGGATAATTAATGAAGCACCAGGTGGTACCCAGTGCTTTAATTAATTTTTTTTATGATAATTCCAATCATTAGAGTTTGTAATCTAATATTATTGTATTCATGGAGATATTGCCCACCACTGGAAAGAGAACAGTCCATGGTGACTGTACTGTATTTGCCGACATATATTATTTTTGTTACTTTCAGCTCCACAGTGAAACTCTCTCAGAGCTTGTAGCCACTATTACTAGAGAGCACGCTTTTTTGTCACTGAGCAATTAATGTTTTATTTTTTACATTGTATTGTATGGAAATCTTTTCCAGTTATAATTTTCAAAACATAAAATTACTTGAAGCATCAATATCAGCAAAAACCTAATGTTATCTGTAGCAAAAGAACAGAACTGTATGGCAGTGGCATCCTTGTACTGCCACTTAATGTAAATACAATTATTTAGAATGACAAGATATACCTTGCATATCTCAATTGTATCTCAATTTTCAACTAACAGTAAAAACAAGCAATGTTAGTTCATTCCAGACAGATACAAATTACCAATCATCAAACTATTGCAGCCATGTTTGAAACGCAAAAAAGAGTCTTGAATATCCTAAGACAACTCCCACTACTGTCCTCACCAATCCACCAAACAAATAGAAAAATCCAAGATGTGCTGCCATAGTAGCAATATCAGATATACTGGAATGCTGACTATCAAAAAAAAAAACTTCCTACAAATGTAGCTAATGTAAATGCTCCAGAAAACAGTGGGATTTGTGGGATGTTTGGTTTACAAATTATTGTTCAGACAAGCAAAAATTATGAAAAATCCAAAATGGCTACCATATTAGATATGCAAGAACACAGGTTATCAAAATGAACCTTCTTACAGCCAATAGTTCACACCAATGCTTCTCATTTTTGAGGACTCACACTTCATGCCTTCGTAGCCAATTCCTATATACCAATGAAACAGAAAATAGATTATCACATTAACCAAGTACTGCTCAACTTCTGGGGATTCTCATGGAAGAACTCCACTGACTAAATTATGTTATCAAGACCCCAGAATCCTGTCAATTAAATAGTCCAGTGGCCAGCATTTATTTATTGGGGTTTAACAACACTTTCAACAGCCAGAGTCACCTAGAAAGTTTCATGGGTGGAGGAAGCCAGAGTACCCCGAGAGAACCACCAAGCAACTGTCAGACTCCCAAATGTACTAACTCCACACCCCGAGAGAACCACCAAGCAACTGTCAGACTCCCAAATGTACTAACTCCACACAAGCAGGGTTAGCATTGATTGAAAACAGATACAACATCGATGTGCAGTATGCCTCAGAATACTGCGTCATGCACCGTGCCACCACAAAATCAGTAATCAGGATTAAGTGGCTTGCCCAAGGACACAACGTAGATACTCCTGGCAGGGATCGAACCCTGGACCATCAGTTTGAAGTCAATGATGTAAGCACTGAGCCAACTGCACTCCCTTCTGATGATAAATTTATTACATCTTGTTTGACCGAGCTCTTGGAGTTATGTCAAACAAGAGGTGATGAATAAAATACTATATTCCACAAGAACAAAAGCTGAAGTGAAATAGGGCTTTGTGAGGATGAAATATTTGGTATTTCATCCAAATAATTATCCTCCACCCCCAATTAAGGTGATATATTTTCAAATCAAATATATAACAAGTACAATGCAAAGTATGTACACCTGCCCCAATGTTGAAATTTTACTGTTTTATATGTACAAAAAGGACCCTGGTGAAAAAAATGAGCAGATAAAACCCATCTTACTGATAACAGGGCTATAGCCTGTAACTCTAGTAAGAACAATGGACAAAACCTACCTGAAGCCCTCAGCTGATCTATCATCACACCATAGAACATACAAACTGGAAATTAATGCTTGAGTTTGGAGTCAAGCTGTTTGTATGGACATACAGATAGACATACACATGGCGCAGTCAACTAGATGCCCAAAACCTCAAAACAGGATGTTGGGGGCATAATTGAAAAGTAATACTTATATTTATTTATTGGAGTTTAAAGTGACTTTCAGCTTCCAAGGCTGTATTACAACTGCAAATAAGAAAAAAGTTAAATGAAGCAAGTTGTTTATTATCATGTTGCCCACTTTGGAGGACTCTCACCTTGGGCGCTGGTTACTGGCTTATATACCAGTAGTCCAGAACTTGTCTACCTATTTATCTGGTTGATGGCTAGATTATTTTTAGTGGTCTGAATGGGTAATCTCCAGTAATTTGTTAAAAAAAAAATTAATATAAATAAATATATTATTTGCGATTAACTGAAAATGAAACATGAGCAAGGAAATTGTTGGCTTTTGTTCTGGTACTCGAATTTTTTTTCTAAAGCCCTGATAGTGGGTTCTAGCACTCAACCAGTTAATGGATTTGAGGTTCACTGTTTATTTGGTTCATCTTACCAATAATCTAGAGCCAGTGTACCAGAGGAAACAAGCAAAGATCCATTTCCCAGTGTCCTACCACTACAACATAAATAGGTCAATCTTCCATATGTCAATAATATTGACAATAACTATCTCAATACTTGGAACCATTTATAGCATTAATCATGTAACTACCAAATAGACTAAAATCTGACCAACCATCACAAAATCAATAGCAAGTCACAGAAATCTCACACTTGATTATACTGACTGCACCCTACTCTGACAGATATAGAACTTTGTAACTCTTTATCCAACAAGACAAGATTGAAGAAGATGATGACATTTTCTGAATTTTTCTTGAATAAAGTGGGCCCACGAATAACTGGTTGAGTGCTAAATTTTTTTAGGTGCCTATAGGCATACTCCCATAAAGTACAACAAGGCAAATCCATAGACATTAAAGACTTTTACCTCAAAGATAATACGAAGTAAACCCGCAGAACACAAAGCCTTTAACCCTTTGAACCCTGGTGGTATCTTCCATGTCAGTTCTTTGCAGCAATTGGAAGAGTCCATGTTCATTATTTGGGGGTAGACCACTTAATATTTTCAACGTGCAGCCATGGGGCTGCACTTTGAAAATATTAATTGGTCTACCCAACACATTCACTCAACAGCCATCCTACTAAGAAATTATGACGTATCATGCTTCTGGGCCGGAAAAGCGGCCGCTAGGTTTCAAAGGATTAAGGTGCAGCATCAGAGGCTAAGAATAAAGTTTAGAAATGGGTGTTCTGTACTCAAGCACTTAATTGGATATCTCTTAATTAAATGGCTCTGTTAACTGAATATTAGAAGTAAAACAAGTTTTAGAGCCAAAAGCTGGGGAAAGAACACAGTGGCATAGCCAGAGGGGACAGGGGTAAAATTTTCACTGAGCACCCCCCCCCCCCCCCCAAAAAAAAAAAAAAAAAAAACATTGGCCAAATGCAAGTTTCACATAACAGAGTGCAAAAAATAATGAAAGTGTCAATGACACTGTAGCTCAACTTGTCAAGACAAATACATGTACATGTATAGTATGTGACACAGCAATGACAAACATCTAGGTAATGACCTGATAACAAAGGTACATATAAAGTATTGTAATGGTCTGAACATAAATACTGACCGTTGCCTGTAACAAATGTATAGGTGAAGTATTGTAAAGGTGGGCTACAGTCAGATGCTAAACTGAAAAGAAATCTTTGAGTCCCAGAGTGGGTCTGACTCAACCCCAAAATATTTGTTCTCATAGCACAGTGATAACAAAGGCACCCCAAAACACACTCGTTCCTGTCCCAAGGTGAAAACAAAGGTACCCAAGAAGTTTTGTGAAGATCAGTTCATAAATGCGAGCTGTATCGAACTTGTGACAAAAAACTGATTGGACCAAATTTTGGTACAAAATGGCTACTGGCAGCCATCTTGAATTTTGGACTGCACCCAGAAACACTCATTCTCATCCCAAGGTGATAACAAAGGTACCCAAGAAGTTTTGTGAAGATCGATTCATAAATACAGCCTCTACCCTGAGCCGTATTGACATGTGTGCTTACATTGTGTAAGTAGCACTGAATAAATCAAAGTTCATCTAATTTGCATAATTTCTGCACGAAAAAAAAAAACCTTACAATATGTGATGTATTCCATGTTACTAAACATTCATACAAAAATTTATTCAAATCGAAACTTTCATACAGAAGTTCTGTACAAAAGACTGATTGCACTAATTTTGGTACAAAATGGCAGCTGGTGGCCATCTTGAATTTCGGACCACACCCCAAAACACTCACTCTCATCCCACGGTGATAACAAAGGTACCCAAGAAGTTTTGTAAAGATTGGTTCATAAATATGGCCTCTAGTCTGAGCCGTATAGAAGTTGTGTACAAAAAACTTATTAGACCTAATTTCGGTACAAAATGACCACTGGCAGCCATCTTGAATTTTAGACTGCACCCAGAAACACTCGTTCTCGTCCCAAGGTGATAACAAAGGTACCCAAGACATTTCGTGAAGATCAGTTCATAAATACAGACTCTAGCCCAAGCCGTATTGACATGTGTACTTACTGTGTGTAAGTCGCAATGAAAAAATCAAAGTTCATCTAATTTGCATAATTTCTGCACGAGAAAAAAACCCGTATTATATGTGATGTATCCCATGGTACTAAACATTCACACAAAAAATTATTCAAATCAGCGCTTTCATATGGAAGTTCTGTGCAAAAATCTGATTGCACCTAATTTTGTACAAAATGGCTGCCATCGGCCATCTTGAATTTCGGACCGGACCCAAAAACACTCATTCTCGTCCCACGGTGATACCAAAGGTACCCAAGAAGTTTCGTAAAGATCGGTTCATAAATACGGCCTCTAGCCCAAGCCGTATTGGCATTTGCACTTACAGTGCTGAAAGTAACACCAAAAAACATCAAAATTAGTCTAATTTGCACAATTTACGCACGAGAAAAAAACCCGTATTATATGTGATGTATCCCATGGTACTAAACATTCATACAAAAAATTATTCAAATCAGAGCTTTCATATGGAAGTTCTGTACAAAAAACAGATTTCTGCATCGTAGGTACAAAATGGCAGCTGGCGGCCATCTTGAATATCGGACCGCACCCCAAAACACTCGTTCTCGTCCCACGGTCATAACAAAGGTACCCAAGAAGTTTCGTTAAGATCGGTTCATAAATACAGCCTCTAGCCCAAGCCATATCCAATTGTTGACGTACGGACAGATGGACAGACGGCCAGACGGACGACGGGCCATGACAAAAGCTCAAATTTGGCTTCGCCAAAGTTGAGCTAAAAATGGTGTCCAATATACATGTAGAGTTTCACATGCTACAATTGGTACCAATGCTTCATAGCTCTTATAGTACTGAATTTAGCAAAATTTTCCAGGGGGGGGGGGGGGGGGGGTCTAGTCCTAACTCTGGTTATTACCCTCCTTTCACTTCCCTGAACCTGAACCTCCTTCGAACAGCCTTCAAAATATCATGTTTGTCCCCCCCCCCCCCAAAAAAAAAATGGCAAGTCACCCCCTATTATAGAACCCTGCACATGAAAGTACATCCTTCCTCAAAGATTATTATTAGTATTATTATTTATTGGTGTTTAAGGTCACATACTTATGCACAATGGCTAATCGTGACCGTGACAGTTTTACGGGTGGAGGAAGCCGGAGTACCCGGAGAGAACCACTGAGCAACGACGAGCAGCTGTCAGCTCTCCAACATCGTAACTCTGAACTCTGCACCGCAGCACAGGCAGGGTTAGATTGGTTGAAGACATGCGCACCATCGACGTGCAGTACGCCTCAGTACACAGCGTCATCGTGCCCCCAGGTAGGCAATCGGGGTGAAGTGTCTTGCCCAAGGACACAACGCGGTTGCTGCAGGTGGGATTCGAACCGAGGACCTCTCGGCTTGCAGCCTGCACCTCTACCAACTGAGCCACCGCGCCCCCTTCCTCAAAGATAACTACCATGAGTTGAATGGGGTGTTGTGCACAACCTCCTGTCATTTCTGAACCATTGCTAGTTTATAGAATTCACCATCAGCTTCAATTTTAAAGGAGTGACAATCAATCATATTAATGTATATTATGGACCATCATAAGGAAACTGTTTTGATTGAGCAACATCATTTATAAACATGAGAAACAACGTAAAAGATTAAACTAAAGGCTCTAGCAAGCTCAAAACGATCACCTGGCTCAAGTAGTCAAAAGGGATGAGTGTGTCAGTTTGTAATGGAGAGCAATAGAGCAATTTTTTGATTTTCCATGACACAACCAAAGGCAATTTTGTGGCTATTCGTTTGTACTGGTCCAAAGAAAGCTTCTCGGGCAAAAAAAGCTCTGTTCTGTGAAGTTTTAAATGAAAGTGTCAATGACAATGCAGCTCAACCTGTTCAAGAAGGGACTGAACAAAATAGAAAGATTTAGTAATGCCAAGTCATTCAGAAAAGAGATAACACCAAAATTACATAAGAAATCTAAAAAAGATCGGGTAAGGGATACGGCCTGTTCGATGTGCTAATGGAATTGTTGACAATTTATATGTCAAATCAAAGATCCCCAATGGCAGCCATGTTTTTTAACAAAATTCAGAAAAATTTGATAGCTCCCATTTAAACATCACAACAGAGCTACATATGAAATTCAAAAAGGATGGGGTGTAGGATGTGGCCTGTAGGGTGTGCTAATGGGATTGCTGACAATTTATATGCCAAATCCAATATGGCCACTGGTGGCCATGTTTTTCAACGAAATTCAGAAAAGTTTGATAGCTCCCATCTAGACATCACCCCAAAAATACATATGACACTTGAAAAAGATTTGGTGAGAGATGCAGCCTGTAGGGTGTGCTAATGGAATTGTTGACAATTCATATGCCAAATCCAAGATGGCTGCTGGAGGCCGTATTTTTCAACAAAATTCAGAAAAATTCAATAGCTCCTATCTAGACATCGCACCAAAGGTACATATGAAATTTGAAAAAGATCGGGTGAGAGATGCGGCCTGTAGGGTGTGGTAATGGAATTTTTTAACATAATTCAGAAAAATTTGATACCTCCCATATAGTCATCACATCAAAGCTACATATGAAATTAGAAAAAGATCAGGTGAGAGAAGTGGCCTGTGTGTGTGCTAATGGAATTGCTGACAATTTATATGCCAAATCTAAGATGGCCACTGGCGGCCATGTTTTTCAATGAAACTCGGAAAAATTTGATAGCTCCCATATAGACATTCTCCCAAAGCCATGTTTAGAATTTGAAACTGATCGGGTGAGAGTTACGGCGTGTAGTGTGTTCTAAAGGAATTGTGGATGGATGAATGTACAGACGTATGTACGGACAGACAGACAATGGATTGCAACCCTTCCCAATAGCTCATACCTGACGTTGTAAAATTGAGTTAAAAAGAGTATATACAATTTATTTTTTCTTTATTTTTAGCTTCAGGAGTTCTCTCTACCCACCCCAAACTGCGTAGCAACCTTTTGGGTAAAAACTCAAAAGAGTATACTCCACAAAGATGCTTTGTACCAAATTTGTTTAGATTTGGCCCAAAGGTTCTAAAGAAGAAAACTTAGTTGATGGAGCACAAGAAACCCACCCGAAAGGGCATAGCAACATTTTGGGAAAAAACTCAAAAGAGTATACTCCACCAAGACGCTTTGTACCAAGTTCCCATTACCAACAGTGTTAAAATGGGCATCCCTTTCTGGCACCACATGACAAAACCAATGGCAATTTTTTTGGTCTATCTGAATCTGATTCCACTGGTCCTTATGAAGCTTCGTACCTAATATACAATAATCCAGGCCATGCAGTTTTTGAAATATAAGCGACTGAATTTTTTCTGTTTTTAGCTCCTGGGGTTCCGACGGGACTGCGAAAAAAAAATTTCTGGCATAAATCAAGTACTTATGACCCAATGATACTGCATGCCAAAATTGGTTCTAATCAGCCCATTGATTCATGAAATCGAAATTTTGGGTGTAGTCCACTTCACCACCAAAGGAAGTTCCATACCAAATATGAAAGCATTTGCTCTGGTGGTTTATGAGAAGAAGATTTTTAAAGATATTTAGGCTTTTTGGGCATTAACCCCACCCCATGGGGAGTAGGAACTTTTGGAGATAAAAACTCAGAAGAGTATACTCAATCAAGATGCCTTGTACCAAATTAGTTCAGATATGGCCCAAAGGTTCTGAAGCAGAAAACATTTTCTCACAGTTCATGAAATTGAAATTTTGGGTGGAGTCCAAAATGGGTATGCTACCACATAGGGCCCAAATATTAACATACCAACATGCCTTGAAAAACTTTGATCTCTACTACCAAAGGATGTTCCGTAACAAATATCAAAGCATTCTCTCTGGTAGTTCAAGAGAAGATTTTAAATTTTTTTTTAGACTTTTGGAGCATTGACCCCCACCCCCAAGGAAAGTAGCAACTTTTTGGGGAAAATACTCAGAAGAGTATATTCCATCAAGATGCCTTCTATCAAATCATTTTATTAGATTTGGCCCGTAGGTACTAAGTTTATGAAGCATAAGATAGATGATGACTCAGCATTTTCCCATTGCCATCAGTGTTATAATGGGCATCTCCATACAGCACCTCATGATAAAACTGACAGCAATTATTTTGGTCCACCAGATTTCACTGGTCATAAGAAAGCAGCATACCGAAAAACAATATTCTGGTCCGTTCAGTTTTGTAAATATGGACATATGAATTTTTTCTGTCTTTAAATCCTGAGGTTTCCACAGAGCTGTGTAAAAGATAAAAGGGCATAAATCAAGTACTTTTGACCCATAAAGGGTAAGACTTGTTCGGGTGATATTTAAAGTTTTTGGTTCCAGCACTGTTATAATGTCAAAACAAGAAAAGTATCAAGTTTTAATGGTTTCTTGAATAAAGATGTAGTACTATAGACTCAACAAGTAACAAAAAAACCTTTATTCTGTTTTCACATAATGATCAATTGCAATATGAACCCTCAACATATTCTAGGAAATCTGTACATGAGAGCCTTGCATTCACATAGGGAGGCCAACTACAACTATAATTAGCAGAATATGTGTAGAGTGGTTTACAACATAACCCATGAGCTTACAAAAAATGGGTGCATGAGCATTTCATTTGCTTATCGTTCATCTCAAAGAAAATGATTTTCAGAAACTTGTGAGAAGATGAAAATGTGATTTCCCACAGGGTTTCAATAGTAACTATAAGCCGCAATTGTGGGCATGTTTACAACCTGATCAACATTAAATGAGGATCGTTGGTAGAGAGGGTCCCAGTCATCACTTATGTGAAGTATCAAAACATTTGGCCTGGCAGTTTCAGAGGAGAAGATTTCTGAAAATCCACCTAGCTATCAGAATCAAAGAATGCCTCTGGCGGCCATGTTTTTCAACCCACGGGAACAAAATGAGGATCATTTGTAGAGGACCTCCCATAGACCATCCCTGCCAGGTTTGGTTCCTGTCAGCTCAGTAGTTCAGGAGAAGAAGATAAAAATGTGATTTCCCATAAGGTTTCTATAGTAACTATAAGCCGCAATTGTGGCCATGTTTGCAACCCAATCAACATTAAATGAGGATCATTGGTAGAGGGGGTCCCAGTCTTCATTTATGTGAAGTATCAAAACATTTGGCCTGGCAGTTTCAGAGGAGAAGATTTTTAAAAATCCACCAAATCAGAATCAAAGAATGCCTCTGGCAGCCATGTTTTTCAACCCACAGGAACAAAATGAGTATCGTTTGTAGAGGACCTCCCATAGACTATCCCTGCCAGGTTTGTTTTCACATCGCCTTGGTTTTTCCAGAGAAGAAGAGGAAAATGTGATTTCCCATAGGGTTTCTATATTAAATATAAGCTGCAATTGTCACCATGTTTACAACCCGATCAACATTAAATGAGGATCGTTGGTAGAGGGGGTCCCAGTCATCATTTATATGAAGTTTCAAAACATTTGGCCTGGCAGTTTCAGAGGAGAAGATTTTTGAACATACACCAACCAGAATCAAAGAATGCCTCTGGAAGCTGTGTTTTTTATCCGACAGAACAAAATGAGAATCGTTTGTAGACGACCTCCCATAGACCATTCCTGCCAAGTCTGGTTCACACCGGCTCACCGGTTACAGAGAAGAAGATGAAAATGTGAAAAGTTTACGGACGCCAGACGACGGACGGCGGACGCCAAGTGATGAGAAAAGCTCACATGGCCTTTTAGGTGAGCTAAAAAAAACTGTAAATTTTGTCTGTTTGCCCTTTCAGGTAAATGGTTAACTCTTGACCTAAACAAATCAGCTGTACCCACCCCCGTAATCTAGAAAACTAGCAGTTGAAAAATGTTTTTTAAAAACTTTCAACAAAACCACATAATATGACCTTTGATTGTAATGAGCTCATTCCAATGAGAGGTTGTATGATACGGTTTTGTTGAACTTTTTTGAAAAATTAAAAAAAATAATAATGAAAATAACAAATTTTAATTTATTTATTTATTTATTTATTTATTGGTGTTTTAGGTCACACACTTATGCTCAATGGCTAATCATGACAGTAACATTTTTTCGGGTGGAGGAAGTTGGAGTTCCCAGAAAGAACCAACATGCATCGATGAGCAACTGTCAGCTCCTCAACATTCTAACTCTGTTTAAGCTCCGCTCAAGCAGGGTTACATAGGTTGAAGACATATGCACCATCGATATGCAGTACGCCTTAGTACACAGAACCATTGAGCAATCACGATAAAGTGTCCTGTCCAAGGAAACAACGTGGGTCGTCCCTGATGGAGATCAAACTCGGGACCTCTAGAATAGAAGTCCAACAGTCTACCACTGAGCCACCATACTTCCTAACAAAATTTTATATCGGGTGCATTGGTTAAAGGGTTAAAGCTTGTCACACTGGAACAGATAACTGGTAGAGTACTGCCCATATTTGGGCTTTACTCAGAAGTCCAGGTACTGCAACTTAAAGGCTTCATGTTCAGTGGATAGGCTTCATATTATCTTTGGTGTAAAATAACAAAGTTTATATGGATTTGATCTGTTAAAATTTATGGGAGAGTGCCTCCAGGCACTATAGGCACTCTCCCATAAATTGTAACAAGGTAAAGACATATGAACAAATTATCATGATTGAAAATAATACAGCACTGTACCAGTTAAAAAAAATAATCACACAAACAAGGTAATAAAAAAACATTTTCACTTGTTCAAGGAAAAGTTTTGCAAATGTTGTCTGCAAATCCTGTTATGTAAGTGCTTAAGGCTGGTTAGACTGAAACAGTTAACAAAATAATCATACTAACAAAGTAATTAACGAGCATGATGTACACGTCAGACTACAAATATATACAACTTATTATGCATGTACTGACATATTATTTGTAATATTTTCCTTGTACTCAAGATTTTCCTGTTTCTTTCTTTCCTACAATTGCTTTCTAGTATATTAAACTTAAACTGAAGTACAAAACATATAGAGCAGCAAACTTCAGTAATTGATAAACTTACTGTTACTATCTACGGTATGTGGAGAGAGAATTACCAATAAAGTTTAAGGAGTGCAGTTCACACCCATTCAAAAACTCGTATTCCATGAAAAGTTTCAAGAAATGCAAATATTTAGCAAATGAACAACCAATAGGGTCAACCCAGAGCTCAACCCATTTCAATAATGAAGGGTCACAAGCTACATTTTTGAGATAAAAATGAAAATGTTTTGTTATTCACGAAGTATAAATTTTATAGTAAATTTCCTTTCTTATTATACCTACCGAAATTGTTTACTACAGGCTTGCACTACAGTGGAAGAACCTAACTCGGATAAAATACTCTCTATTTTAATCTTTCCCAAGATTTGGGAAAGAAAAGTGGTGTAAAAACACCACAAAAAAATAAGCCAAAACTGGATCGAGCGCCATCGGCGCACACCCAGTATGGGACGCTCTTCCATAGTACAAATCCACGACTACCGTAAAACAGTGCGCAATGCATCAATTTGTCATTCTTTTGATTCCGAACAACACAGGAGTTATGTGATCAGCAGGGAGGAAGGATTCTTACCCGAATAAGAAGACGGGAGGGCCTCCATGTAAACAATTTCGGTAGGTATAATAAGAAAGAAAATTTACTATAAAATTTATACTTCTTATCAACCTACCTCAATTGTTTACTACAGGCTGAATAGACAAAAGGCTGGAGGGAATCACATAACCAACCCACACATAACCCAATAGCACTGGGACCGTGGACAGAGGAAGAGATCCCTAGGCCTATCAAACCATAGCATCACAAACATTAGAAAAGACAATGAAAGATGAGGCGTATGGTGAAGTGCGACGCACAGACAGAAAGGGCAGTAACAGCGCAAAGCTGGAACTGACCCTGAAAAAAGCTGAAAGGCTGGGATAGACAACAGCCTGAGCCGAAGAAAGAGGGCCCCAAGGTTCTCTGTCGGCTCCTGCAACTGTCGCAGATAAAAGGAGAATGTAGCATTTCTCCAGAAGGCTGCCAGTATAACATCCGTCATCCGACAACATGACAGAGTTATTAAAAGAGGAAGACAATGCACGCACCTCGTGGCAGAAAAAACAATTGGTAATACAATCACCAGTAGCTAGACGAGCGGAAGCTGCACGAATAGCAAGACAAATCCATCAAGAAATGTATGCAGGAGAGATCTGGCATGTGAGAAAAGTGCATATTCATCCAGGATAAAGGCGTGACCGCCCCCCACCCCCAAGCAGAGCAGCGCCCAAGAAAGTGACCATCTTGGAGTAAACTGCAAAGTCCTAGGCCTTTTCAAGGAAAAGAGCTGAACAAGCTTGCAGAGGCAAGGATGAGTGTCGAAACAATGCGGTATCACATATGAAATGAAAGTGTCAATGACATTGTAGCTTAACTTGTGTGTTGTGTTTGATGAAAAGGACAATGTTCAATGTTTATGAAAGGATTATGAAATAAGACAAAAATTGTGATAAGTGGGAATATGTTCATTTCTGTTCCCTGTATGCTATGTTTATGATAAAAATAATATGAGGTGTACACTGTACTAAAGAGCTGAGGAGTGGGTTATTATGACCTCACAGTTAATGTATGTGGCCCTCACAGTTAACGTATATCTACAAAAGTTACCAAGTTACAGTGAAATTATTCCAAAACGAGTCATCCTATCAAGTTACATTAAAATCCCTTCATAAATGTGGCCTGTAGGCTGTGCTAAAGGTTTTCGGGCTTCGGGCCCTCTGTAGCTGTCAGTTTCCCAATTGCGTCCAAAGGGGATGTTCTCATCTAGACATTATATGAAGTCAACCTACCAAGTTACAATGAAATCCCTTAATAAATATGACCTGTAGACTGTGCTAAAGGTTTTGGGGCTTTGGGCTCTGGCAGCCATCATGGTTGAATGATCGCAACCAAAAGGGGACATTCTCATCTGGCCATCATCTGGAGTGATCCTACAAAGTTACAATGAAATCCCTTCATAAATATGACCTGTAGACTATGCTCAAGGTTTTTGGGCTTCAGGCCCCTGAAGCCGTCACAGTTGACCAATCACGACCAAAAGGGGATGTCATCATCTAGGCATTATATGGAGTCAAACTTATGGGTTACAATGAAGTCCTTCCATAAATATGACCAACAGACTATGCTAAAGGTTTTGGGGTTTTGGGTTTGGGCAGCCATCAAGGCTGAATGATCGCGACCAAAAGGGGACATTCTCATCTAAACATTATTTAGAGTCATCCTACCAAGGTACAATGAAATCCCTTCATAAATATCACCTGTAGACTGTGCTAAAGATTTTCGGGCTTTGGGCCCCTGTAGCTAACACAGTTGCCTAATAGCGTCCAAAAGGGGATGTTCTCATCCAGACATTACATGAAGTCAGCCTACCAAGTTACAATGAAATCCCTTCATAAATATGATCTGAAGACTGTGCTAAAGGTTTTCGGGCTTTAGGTTTGGGCAGCCATCATGGTTGAATGATCACAACCAAAAGGGGACATTCTCATCTGGACATCATCTGGAGTGATCCTATGAAGTTACAATGAAATCCCTTCATAAATATGACCTGTAGACTGTGCTCAAGATTTTCAGGCTTCAGGCACCTGTAGCCATCACAGTTGACCAACCACGACCAAAAGGGGATGTCATCATCTAGGCATTATATGGAGTCAACCTAACAAGTTACAATAAAATCTTTCCATAAATACGACCTACAGACATGCTAAAGGTTTTGGGGCTTGGGCAGCCATCAAGGCTGAATGATTGTGACCAAAAGGGGATGTTCTCATCTGGACACTATTTGGAGTCAACCTACCAAGCTACAATTAAACCCCTTCATAATTATGACCTGTAGACTGTTCTAAAGGTTTTCGGGCTTTGGGCCCCTGAAGCCATCACAGCTGCCCAATCATGTCCAAAAGGGGACATTCTCATCTAGACATTATATGAAGTCAACCTACCAAGTTACAATGAAATCCCTTCACAAATATGACCTGTAGACTGTGCTAAAGGTTTTTGGGCTCGGGCAGCCATCATGGTTGAATGATCGCAACCAAAGGGGACAATCTCATCTGGGCATCATCTGGAGTGATCCTGCGAAGTTACAATGAAATCCCTTCATAAATATGACCTGTAGACTGTGCTCAGGGTTTATGGGCTTCAGGCACCTGTAGACATCACAGTTGACCAATCACGACCAAAAGGGGATGTCATCATCTAGGCATTATATGCAGTCAACCTAACAGGTTACAATGAAATCCTTCTATAAATATGACCTTTTACCTATGCTAAAGGTTTTTGGGCTCGGGCACCCATCAAGGCTGAATGATCGCAATCAAAATGGGACGTTCTCATGTAGACATTATTTGGAGTCATCCTACCAAGTTACAATGAAATCCCCTCATAAATATGACCTGTAGACAGTGCTAAATGTTTTCGGGCTTCAGGCACCTGTAGCCGTCACAGTTGTCCAATCATGTCCAAAAGGGGATGTTCTCATCTAGACATTATATGAAGTTAACCTACCAAGTTACAATGAAATCCCTTCATAAATATGACCTGTAGACTGTGTTTAAGGTTTTTGGGCTTCGGGCTCAGGCAGCCATCGTGGTTGAATGATCGCAACCATAGGGGACAATCTCATCTGGGCACCATCTGGAGTGACCCTACGAAGTTACAATGAAATCCCTTCATAAATATGACCTGTAGACTATGTTCAAGGTTTTTGGGCTTCGGGCACTTGTAGCCATCACAGCTGACCAATCATGACCAAAAGGGGATGTCATCATCTAGGCATTATATGGAGTCAACCTAATAGGTTACAATGAAATCCTTCCATAAATATGACCTTTTACCTATGCTAAAGGTTTTTGGGCTCGGGCACCCATCAAGGCTGAATGATCGCGATCAAAATGGGACGTTCTCATGTAGACATTATTTGGAGTCATCCTACCAAGTTACAATGAAATCCCCTCATAAATATGACCTGTAGACAGTGCTAAATGTTTTCGGGCTTCAGGCACCTGTAGCCGTCACAGTTGTCCAATCATGTCCAAAAGGGGATGTTCTCATCTAGACATTATATGAAGTTAACCTACCAAGTTACAATGAAATCCCTTCATAAATATGACCTGTAGACTGTGCTAAAGGTTTTCGGGCTTCGGGCAGCCATCATGGCTGAATGATCGCAACCATAGGGGACAATCTCATCTGGGCATCTTCTGGAGTGATCCTAAGAAGTTACAATGAAATCCCTTCATAAATATGACCTGTAGACTGTGCTCAAGGTTTTCGGGCTTCGGGCACTTGTAGCCATCACAACTGACCAATCACGGCCAAAAGGGGATGTCATCATCTAGGCATTATATGGAGTCAACCTAACAGGTTACAATGAAATCCTTCCATAAATATGACCTTTTGCCTATGCTAAAGGTTTTTGGGCTTGGGCACCCATCAAGGCTGCATGCTCACAATCAAAATGGGACATTCTCATCTAGACATTATTTGGAGTCATTCTACCAAGGTACAATGAAATCCCTTCATAAATATGACCTCTAGACTGTGCTAAAGGTTTTCGGGTTTTGGGCTCGGGCAGTCGTCATGGTTGGCAGATCATGCCCAAATGGGGAAAATCTCATCTAGACATCACAAGGGGTCATCCTACCAAGTTACAATGAAATCCCTCCACATTAAACATGACCTGCAGACTGTGCTAAAAGTTTTTGGGTTTCGGGCTTGGGCAGCCATCACGGTCGATAGATCATGCCCAAAAGGGGACGTTCTCATCTAGGCATTATACAGAGGTATCCTACCAAGTTACAATGAAATCCCTTCATAAATATGACCTGTAGACTGTGCTAATGGTTTTCGGGTTTTGGGCTCGGGCAGCCATACCAGTTGCCCGATCGTGACCAAAAGGGGACATTCTCAACTAGACATGACCCCAAACCTGCATATGAAATTTCGTGACGATCAGACAAGAACTGCAGGGTGTAGCCCATGCTAAAGGAAAATGTTAACAGACGTCACAGACTAACAGACTTCCGCACGCGTGATGGCAATAGCTTATCTTGACTATGTCAAGTTAAGCTAAAAATGTCTCCGAAGCATGGACATGTACCCATTGCTGGAGACCCCCAGAAACAAACATATACCAGAAACTCCGCAAGCAGTGTGATCGAAGGAGTGACAGAAGCAACATAGTGATCGCACACCATCGACAGAAGAACCTTCCACTTAGCCACAGAGGCTAAACCAGTGGAGTGAGTGCCTCCTTGAAGAAGAAAAGCAACTCCACTGCGTGTCTCGAAAAACCACTATGGAGGAGACAGGACCCGATAAAAGACATGTGTGAAGGCACAATGAAGTCGCGTCAACATGAAACCTTCTCGGGCAACTTTGGCAAAGAAAGTTGCGAGGTAGAGGGAGATATGCCGGAACCGCCGCTAACAGAGAGCAGAGCAGATTGATCCACACCCACCGAGGCGACGGGTGTGATCGAAAGGATACGACGACTGCAGGTTCATATCTGGGCGAGAACCTGAGGTGGAATCGGAACCGGTAGGGAGGCGTAGCCAACAAGACCATCCCAAAGGAGGGCCAGAGCGTCCACAGCGAAAGCCAGAGCATCTGGACACGGGGACACGAAAGTGTCCACCGGATGGTTCCAACGAGTCGCAAGAGATCGATGGAACCTGCCATGTGGAGCATCCACCTGGTGGAAATGACCCTGCCCCGACGGGACAGGGAGTCGGATAGGACGTTCAGATGACCAGGAATGGGACGAACAGCCACCCTGGCGTGGACATCCTGAGCGAGCAGTAGAAGATCCCGAGCCAATTTGTACATTGGAACAGAGTGCGTGCCGCCCTGGTTCTGAATGTAAGCAACCACCGTTGAATGGTCGGACAACAGAAGGACCTGGCGATTCAACAGGTGAGGGATCCACTGCCTGAAACTCAGAAGAAGAGCAAGAAGCTCCTTCTGGTTGATGTGTGGAGCTGCAATATCCTGGTCCCACATCCCGTGAATGGAAAGACCTAGAGGATCCAACGTCGCACCCCATCCGAGATCGCTGGCATCTGCTGTCAGAACGCGATCGGACGTGGGTAAGTCCAACGGAACACCCTGTGAAAGCCACTGGACATCTGACCAGAGGAGAAGGTGAGGATAAAGATATTCTGGAAACTGAAGCACCAGATCCAGAAAATCTACATTCGGCCTCCAACGACTGAGCAGAAAGTGTTGGAGAGGTCTGACACGCAGCCGACCGAGAGGAATGAGATCCGCCACCGAACAGCAGAGACCGATTAACCGGAGAATACTCCGAGCCGTCGCGGATGTGGACTGGGACAGAGTCAGAGCAAAAGCTGAGAGAATCACAGCCTTGGCCTGGGGAACCGCCACCAAATTGAATTGTGTGCGGAAAGCCATCCCCAGATGATAAAACGACTGAGAAAGCACCAGGTCCGACTTCTCCTCGTTGACTCTGAAACCTAGCGACATAAGCAAGCTCAACAGAGTGGCGACATCCGACTCCAGTAAGGCAGCATTGGAATGCCCCAGGAGAATATCGTCCAGATATGCTGAAGTAGTCACCCTGGACTGTGTGCGATGGAAAGCTATCACATGCGACATCAGTCTGGTGAAGGCCCAAGGAACCAGGTTGAGGCCGAAAGGCATGGCCTTTAACTGGTAAACTCGCCCCAGAAAAACGAACCTGAGATACTTCCATAACGCCCAATTAATCGGAACGTGAAAGTAAGCGTCTCGCAGGTCGAAGCTGGAAGCAAAATCTCCCTGGTGAATTGAAAGGAGGACCGACCTAAACGTCTCCATGCCGAACTTGGGAGCAATGATAGACTGGTTCAGGAAACTCAGATCGATAACCGGTCGGAGTCGGCCGTCCTTCTTCGGTACCAAGAACAGGCGGGAATAGAAACCCACTGACCTAATGTTCTTGATGACCTCAATCGCCCCCTTTGTCAGGAGATCGTCTATCTCCGTGGACAAAAGTTCCCGACGTAAAATGTCTGAAGGAACTGTGGTTGGAAAAGGCACCCTGGAAAGAGTGGGGTGCCTTCGGAAGGATATTCGCAGCCCGGACCAAACAACATCTAACACCCAAGGATCGGATCTGATGGTGGCCCAACGGTCTGCGAACTCTGCTATCCTTCCTCCAACCTGGGACGAGTCGAGGTGAGGACCTTCATTTCGAACCCCGACGAGGCTCGCGAGAGGAGAAAACACCTTCTCTACTGAATGAAGAATCCCGGGACTTCCCTCAAGACTGTCGACGCTTACCCTTACCCCTTGAGTAAGAAGTAGAAGCGAAGACAGAAGGATCAGCCCCTTTGCTTCGCAGAGGAAGCAGAGGGTACTTGTTAGGCTTGGAACGGCCCCTGCCTACCCCAGAAGGCCGATCAAGCTGAAGAAACAGCAGCTGATCGTTGGAATGACGTAGGACGTCATCCCAGACCATCAACACAGAACCATGGAAAAGTTGCAGACCTGCCAATTAAAGAAGCAGATCGAAGAGTAGCGCACTGCTCCTCAGGAAGGGATCAGCCTGTGTCCAGCACAGAGTCCCTTCGAACTAATTCCAGATTAGACGTGTTACAGGCATGCGTGTGAGTAAGATGCATGAGCGCCTTGGACAGCACACGCAAAGGAGCCTGTACCTCGTCAAACTTATCTGGAGGCAGATAAGCAGCTAAAGCTGAGACGACGTGATCAGAGAGAGAAAGCATACCAAGCATCTCTCTCGATAAGCCCAATGTGGACTCCAGAGTCGTCATCGGAATGACGGCAGACTTGGACTTGGAAAGCCCGAGGGAATTGGAGTCCTGATCCAAAACCATCAAAGATTGGTAGACCGACGGATTGGCGGAATCATAGGAACGATAACGCGCCGGAGGCAAAAAGGTGTCAACTCGGGTGAAGAACGGAGCCTTCATAGCCTTGGAACTTAGCTTAGAGTCCAAGGCTGAAAATGCTTCAACCAACTGTACCGACTGGCACAGTCGAAGACGCCCAGAAGTGGGTTGCTCGATAGGATGTTGGCCCGCGACCGATGATCGTGGCCTGGCTGACACTGTTGACTGGTTAGATGGTCTGAGATCCGGAAGGAACCCAAACACGAAATCAAGAGCTGCCCTGAAGTCCGAAGACTGCTGGCTCTCGACATCAAGCATGTCTGACTCTTCCCCTGAGTCGGAAGACACATAGCCCATCGTGGGCAAACCAGTCGACGCCTCCCATGGTGTCGGAACACCAGGGGGATCAGAAAGTGGCCTGTTTCCAATCCCGGGAGGCGGCGCCATAGGGGGTGCCTGGAAACCACTCGCTGCCTCGCTGGAAGCAATGGGAAAGCTCTTTGACAGAACCTGAGCGAGTAAGGAGAGGGCCGCCCTAAGCTCACTGCCCGTACTGGCCGGTTCGACAGGGGAACGAACCGGCAAAGTGGCTTCACCTCTGACCCTCTTAACCAGCGAAGGGTCACGATCCTCCAAAACACCCGACGTGGGATGACGGGCCGCAGCGGAAACGTCTGAAGGCAGACGTGTATATGGGTGTGACACACTCCGAGGATTAACATAACGGTAACTCATGAGAGTCACCGCGGACCTCTGCAGGGCAGAAGGTCTAGGGTGCACAAAAGACGTTGGTCCCCCAAAACTGGTCGTGTGGCCAGAATGAGTGGACGGAAACGCCACAGAGTTCATAGTGTCCCACTAAGAACAACTGAATCCAATGACAACTGTGGTGCTCGACGGCGCAGAGACCACAGGAGAGGGTCCGGCCGGCAGCCACTTCCAAGTTGAAGTCAGGGAAGGCTGAGGCCGATACCCCCACGTCTACACAACCAGACACTGCAGCAGACCACTGCAGGTATAAAACTACTGTTCTCAATGGCTGAGAAGACACAGTAGGGGGTTCAGTCGGCAGCCCCATCCGACTTCGCCGAGAGGAAGTCGGGGAAGGCTGAGGCCGATACCCCACAACCACACCACAGACATCCCTGCAGACCCTGGCAGGGATAAGCTGAGGCAGGCTAAAAACAGTGCCCAATGACGTTGTAGACGGAAGAGCAGTAGCAGCAGATACAACGGGAGCTGTTGGAACTGGCGGAAAAGCTGAGAGAGCCACCAAGCTCTGCCTCCAAAGGAGGAGTCACAACCCTAGTGACAGCCTCAGATGTCGACTGGAGAGGGCGCATAGTCCTGGAAACAGGCATCTCTACACCAGAAATCCAACAGCTCCCGCAGTATCCACCAAGGTGAAAAAAACTGCTCATTCACCACGGAAGGGGAATAACTCCCACCAGACACAGACGAGTCGGGAAGCCCCGAAACGACAGTGGTCCCCACCCCCCGCTGGTGTGGGAGGAGCTGCACATCCCCCACGGAGGGGGAGCAATTCTCACCAGACGTGGTCGAATCAGGCGACCCCGAAACGATAGCGTTTCCCACCCCCCATGGGTGTGGGAGGAGCTGCACATCCCCCATGGAGGGGGTCAAACTCACACCAGACGTGGTCGAGTCGGGGGTGTGTGGAATGCTGTCGTTTCGGGAGCCTCCCGACTCGACCACGTCTGGTGTGAGTTTACCCCCTCTGTGGGGATGTGCAGCTCCTCCTGCCCCTGTGTGTGTGTGTGGGGGGGGGGGGGGGGGGGGGGGGCAGGGGGGGCTGGAGTCTGAAATGACCGACAGTGCCCCCCCCCCCCCCCCCCCCCCCCCCCCGCCCATGGGGGCGGGAGGAGCTGCACATCCCCCACAGAGGGAGTAAACTCACACCAGATGTGGTCGAGTCGGGAGGCTCCCGAAACGACAGCATTCCACACCACCCGCGGGTGCGGACAAAACGGACACGGACACGAGAACGTGAACTCAACAGAAACAGAAAGTAGAATAACACCCTCAACTACGAGAGAAGGTGGCAGAAAAAAATCAGTGGGTACACGACAGAACCCAGACGGCCGACACCTAACTCCAATAACAATTAAATTTTTATCAACCGATAAGTTCATTGTCGAATTGCGATGACACGATGTCGCAAACAAAACATTCGCGAAAATGGAATAGTAAATAATATACAATGAGAATGTGGTTGAAAATATAAACGAGAATATATAAAACACAGTCCTGTTATTATACGATCTTCTGATCCATAATTCCAGTCACAGGAAAACCATTATCGACGAGTTAAAATATCACTGTTACTGTAGCAAAGATGGCACACATCCACCACGTGTGCGGATAATCAAAAGAATGATGAATTGACGCATTGTGCACTGTTTTACGGTAGTCGTGCATTTGTAGTATGGAAGAGCGTCCCATACTGGGTGTGCGCCGATGGCACTCGACCCAGTTTTGGCTTATTTTTCAGTGGTGTTTTTACACCACTTTTCTTTCCAAAATCTTGGGAAAGATTGAAATAGAGAGTATTTTATCCGAGTTAGGTTTTACCACAGTAGTGCAAGCCTGTAGTAAACAATTGAGGTAGGTTGATAAGAAATTATTTTGCAAGTGACATCTACTATAATTTATATTAGGTAGATGGTTGAGTGTAGAGGGTTAAATGTGAGAGCAAAGTTTCCTGTTTCCAAGGTATTTCCTGCCATTCCACAGTCACAATATGTTTATTTATGGGATAAAAGATGAGGACAGCACAGTTCAACTAAATACTAATTGTTTTTATTTATACATGTACTACTGTGTTCACAAAAATGGACAGCAACATTTGAAAGGATCACGACTGTTCACTTTCCTCACCACAGTACTCATGAATCTCAACGTTTGAAAAAAAATAATGTTTGGACATTGAATGTCAGATACTATTTTCGTTTGTTTTTCATGATTATTTATTTATTTTTTGGTGTTTATTTTTTTATTTATTAGTGTTTAATGTCACCTATTCCTGTACATGGCAAACAGTGACCACAACATGGATATAAAGTTAAGTCCAGCCAATCGTTTATACCCATGTTGCCCATTTTAGAGGATTTCCACCCCAGGCATTGTTTACCTGGTTCTGTTTTACCAGTAAAACAGAGCTTATCTACCACAGTAAATAAGCACTTTATTGGTGTTTAGGGTCACATATTTTTGCACAATGGATAATCGTGATAGACATAAATTCAAGTTCAGCCAATTATTTATAACCATGTTGCCCACTTGAGGACTCCCACCCAAGGCATTGGTTACTGGATTCACTCAAGAGGAGTGTTCAATTCGCATGGATCTGGTCACTTCTATATTCAAGAGAAAAACTGGGCAATTATTCTATTATATCTGGTTTGCCAGGGCTCATGGAGCTCTGTCAAAGTTAAAATAGAATAAATGCCCATATTGGATGTAGTGAGGCCAAATAGGACTGAACAAGGAGAATTTGGTGAATGTCAGGTCAGTTTCTCGATGCATTACAATATTTTTTATTCAATTATCTAGAGTTTAATCTATAACCTATATGCAGTTAACTGAAAGATCAAATTTATACTGAAAGTATGGTAAATGTTTTTGTGTTTGGAAGTTATAGTCAATTAACAGGGTTATTCAATTAAGAGATACATAATTAAGTGGGTTCCACTGTATTGAATGGTAAAGTGTACTGTCCCAACTTAGTGAAGAAAAAAATATATTAAAGGCTAGTATATCTGGATTACAGCTTCAGGCCATTAAAGTGGGAATAAAATTCTAGCAATGAAACAGTACACCAGTGAGAGAAAAATGCCTCCAATCAAATCTCGAATCTTCACAAGAAATACATTCAAAATGTGGTCTCAAAGCATTTCACTAGGGGGTCTGCAAAGTTCATTTATATGAAGATGAAATATCTCAAGCTGAAAACAGAATGTAATGATATAATATACATATTACCTGTGTGTTATATCAGACATGAAATTATCAGATTAACCCTGATATTAATTTCAAAGAATTACTGATAGTTTACATAACATTTCAAGCAGTGAAAACATGTGTACTGTACGTATGTAGGTGTGTAATCTCAGTAAACAGAGGCAAGGTTAACAAGCAAACAGTCACACCATTAATGACACATAATACAAAGAAAAAGATGACTGTGTTACGTTTCAAAACAAAAAGGGTTAGAAAATTTGGAATAAAAAAACAGCTGCTGCGCAACTCCCTAGTGAATGGAATGTTGGTTCAGAAAACACCCTCTTTTGCTTTCAACTAATCATCAAAGCTTAAAATATATATGCATAGGCATTCATTTAATGACATATTGTATTCATAAGATGTAGTATGGGAAGCTGGAAACCTTATGGTTCTCATCAACAGTGAATTAACACCTACAGGAAAATTTCTGAATTCAGAAAAACAACACAGTAGTGCTTTTCATAATTTACAGCTAAAACTAGAAGTCCTGTCATGAAATACGCACAAATAGCAAGTCGATCTGCATGTTATAATCTATGCGTTATGGCCATAGTAAGGCTATCAAATTCTGTACATATGGCCTGTGCACAAGCAATGTTTCAGCCAATGGACCTCCGGGTAACCCGGAGGTCCATTGGCAGAAACATTGCCTGTGCTTGCAATGAGTAACCAGGAGAACCTGCCGTGCTTTGGATGCCATTCGATATGGCAATTGCGTGCAATTCCTATGTGCAACTAAGCCTAGATAAGTGCACAGTTCATGACAGGACTTCTAGTTTTAACTGTACAGGAGAAATCATGCAAATTCGCTTGCACATCTAGTATGGTGCTCAAGTTTCTACCTGACAAGTGAGTAAAGGTTCAGGTCAATACTCATCATGGGAGTTAGAACTAAATCACATATGCATATTATCGCCGTGAAAAAACAGGTAGCCCAAGAACATTAGGTTTCACTAGGGAAAAAAATCGGAGAAAGCTGGTTTTTTCAGGGAATGACGAGTACATGTCACTGAACGATTAGACAAAAGTCCCCTAAAATCCCAGTTGAGCTTTTTTTTCTACAGCCTTTTTTCGAAAACGCGTTTGAAAAAAATTTTAAAAAATCGCACGAACTTTGTAACCTCGAATTGATCCAACTGTATTTTTTGTTTACGCGTATTTCGAGCTACATAATGTCTAATATACATTTACCTAGAGGAAAATGTGCATTCTGTGACAATTTCTGCGAAAAATTATTGAAAATTCACAAAAAAGTATCGGATTTACGCAAAAAATGACGATTTTCCTAACGGATTTGCCCAAAGGGTCGTAGTACAGAACGGGATGTTAGTTGGACAGACGATAAAAAATCCACCACCATTTGAAGACTTTTATCATTGCTTACAAAATAGACATTATGGAAGACCCCCTCTGCTTCTGGCCGAGTTCCCCTTTTGGCATAAAATTCGTCAGCATGAGAACTCAACTATTTTCGGGCTTGGGACCGAACAGACACGTCTGTGTCTGGCAGCATTAGATCAATAAATAATATTTACAGAATGTACAAAAATCAATAAATAATATTTACAGAATGTACAAATCAATCAACATGGATTAAGTTACATTGACTATTATCAACGCTATATACAGAAATGGCATGACCTATATACATATTATTCATCGAACTCAGAAATTTCTGACAGGACAGTGTTTCTGTGGTTGTTACAAGAATCCGAACTGCAATTACACAAACCTGAGCAAGAGAGTCCTGCCTTCTTACACCCACACCTTTTTGTACAAGCACTCTTGCAACCACAACTGATCAGATTCAGTAGGTTATCGGGGGCACATGGCTTTGTGGCTGCAGTCGGTACAAGAAGTCCATTGTCTAGCGACCACCCCCAATCCGTCGGAGGAAGCGAAGTGCCCAGCCATTGTTGGACCTGGATATAACATCTGTAGACATGTTGTTGTGCAGCATCGCTGCTTGGTGGGAGTGAGGCTAGGTCGATGGGTTTATTCAGTTTAGATTTTGCTACATAACGCTTGTAAGTGACATATCTATACTGGTCGAGAGAGGAAACAGTTTTACTCCCGTATAAGATCAGGAGAAGTTGTTCCCCGGCAGCGGCTACTGCACTTGGTGTACTGTCATCCGCCAAAATTGTGTTGACATACTGTTGTGAGTCGCTAGTAACATCGAGAGACAATTGTACTGAATACTTTCTTCTTACCAACTCGAAAGAGTGCAGAAGTAGTGTCACAACCACTTATAGAATGTGCTACAAGGAGGTTGCTTCTATGGTCACCCATTTTGGTTGCTATTTCACTAACTGAAACTAGTAAGTTTGGGGTAATGGAATACATCATGTGAATATTACATCCCGGTTGAACTCGAGAGGTAAGAATGACTAACAAGTCTGTGTCTGTTCCCACAACGACAACATTGTTGTCATCTTGAGCGATGTCAAGTGCAGTTTCGGCTATCAGTACATCAGCATCAGCCTCGGCCTGCTTGGACTGAATATTGATAGCAGATAGCTCCTGCATTAGAAGATCGATCAGTTGGGTTTTGTTCTTGGCATTTGCAAGGAAATCGGATTGGGGTGTGGTGGCTGGTAACTCGGGTGAGATATTGATATCAATGGAATACCTGTCTTTAGATCTACGGGCTTGTTCCATGCCCTTTGTCGACATTGTACAAGCATAACCATCAAAAACAACCACGACGTTCGCCCCAAAATGTCTCACTAGATAATTGGAATATGATGTACATATGTCCTTATATCACGACTGTTTAGGCCATACAACTGCCCTCAATAAAAATCCACCATCTACAACAAACAGAGAATGTTCTGGGATTTTAGTTTGCTCGGAACCGTATGTTTTGAGGATCTTACCGAGCATGCTTTTCTGTGTCTTCCTCATTCCAGCAGAATCAAACAATTCTGGTGGTTTCGGGCGAGTTCATATTTGAGATACTCTTCCATCTCTGCTTGTGACTGAATAACACATGTGATGCGGTTGAACAGAATTGTGGGGTCAATCACTACCTTACTTCCACGGACTTTGATGCTATTTGCCATCGATGCGAAAGACTTCACAGTGTCAACACGTCGTAGTTTGATGCTGTTGAACGTTTTGCTTACAACATTTGATACGCAACATTCACCAATTTTGCGAACTTGGTCACAGTTCACAGTTTCGTCGGCCACAAGCCCGGTCGCTATAGAGACTAATTGTAGTGGATCTCTATTCTGAAAGGGGGAATGCACTCTTGAGCCAGTTCAATAATTTGGTGATATCATTGGCATCAGTCAATTGTGAACTTTGACGGAGATCCCGATGTTGTTCGCCATGACCAGTGTGAACATGAACAAAATTTTCGAGAGCATTACATATCAGAAGGCAAAGAGGTAGTCCATGTACCCATTTCGCAACAGTGCTATCGGTTATTCCCCTGCCATGTGTGAGACCACCAGGGAGCTTGAACATTCTCATTAAACACTGCTCTATGGTCTGATCAGAATATATCCCGTCCCAGAATTTATCTGAGCGCCTTATGGTAAAGTAACCTTTCTCAGTGAACAACTTCAAATCATCCTGTTGCATTATTTCTGTTAGCTCATTCATCTGCTGCAAATAGAGATGAGAACTTTTTGCGTATGCAAAATGACCACCTGCGTGAAATACTGGAATCATATTGCAAACACATATGTGCGGAGTTCCCAGTCGCCTGTGCGCTCTGCTCTCAAGAACAACTGGAGAAGACCTATTTGCTCGTAGTATTGTACCCAAAGCTTTCCTGTGCGTCCTACGGACGCATTCTGGAGCAGTTCGTGTAATTTTGACAGTAGATGGTTGACACTTTCTTGATTGACAGCGTCAGCTGTTGTACAGTCACCTCTGGCAAGTCCACAGAATATTTCATTGACTTCTGTGCAGTCTATGTTATCTAGTGTTCGGCTTTCTTCAAACACAAGTTTTGTAATGGCAATTTGTGTTAGCAAATGGGCACGAACTGCTCTTGAATATGCATGACCACTGATCAAATGATGGACTGACCCACCAGCATAAACAGTCCCCCAAAGTTCATCCAAGCCGCTACCAGCCATGATCGAACCAATTGCCCCTAAATATGACATAATCATATGGAAGCCGCCGAGTCTAACGAAAACTTTTGTCAACTTATCTGACGAAGACACAATCTCCACTGCTTTGATATAAAGTGGTTGGTCAAACGTCACTGGACAAACGTATAATACGGTATTTGAATGAGAAAAGTCGATGCCGTTTGAATTTGAGTTTAGGGGGTATGGTTAATTTTTCACACGTTTCACCAGTTCATTACGGAATAAATGACTATTGTTATATATCATTATAAAGCCACTGCTTTTCTACAATTTTTGATATATAATTTAACTCCCAAAGTAGTCGTAGATTTGATTTAATGGACGTTGTGTACCGTTGTGTGTATGAAAACAATAAATTTTTTTTCGTAATTTTGTACATTTTCGTGAATATTTCACCATTGAGTGTGAGGATTGGTACAAAGTTGGCATTTTCTGTTGGGGATGTGTATTCTCAATATAATTCAGCACGATATTTATGATTCTCACCCTACTAAGGTGAATAAGAATGAGAAATATGGAGCTGGGTCGAATTTTTTTTTTATTTTTTTTTTCATCAAAAAAACGCTATAACTAAAAAAAGCTCAACTCGGATTCGCGGGGACTTTTCACACTTTATCCGCAATGTGTGTCCCGGAAACATATAAAAAAAATCAGCTTTCTCCGATTTTTTTCCTTACTTTCTCATTTTTATGTCTAATGTGCCTGGACTAAGGGTCAATTTAATTAACTGGCTGATAACCTTTCAATACTAATAAAAGTAATATCTGTTCAAACAATCAACAAAGATGATAGACAAGTTTCCACAAGTTATTATCATAACTACGGTTAATTAAGTTATTTTATTCAATTGTGGTAAAGTATAAGATTGACATTCAACCTCCTCCCTCATCTCTGCCCCCCCCCCCCCTCCCCCCTCCAGCACCTCACTTCTCAATTTACAATTCGAGTGACCGTTAATTTCAAAGCAATTTGTGTTTTTATTGCTGTGTCAAATCCACAAATACACGTACAACAACCTGAATCATTTTAATTATCAGGCTCTCAGTCAATTCCCCAAAGATATACAGTTTTTAACAATAGCAATAAATTTGAGCAATCCCTTTGAAACTGGGAGATACCCAGCTGGATTGATGCACTTGGACTCCCTTTAAAGTTTTCAGTCTTACACATTTTATGCCCATTAGGAATGAGTTAACACTTTACCCAAAGTAACGGCAAAAAACCGGCCAGAGTAATTCACAATGAAAGTGTCAATGACACTACTGTAGCTCAACTTGTAAAGAGAAAGACATGTACATGTATAGTATGTGACACAGCAATGACAAACATCTAGGTAATGACCTGATAACAAAGGTACATATAAAGTATTGTAACGGTCTGTACATAAATACTGACCGTTGCCTGTAACAAATGTATAGGTAAAGTATTGTAAAGGTGGGCTACAGTCAGATGCTAAACTGAAAAGAAATCTTTGAGTCCCAGAGTGGGTCTGACTCAACCCCAAAATATTTGTTCTCATAGCACAGTGATAACAAAGGCACCCCAAAACACACTCGTTCCTGTCCCAAGGTGAAAACAAAGGTACCCAAGAAGTTTTGTGAAGATCAGTTCATAAATACGAGCTGTATCGAACTTGTGACAAAAAACTGGTTGGACCAAATTTTGGTACAAAATGGCCACTGGCAGCCATCTTGAATTTTGGACGGCACCCAGAAACACTCATTCTCGTCCCAAGGTGATAACAAAGGTACCCAAGAAGTTTCGTGAAGATCGGTTCATAAATACAGCCTCTACCCTGAGCCGTATTGACATGTGTGCCATATTGACATGTGTGCACTGAATAAATCAAAGTTCATCTAATTTGCATAATTTCTGCACGAAAAAAAAACCCTTACAATATGTGATGTATTCCATGTTACTAAACATTCATACAAAAATTTATTCAAATCAAAACCTTCATACAGAAGTTCTGTACAAAAGACTGATTGCACTAATTTTGGTACAAAATGGCTGCTGGTGGCCATCTTGAATTTCGGACCACACCCAAAAACACTTGCTCTCATCCCACGGTCATAACAAAGGTACCCAAGAAGTTTCGTAAAGATGGTTCATAAATATGGCCTCTAGTCTGAGCCGTATAGAAGTTGTGTACAAAAAAACTGATTAGACCTAATTTCGGTACAAAATGGCCACTGGTAGCCATCTTGAATTTTAGACCGCACCCAGAAACACTCGTTCTCGTCCCAAGGTGATAACAAAGGTACCCAAGACATTTCGTGAAGATCAGTTCATAAATACAGACTCTTGCCCAAGCCGTATTGACATGTGTACTTACTGTGTGTAAGTCGCAATGAAAAAAGCAAAGTTCATCTAATTTGCATAATTTCTGCACGAGAAAAAAACCTGTATTATATGTGATGTGTCCCATGGTACTAAACATTCACACAAAAAATTATTCAAATCAGTGCTTTCATATGGAAGTTCTGTGCAAAAATCTGATTGCACCTAATTTTGTACAAAATGGCTGCCATCGGCCATCTTGAATTTCAGACTGGACCCAAAAACACTCGTTCTCATCCCACGGTGATACCAAAGGTACCCAAGAAGTTTCGTAAAGATTGGTTCATAAATACGGCCTCTAGCCCGAGCCGCATTGGCATATGCACTTACAGTGCTGAAAGTAACACCAAAAAACATCAAAATTAGTCTAATTTGCACAATTTACGCACGAGAAAAAAACCTGTATTATATGTGATGTATCCCATGGTACTAAACATTCATACAAAAAATTATTCAAATCAGAGCTTTCATATGGAAGTTCTGTACAAAAAACAGATTTCTGCATCGTCGGTACAAAATGGCAGCTGGCGGTCATCTTGAATTTCGGACCTCACCCAAAAACACTCGTTCTCGTCCCATGGTCATAACAAAGGTACCCAAGAAGTTTCGTAAAGATCGGTTCATAAATACGGCCCTAGCCCGAGTCGTATCCAATTGTTGACGTACGGACAGACGGACGGTCAGACGGCCAGACGGACAGACGGACGGCAAGCCATGACAAAAGTTCAAATTTGGCTTCGCCAAAGTTGAGCTAGAAATCGCCAATTAATTTTTATTATTTTTTCATTTTTTTATCGAGCTTGTTCCAATGAGGGGTATTAACCTATGTTTTTAAGACAAAAAATGAAAAAAATTAGTTATTCAAGAGTTTGTTTGCAAGTGTTGTCTGCTTTTCATGTTAGGTAAAGGGTTAAGGGTACCAGGCAATGTATTTGAGCAATCTGTATGCTTTTAGTCAATCTGACACATCACTGTCCACTGGCAATTCTGGTGAATGTTACACAGAGCAAATGGTTTTTCAGAAGACATTATCTCAATATCAAATGAAATGAGGCATTGCATATTATAGTCTGTATGTCTTAGCTGGTGGAAACTAATTACTTCATTTAAAGGAATGTGGACATTATATGCAAATGGACAGTTTGCTAACTATTGCCACACTTCTCTAAAAGGAATGATTATTCTAACTGACATAAACCATTACACCTCCATATCTTGCTGATTATAAACTTCACAATATCGGCTTTTTTTCTGTCATTGTTCGTTGCAAACATACTAACATATAAAATTTTAACCCAAGGTATTTACAAAAATAAAGAAATTTTGTTGTGACATCTCTCGACTCCTTGACAATCCCCCAACAATGAACAAGCTCCCAATTTGTTCCAAAAGGAACACAGGGATAGGTATCATGAGGGACTTACTAAACTTTATCACAACTCATTATTCTACACTCAGATACATTTTATATACATATATGTTCATCAAGTGTGCAAACTCACTCTGCCTTCACAGTATCATAGACTGACTGTCCTGACTCAGGCCTGATGACTGCTTCTTCCAGAGTATAATTTTATCATGCCCTTCACCACCACTGTTCGGGGTAAGGTTTCTGCTGGTCCCTCCTTAATGACCTACCCTTATATCTTTTATACTATGTCCAATGATTCCCGTCCCTATGCCACCATAGACTCAACTGGTTCCCAAAATTGTCCCTAACATGGTCAATATTGGCAGACTTGGATATGCCACCTGCCACTCAAGCATTATTTACATGAGCTCTTCAACCCTTAGGTGCCTCTTCCCCGCTCTTCTTGCACCCTGTGCCACCCCACTGATCACCTTGTTGCTCTTAACTCTTCTTTTGTGCCCTTGCCAACCGTACCCTGGAGCAATCTCTACTTCTCCTTTGGGGCCCATGCCAGTGGGTCTTACAGACATCTTGATTCTGGACCTCCCTGTGGGTCCCATTAGAAAATGCATGAGTAGACGATCATTCATTAATTCAGTCTTCAAAGTTTCACAGAACTGCAATACTTAAAATAAAGACAGAAAATCAGAAAAAGCCACTGTATGTCAATACAGCTGAGTGATGAGATGCAATATTTACTTTGAAGTGGATATCACAGTGTTCATGTTTATGTTTGGTTAACATTGATGTACCTTGGCAAATAAACCTCTCTGTACATTTGTTACTCCTGCTAATTGTTTTTCTGTTTGATTCAGTGTTTATAGATTCTAAATAGATACAGATATAAAACATCCAGCTGGTCTCATACATATACACCTATAAAATCATGTACACTTTAGACCAATCTACCCTTTTATTATATGAATACCACAAATAGCCTCTCCAATCCACTGTAGTTTGCCCATCAAATCCAACTCTCCAGAAAACAAAGGTGTCAAGTTTTCCAGGCCATTATCATGCCTGTCTCAAACAAAGTGCACATGAATGGACTATTTCTACCAGCGTCCCTTTTAATAAATATAGAACATAAGCATAGAACATAAACACTATTGTCTCCTCATTAAACTCTGTTGACAAACATTCCAGTCAAAGTCTATTTGAAAATGCTGTGCTGAACATGAACAATTGAGAAATAACAATTAACAACTATTTTCAAGATGCGAATCCAACAAAACGTAAGAGAATCTGTGTTATCAAAAGCAATTCAGATTGAAATTCAAGTCTTGCTTCCATTGTTTTGACTTTCAAGTTTCATGTTCGACAAGAACATTTGATATTACTACGTGTTTGGGATTCCCCAATTCCCAAAATTGTCAATGGTTATTTGTCTAATATAATTCTTGTTATATTTGATTTTTCAGGTGTTGTGATCAGTTTAAAATACTAATTGTCATATAATAAACAAATTACTACAACAGTCAATTGATCTGTATTGTTGTATTCCGTCTCGTTGACGAGATGAGATCGGCCAGATCAAACTCGATGCCTCGGTTGGTCTGGCCGATCTCATCTCGTAAGCTCGATGGTATACAACACAGATCATTGATTGTTGTAGTAATCATTATTTATTTCTCCAGTCTGGGAGTCAATAATTAACCCTCTCCACAGAGAGGTCAAAATACCAAAATTTAAAGTCGCAGATTTTTCCTACAATGTGATGAGGAATTTACCCAATCCAAACCTATTTATATGACGGGAAAGAATTTTTGGTCAAAATTTTGTTATTTTAAACTCAGGGTCTGGGAATTATCTACTCAGATCTACAACAACCAACTGTGCTGACCATTATCTACAAACCTTCCATGTGTTTTCAAGAATTTTTTAAACAAGAGACCACAAGGAACCTTAATGGCTCATCTGAAAAAGTTGATTCATGGGATACTTAAGGTCATATCCAGCATCTATGGCTAATTAATACTATAGAGTCCAAACATGAACTCAAAGACTTGATTTAAACAAGCTTGAACCGGCCCACTCCTGTTCCCCCCAAAAAAGGAAAAGATGCTGAATACTAATATCATAAGATGCCCTCTGGTGGATATGACTGTTTTAAAAATATTCCCCAAAAGGAAAAGATGCTGAATACTAATATCATAAGATGCCCTCTGGTGGATATGACTGTTTTAAAAATATTCCCCAAACTACATTATGTTAAAATTAAAAGATATTTAATTTGAACAAATCTGAATCAGCCCCTCCCCCCCAACACCTGCCCAGGATAATGTATATCAAATACTGATTGATTCTGATGGGTGGATGTGAAGAAATTGACATTTAATGAATATTCCTCATATTGTGCAAAGTTAAAATTTGGGCTCAAGGAGCTCCAAATATGAACCCAGTCACTTGATTTGAACAAACCTAAATCAGCCACCTATAAGTATGCTGGGTACCAACTATCAGAAATTCCAACTAGTGAATTTGAAAAAGATACTTTTCAAGAATATTCCTCATATCGCATTAAATTAAGATTTGAACTTCCACAGAGGCTTTATTGAAGCTAATTTGAATTTGAGCCACGTAATGATGCGGTATACCAAATATCAAAAGAATATGACTGGTGGATCTAAAGAAGATTCTTTAAGAATATTCCTCACATGGCACTAAGATAAAATTCTGGTTCCCACAGGCAGCCCAAATAGGAACCCATAGACTTGAATTGAACAACCTTGAATGTGTCCCCCCACTCCCAAGGATGGAATATCAGTTATCAAAAGATTCTGGTGGTTGAATCTGAATAAGTAAAAATTCAGGTTCATATAATAAGGACTTGATTTGAACAACAAGAGATTCTGGTGGGTGAATCTGAAGAAGCTGAAATATGGAACCAGTGACTTGATTTGAACAAACTTGAATCTGGCCCTCACAAGGATGCTGTATACCAGTTATCATAAGATTTTGAGTGGTAGTTCTGAAAATGATTTTTAAAGAATATTCCTCATATTGTACTAAGTTAAAATTTGAGCTCAAATAAAAGCCTGAATAGGAACCCAGAGACTTGATTTGAAGGAATTTGAATCTTAACCCCCCCCCCACCCCCCCCCCCCCCAAAAAAAAAAGATGCTACATATTAAATATCAGAATCACAGACTTGTGGATTAGAAGATTTTTAAAGAATATTCCTCATATTGCACTAAGTTAAATAAAACCTTAAATCTGGCTTTCAAAAAATGGTGTGTAACAAATATCAAAAGATTGTGACTGGTGGATCTGAAGAAAAAGATTTTAAAGACATTTTCTCACAAAATTCAAAATAGGGAGCTCAAATATAAATATTTTGATTGGTGCTTCTGGAGAATGAGAAATTTTTTTTTAATTTGGAGTGGGTACAGAGTTATACACATTGTGCATCCCCCCTCCTGAGGGGATTACAACTTTTTTTAACAAACTTGAATTGACATACAATGAAGAACAAGCATATGAAATTTAGTTCAATTCAGACCAGAAGTTTATTTATTTATTTATTGGTGTTTAAGGCCACATACTTGTGCACAATGGCTAATCATGACCATGATAGTTTTATGGGTGGAGGAAGCCGGAGTACCCAGAGAGAACCACCGAGCAGCTGCCAGCTCCCCAATATCATAACTCTGCACTGCAGCACAGGCAGGGATAGATTGGTTGAAGACATGTGCACCATCGATGTGCAGGATGCCTTAGTCAACGGTAGTCCAAAATTTATTTCCAAAGGTAGTGTTGGGCAGTCATAATATGGCAAAAACTACAAGAATGACACAAGTCAAGAAAGCCTTCAAACAAGGAACTTGTCCAATTTACTGGGATATTACCATGCATTCTGTTACAAATAGCCTTGAGTCTGCCTTTACTAAGAACAAGAATACTGAAGTACCTGTCAGGAATATCTACAAAAGGTGATTGATTCAAGAATTTTGAACCCAACTATACCTGGCTTCTACCAAGATGATTTATTTATATTTTTGGGGGTTAACAACACCTTCAGCAGACAGGGTCATAACATGTCAGACCGTGTTACAGGTGGAGGAAGCTAGAGTACCTGTAAGTTAAGGAAAGTAACTGTCAACCTGCAACCTACTAACCTGGCACAAGCAGGGTTAGCACTGGTTGAAGGCATGTGTACCAACGGCATGCAGTTTGGAAGTTTGGAAAGTAACTCTAACTGTTGTCACTTTCTTAAACATAACATTGGAGTGGTTATAATTTTCATATTCATTTAAAATTGTAATTTAATTTGTCTCAAACCAACCAACCCCATCCAGGGTATATGTACATTTACTGCCGTCAAAACTCTTCCTTTTTCACAGCTATCACTTTAATTATATAGTAAGAAATGTCAATTAAATTCAAATGATGAATGGGCAAGAAGGTTTCACCCACTTTACTGCATTGACACAGGTGCTCAACATTTTTACATTCTCTCCCAAAAGTTATTTCATCTACTAACAAGTAATGGCTTATTTAAAAGTGACCCAGCATGCCGCAATCAAGTAAACTTGAATCTTATTTTCAAAAGTCCCTAGCAGTATAGTTTTCAGTTAAATTTAAGTTTTGGTTGCTTATACAGAAAACCAAGACTTGACCAGCAACCATTGCATTGCCACAAGACTTTGTCATAGGGCAAAAGAAAAATCTTCCGACATACAAAGTCCTTATGCACCAAAATAGGCAATTACCTGAAATCAACTAAACATCTGAGTCATAGGCAGTTTATAATTTTTTTTTATTACATGCCTGTTCTATGAAATCCTCATCTACAGCAGCACTAAACTATGCAGAAAATGAAAATCTGTCCTGCCAATATGTGCGGAATGGAAATCGTTGACAGAAGCAAAATTTCACTGGGATTTTCAACAAATGCTGCGAAGCAATTACAGTTTACTTTGCTAGCGATAGCTGAAAAACATCCCCCAAGTTCCAATGTGTTCTATGTGCCAGTAGGCACATAGAATACTTTGGAACTCAGGGGATGAGATAGTAACATAGGTTCCCCTTGCAAATTTGGTTGGCGATGTGTTGTTTTTGTTGATAGTTGTCAAATGGATTGCTGAGTGTCCCTCCCTCCATCCGTCCCATCCCATCCCATCCAACCCGTCCATACATACAAACTTCATATCACCAAGAGTATGTAATTTGAAACATTTAACCGTTTACCCAACGCAGACGATATCAAAATGTATTATTTTAAATATCATTTTTTTTAATTTTTAAAAAAATGTCAACAAAACCAAATCATGTGACCCCTCATTGAGCTCGTTCCAATGAGGGGTCACATGATATTGTTTTGTTGAAATATTTCGAAAAATTTAATTTTTTCAACTGCTCAATTTGCATATTATGCAGGCGGATGCGGGCGATTCGTTAGGTAAAGGGTTAAACTAGGCTGAGGTTTTCAGATAGCAACTGTAGATGTGCATAAAAGTTTTGGAATTTCAATTTGGCCCCAAATGGTTCCAGTGGAACCACTTTTATTATTAGTTAGAAAATCAGTTTCATTGAAAGGCTCCTAGGGTTTTTAACTCGAAACCTTTAAACTATGCTAAGGTGTTCTAGTAGCATCTGAAGATGTCCATAAATGTTTTGGAATTTTGATTTGGCCTGAAGTGGTTCCAGTGGAACCATTTTTATATTGTTATTGTAAGAACATTGATTTCCAGTGACAGGCTCCTAAGGTGTTTAATTCGAAACCTTCAAGCTATGCTAAGGCGTTCTAGTTGCATCTGTAGATGTCCATAAGTGTTTGGGAATTTTGATTTGGTCCCAAGTGGTTCCTGTGGAACCACTTTCATTGTTAGAAAATCAGTTTCTGGCGAAAGGCTCTTAGGGGTTTTAATTTGAAACATTGAAAGTGTATTCATAAGTTCCAGTAGGTCTCTAGATGTGCATAAAGGTTTTTTGATTCGGCCCTGTGTGGCACCCGTAGTGCCACTTTTGTCATTAGAGAATCAGTTCCCGGCGAAAGGCTTCATATATTTATTTATTTATTGGTGTTTAAGGTCACATATTTCTGCACAATGGCTAATCATGACCTCGACAGTTTTACGGGTGGAGGAAGCCGGAGTATCCGGATAGAACCACCAAGCAACGGCGAGCAACTGTCAGCTCCCCAACATGCTAACTCCACACAAGCAGGGTTAGCATTGTTGAAGACAGTGCACCATCGATGTGCAATACGCCTTAGTACACAATGTCACCGTGCCCCCACGTGGGCAATGGGGGGAAGTGTCTTGCCCAAGGACACAACGTGGTTGCCACAGGTGGGATTCGAACCGAGGACCTCTCGGCTTGCAGCCTGCACCTCTACCTACTGAGCCACCCCTCCCCCCCCCCCCCACCCGACAGTTTTACAGGTGGAGGAAGCCGGAGTACCTGGATAGAACCACCAAGCAATGGCAAGCAATGGCAAGTAATGGCGAGCAACTGTCAGCTCCCCAACATGCTAACTCCACACAAGCAGGGTTAGCATTGGTTGAAGACAGTGCATCATCGACGTGCAATACGCCTTAGTACACAACGTCACCGTGCCCCCATGTGGGCAATGGGGGTGAAGTGTCTTGCCCAAGGACACAACGCGGTTGCCGCAGGTGGGATTCGAACCGAGGACCTCTCGGCTTGCAGCCTGCACCTCTACCTACTGAGCCACCGCGTGTGGTTCCTGTCATGCCACTTTTATCATTAGACAATCGCTTTGTAGCAAAAGGCTACAAGGGGTTTTAATTCAAAACATTAAAAGTGTGTTTGTATGTTCCAGTAGGGTCTCTAAATGTGCATAAAGGTTTTGGATTTTTGATTCGGCCCCCATGTGCCACTTTTGTTGTTACAGAATCAGTTTCTGGCGAAAGGCTCCTTGAAAATATGAAAGTGTATTTATATGTTTCGGTAGGGTGTACAGATGGGCATAAAGGTTTCAGAATTTTAATTCGGCCCCATGTGGCACCCGCAGCACCCATTTTGTCATTAGAGAATCAGTTTTTGGCAAAAGACTCCTAGGGGTTTAAATCGAAATGCTTAAAGTGTATTCATATGTTCAGTTAGGGTCTCTAGATGGGATAAAGGTTCTGAATTTGTGATCCGGCCCCATGTGGCTCCTGTTATGCCATGTTTGTCGTTAGATAATCGCTTTGCAGCAAAGGGCTACAAGGGGTTTTAATTCAAAACGTTGAAAGTGTGTTCATATGTTCAGTTTGGGTCTCTAAACGGGATAAAGGTTTTGAATTTTTGATCCAGCCCCATATGTCTCCCATGGTGCCATTTTTGTTATTTGAGAATCAGTTTCTGGCGAAAGGCTCCTATGGGTTTTAATCTGAAAAGTTGAAAGTGTGTTCAAATGTTTCAGCAGGGTGTCCAGATGAGCATAAAAGTTTCAGACTTTTGATTCGGCCCCATCTGGCACCCGTAGCACCACTTTTGTCGTTAGAGAATCAGTTTTTGGCAAAATGCTCCTAGGGATTTAAGTTGAAATGCTTAAAGTGTGTTCATGTGTTCAGTTAGGGTCTCAAGATGTGCTCCTGAGGGTTTAATTTGAAATGCTCAAAGTGTGTTCATATGTTCAAGTAGAGTGCATTAAGGTTACTGATTTTTGATTCAGCACCATGAGGTGCTCCTAGGTACACATTTGTCATTAGAGAATCAGTTTCCTGCGAAAGGCTCCTGGGAGTTTAATTCAAAACATTGAAAGTGTGTTCATATGTTCAGGTAGGGTCTTGAGATGTGCCTAAAGGTTTCAGATTTTATATAATACCTTTTAATTTCTGTCTGTATCAGGCATTAATCTACAATCAAGAATATAAATGCAGGGATATACTTTAGAGTGCTTTGCACACAAATGACACCATCTAGTTAAGATTTTTTTACCTCTACATCATGGAACAAATGTATTAATTAATTTTTTCAATAAGTGTTGTTGAATCTACCATAGATTTGTGCTAGATACATTGAGATGATGAGGTATATCGATTCCACCGAGTCCAGAATGAAGAAAAAGAACACGCCGTACAACAACTATAACAAAAAGCGTACTTTAAATTTAACTGAATGAGGGCTAGATTATTTTTGGTCTGAATTTGTTCTTCAAAATTTGTTCTATTACAAATTATTGGATAGTGCCCACAGGTACTCTCCAGTAATTTCCAAGAGAACAAATTTATATAAACAAACTATTATCTGTGTTTGACTGAATATGAAACATGAGCAAGAAAAACACTGGTTATTGCTTTTGTTCCCTCAATTTTTTGAAAGCCCAGATATTGGCTTCTAGCACTCAACTAGTAAAACCAAAAATGATTTGACCAATTCCGAAATCAACATGCTAATTTTACCACTCAATTATTACTTGAGAACAGGTATATAATAAAAAAAAAAATCATCATCAGTACAGTGAAGTGTCCTGGTGTGCTGTAACGCATCTCATTTAGAACCTTCAACTAAGTGGTATCACACTTGTTGACCCATGCAATACTACTTGGTTAAAGGTTCATCACTCGATGTCATACAGCACACCAGAAAACTGCACTGCATTGATAATCTCTGTATATTGATATCATTTAATCTCGGTACTCAGCACACCAAGTGATAACACTAATTAACACGAATGATGGAACTCCCAGCAAAGATATTGAGAATCCTGGTAGCTCTGAATGTCTCTCATCCTCATAGTGGACTCTCCAAGTGAAAGTAGAGAGCTTTTACCTTTCAGTGGAATTCCTGAGAGAGGGTCTACAAGCATCTCCTTTGGGGAGAGGTAGCACCTTCAGTGAGGGGACTCCTCTCTCACACTGGTTATCACATAAAGGAGCTTGGCCATCAACTCCCACTGGTGATAGAAAGAAAAAGAAGATCCCCTTGACCAAGTTGCAGGACCCTCATAACTTGACTACTTTTTTGATCAAGAGAAAGGCAAAGGATGTCAAGAAGGAGAGAGAAAAGCCAGCCATCATTTCCCACCTCACAGCGTGGGTCAATTCATCCAATCAATCCTTCTCCTGGAGGTGTCAGTGGATTCATAGAAATGGAGTTTGTGCTTTCTTCCCACCTCTGACTCCTCAAACACTGCTTCCCTTTGATCCTGGAGAGTGTTTGTATGTCATCTACCAGAGGTGCTCCAGCAACACTGGAAAAATATTATGAGGGAAATTCAGAGAAAAAACATGACAGTTAGAGACAGTTCAGTATACAAGACACAAAAATCAATAAAATGCATGGATTACAGAGTGCCACCCTCAGGACTAACACCACTGGGTCTCATCAACAAGAGAAACCAAAGTAGAAGCAGAAGAATAGTCTGTACCAATGACATTAGGGTACTACCTCTCCCACAATTCTTTCCTCCTCTACCTCAGTGAGATGTATTTAGTTTTTTTTTATTATTCATCGACAAAATTCTTTTACAGTTACAAGGATTGGGGTTGGGGGTAGGGGGAGGGTTAATTTGTCCCATTACCAACTCTGCGTTTTCAGCATGAACAAACCATTAAATCATTACCTTCGTTATAAGGTACTGCTCCACATTTTTGTAGGATCATAGGAGCCAGGCATGCCTTGGTGGAGGCAGTTTTATACTCATACAGTGTCTACGATGTTAACTTGACCTTTGAGTTCTGATATGTTCAGTGATAAAAAAAATTGGTGATGCTATACCACTTTTCAAAATCTAAAGTATATCGGTAATGATATTGAATCTGATATGAGCTACAGCTGGTATATTGTAATACTGACCAGCACCGAGTATTGCAGTACATGGAGAGTGGGTTACCACTAAAAACTAAAGAAGTGGAGGTTCTACCCATACGATAACTGGTCATGGAAGTAGGACAAGCACAGCATTGCCATGGACTATACTATTAGTTAAAATTTTCCTTGTCATTCTTATTTTTTAACCCTTAAGGACCTGGACACCACACATACGCATTGCCTGTAGCTAAGCAGTGACCTCTTGTCAAGTCTTAGGTGCCAATTTAGGCAGCCAAGGCTTGACTAGAAACCACTGCCAAGGTAATATGTCTATTTTCAGCATGATCTCCTCATGCTTGAATGTGAAGGGTACCTGTTCTGAGGATGTCAAAGTTGGAAAAGGGCCTTAAGGGTTAAAGACAATGAGCTATTTTTAGTCTGGGTGGAAACTCCATTCCACAAGCATTTCTTTGGTAATCCATTTAATAATTTATTTATTTATTTATATAGTGGTGTTTAAGGTCACATACTTATGCACAATGGCTAACCATGACCGTGACAGTTTTATGGGTGGAGGAAGCCGGAGTACCTGGAGAGAACCACCGAGCAATGACGAGCAGCTGCCAGCTCCTCAATATCGTAACTCCGCATTGCAGCACAGGCAGGGTACATTGGTTGAAGACATGCATACCATCGACATGCAATACGCCTTAGAACACGGCGTCATCATGCCCCCATGTGGACAATCGGGGCTAAGTGCCTTGCCCAAGGACACCACGTGGGAGTCTGAATCGATTGCTCAGACGGTCACCCATCCGAGGACTAACCGGGCTTGACGTTGCTTAACTTCGGTGATCAGATTAGAACGGTTACCACAATGCCACCATGTCCCCCCATGGCAATAATTACAATGAACCTCTTCCAGGGAATTTTTGAACATCCATTGTCAAGAATTGAGACAAGCTATTAATTGACAATAGAATATGTTTTCATTTTTGGAATTAACTAGGAAAAAACAATGAGGGATCTTTTTGAGAATAGTACTGGCTGGTTTTGGGTGAAGAATTGATTTAGATGAGATTTACACTAAGGCTGTACAGAGGGCAAAGTTAGTTACTCAGGTAATAATGAAATTATTTTATAACCAGAAAGTGTGACTAACCCTGTGCAATGCACAGGATTAGTTACACTTTCTGGTAATAAAACAAGAGGCTCTAAAGAGCCTGTAATCACACACCTGGCAGAACTACATATAAAAATGTGATTTCCCATAGGGTTTCCATGGTAACTATGAGCCGTAATCATGGGGATGTTTGCAACACATTTGCATTACATGAGGATCATTGGTAAAGGGTGTCCCAGTCATCAATCATGAGAAGTTTCAAAACATTTGGCCTTATAGTTTCAGAGGAGATTTTTCAAAATCGATCAATCAGAATCAAAGAATGCCTCTGGCGGCCATGTTTTTCATCTAACAGGAACAAAATGAGAAACAGTTGAATAGAACCTCTCATGGACCTTTCGTGCTATTTTTGGTTCACATTGGCTCAATAGTTCCATAGAAGAAGATAAAAATGTGATTTCCCATAGAGTTTCTATGGTAACTATAAGCCACAATTGTGGCCATGTTTGCAATCCCATCAACATTAAATGATGATCATTGGTAGAGGGTGCCCCAGTCATCAATCATGTGAAGGTTCTAAAAATAAGGCCTTGTGGTTTTAGAGGAAAAGATTTTTGAAAATCCACCAACCAGAATCAAAGAATCCCTCTAGCCGCCATGTTGTTCAACCAATGGGTACAAAATGAGGATCGTTTGTAGAGGACCTCCCACAGACCATTCCTGCAAAGTTTGGTTCACATCGACTCAGTGGTTCCAGAGAAGATGAAAATGTAAAAAGTTAACGGATGACGGACACCATGCAATTGATGGCAATAACTCACATGGCCAGGAGAGCTTAAAATGGTAACTGCCATATCACATCCTACATAAAAATATACACTGACTAAGACTGTAAATATGCAGAGGGTTAGTTTTTGACGTATCACATAAGGTACAGGATTCAAGGAACTTATGGAAATAAATACTTATACTGGATTAAAGAAATTTTTTTAAAGTGAAATCGAAAAACGAAAGCATATTCTATTTTCAGTTAATAGCTTCTTTTGAGTGAAAAAGTAACACTTTGTGGTCATGATACTGTACGGCACTGGAATTTTGGATAAAAACTTTTCACAAGAATGAGCACAATACTTTGAGTGAAAACTGTGCTATGTTTTGGAAGAAAATATAAAAGTGTAACAAAACTAATTTTGTGTCATTAACACAAAGAGTTGGACAGATTTAGTTAGGTAAAGATTTAGTACATGTAACAACCTGTAAAATATACGCATATATTAATCAATATTATATTACAGGTGAAAAGAATACCCTTTCAAATGTATATCTGATAAGAAAGCAAACCAACATGCTTTAGAGCAATATCAAAATTACAAACATTCGATATTAATTATGCTTTAGTGATAAAATAATAATCTACTTTATTAGTGAGTTTATTCACCTGCCAGCAGAGCACTAAATGAATAATAAACTAAACTAGCCCAAATCCATGTAAGTTTATGTAAGGTATAAAATAGCAATTATATCTACTGTTAAACAAAGCCAAGACGCATTTCCTCCACTAGAATAAAGAGCTATCCTTCCCTAGTCCAAAATATAGTACAGCTGCTGTGGACCGGTCAATTTCCATCGGTGGGTAATATTTCCATGGACGCAATAATATTAATTAGATTTCAAACACTATTTATCGGAATAATCCTATATTAAAGGAATAATCATCAAAAAATTAATTAATGAAGCACCGGGTTGTACCCAGTGCTTCATTAATTGAAGTTTTGCTGATGATGATTTTTATTACCTGGTAAACACATGTGTGGACATCACTGTCCACGCATGGATTATGAGCAATCCACAGTGACTGTGACCACAAAAGCGAACAGAGAATGTACACTGGATCGCAAGTAGGTCAAAATCCAGTCAAACTTCTCTGTCTGCTTTCATCATTGCAACTCTGTATCTCAATCTCAACTTTCTAAAAAGAAATGCGCAAATATTGAATCTGAGGTGCCATTTTTTTTATGTGGTCTTGATTTCTGTCTGTTCTTTACAAAATCTCAACCCACTGCTGTAAGTATGTCATCTTTGGATCACTAAAAAGACCGCCTTTGTGATTAGGGTACTGTATACAGTACATGGAGAGTTGATTTCAGTAAAACACTGCTGGAGATGTGTTATTTATTTATTTAAATATTTATTTATTTATTTATTTATTTATTTATTTATTTATTTATTTATTTATTGGTGTTTAAGGTCACATATTTTTGCACAATGGCTAATCATGACCACAACATGAGTATCAACTCAAGACCAGGGGTAGGCGTTAATAAGCCATGTTGCCCATTTTAGAGAGGGTTTGCACCTCCCAAGCATTGGTGACTGGGTCCTATTTTACCAGTAAAACAGAGTCTGTTTACCGCAGTGAACAGGCATGGAGATGTGTTCACCTGAGAAGTGATTCACAGTCTATAATAAAAAGTTTAACAAGCAGAGCTCAAGTACAATTTCGACCTTCCTGTATGCACCTCTGGAGAAGTGGTAGGAGAGTAACTTCCCAGATAGTGGTAGGTTGAAAGGGGTGATTGGGTGACACTCACCCTGTCCCTCTAACCTTTTCTAACTTATTACCACTTTGTGGATACTTAAGCCTTAAAATAGTTAGTGTTCAAGGAGACTGCCTTGCATATACTGTATAGTTTAAACAGTATTTATTCCAAGTAATTGTGAATGGTACAGTTGGAAGTAAATGTTACTAACATAGAAGTGATGGAAAAGGATCCAGCAGCAGGCTTAAGAGCTTATTGAAGTCTGTTCCCATGGGATAAGTCTGATCACTTTGCATTCTGTGAGCAGATATTCCTCCCGAGGACAGATAGTCTCTTGCCACTAGAATAAGTATAATTTGGGCACTTTTAACTAAATAGTTCTCTGTAAACTTAATCAACTTTTCCTTCAGTGTTTCTTTGAGTTATTTATTTATTGATGTTTAAGGTCACATATTTATGCACAATGGCTAATCATGACCGTGACAGTTTTACGGGTGGAGGAAGCCGGAGTACCCGGAGAGAACCACCGAGCAACGACAAGCAGCTGCCAGCTCCCCAATATCGTTAACTCCATACTGCAGCACAGGCAGGGTTAGATTGGTTGAAGACATGCGTACCATCGACGCGCAGTACGCCTTAGTACACAGCGTCATCGTGCCCCCACGCGTGCAATGGAGATGAAGTGTCTAGCCCAAGGACACAACGTGGTTGCCACAGGTGGGATTCGAACTGAGGACCTCTCAGCTTGCAGCCTGCACCTCTACCTATTGAGTCACCGCGCTGCATTCTTTGAGTTAAATTTTCATGAAATATTTATCAAATGTAGGTGTGTCTGCTTCATAGCAGTTCAAAATTCAGCAATGAATCAACTGAAATTATAATTCAAAGAAATCTTTAAATTAGATTTTGTGAAACACACTGTAAATTTGGTTTGCTCAAGGTCACGAAGTTGATGTCGCAATACAGTGGAACCCTATTAATTGAATAGCCACTTTGCCAATGAAAATTATTCAATTAACAGGATTATTCAATAAACTGAAATTGTGTTGCTTTCCTGTATTCTAGAGATAAACTTAGCATTTATTCTATTGTAACTTGTTCGACAGAGCTTCATGAGCTCTGCCAAACAAGATATAATAGATTAAATGTCTGTACTGGATGTACTGAGGCCAAATAGGTCTATAAACAAAGAAAAACTGGGGAGAGTGAGGGTAATTTCTCGAAAGGTTATGAGATTTTCTATTCAATTAATAGGAGTTTACTCTATAATCTATATTCAATTAACAGATCAAATTTGTACTGAAGGTATGGTAAATGGTTTTGTGTTGGGAAATTATATTCAATTAACAGTGTTATTCAGTTAAGAGATATCCAATTACATGGGCTCCGCTGTATATCCTGGATTCAACTTGTGTAAATCCATGATCTGAAAATTAAAGATCTGAAAAAGATCAAAGATCATTTTCACACTTAATGATGAAGAGATGTGCCTTAGGCAACTACCTGAATAAAATTTTGATGGTCTATACTGGTTGATGATGTCCTGTATGAGATAAGAAGTATTTAATGTTTATCTGACAGGGGGCTTCAAAACAGAATACATGTTCTCCTTTTGCATACAGCTCATAATCTGACACTTGTAAAAGAATCGTGATCTTAATCAAAAAGAAGAGAACATTGTATGAATAATTATTTGTGATGTTAAATCAGCTTAGAGCATTAGATCAGATTAATCATGTTTTTTTCACAGGTGGCGGCAGATTTATGTAAATCAAATATTCACCAGTTTGGCTTTGAATAATCAGTAGCAGAAACAATACAGCACAATTAAAGCTATGCATGCAAATAAATATTAAAGTAAGCTTTAGACTACAATATAAACTAGCATTATAAGATCTTAGAAAAGAAACTAGCATTTTCAAGCAAGTACCCTTTGAGCCTGGAATGTCTTGAACTTAAATGACCATTAGATTTGTGGTTTAATTTTCTACTTCGATTGTGAAAACTGAAAAAGTAATTCGAAAAATGTGTCACATTATTTGATCAAATATTTTGTACACAACTGGCATAGGCAAATTCTTTTGTCTAAAAATATACTCCAACACTTTATCCATATCTGTCCTGCAGCCTGAAGAAAGATCTGAGTAGTCTAAAGAACTACATGTCTCTGGTATCAAGCGAGCAGATCTTATAAAGCACTGTGCATGTGAAATTTACATCCATTAGATATTCACAGTAGCTGAGATGCAGCAGACATTTTTCTCCAAAACATCTTCCACCCCTTACACACTCATACAGTTGTCTGGGGTAAACTGAGAGAGGAGTCATTTCTCCCTCTAAAGGTTTTAGGGAAAAGTCAAATGAAAACATGGATAAGTGAGCCATGAGAGGCATAATGTGTTTTTGAATTACTGCTTCATTTATATATTTCATTCAATGTTTTTTTTATTTCATTTTTACTTTTGTTTACTATGAAAATTAGCTCAAACATCATTAAATACTTCCAATAAAACACCTGTTAGGAGGTTTTTTCGTGAAGTTTTGCACAAAATCACCAAAATTGAAGGTAGTCTTGAATTTTAACAAGGCGACTTGGAGTTGCATTTTATTGAGGGAATGAAGAATATGGCCAGTCCAAGGTGACTCTTAATCACTGAAGATGCCTGGTCGGCTGTCTTCACACACAGTAATTTTTCCCTATAATGTTTTCCCAATTAAAAGGCAGACACTTCTCATTTGATCATTGAAACACATAACATTTTAAGGATTATAATTTCATTTTAATAATGTAAAAAAGTAAAATCTGATATGTATTCATATTTATTATTTTATTTTGAGCATTTTTATTTTTTATTAGTATGTGTTCATAAAATTACAGAATATCGGGTACCTATTTTACCAGTAGAGATCTTACCATGGTAAACAAGAACTTCTCCACTTTCTGAGGTTCTAAAGAGGGTAGGGAAAGGGTAGAAGATAAATGGATACATGTACATTAACCCTTTATCCAACGTAACGGCCAAAACCGGCCAGCACTATTTACAACAATTGACAATTAATTTTCATTATTTTTGCCTCAAAAACATAGGTTATGACCCCTCTTTGAAATGAGCTCATCGAGCTCATTCCAATGAGGGGGTCATAAGCTATGTTTTTCAGACAAAAAATGGAAAAAATTAGTTATTCAAGAAATGTTTTTGCAAGTGTCGTCTGTTTTTCATGTTAGGTAAAGGGTTAAAATCACATTATAATCTACTATTATGATATATCTATTTGGATCGAAATAAGCTGTAGGCTATGACCTCAAAGTTCAACTTCTAATTTTCAATTACCAATGCCACCAATCTCTGATAATCATTCATGGAAATCTCTCTACAAGAGCTTTCTCAAGATGTCTGTCAGGGCTGATATTATAACGGTTATTGAAAAATGAGAGAAAGTTGCTTTTGCAGCCATCAAAAGAATATATTATATAGATGATCTGTCCCTCATGTCTAGCATCATAATTTTGTCATTCAACAGTTTGCACTGATATTTTCTGTTTGTTTGTTGAGGTTTAACAATACTTCAAATTGCCAGGGTCACATTGTGTCGGACAGTTTTGTGTGTGGAGGATGTCTGAGTGCCTGGAGAGAACCAATGAGCACTGGTGAGCAACTTTCAGACCATCCAATTTATTACCTCCGCACAAGTACAGTTAGCAGTGATTGAAGGCAAGTTGAGGGTACTATCGATATGCAGTATGCATTAGTGTCACCTACCCCCATGTGGGCAATCAGGATTAAGAGTCTTGCCCAAAGACACAACAAAATTAGTGGTCAGGGGTGAACCACAGAATCTAATGTTCTAATCAATGAGCCACCAAGCTCCCTATTTTTTGTTTGCCACTTTGAAAAAATAAATAAATAGATAAACATTCATACAAAATTTCAAGTTATTCATGAGGATTAACCCTCTACACACCAATGTCAAAATACTGAAATTTCAAGCAGTAATTTTCCACCCATAATTCCATAATGCAATTTGGAATTCAACGATTTCAAACTTGTTTCACAGATCTCAATCAGCTCTGTCAAACAAGACTGAATTGATTAAATTCCAAGTTGCATTATGGGATAAAATTGCAGGTTGAAATTTTGGGAATTTTGACTTTAGTGTGAATAGGTTTAATGAGCTTAGGAAAAATGTCCCTAGAGGAAATAATGAAAATGGGAAAAGTCCTTGGCAAAAATGTCCTATATCCAAGAGTTGTGCAGATGATCCACCTGTTTGCATTCAGTGTTCCATCAGCTAAACAGTTTCTAGTGACTTTTTCTTACTAATTTTGGTTGGAAAGAAAGTCCATACTTTAAGTACAAGTAGCAATCCACTTTTAACCCTACACCTAATGTAATGGGCATAATATAATGGCCATGTCTACCCAGCACCATTCACAAAAACTCACCATTCAAATTTTATTATTTTTCCAACTACTCCCTTCCCATCATTGGAGTGAACTCATAGAATCAAGTGAGGAGTTAGACAGTCCTGTGATCACAAAAGCAGTCTTTTACTCGATCAGTTTGTGATTCTCTCCTGACACTCATTCAAAAGGGGGGTGGGGGATTTCATGAATATATACAGTGGAATCCTGTAAATTGAATAGCCAGTTTGCCAGTGAAAATTATTCTGTTAACAGGAGTATCCAATTAACCCCGATCACACTGGTAGTGCAACATAATTTTCTCCAATCACTCTGTTTTTCCCTTGTTTAACAATGAATTTAACCAATTATACCTTGTTTGTCTGTGCTTACTGAGCTCTGTCAAACAAGGTATATTTGGTTAAATATGAAATAGTATTATGGAAAAGATTTGCAGCTGAAAATTTTGTCATTTTGACATCCGAGTGGAGAGGGTCAACAGGGATTTGGTCACTTTGCTGCATCAAGCATTTTATATTCTATTATATCATGTCTGACAAAGCTCATGGAAAGCTCTACCAAACAAGGTATAATAAATTAAATGAGTGTATTGGATATATGGAGGCCGTATAAGTCTATAAGCAAGTGGAAACAATGATTGTCTGGGTAATTTCTTGACATGTTACAAGATTTTTAATTTAAGTAACAGCAGTTTTCTTTATAGTCTGTATGAAATTAACAGGCCAAATTTGCACTGAAAAGATGGTAAATGGTTTTGTGTTTCAAAGGTATATTCAACTAGAACTATCACTGAAGGTGATTAATACCCCCACTTTGGGTTTTTAGAGGAATGCACTTCTGATCATGTAGGCGAAGGCCATAAGGAAATGTATACATAAAGATCATTTTTTGTTGTTGAAATTTGTATTTGCATGTGGCCTTCCACAGCACTGAATACTTAAAGAGCCCACACATATATGGTTTACATTTGGAAAAACACATTTACAATGTGCAACATGTATTCAAAATCAGTTCATTAATGTAGGAGGAGTTGCACACACAAGAATCCCATTTGAAAACCCATAATAAATCCAAGTTAAAGGGAGATAACCTGGTTAAAATTGCCGCAGATCAAAAATTTGGGAATATGCGCATGTTCGCTTAGTTGTGATAATGTTTGAAAGGTTTCGTCAAAATTGATTGATAAATGTAGGAGGAGTTGCACGCACAAGAATTTCATGTAGAAACCCATAATAAATCTAAGTTAAAGGGAGATAACCTAGTTAAAATTGCCACAGCTCAAAAATTTTGGAATATGCACATGTTTACTTAGTAGTGATGATGTCTGTAAACTTTCATCCAAATTGACTGATAAATGTAGGAGGAGTTGCGCACACAAGAATTTCATGCAGAAACCCATATTAAATCAAAGTTCAAGAGAGATAACCTGGTTAAAATTGTCGCAGATCAAAAAGTTTGGAATATGCACATGTTCACTTAGTAGAGATGATGTTTGAAAGGTTTCATCAAAATCGGTTCATTAATGTAGGAGGAGTTGCGCACACAAGAATTTGTTCAAACAGAAAGACATAATAAATCTAAGTCAAAGGGAGATAACCTGGTTAAAATTGTCGCAGATCAAAAATCTTGGAATATGCGCATGTTCACTTAGTAGTGATGATGTCTGAAAAGTTTTGTCCAAATTGATTGATAAATGTAGGAGGAGTTGCACGCACAAGAATTTCATGTAGAAACCCATAATAAATCTAAGTTAAAGGGAGATAACCTAGTTAAAATTGCCACAGCTCAAAAATTTTGGAATATGTGCATGTTCACTTAGTAGTGATGATGTCTGTAAACTTTCGTCCAAATTGATTGATAAATGTAGGAGGAGTTGCGCACACAAGAATTTCATGCAGAAACCCATATTAAATCAAAGTTCAAGAGAGATAACCTGGTTAAAATTGTCGCAGATCAAAAAGTTTGGAATATGCACATGTTCACTTAGTAGAGATGATGTTTGAAAGGTTTCATCAAAATCGGTTCATTAATGTAGGAGGAGTTGCGCACACAAGAATTTGTTCGAACGGAAAGACATAATAAATCTAAGTCAAAGGGAGATAACCTGGTTAAAATTGTCGCAGATCAAAAATCTTGGAATATGCGCATGTTCACTTAGTAGTGATGATGTCTGTAAACTTTCATCCAAATTGATTGATAAATGTAGGAGGAGTTGCGCACACAAGAATTTCATGTAGAAACCCATATTAAATCAAAGTTCAAGAGAGATAACCTGGTTAAAATTGTCGCAGATTAAAAAGTTTGGAATATGCACATGTTCACTTAGTAGAGATGATGTTCGAAAGGTTTCATCAAAATCGGTTCATTAATGTAGGAGGAGTTGCGCACACAAGAATTTGTTCGGATGGAAAGACACAATAAATCTAAGTCAAAGGGAGAAAACCTGGTTAAAATTGTCGCAGATCAAAAATCTTGGAATATGCGCATGTTCACTTAGTAGTGATGATGTCTGAAAAGTTTTGTCCAAATTGATTGATAAATGTAGGAGGAGTTGCGCGCACAAGAATTTCATGTCCGGAAAGACGTACGGACGGATGTACGGATGGACGGACGGATGGACGGACGGACGTACGGACGTACAGGGCGATTCCTATATAGCCCCCACTTCTTCGAAGCGGGGGTATAATTAATTGCTAGGTTATTCAGTTCCGAGATATCCAATTAAGTGGGGTCCACTGTATTGCAAAGACGGAATCAAGAGAATCAAACGAAAATAGCATTTGAAATTGAATGTTCCCACATTTCTTCTTTGTCAGCTCTAGAGTGGAGGAGGGGGGGGGGGGGGGGGGTATAGGGGGGGGGGGAGAGAAGCGGAAAGAGGATATTGACCAGATTGTGACCTAGTCACAATGTGATCAGAATTCTCTGTCCATTTTTGCAATCACAGTACTGCAACTGTCTGCAAGCTATGGTTTTGAGAAAAAAAATAACAATTTTTAGTTCAAGAATTTCAGTTGATATGTCATCAACTAGTCATGTTAGCTAATTTATTTATTTATTAGGGTTTAACAACTCTTTAACAGCCACGGTCATATCATGTCGGTGAGTTTTATGGGTGGAGGAAGCCAGAGTACCTGGAGAGAACCACTGAGAAACGACGAGCAGCTGCGAGCTCCCCTACATCGTAACTCTGCACTGCAGCAGAGGCAGGGTTAGATTGGTTGAAGACATGCGCACCATCGACATGCAGTACACCTTAGTACACAGTGTCATCGTGCCCCCATGTGGACAATCAGGGTGAAGTGGGAAGGACACAATGCAGGAGTCTAAATCGATCGCCCAGACGGTCACCCATCCAAGGACTAACCAGGCTTGACATTGCTTAACTTCGGTGATCAGATGAGAACCGGTTATTGCAATGTCACCACACCCCAGTCATGTTAGCTAAAGGGTTAAAATGCAGTACAGGGGGGGGGGGGGGGGGGTAGGGTTGGAGATAAGTATTAAAACAAAGTGAGTGGGGATAATTCACCTTTTCATATTTACTAATTCTGAGGAAAAACACAAGCAACTCCGCTGACTAATTTTCTTCTCATGGACCATAAACTGTGAACTTGCTTTTGCTTCCGATATGTTTTTCCCCAGGAATCATGAATTCATTTACTCATTGGTGCTTACCCCTTAAGTCCTCTGATTAATTTTACTTTAATAACAACCATATACAGGGACCGATCAGGACTATTTAAAATACGCTCTAGCCTCGGAGCCTATTTTTTCAATTCATGCGCCAGATTTCAATTTACGGAGTCACACTGCTGTTTGTAACACACACTGCAAGTATGTAATAGCTCTCATCATTTTCATTTAGTACACTGTTGCAAACATTAATCTTCGCTGTGGTTTCTGATCAAGTCTTGGCTGCCTATTTAGGCAGCCAAGACTTGATCAGAAACCACAGTGAAGATTAATGCTTGGTAATTAAGACTTGAAGTATTAACTTAAGCACTTTACAACAATGATAAATGATAATCATATATATAATACATGTAAGAGTGTCTCTCTTGATTATCCATCGAAAGAATATCAAAATATGATCTGAGAAGTTACGCGCCAACTGAGAAGCCTATTTCTGAGATTTAAGAGCCAGGTCCTGATGTTTCAGAACCAAATACGCACTGGCGCATGCCCAGGTCGGTCCCTGCATATATAAATGTACACAGCTGCAGACAACAGTGTCACCACATTACTGTTGATGCCTGTATAGGCAGCTAACAATAATGTAAAAACACTGTCAAGATAAATGCAGCATCCAGTTAAGTTCTCATAGAAGAATGCAGTTGTGACAACTTTTTCAGAGCAATATAAAAGGGGCTGACTGTAGCCTTTTTGGGGCTTAAGGATTATGGTCACTCTCATTATCTATAGTTATACCATTTATACCTATGCTGACAATTTTAGAGGTGCTCCATGCAGGCACTGGATATCAGGTCTTAGTTTACAAGTATTCAAGTAGAACTAGCTAATCACAGTACACAATCACTGCTCCACTTCCAAGTTCTGACAGGGAGAATCAAATAAATGGTAAAACAAAACTAATCACAGCACACAACCACTGCTCCTCTTGCTGGGTTCCTACATGGAGAATCAAATAAATGCAAGTAAAACAAGAGGCCCCACGTGGCCTTAATTGCTCACCTGACAAAGTGACTCTAAGAAGTATTTTAGGTCGCCTTCACCATGTCATGCCTCATCAACATTAACTGGTTGAGTGATAGATTTTGTTTGAAGTTCAACATTTGTTACCTAAAATTAGTTTTATTTAAAATCATTGGTGTGTGGCCAATCTCCAATGATTTTTAATAAAGCAAATTTATCTCTGCAGACAAACTGGTTTAGCATGAAGCACAAACAAGGAATGTGAAGAGATAGCCTTGGACATCTCTCCCCAACTGTGGATATCTTCCATGTGCTACATGTATATATTTGCATGCAAGAAAACAAAAATTTTCACAAATTTTCCAAAATATTAGTTTTTTTTATCATCATTGGAACAAGCTCAAACAGCTTATTCCAATAGGGGTATGGGAAGATCAGGTATATTTTTGAGACAGAAATGTGAATATATAAATAATGGTGTTTTTTTGTGAATGATGCTGGAGAATTTTGCGTAAAGATATGGTAAATGGTTTGTTCCAGATACAGAATGATGCAAAAGTATTTAAATTTGATTAGGCAAGTTGTTCCTATAATGCATTTAAAAATTGAAGTAACTGTTTTTTTGCTGACGAACGAATGTTGACTGGAACAAGCTTAGAGAGCTCATTTTAATGTGAAGTCATAAATCTGTGTTTTACGTATGAAATTCTGGAATAACTAAAAAATTGCTTTTTTGACTCAAAAAGCATGGTGTGCAACCTCTCATTGGAATGAGCTCAAAAAGCTCATTCCAATGGGGTATTTACAAGCGATAAGTACATGCATGTTTAAGAGACAAAAATTAAAATTTGAATAGCGATTTTTGCGAAGAATGCTGACAGGTTTTGGCAGTTATGCTGGTAAAAAGGTAAGATATGCAAAGTGGTTGTTTTTTAGAGGCGACATTTAATTAAGGGGAATTAACCCTTGATTACTGAGGTAACTTCTAAAAGTACTGAAATTTCATGAAGCAATGTGAATAACAGACAACAGTTGCCTAAAAATTTCATGAATAACTAAAATTTTTATTCTTTTGTCTCGAAAACATGGCATATGACCTTTGTTGGAATGAGCTGAATGTGTGTGTTCCAATGAGGGGTCATAAAATTTGAACGGAGATTTGTGTGAATAATGCATTAGTACTGCTAGATTTGGGTAAACGGTTCACCCTGGATACCACCCCTTCTATAGTAGATCTTTTCTGCAAATTTTGTCTAAGATTCTATCAACTTTACAAATAAATACGTTCATGAATCACAATCAGATCCACCCCACAATGTTGCATACCAAATATCAAAAGATTCTGCCTGCTGGATCTGGAGAAGAAGATTTTTTAAGAAATATGCCTGAAATGCACCAAGTTAAAATTTGGGCTCCTATACGGAGCCCAAATATAAACCCAGGGGGCCGATTTGAACAAACTTGAATCAGATCCACCCCACAATGTTGCTTACCAAATATGAAAAGATTCTGAAGCTGGATCTGGAGAAGAAGATTTTTTAAGAAATTTGCCTGAAATGCTCTAAGTTCGAATTCGAGCTTCTATAGTGAGCCCAAATATGAAACTAGGAAGCCGATTTGAACAAACTTGAATCAGATCCACCCCACAATGTTGCATACCATATATCAAAAGATTCTGCCTGCTGGATCTGGAGAAGAAGATTTTTTAATAAATTTGCCCGAAATGCACTAAGTGCGAATTCAGGCTTCTATATTAAGTCCAAATATGAATCCAGGGGGCCGATTTGAACAAACTTGAATCAGATCCACCCCGCAATGTTGCATACCAAATATCAAAAGATTCTGCCTGCTGGATCTGGAGAAGAAGATTTTTGAAGAAATTTGCCCGAAATGTACTAAGTGCGAATTCGAGCTTCTATAGTGAGCCCAAATATGAATCCAGGGGGCCGATTTGAACAAACCTGAATCAGATCCACCCCGCAATGTTGCATACCAAATATCAAAAGATTCTGCCTGCTGGATCTGGAGAAGATGATTTTTTAAGAAATTTGCCTGAAATGCACTAAGTTCGAATTCAAGCTTCTATAGTAAGCCCAAATATGAATCTAAGGAGCCGATTTGAACAAATTTGCATCAGATCCATCCCACAATGTTGCATACCAAATATCAAAAGATTCTGCCTGCTGGATCTGGAGAAGAAAATTTTTTAAGAAATTTGCCTGAAATGCACTAAGTTCGAATTCGAGCTTCTATAGTGAGCCCAAATATGAATCTAGGAAGCCGATTTGAACAAACTTGAATCAGATCCATCCCACAATGTTGCATACCAAATATCAAAAGATTCTGCCTGCTGGATCTGGAGAAGATTTTTTAATAAATTTGCTTGAAATGCACTAAGTTCAAATTTGGGCTCCTATACTGAGCCCAAATATAAACCCAGGGGGCCGATTTGAACAAACTTGAATCAGATCCACCCCACAATGTTGCTTACCAAATATGAAAAGATTCTGCCTGCTGGATCTGGAGAAGAAGATTTTTTAAGAAATTTGCATGAAATGCACTAAGTTCAAATTCGAGCCTCTATAGTGAGCCCAAGCCCAAATATGAACCCAGGGGGACGATTTGAACAAACTTGAATCAGATCCACCCTACGATGTTGCATACCAAATATCAAAAGATTCTGCCTGCTGGATCTGGAGAAGAAGATTTTTTAAGAAATTTGCCTGAAATGCACTAAGTTCGAAATCGGGCTCTTATACTGAGCCCAAATATTAACCCAGGGATCCGATTTGAACAAACTTGAATCAGATCCACCCCACAATGTTGCTTACCAAATATGAAAAGATTCTGCCTGCTGGATCTGGAGAAGAAGATTTTTTAAGAAATTTGCCTGAAATGCACTAAGTTCGAATTCGGGCTTCTATAGTAAGCCCAAATATGAATCCAGGGGGCCGATTTGAACAAACTTGAATCAGATCTACCCCGCAACGTTGCATACCAAATATCAAAAGATTCTGCCTGCTGGATCTGGAGAAGAAGATTTTGAAGAAATTTGCCTGAAATGCACTAAGTTCGAATTCAGGCTTCAAAAGTAAGCCCAAATATGAATCCAGGGGGCCGATTTGAACAAACTTGAATCAGATCTACCCTGCAACGTTGCATACCAAATATCAAAAGATTCTGCCTGCTGGATCTGGAGAAGAAGATTTTTTAAGAAATTTGCCTGAAATGCACTAAGTTCGAAATCGGGCTCCTATACTGAGCCCAAATATGAACCCAGGGGGCCGATTTGAACAAACTTGAATCAGATCCACCCTACAATGTTGCATATCAAATATCAAAAGATTCTGCCTGCTGGATCTGGAGAAGAAGATTTTTTAATGTTTTTCCCATTGCCTACAGTGTTAAAAAGTGCTGACTCAGCACTTTTTCAAAGTCCCAAAACTGTACCCTATGATAAAACCGATGGCAATTTTTTTTTACCAATCCTTTCTGTTGGTCCTAAGGAAGCTGCACACCAAATAAAAATTCTCAATGCCGTGCAGTTTTGGAGATATGGGCGTTTTAATTTTTTTCTATTTTTAGCTCCTGCGGTTTCCACGGGGCTGCGGGAAATTTTTTTTTTGCATAAATCAAGTACTCATGACCCAATAAGCCCTCACATAAAATTTGGTTCAAATCAGCCTCTCGGTTTGGAAAATAGAAATTTTGGGCGGGGCAAAAAATTTTGCCCCTCCCATAACGACGCCAAGTATAGCCCCACAAACTTCTCTTGAACAAATCTGAGTCTACACCTCAAAAGGAAGCTGCATACCATATATCAAGTCTCTGCTACTGCTGGTTCATGAGAAGAAGATTTACAAAGATTTTGGTGCCCCTTGGGGGCGTGGCACCACCCAGGAGGAGGGGCAACTTCATTTGAACAAATCTGAATTGGCATTAGGTAATAAACATTTAGCCAACATTTGAATAAAATTGGGCTAGTGGTTTAGGAGGAGAAGTCGATAATGTAAAGTTAACGCCGGACGGACGACAATGGACGACGGACGACGGACAGAAAGTGATTAGTAAAGCTCCCCTTGAGCTTCGCTCAGGTGAGCTAATAAAAACAAGGGGCCCCAGGGGGCCTGAGGGCACTCACCTGACATGGTAGTCTAAATATCAAACCAGGGACTTGACTTGAATAAGCTGCATATGCCCCTCCTAAGAAAAGCATATATCAATTAGATGAAGCGATTGTGCCCACACAATACACAGGATTTTCCTTCTATTTTCAGTTCCCGCACTTTTACATCCCAAAATTGAGATAAACGCATAAAAAACATTTTCAGACTAAAATTTCTTTTTCTTCTTCTTAAAGTTGACCAAAACGCATAAAAATCCAAAAAACTAATTTCTGGATTTTGGTCCAAAATTTTCCAAGTCCCACCCAAACCCTAAATTTTCAGTGTAAAAAAAAAAATTTTTTTTTTTGTCTTAAAATTTACCAAAATGCATAAAAACAAAAAAAAAACCTCATTTCCATATTTTGGTCCAAAATTTTCAAAATCCCACCCGGAACCCAAATTTTCAGCGTAAAAAAAAACAAACTTTTGTCTTAAAATTGACCAAAATGCATAAAAAAACAAAAAAACTCATTTCCAGATTTTGGTCCAAAATTTCTGAGTCTGGACCAGGACCCCAAATTTTCAGCCTAAATATGAACCCAGGGACTTGGATTGAACAAACTTGAATCTCACCCCCCTAAGGATGCTGCATACCAAATATCAAAAGATTCTTATTGATAGATCTGAAGAAGATTTTTAAAGAATCTTCCTCATACTGCACTAATTTAAACATTTGGGCTCCCATAGAGAGCCCAAATATGGACCCAGGGAATTGATTTCAATAAACATGTGAAACAATCTTCCAAAGATGTTATATGTGAAATTTGAAAGCTTTTGGAGCAGTGGTTTGGGAGAAAAGTAGTCTTAAATGTTTTTGCCATTAACCACAGTGTTAAAAAATGCTGACTCAGCACTTTTTCAAAGTTCCCAAAAAGTACCCCATGATAAAACCGATGGCAATTTTTTTTACCAGTCCATTTTGTTGGTCCTAAGGAAGCCTCACACCAAAGAAGAATTCTCAGTGCAGTGTAGTTTTGGAGATATGGGCGTTTTAATTTTTTTCTATTTTTAGCTCCTGCGGTTCCCATGGGGCAACAGAAAAATTATTCTTGGCATACATTAACTACTTATGTCCCAATAAAATCTCATGTCAAATTTGGTTCAAATCAGCCTCTCGGTTTGAAAAATAGAAATTTTGGGCGGGGGCAAAAATTCTTGCCCCTCCCATAACGATGGCAAATATAACCCCTAGAACTTCTCTTGAACAAATCTCAGTCTACACCCCAAAAGGAAGCTGCACACCTAATATCAAGTCTCTGCTACTGCTGGTTCATGAGAAGAAGATTTTTTAAGATTTAGGCTCACTTTTTGGGCATGGCCCTACCAAGGGGCGTGTCAACTTGATTTGAACAAACTTGAATTGACATATGACAGGGAACATGCACACCAGATTTGGTTCAATTTGGTTGAGTAGTTTGTGAGAAGAAGTTGATAATGTAAAGTTAATCCTGGATGCTGGATGCCGGATGGACGGACGACAGACGATGGACGGAAAGTGATTAGTAAAGCTCCCCCTGAGCTTTGCTCAGGTGAGCTAAAAATCAGCCACTGTGTTTTAATGGTATTCCACCCTCTATGTACTACTCCCTAGTTCATTTCTGAAGCTTCTGCTTTTAGGTTGTGGATATGCTGTAATGTGATACACTGTTGGAAAGGGCTCTCATAGGAACAATATTTGATGTAACAGCATTTTATCAGCAAAAAGCAAGGACACATCCGCCTTCTACTGCAGATCATGCACTCATTTAAATCACTCATAAAAAATGTGAACCATGTTATATGTAACAGTATTAGAACAGGTGCTTTATGAACGTCACATTCCCAGCGGTCTCCAGAAACGTCCTTGCTGCTTCTAAGAACAGACCAACCTTGAAAATATCAACCTGGTTCTTGGTTCTATTATTCCTTTTTGGCATATACAAATAACTTGAAATACCCAACAGAACACTAGACTAGGTGTTCAAGTGACATCACTTGAGTACCTTTGAGCCACAAAGTATACGAGACAGTGGCTCCATGAGTTTTAATGACAGAACAAAGGACAGGGGTAAGTTAGTTACCAACCTCAATGTAGGTACAGTAGAGCCCACTTAATTGGATATATCCCTGTTAATTGAATATAATTTTCCAACACAAAACCATTCACCATACCCTAGTACAAATTTGACCTGTTAATTGAATATAGGTTATAGAGTGAACTCCTGTTAATTGAATAAAAAATCGTGTAACCTGTCAAAAAATTACCCGACTCTCCCCAGTTTTCCTTTGCTTATAGATCCATTTGGCCTCAGTACATCCAATACAGGCATTTAATCTATTACATCTCGATTGACAGATCCCATGGAGCTCTGTCAAACAAGATATAATAAAATAAATGCTAAGTTTATCTCTAGAATACAAGAAAGTGACAATCCCTGTTAACTGAATACTTCTGTTAATTGAATAATTTTCATTGGCAAAGTGGTTATTCAATTAACAGGGTTCCACTGTATTTGCATGGCTCGGTGTCTCACTAAACATGGAACATGCTGTTCATGAAATAGCTCCAGCTCGTTACATTTTTCATGCAAGGCAATTCCAAACTGCAATCTAGTTTCATTTTTCTTTCAAAAATATATCAAACTGCATTACCCAAATATCTTTTTAAGTGAGTGTCAAAAAAAGGAATTAGGGTGAGAGTGGTGTAATGGGAAAAGATGGTTTGGGGCAACTATTACTACTGAAGAATAAAGAAGTTTTGAAGTTGTCTAATGATAAACCTGTGTCCTATCTCAACTGCTACTGTACAAAAAGAGAAAAAATTAAATAATTTGAGTTTATACTTCTACCTCATTTGCCACCTGATGAAACAAGCATAAAAAGCATGTGTAAATTAGTGATATATGCTTCGATGAAAATCCAAGTTTGGGGAAAATATAAAGTTTTTTTTCATTATTTTGTGAGTGATGTTTATATTATAGAGTGGATCCTAACCCTCGCTGGCAATTGTAGTACACTTTCAACATATATTTTCACAGAAAAACCTAAAAGATTTTCAGAGTGAAGGCAGAAAAGCTTGGAAGCACCTAAATTACTTCAGGACTGAAGAGTTGAAAGAAATGACTCACACATAATTAATTATTCAAACATATGAAAAAGAAAAAGTTGAAAACAAATCAGAATCTAATCCTTAGAAACTGAAGAGTTCACAAACAGATAAACCAAGTAAATTGGGCCTGGTTTTCAACACCTAAAGGAATAATACTAGTAGGCGACACAGTACTTAACCTTTTTCAGACCAAGGTTGAAATATCAAAATTTCTACCTGCCTGTGTCCCACAATGCAGTTTGGGAGTTCAAGCAAACCAATTTGTTTGACAGAGCAGTGAGCTCTGTCAAACAATACTGAATTACTTTACCCTTTATCTAACGAATCGCCCACATCCGCCCACGTATTTTGCAAATTGAGCAGTTGAAAAAAATATTTTTTTCCAAATATGTCAACAAAACCATATCATGTGACCCCTCACTGGAATGAGCGCATCGAGTTCGTTCCAATGAGGGGTCACATGATAAGATTTTGTTGAATTATTTTAGAAAAAATTTTGATATATCGTCTGCGTTGGGTAATGGGTTAAACTCCTGGTTGCATTATGGAAAAAATTTGCTGCTAAAGATTTTGATTTATAGTAGAGTTGCTGTGGAGTGGTCATAATCGATGCAAAGGCGGTGATGACCATGCATGCATTTACCAGGTAACAAAAATCATCATCAGCAAAACTTTTAATTAATGAAGCACTGGGTATTCATTTATTAAATTTTTTATGCTTATTCCTATAATTAGTGTATGGAATCTAATATTATTGCATCCATGGAAATATTGCCCACCCACGGAAAGTGATATTTTGACATTTATTTATTTACTGGTGTTTAAGGTTACATACTTTTGCACAAGCGCTAATCGTGACTGTGACAGTTTTATGGGTGGAGGAAGCCGGAGTACCCGGAGAGAACCACCTAGTGCCGATGAGCAACTGCCAGCTCCTCAACATTCTACCTCTGTCCAAGCTTCACTCAAGCAGGGTTACAGCGGTTGAAGACATGTGCACAATCAACATGCAGCATGCCTTAGTACATGGCGGCATTGTGCCCCCATGCAAGCAACTGGGATAAAGTGCCTTGCCCAAGGACACAACGCGGGTTGTCCCAAAGGGGGATCAAACTTGGGACCTCTAGCATAGAAGTCCAACAGTCTACCACTGAGCCACCGCACTCCCACCTTGGTTCCTAAAAGGTATTGTTCTATATACTGCAAATGGACCAGTCTTTTTTTTATTTTCAGAGTCAGTGATAGTGATGGGGCAGTGGGATTAAACGATCCATTAATTATTGACGTTTTAGTTCATTTTCTTCATCTGTGGCGATATCATGATTGCAACACATGCATAAAGTCAAGTTTAGCCAATTGTTTAACTCTTAAACTGCTGAGTATTTATTTTCAAGATATTTTTCATCAGATCTAGTCATGGCTGCTATACAGCAGCCATGACTGGGTTTGATGAAAAATTCATCTAAATTTAACTCAAGGAATCATTGGAGAAAAATGCATTCAATTTATATGGACAAAGTTTGATGAAATATGCCCAAATTATACATATTTCAGCAGCAAAAGAAATCCTGTCCTGGACAAAAATATCTGCCAGCAGCATGTAAGGAATTAAACCTTTGCTGGCCACACAATAGTTACCAATCGAGCTAGAGGTATCTATGAATTTGTACAATCTACAACATACCTTTCTAGGGTGGGTGACATCAAGCCATGCAGGCTGTAGTGGTGATATATTGAAGCATGTGGACAAGTTGTTCAAAATTAGGAATACTGACAGAAAGGTTTGCCATTAACTTTCTCCCTGTCTTTTTGTCTGACAGACTGACTGACTGCAAAACTCAGTGGACAAAAGACAGGCAATTGACGTCACTTGAACACCCGATTCCACTGTTCTTACAGGTATTTCAAGTTACAAACCCCAAAAAGATAAAAAACAAGAGGCCCCAGAGGGCCTGAGGGCGCTCACCTGATATGGTAGTCTAAATATCAAACCAGAGACTTGACTTGAATAAGCTGCATAAGCCCCTCCTAAGAAAAGCATATACCAACTGGATGAAGCAATTGTGCCCACACAATACACAGAATTTTCCTTCTATTTTCAGTTCCTACACTTTTATGTCCCAAAGTTGAAATAAACGCATAAAAACAGATTTTTTTCCCAAAACAAAATATTTTCAGCCTAAAATCTTTTTTTCTTCTTAAAACGCATAAAAAACAAAAAAACTAATTTCCGGATTTTGGTCCAAAATTTTCTAAGTCCCACCCGGACCCCAAATTTTCAGTGTGAAAAAAAAAATTTTTTTTGTCTTAAAATTGTCCGAAACGCATAAAAAACCAGAGAAAAATTTCTGGATTTTGGTTCAAAGTCCACAAGGGGACCCCAAATTTTCAGTCTAAATATGAACCCAGGGATCTGGCTTGAACAAACTTGAATCTCACCCCCCACCCCCCCAAGGATGCTGCATACCAAATATCAAAAGATTCTTATTGGTAGATCTGAAGAAGAAGATTTTTAAAGAATATTCCTCATACTGCACTAATTTAAATATTTGGGCTCACATAGAGAGCCCAAATATTGACCCAGGGAATTGATTTCAATAAACCTGTGAAACAATCTTCCAAAGATGTTATATGTGAAATTTGAAAGCTTTTGGAGCAGTAGTTTGGGAGAAAAGTAGTCTTATATGTTTTTCCCATTACCCACAGTGGTCCAAAATTTTCCAAGTCCCACTCGGACCCCAAATTTTCAGCGTAAAAAAAAAATCTGTTTTTGTCTTAAAATTGATCGAAACGCATAAAAAACAAAAAAAAAATCTGGATTTTGGTCCAAAATTTTCAAAGTCCCACCTGAACCCCAAATTTTCAGAGTTAAAAAAAAAATTTTTTTTTGTCTTAAAATTGACCGAAACACATAAAAAACAAAACAAAAATTCTGGATTTTGGTCCAAAATTTTACAAGTCCCACCCGGACCCCAAATTTTCAGGGTAAAAAAAAATTTTTTTTGTCTTAAAATTGACCGAAACGCATAAAAAAACAAAAAAAAATTCAGGATTTCGGTTCAAAATTTCTAAGTCTGCAATGGGACCCCAAATTTTCAGCCTAAATATGTACCCAGGGACCTGGCTTGAACAAACTTGAATCTCGCCCCCCCTAAGGATGCTGCATACCAAATATCAAAAGATTCTTATTGGTAGATCTGAAGAAGATTTTTAAAGAATATTCCTCATACTGCACTAATTTAAACATTTGGGCTCACAAAGAGAGCCCAAATATGGACCCAGGGAATTGATTTCAATAAACCTGTGAAACAATCTTCCAAAGATGTTATAGGTGAAATTTGAAAGCTTTTGGAGCAGTGGTTTGGGAGAAAAGTAGTCTTATATGTTTTTCCCATTACCCACAGTGTTAAAAAATGCTGACTCAGCACTTTTTCAAAAGTCCCAGAAAAGTACCCTATGGTAAAACAGATACCAATTTTTTTTTACCATTCCATTCTGTTGGTCCTAAGGAAGCCTCACACCAAATAAGAATTCTCAGTGCCGTGTAGTTTTGGAGATATTTTTTTCTATTTTTAGCTCCTATGGTTCCCATGGGCGATGGGGAAAAAATGTTTTGCATAAATTAAGTACTTATGACCCAATAAGCCCTCATATCAAATTTGGTCCAAATCTGCCTCTCGGTTTGGAAAATAGAAATTTTGGGAGGGGCAAATATTCTTCTCCCATAACGACGGCAAATATAGCCCACAAACTTCTCTTGAACAAATCTGAGTCTGCACCTCAAAAGGAAGCTGCACACCAAATATCAAGTCTCTGCTACTGCTGGTTCATGAGAAGAAGATTTTTTAAGATTTCAGCACACTCTTTGGGTGTGGCCCTACAAATGGGCAAGGCAACTTGATTTGAACAAAATTAAATTGCGATGTCATAACAAACTATTATCTCAAATATCAATTAAATTGGTTCAGCGGTTTGGGAGGAGAAGACGCAAACACCATGTTCATGGACGACGGACGATGAGTGATCACTATAGCTCTCCTGACTGAAAGTCAGGTGAGCTAAAAATGCTAGGATGAAAATCAGAGGAGTTCCACCCCGGCACTGGCTACTGGGTCCCGTTTTATCAGTAAAGCATTACCCATTTACCACAGTGAGCAAACAGAGCTTCACTTTCCAGGGTCCCCCAGAGGGATTACCTTAGGCATAAAAATGGGTTTTGGTTCTCAGGCACATCCCTCACTGAATTTGAACCTGCTAATTGAGCATTTTTATTGGTTTGCAATGTCATTCAAAATTAGAATGAAATCTTGAGACTATGAAATTTTACCTTTTCTCATTGATTTATAGGTCTATTCACTTGCAGAGGTTTTCAAAAAAGCAAGATTAAAATACAGTGTCTATTTGTTTTGCTATATTTGTTTTGTAAGCACCAATTTGCTCAGTTCTTCAGAAAATAATCTAGATATTATGTGGATGGTACGTTTTTTTTTAAAAGGTGCACAAAAATAACAGTAAACTAAACCCAAATGTATTTCGTAATTCTTTATAAACTGGTTGAGTTGCTAGATGGCCAATTTGGGGCTTTTTTAAGTGCAGGTACCACAACTTGAAGGTTTTATATTCGGGGGATGTGCTTCATAATATCTGTTCAGTGAAATTATTAGCCTTTATGGATTTGTCTTGTTACAAATATATAGGCACTCTGCCATAAATGTTAACAAAGCAAGAACAACAGAGAACAAATATTTCCAACCAGAAATAATTTAGCACTTGACCAGTTATCAAACACAAAAAAATAAAAAATAAAAATAAAAGCCTCCCTCGTTGATTTGCAAAAACTAATTCCTTGAGAACCAAATGTATTTTATTATTTGGCATTATTGTTAGTACTTATTCTTCATATTTCCTATGCATTTATTGCTCCTAAGTATGTTGTCCAGTTATCAACTGCTCGTTTTTGTTAAAATTTTTAACATCCATTTTGAGTGGGGTTAACATTTTTATATAGCTAAAATCAAAGTCTGAAACAGCATACCCAAATGTATAAATCTGAGATGTTGATTATAAACCACTATATAGATTTCTGAACCTGCAATTGACACAAATTCATACCTCACTGCCCTTCAAATTATATTTTTGATATTCTATAGACTTATCTGTCCTAAATATTAGTTCATTATGGAAGAAATATGGATTTCCTTTCAGAATACTTTTGCATTAGAAGTATTTCATCATCAAATGTTCACATACCAGTATCATTTCATTCATTTCTTTCAAAAAGGTAAATACAGTACGGCCGCCGTGGATGGGTCACTTTCCATGGGTGGACAATATTTCCAGGGATGCAATAATATTAGATTCCAAACACTAATTATAAGAATAATCATCAAAAATTTAATTAATGAAGCACCGGGTACAACCCTGTGGTTCATTAATTAAAAGTTTACTGATGATGATTTTTATTACCTGGTAAACGCTTACGTGGACATCACTGCCCACTCGTGAATTATGACCAGTCAACGGTGTCTGTATTGTAATTCCCTTGATATTCTTATCTTAATACGAGGTATTGATTATTACATCCACATTTTTGTTGAAATGAAATTTTGAAAATGGCATGATGGAATTCTCTGAAACTTGATATATCCAAAAGAGATGCATTTGTGATAAAAAATTTTCAGTTTCTGCACTTTTGGCTGTGTCATATTATATTTTATGGTTTTAGAAGCCCATTGCATTGGTGTTGTTTCTTATCTATTGAATCATATCATGTCAATGCATTTCATTTCTCATTTGGCTGTACTGTTGTTTATCCATAGGAACTAATGAACTATGTAGACAATACTATGAAAAAAACACTAAGAAAAAAAATATAATAATGTTGATCTGATAAGAAAACAAATTATCACTCAAAACTAAAAAGAAAAGCACAGAAGAGTCAACAAAAAGATTGAAACCTGAGTTCACTTACAATTTTTCAAATTGATTTTAACTGCATTCTAACTTGAATTGAAAAAAAAAAAAAATACCCAACGGACCTAACTCCAACATGGTCTGGTTAATATGAGTTTAAAGTCACTTTCTTTCAGCATCTATGGCTATATATTGTGACAAAATACAAATATAGCCAATTTTAAGTTTAGCCAATTACTTATAATTATCCTTTATAGCTGGGAAGTTTTGATTTTTCAGATTCGGCTCGTTTTAGGACAAAACATCAGTTTCTGTACAGTTTTTTTATGTGTTCAGAACAGATAGTTGTTAATAATACTTCAGGGTCCTTAACCCTTTACCTAACGAATCGGCTGCATCTGCCCGCGTAATATGAATATTCAGTAGTTGAAAAACTGTTATTTTTCAAAAAATTTCAACAAAACCATATCATGTGAACCCTCGTTGGAACGAGCTCGACGAGCTCGTTCCAACGAGGGGTCACATGATATGGTTTTGTTCAAATTTATTGAAAAATTTGAAAAAAATATATTTAAAATAATAAATTTTGATATCGTCTGCGTTGGGTAAAGGGTTAACATGGAAAAAAATCTGCAATAGTTTGTAACACACTGCTCAACACAAAACCCTGCCTGTAAGTATCTCCACGGGGTTCAGCCCAATTTTCCTCTTACCATTCTAAGGAGTTCTAGGCTTTCAGTTGCAAAGTGTATTCAGTTCAGTCAGAAAAAAAAAATCAGGATAACAAATGAATAAAGTTCATCTAATCTATGTTCTGTTCTAATTGTCAAATCTTCTCCCTTATTGACCCATCCAGTCAATAAGAGAGAAAATGTGAGAATGAGGACATGATGTATTCATCCCTTTGCCAGATAGGCTAAGTGACAAGAGACCATAGTGGTCACTAGTCCAGTTCTCTCCCAGTAAGACAGTTTGATCAGCTTATGCACAAACAACAAAACCCTTTCAGCCAGTTTTGGCTGAGTCTTGCAGTTCAGTTTTCCAGTTTAACTTCTTTTGATGGCTCAACTCCTTGCATTCTGCTGGTGGATATTCCTGCTGGCGACAGCAAATCCATTGCCACTACAGTAAATATAATTTCAGCATTTTAATCAAATTTACCCCTGTAATGGAATCAACTTTTTAACAAGTGATTTTTTTATTTAAGTTAACATTTCATGAATTTTTCAATAAATCTATAAGACGAGTTTTTCAATAAATCTATGGTACGTTTTTTTTTACAGGTAATTCAAGTTACAAACCCCAAAAAGATAACACAAAATGCTAGGATGGAAATCAGAGGAGTTCCACCCCCGGCACTGACTACTGGGTCCCGTTTTATCAGTAAAGCATTACCCATTTACCACAGTGAGCAAACAGAATTCACTTTCCAGGGTCCCCCAGAGGGATTTCCTTAGGCATAAAAATGGGTTTTGGTTCTCAGGCACATCCCTCACTGAATTTGAGGTTATAAATAATAAGACGAGGTTATAAGTTAAAAAAATTCAAATATTTCAAATGGTTCAAAAGGAAATTTTTCATTAAATCTCACATGGATATGGGCTTCAGTATTCATTCAAGGCTCAGCAGATTTACAATGGCTCATATTTTACAAAAAGCTACAAATGCCAAGGTCCAAATCAATCAGAATCAAGCACATCTACAGTCATTGGTCACTTTCCAATGGATTGGTATATTTCCACAGACGCAATAATATTAGATTCCAAACACTAATTATAGAAATAATCAGCAAAAATTAATGAAGAACTAGGTACAACCCTGTGATTCATTAACCCTTTGAACCCAAGTGGCCATTTTTCCGGTCAGGAACATTATAAGATGAAATAACGTCATTATATTGGATGACTGTTCAGTAAATGTGTGTGGTAGAGCAATCAATATTTTCAATGTGCAGCCCCTTCTAATTGCTGCCATTGAACAGGCATGGAAGATACCACCGGAGTTCAAAGGGTTAATTAAAATTTTGCTGCTGGTATTTTTGTTACCTGGAAAATGCATGAGTGGCTATCACTGCCCTCATGTCGATTACAACCAGCCTACGGCAGCTGAACTCGAAAGTATCAGGTAAACTTTTCAAACAACATTAATTTACCATAAACTTGTAACATCCTCACAAAGCTAGTAATATCTAACATGAGTGCCTATTTACATAATTTTATATAAAATCTAACAACACAGTGACTACATATAAAATTCAAAGTGCATATGTACAAATATATGCAGATATATACAAAAACATGTCAAATGGGAGGTGGGCGAACTGAATCATAAAATCACAATTAAATGATACTTCAGTTTGTAATCACAACTATGACAGGTGATAAAATCCAATTTATTATAATTTAACCCTTGATTTCATGGACCAGTCACAGCTAATTTAGTGTCTTCGAACTTGAAGGCTTTGTTACTACTCCAGAGTTCAGCACTTCTCCAAATAAACAAAACCTAGTCTCTGTGGACTTTTCTTGGGAGTTTTCAACTCTGCCCAGAACCTTCTCCTTAAATCTAACTATACTGCAGTGTGCATTGTATCAAGCCAGAAAATACGCAGACTGCCATCTGCAAAATTAGGACCCCTGAGGATGAATTTAGTGATGCTACCCTGCTGTCATCACCAAATTTAACCTCTGTGAACCTCAATCTGAATCAGGGTCTCAAAACTAAACAGAAAGAGGTACCCAGAGGATAAATTGGCCCACTGTATAGGATAGCATCATCAAATTCACCCTATGGGGACCTCATTCTGCAAATGTCAGACTGCTTATTTTCAGACCTACACTGTCTGTACATCTGTAATTGCAACTCCTCTGGGATGGCTTGTGCATCGAATGTGAAACTGTTGGTATACTCATTGGGTTCTACTTTCCAGTCAGTTTTGAAGAGAAGATGTACCTTGATATCAGAGGATGGGTCAATTGAATAAATTTGAATCTCATAGCAAAAATCGAAATTATCTCTGTGTGTGCAAAAAGAAGCCTTTAACCTTGCAGATCAGGTTACCAATGTTGGTAATTATTTTATTCACCTCTGATATTTGTTTACATATCAGTTAACATCCCACAGTCGTGTCTTCATCAGTTGATAATTATTATAAATATATTTAAGGACTTATGACTTTTTCCAAGAAAGTAATATGTTCCAAAACTTTCAAGGACCTGACATTTCAGTGTTAAAATTCAAGCACTTTCAAAGACCCCTAAAAACTGTGCTCCATTGGAAGTTGTGAAGTAACTGGCTGCAGTGCTCATTACTTTTTTGTGTATTCTTTGTTATGAGAGTGAGCAGTAAAGGAAATTTTGTTGAAGCTGATCTGTTGTTACATTTCACTGCAGAGTGCCTATTTGAGCCCTACAATAAGTTTCTACATCTAAAACCCAATTCAGATATTGTAAAATGTAAAATACTAACAGATTAATTATACATGTGAGTGAAGGCAGCGCCACCATATCAAGTCCATTTTTCACAGCAAGATAGCAATACAGCCATTTGTTACTAATTTAGCCCTGAAAGGCCTGGAGATATTTACACATTCCTCTTGCACTTTGATAATTTACATCCCATGGGTTTGCAGTTGTTTTCAGGCAAGTCTTGGATGCCTATATATATACCAAGACTTGCCAAGAAATAACTGCCAAGGAACTTAACTGGTTGAGTGCTAAATTATTTACTAAAGGTGACTTGTGGCACAAGTATTATTTTCAAAGATCTCATGCCACCAGCAAGAGGTGCTTTCATATGGCAATATTTTGTTCATAAATAATTGTTTTGCTACAATTTAATGGAGAGTGCCTGTTGGCACACTCCAATATATTATAATCAAACAATTTTATATCAACACTTTCTTTCTATTGCTGAGAAAACAGCAAGCTAATCCACACAATGTAAGGCCACTCAAGTGGCTTTCAGCACTTTTCAACAGAGCCATGATAGCAGCGTTTAGCACTCATCCAGTTAATATAGCGTGCAAGTTTACTTAAATGGTTGAGGGTTAGATTATTTTTGGTGGTCTGAATTTGTTATTCAAAATTTGTTTTATTACAAATTATTGGAGAGTGCCCACTGGCACTCTCCAATAATTTATAATGAAACAAATTTATATGAACAAAATATTATTTACATTTGACTGAATATGAAATATGAGCAAGGAAAATGTTGGGTTTTGCTTTGGTACCCTCATGTTTTGTAAAGTCCTGATAGTGGCTTTCAGCACTCAACCAGTTAAAGATTGCATGTTGGGGGCAATTATTTTATTGCAAGAAAAAGTGGTCAACATCAGAATTAGGCCTTCAAGGGTTAAATGTGCACATATTTAATGTAGCAATCTTATGTGTTAATAAACTACCAGCTGAAAGAATTTGTAAGATGAAAGCAAATAAAATTTCTCTTTTTCGTTACTGCTAAAACCTGTCCCAGATACTAATCTCTTCAAAAACTATTCCAGAGAGCTTCCATGAATGAGTCTACATTAAGCAAACCATCTCCATAGAATACACTGTCAATCTGCGAGTCCCTCAGGAGTGACAAAAATAATCTGGGCATCATGCGTTTTTCTTCAGTTGATCATAATGTAAAATGTAGAGCTCCCCTATGAAGCCCCTCGATACAACCTATGTGGATTAATCTTAGTTACACACCTCTAGAGGGTACTGAATAAAAAATTTTTCATTCTTCAGCAACATGGCCAATTCCGGCTCCCATAGGGAGCCCAAATATTAACCCAGACTCTCAAGTTGAACAAACTTGAATCTGACCCCCCTAGAGATGTTGTATACCAAATATGAAAGCATTCTGACTAGTGGATCTGAAGAAGAAGATTTTTGAAGAAATTCCCTCATATTGTACTAAGTTAAATTTCAGGTTCCCATATTTAACCCAAATATTAACCCAGTCACTCGAATTGAACAAACTTGAACCTGACCCCCTACAGATGTTGTATACCAAATATGAAAGCAGTCCGACTGGTGGATCGGAAGAAGATTTTTAAAGAAATTTGCTCATATTGCACTAGGTAAAAATTTGGGCTACCATAGACAACCCAAATATATACCTAGGGATCCGATTTGAACAAACTTGAATCTGACCCCCTTAGAGATGTTGCATATCAAATATGAAAGCATTCTGACTGGTGGATCTGAAGAATAAGATTTTTAAAAATTATCCCCCATATTGAACGAAGTTCAAATTTGGGCTCCGTAGGAAACCCAAATATTAACCTAGGGGCTTGGTTTGAACAATCTTGAATCTGACCCTCATAACAATGATGTATACCTAACATTAAAAGATTCTGACTGGTGGTTCTGATGAAGAAGATTTTTAAAGAATATTCCCCATAATTACCCTAAGTTAAAAATTCGGGCTCCTGTATTGAGCCCAAATATGAACAAATGGGCTTTATTTTAACAACTTGTGTCTGACCCCCCTATGAATGTTGTATACCGAATAACAAAAGATTCTGATGATTGATTCTGGAGAAAAGATTTTTTTAAATTTTTTCAAATATGCAAACTCAGTATTTTTTTCAATGCCCATTACAGCACACCCTAATGCAATCAGTGGCAATTTTTTTTTACCATTCAATTCTACTGGTCCTAAGGATGCTTCATACTAAAAAATAACAGCTCTCTGTTCCGTATGGTCTGGGAAACATGGGCATTTGAAAATATTTCTATTTTTTAGCACCCAGGGTTCCCATGGGGATGCGGGAATTTTTATTTTGCATGAGTCCAGTACTTATGTCCCAATAATACCACATACCAAATTTGGTTCAAACTGGACCATCGGTCCAGGAAACATAAATTTTGAATGGGGCCAAAAATCTTACCTCTCCCATTACAAAGCCAAATATTGCTTCACGAATTTTTCGTTTGAACAAATTTGATTCTACTCCTCAAAAGGAAGCTCCATATCAAATATCAAGTTGTTGTACACACTGGTTCATGAGAAGAAGAATTTATAAATATTTTGGAGCATTTTTTCCCACTCCCTCCCCATGGGGCTGGGCATGGTGAGTTGAACAAAATTGCAATGCCCCATCGGGACCATCACTCACACAAACTTTCACTTGAATTAGCTCAGTGGTTTTGGAGGTGAAGACCAAAACATGGTGTTGACGGACGGTGGACGGATGACGGACGGAGAGCGATGAGATTAGCTCAGCTTGACTTTGTGAAGATGAGCTAAAAAGATGGGCTAATTTCCTTTTTACTGGCTCTTTGAACTAATGAAAGTGTCAATGACACTGTAGCTCAACTTGTCAAGACAAAGACATGTACATGTATAGTATGTGACACAGCAATGACAAACATCTAGGTAATGACCTGATAACAAAGGTATGTATAAAGTATTGTAACGGTCTGTACATAAATACTGACCGTTGCCTGTAACAAATGTATAGGTAAAGTATTGTAAAGGTGGGTGACAGTCAGATGCTAAACTAGAAAAGAAATCTTTGAGTCCCAGAGTGGGTCTGACCGAACCCCAAAATATTTGTTCTCATAGCACAGTGATAACAAAGGCACCCCAAAACACACTCATTCCTGTCCCAAGGTGAAAACAAAGGTACCCAAGAAGTTTCGTGAAGATCAGTTCACAAATATGAGCTGTGTAGAAGTTGTGACAAAAAACTGATTGGACCTAATTTCGGTACAAAATGGCCACTGGCAGCCATCTTGAATTCTGGACTGCACCCAGAAACACTCGTTCTCGTCCCAAGGAGATAACAAAGGTACCCAAGAAGTTTTGTGAAGGTCGGTTCATAAATACAGCCTCTAGCCCGAGCCATATTGATATGTGCACTTACAGTGTATAAGTAGCATTGAATAAATCAAAGTTCATCTAATTTGCATAATTTCTGCACGAGAAGAAAACCCGTACTACATGTGATGTATGCCATGTTACTAAACATTCATACAAAAATTTATTCAAATCAGAACTTTGATACAGAATTTCTGTACAAAAGACTGATTGCACTAATTTTGGTACAAAATGGCTGCTGGTGGCCATCTTGAATTTCGGACCACACCCAAAAACACTCGTTCTCATCCCACGGTGATAACAAAGGTACCCGAGAAGTTTCGTAAAGATCGGTTCATAAATACGGCCTCTAGCCTGAGCCGTATATAGAATTGTGTACAAAAAACTGATTAGACCTAATTTCGGTACAAAATGGCCACTGGCAACCATCTTGAATTTTGGACCGCACCCAGAAACATTCGTTCTCGTCCCAAGGTGATAACAAAGGTACCCAAGACGTTTCGTGAAGATCGGTTCATAAATACAGACTCTAGCCCGAGCCGTATTGACATGTGTACTGACTGTGTGTAAGTAGCACTGAAAAAATCAAAGTACATCTAATTTGCATAATTTCTGCACGAGAAAAAAACCCGTATTATATGTGATGTATCCCATGGTACTAAACATTCACACACAAAATTATTCAAATCAGCGCTTTCATATGGAAGTTCTGTGCAAAAATCTGATTGCACAAAATTTTGTACAAAATGGCTGCCATCGGCTATCTTGAATTTTGGACCAGACCCAAAAACACTCGTTCTCATCCCACGGTGATAACAAAGGTACCCAAGGAGTTTCGTAAAGATCAGTTCATAAATACGGCCTCTAGCCCGAGCCGTATTGGCATTTGCACTTACAGTGCTGAAAGTAACACCAAAAAACATCAAAGTTAGTCTAATTTGCATAATTTACGCACGAGAAAAAAACCCGTATTATATGTGATGTATCCCATGGTACTAAACATTCATACAAAAAATTATTCAAATCAGAGCTTTCATATGGAAGTTCTGTACAAATGAAAGTGTCAATGACACTGTAGCTCAACTTGTCAAGACAAAGACATGTACATGTATAGTATGTGACACAGCAATGACAAACATCTAGGTAATGACCTGATAACAAAGGTACATATAAAGTATTGTAACGGTCTGTACATAAATACTGACCGTTGCCTGTAACAAATGTATAGGTGAAGTATTGTAAAGGTGGGCTACAGTCAGATGCTAAACTGAAAAGAAATCTTTGAGTCCCAGAGTGGGTCTGACTCAACCCCAAAATATTTGTTCTCATAGCACAGTGATAACAAAGGCACCACAAAACACACTCGTTCCTGTCCCAAGGTGAAAACAAAGGTACCCAAGAAGTTTTGTGAAGATCAGTTCATAAATACGAGCTGTATCGAACTTGTGACAAAAAACTGATTGGACCAAATTTTGGTACAAAATGGCTACTGGCAGCCATCTTGAATTTTGGACCGCACCCAGAAACACTCATTCTCGTCCCAAGGTGATAACAAAGGTACCCAAGAAGTTTTGTGAAGATCGGTTCATAAATACAGCCTCTACCCTGAGCCGTATTGACATGTGTGCTTACATTGTGTAAGTAGCACTGAACAAATCAAAGTTCATCTAATTTGCATAATTTCTGCACGAAAAAAAAAAACCTTACAATATGTGATGTATTCCATGTTACTAAACATTGATACAAAAATTTATTCAAATCGAAACTTTCATACAGAAGTTCTGTACAAAAGACTGATTGCACTAATTTTGGTACAAAATGGCTGCTGGTGGCCATCTTGAATTTCGGACCACACCCCAAAACACTCGCTCTCATCCCACGGTGATAACAAAGGTACCCAAGAAGTTTTGTAAAGATTGGTTCATAAATATGGCCTCTAGTCTGAGCCGTATAGAAGTTGTGTACAAAAAACTGATTAGACCTAATTTCGGAACAAAATGGCCACTGGCAGCCATCTTGAATTTTAGACTGCACCCAGAAACACTCATTCTCGTCCCAAGGTGATAACAAAGGTACCCAAGACATTTCGTGAAGATCAGTTCATAAATACAGACTCTAGCCCGAGCCGTATTGACATGTGTACTTACTGTGTGTAAGTCGCAATGAAAAAATCAAAGTTCATCTAATTTGCATAATTTCTGCACGAGAAAAAAACCTGTATTATATGTGATGTATCCCATGGTACTAAACATTCACACAAAAAATTATTCAAATCAGCGCTTTCATATGGAAGTTCTGTGCAAAAATCTTATTGCACCTAATTTTGTACAAAATGGCTGCCATCGGCCATCTTGAATTTCGGACCGGACCCAAAAACACTCGTTCTCGTCCCACGGTGATACCAAAGGTACCCAAGAAGTTTCGTAAAGATCGGTTCATAAATACGGCCTCTAGTCCGAGCAGTATTGGCATTTGCACTTACAGTGCTGAAAGTAACACCAAAAAACATCAAAATTAGTCTAATTTGCACAATTTACGCACGAGAAAAAAATCCGTATTATATGTGATGTATCCCATGGTACTAAACATTCATACAAAAAATTATTCAAATCAGAGCTTTCAAATGGAAGTTCTGTACAAAAAACAGATTTCTGCATCGTCGGTACAAAATGGCAGCTGGCGGCCATCTTGAATTTCGGACCGCACCCAAAAACACTCGTTCTCGTCCCACGGTCATAACAAAGGTACCCAAGAAATTTCGTAAAGATCGGTTCATAAATACTGCCTCTAGCCCGAGCCGTATCCAATTGTTGATGGACAGACGGACGACGGGCCATGGCATAAGCTCAAATTTGGCTTCGCCAAAGTTGAGCTAAAAATGATTGGCCCATTTCTTTATTTATTTATTTATTTATTAGTGTTTAAGGTCACATATATCTGCACATTAATGGCTTATCATGACAATAACATGGAGATAAAGTCAAGTTTAGTCAAGTCTTTATACCCATGCCTGCCTATTTTAGAGGACTTTCACACCAAGCATTTGTGACAAGGTCCTGTTTTACCAGTAAAACAGTTTGTTTACCATAGTAAACAAGCACTGTTTCACTTCCCAGAGTTCCGTTGGGTGGGGCATTTCTGACAATGAGAAAGTGGCCTAAGCATGGGTTTCTCAACATGTTGTCATAAAAAAGTCTCCCACAGTAGAATACACAGAGACATATCCTGGTGATCATTTCTATTCAAGTCTTGGCTGCCAACGTAGGCAGCCAAGACTTGACTAGAAATCACTGCCCACTACACAACTTACAAGCTGTAGAGTAAGTGAAATTATGGAAAAACGCAGAGGCTTTGAGGATTGTCATGCAGGCAATAAAAATAACTCCAGTCAGATTTGAACTTGGTGGTCAAAGTATACTAACCAATAAAACAATAAGCATCACATTGGGCTAAAAATAGATACAAAGGTATAAACCAGACTGAAGCATGCCCCGCACTTCACATGGACACAGGATGTTGAAGAGCAAACAGTGATTTGTTACTTGTACATGAGCTTTGTCTGTCAAACACATATGATGCCCCCGCAAAGTGTGAAATTCTACAAAAAATTGACCAAGTTTAACAACCTGTAATTTTGTGAAATATTGAAGCAAATCAAAATCCTGATATGCACACATCTGGTATATGTACAAACATCCTGTGAAATAAAAAAGTTCCAGCTTAAAAACTGTGAGAGGAATTAACCAGACAAACAATGTAACCTAGATGTGGATGGAGGGACAGGCAGCAGATGGACAGTGGATGGATGGACAAATGGATGGACAGGGGTAAAACAATATGCCCTCACCTCAACTATTCATCGCAAGGGCATAAAAATCACATGTAACATTTTTCACAAACATAGCGTGGCAGATTTATTCACTTTGATGAATAAGAATTGTTAGATGCCCAATACTCAGCCATGCTGTCACCACATATGTATTTACAGATAACAGATTACTCCTTGGGCAGATTTCCAACCTGTTAAACAAATATGAGCACAGTTATTCTACAGGCATTGTGCACACAACCACTTATTTGCTTGATACTAAGTTTGGGGGTGGCTAAACGATCAGAAAATTTTAAAAGATCTTAAAATTTCATAAGAAACATCATTAAGATAAATACAAAATTTCAGATAGGATTCCATTGATGTTTGAACTTTGGCAGAAACCGATAGATAACCAACATTAGCTGATTTCAAATTTGACAACAAACTTGTAGGAGTGTGTACCTACAGTACAGCAATTCACTGCTCCATGAAATTTATTTTTAACTCTTAGCACTCTGGTTGTGCAACATAATTGTTTCCAATCACTCTGTTTTCTCCTCTTGTTTAACTATGAATTTAACTGAGCTCTGTCAAACAAGGTATATCTGGTTAACCGTTTACCCAATGTAACAACCAAAACCGGCCAGTGCTATTCACAAAAATTGCCAATTAATTTTCATTATTTTTAAAAATTTTTGTCTCAAAAACAAGGTAATGACTCCTCTTTGGAACGAACTCACTGAGCTTGTTCCAATAAAGGGACATAACCTATGTTTTTGAGCCCAAAACTGAAAAAATTAGTTATTCAAGAATTTTGTTTGCAAGTATCATCTGCTTTTCATGTTAGGTGCAGGATTAAATATCAAATGGCATTATGGAAAATATTTGCAGCTGAAAACTTTGCCATTTTGACATTCAAGTGCAGAGGGTTAAAATGGAACTAGCTCTATACAACAAGAAAACACCTTTCTACTGCAATCACTTACTTATTATATGTTCTACAGCTATCTGATTCATCCTCTCCAAAATCTTCATAGTTTTCCTCATCTGTTATACTTAATTTACTACTGAAATCATAAAACATAATAATATATTTGTATTATATGCTTTTATTTTTTATTTATTTATTACTCACACATCATCTATGGCCATATCGTGACCACAAGAAAAGCATAAAGTCAAATTGGGACCTTGGAAGCTATATGTACTAAAATGCACAGCATGCAGGTAGGACAATTGCCTTCAACCAATGCTAACCCTGCACATGCCGTGTTAGTAAGTAGGAGAGTTTGAGTTAGTTGCTACTTAACTCTGACCCCGAGTACTCCAGCGTCTCCACCCATAAAATTACCAAACATGTCTTTGATCCCATTCTACAGAAGACGGTATACAACAAACAAAAGACCCCAGGGAGTCTCCCCTCCCTTGAGAAAGTTATTTCAAGAAGAATTTAAGATCACATTCAGTATCTATGGGTAGTTAACACTACAGAAGAATAATTTTTAACTCTGTTGTGCATGTCAGATGATCTAAATTCCCAGATTTCCGGTAATGCTAAATTTATTTATTTATTTATCGGGGTTTAATGACACTTTTGACAGCCAGCGGCACCTCGTGTCGAACAGTTTTATGGGTGGAGGGAGCCAGAGTCCCCAGAGAGAACCACTAAGCAGCGGTGAGTAATGCTGGACTCCCCAACGAACCAAGTCCACACAGGCAAGGTTAGCATTGGTTTAACGAAATTATAGTATGCCTTAGCACACCACACTGTGCCCCCCATATGGGCAATCAGGATTCAGTGTCTTGCTGAAGGACACACTTTACTCAGTTGCCTCTGGTGGGGATTGAACCCTGGAGTTGTTGGTTTGAAGTCCAATGCCATAACTACTAAGCCACTGCACCCCCTCAGTAATGCCCAAAAAATCAAAATATCTATATTCCAGCTTCCATGGTAGGAAGAGCAAACCCTAATTTCAACCTGTGTTTGTGTCAGTGTGGCAAAAATTTTGTTTGCTTAAAATCACTTGAAATCCTTCAAAACTAATTTAAAAACAAGAGGCCTTACGGGGCTTGAAGTGCTCACCTTGAACAGAACACAATATAAACAGAGTCCAAGAATGAGTCTACATTAAGCAATCCATCTCCATTGGATACATTGTCAATCCTTCAGCCTGTCAGGAGTGACAAAAATAGAGTCCAAGCATCAAGCCTTTTTTTCAGTTGATCATAATGTAAAATGTAGAGCTCCCCTATGAAGCCCCTTGATACAACCTATGTGGATTAATCTTAGTTATATACACACTTCTAGAGGGTATTGAATTTAAAATTTCTACTTCTTCAGCTACAAGGCCAATTCTGGCTCACATTGGGAGCCCAAATATTAACCCAGGCTCTAGATTTGAACAAAGTTGAATCTGACCTCCCTAGAGATGTTGTATACCAAATATGAAAGCATTCTGAATGTTGGATCTGAAGAAGAAAAATTTTAAAGAAATTTCTTCATATTGAACTAAGTTAAAACTTGGGCTACCATAGGAATCCCAAATATTAACCTAGAGACCCAATTTGAACAAACTTGAATCTGCCCCCCCTCCCCCCCCCCACCTATCTCCCCTCCCCCAAGAGATGTGTGTACCAAATATGAAAGCATTCTGACTACTGGATCTGAAGAAGAAGATTTTTAAAGAAATTTCATCATATTGCTCTAAGTTAAAATTTGGGCTACCATAGGGAGCCCAAATATTAACCCAGGGAACCAATTTGAACAGACTTAAGCCTGACTCCCTTAGAGCTGTTGTAAACCAAATATGAAAGGCTTCTGACAAGTGAATCTGCAGAAGAAGATTTTTGAAGAAATTCTCTCACATTGTACTAAGTTAAATTTCAGGTTCCCATATGGAGCCCAAATATTAACCCAGTCACTCAAATCTGGAAAATGCACCCCCCCCCCCCCCCACCCCTAGATGTTGTATATCAAATCTGAAAGCATTCCAACTGGTGGATCTGAAGAAGAAGAAATTTCCTCATATTGCACTAAGTTAAAATTTGGGCTACCATAGCGAGCCCAAATATACACCTAGGACCACTTTGAACAAACTTGAATCCCCCCCCCCCCCCTAGAGATGTTGATATCAAATATGAAAGCATTATGACTGTTGGATGTGAAGAAGATTTTTTTTAAATTATCCCCATATTGAACTAAGTTCAAATTTGGGCTTCCATAGGAAGCCCAAATATTAACCTACGGACTTGGTTTGAACAATCCTGAATCTGACCCTCATAACAATGATGTATACCAAACATTAAAAGATTAAGAGGATTTTTAAAGAATGTTCCACAATCCGCATATGTCCTAAGTTAAAATTTGGGCTATCATAGGGAGACCAAATATTAAGCCAGGGAACCAATTTGAACAAACATGAACCTGACGCCCCTAGAGATGTTGTAAACCAAATATGAAAGGATTTTGACAGGTGAATCTGAAGATGATTTTTGAAGAAATTCCCTCATATTGTACTAAGTTAAATTTCAGGTTTCCATATGGAGCCCAAATATTAACCCAGGCACTCGAATTGAACAAACTTGAATCAGACCCCCCTAGAGATGCTGTATACCAAATATGAAAGCAGTCCGACTGGTGGATATGAAGAAGATTTTTAAAGAAATTTCCTCATATTGCACTAAGTTAAAATTTGGGCTACCATAGCGAGCCCAAATATATACCTAAGGACCCGATTTGGACAAATTTTAATCTGAACCCCCTAAAGATGTTGTATACCAAATATGAAAGCATTCTGACTGGTGGATCTGAAGAAGATTTTTAAAAATTATCCCCCATATTGAACTAAGTTAAAATTTGGGCTTACATAGAAAGCCCAAATATTAACTTAGGGACTTAGTTTGAACAATCTTTAACCCTCTGCACTCTGATGTCAAAATGGCAAAGTTTTCAGCAGAAAATATTTCTCATAATGCAGTTTGATATTTAACCAAATATACCTTGTTTGACAGAGCTTGGTGAGCTCTGTCAAACAAGATATAATTAATTGTTTATCTCTTGTTTGACCATGAATTTAACCAGAGTAATTGGAGGAATTCTGTTGCACTACCAGTTTGCTAGGGGTTAATATGACCTTCATAACAATGATGTATACCAAACATTAAAAGATTTTGACTGGCGGTTCTGAAGAAGAAGATCTTTAAAGAATATTCCTCATATTGCCCTAAGTTAAAAATTTGGGCTCCTGTATTGAGCCCAAATATGAACTAATGGGCTTTACTTTAACACACTTGTATCTGACCCACCTATGAATGCTGAATACCGAATATCAAAAGATTCTGACCCCTGGTTCTGGAGAAGAGATTTTTTAAAATTTTTGCAAACATGCGGACTCAGCATTTTTTTGATAATAATCGTTGGCAATTTTTTTTACCATTCTATTCTACTGGTCCTAAGGATGCTTCATACCATAGAACAGCACTCTGTTCCATGTGGTTTGGGAAATATGGGCGTTTGAAAATATTTCTATTTTTAGCTCCTGGGGTTCCCTTGGGGATGCAGGGATTTTTATTTTTTTTGCATGAGTCAAGTACTTACTGGGTTCCATTTTCTCCCAAAATTTCTACCCTGTGGTGCCTTGAAAATCTGTCAAGCATATTGCCTTGAACAAACTTTAATCTAGGAGTCATAGTAATGTTATGTACCAAATATCAAAAGATTTTGACTGGTGGATCTTTGAAGAATATTCCTCATATCACATTCTAATAGGGAGCCCAAATATGAACCCAGGAACATGATTTGAAAAATTTCAATCTGACTCCCCTGAAAGTGCTGAAAACAAAATATCACAAGATTCTGACTGGTGGATCTGAAGAAGAGTTTTAAAAAATATTCCTTGTATTACACTAAATTAAAATTTGGGATCCCAAAGGGAGCACAATATTATACACTCAAGGACTTGCTTTCAACAAACCTGAATTTGAGCCCCCTACAGATGCTGTATACAAAATATCAAAATATTCTGAAGGGTGAAACTGAAGCAGAAGAATTTTAAAGAACATCCCTTGTATTTTACTGAATTAAAATTATGGATCCTACAGGGAGCCCAAATATACACACAGGGACTTGATTTGAACAAACCCGAATTGGAGGTGCAAGGATCAGTAAACCTCCCTGTGAGCTTCGCTCCAGCTCGTGCATGCCTCATTCTCACCAAATTCATTTTGATAGAGAGTTCTCAGAAAATGTAGTAATGCTAATCCACCGGAACGGTAAATGTAAAGTCAAATAACTGATGCCAATCGATGGTCACACTCATGCAATCGGAAGCAACTTCCAATTTGGCTTAATTGGTTGAATGCTTGAAGCCACTATCATGGCAGGTAAACTTCAAAATTTCTTCTACAAGTGTGAACCAGGGCTATTCAGGGATTGACCATCTGCCCTAAAGTACAGGCCCCTTTCCCAGTTTCCATGCATTGCATTCTGTTAGCAGGACTATTTTTTTTATCAAATACCATGCCAGAGGAGTGCCATAGATCAGAGAGTTTTGTCCTTCAATAATTGTATTGTTACAATTTCTTGGTGAGTGTCTGTTGCACTCTCCAATAAATTTTAACAAAATTTTAAATAAGCATTCTTTTATACTTTTCAGCAAACAGCATGGTAATGCACACATTGTACAATGTAAAGCGACTAAGGTGGCTCTCAACCCTTGATACAATGCAGCTCGCTTAGTTGGATATGTCTTAATTGAATAACCTTTTTAACTGAATACAACTTTCAAACATACAAGCATTTACTGTAGTGTAAATTTGACTTGTTAATTTAATTGCAACTAGTTTACAGAACTCTAATTTAATAAAATCTTGATATATTTAAAGAATTTACCCACACAATGAACAAATTTCCTTTATCAATTGATCTTTATGGCCTCAGTACATTCAATACAGCCATTCAGTCTATTACATCTGGTTTGACAGAGCTCCAAGAGATCTGTCAGACCAGCTATAACATCAAGATGTAACAGATTAATGCTCACATTACCTCTAGAATACTAGTGACTAGTTCCCTTTTAATTAAATACTCCTGTTAAATGAATAATTTTCATTGGTAAAGTGGCTTTTCAATTAACAGGGTTCTACAGTGGCTTCTAGCACTCAACCAAGCCTGAAAATAAGCAATCTGTCATTTGTAGAATGAGGTCCCCAAAGGGTGAATTTGCTAATGCTATCCCATACAGTGGGCCAATTTATCTTCTGGGTACCGCTTTCTGTTTAGGCTTGAGACCTTGATTCAGATTTGAGGTTTGCAGAGGGTAAATCTGGTGATGCTATCCTGCAATGCAGGGTAGCATCACCAGATTTACCAACTGGGACCTCATTCTGCAGATGACCGCCTGTTTATTTTCGGGGCTTGCACTTAACCAGTTATTTATTTATTTATTGGTGTTTAAGGTCACATACTCAAGCACAATGGCTAATCGTGATCATGACAGTTTTATGGGTGGAGTAAGCTGGAGTACCCAGAGAGAATCACCGAGCATCGATGAGCAACTGTCAACATTCTAACTCTATTCAAGCTCCACTCAAGCAGGGTTCCAGCAGTTGAAGACATGTGCACCACCGACATGCCGTATGCCATAGTACACAGCATTATTGTACCCCTATGTAGGCAACCAGGATAAAGTGCCTTGCCCAAGGATCGAACTCGGGACCTCAAGCATAGAAGTCTCCAACAGTCTACCACTGAGCCACTGCACACCCTACTCAACCAGTTAAGAGAGTGATTTGCAAGTGTCACCCCATACTCATATATAGCCAGAGAGTTAATAATTTTTCAACACTTGATAGTCCTGTCAATAACAATATCAATAACAGACACACTTGCTATTTATCCACTGATGATTTGTGACTCATACAAAGAAGTGAATGTTGCACCAGATGGTAGGGTTCAATGGCACCAAAAGTGTTTTAGAGCAGAAAAATCAAATTTTATCAAGGCCAAGTTACATATGACTATGAGAACAAGTGGTCTGGTATACCTTGTGCATTGTGTTTTAAAATCAAGTAAATGATATAGTGATTTCAACCATTACTTTTGAACAAATGTATTAATATGGATTAACAAAGGAACAAACTTGCTCCAAAACAGGCAAACATTGTCACACTGACTCACGTCAATTACATGAGACAGAGTAAAGCATGCAAGTTACTTGCTGACATACTTGTTCACTTGCATGATAATTATACTGTATCAGTAGCTGGAAATTGTCATTCTTAACCTTTTACCCAATGTGGGCAGCAGATGATACTTGTAAAATAAATTCTTGAATTACTAAAAATTTTCAATTTTTGTCTCAAAAACAAAGCTTATGACTCCTCATTGGAACGAGCTCAACGAGCTCGTTCCAATGAGGGTCATAAGCTATTTTTTTGAGACAAAAGTTAAAAAATTTATAGTAATTTATATATTTTTTATACTTACCAATGACCCAGACATAGCTGGTGCTAACTCTTAAAATATAGGGCCAAACACAAATTTTGCCCCCCAATCCCCAAAATTTGCATCTAAAACTAAAGAAAACATGTCCTGAAAGGCCCTCCACACTTCGCCCCTACTGCGCATGCGCAGTGTCAAGGACGTTCCGAAATTGGCGCCATTTATCATTCTAATAACCAGTGCCTGGTAAGCGCTATGTACTCAGCGGGGAGGCAAGAGTTCCCAACTCCTGGGAGGGCCATCCCCGTCTGGGTCATTGGTAAGTATAAAAAATATATAAATTACTATAAATTTTTTAACATTTTTATACTGTACCAATGACCCAGACATAGCTGAATAGTAAAAAGGCTGGAGGGCCAAGGACATAGAGCAAAATGGAATACGCTCAATAAAATAAAATAGAGTCATCCCTTGTAGGGAAAAGAAGTAATAGGCCTTATATGTATCTTTCTTATTTATGATAAATTAGAAAGATACAACACCTTCCAAAAATTGAGCTTCATACATCCATGTACTCTATTAATATCCAATAATCCTTATACTAATAATTTTTAAAGTAAGCCAATAATAAAGTAAGTCTAGAGAATAGAGACTCTTATACTCCTAAAAGTGTGTGAGAATTGCATAATCATGTCCGTTGACATATGCAATATTCAAAAGCTATACTTTAAAAACTAAGACTTGAATGAATTTTATAAACTTAAACTTCTCACTAACAACCATCCCAATAACAGCTCAGAATTACTAACTCCGGAGGAGGTATCCCCTTGTTTTCATAGTAAAAACAGGTGACCCAAGGGAACACCCTCCCCCCCCCCCCCTTTTCTTGCCCTGGGTCAAATAGCCCAGAGCGAAGAGGGCAGCCGAACGGAGACACTGCCGAAACAGACAGCCTACCTAGCTATAGTAGCAACTGTTAAGTGAATGACATTCTGAGCAGTAGATAATAGACCTAACAATAGAGGCCTCCAGAAATGGACTCGATATTTCTGAGATAAAATTCATGAATGGATGGCTGAGCGCAATGAGCAGCCTTCAAAAATCTATAATAGCAACACTATTAATGTAAGCCCAAGAAGTAGAAGAACTCTTACTTCATGAGCCGAAATCTTAAGCACAACTGCTAAGCCAATGATATACCATAAGCAGTACGCTAGTTAATAGAATCCATTAACAATAAAATGGAGCGTAACGTCCTTCTACTAGACATCAAAGACAGAAGAAGCTTACGCCCTTGTAATAAACAGATATCTGTTTATAAATACATAAACTGTACCCGGAAAGAGTAAAGGCCTATGCCCATACGAAGACGGAAGGACCTTAAAACAAGAGGCCCCACGGGGCCTGAGGGCGCTCACCTGATACTGGCCGAGTCATATCACCAAAATAGCAAGGGATTCTGCCTTGTGGTTATTATCAGTTTTTCAACATAAAAGTGTTTTCTCTACTTAGTAACCCAGAGTGTTCATATGTTAGATCCCCATATTGGGTACTCAATAATTTATCTATTTATTTATTGGAATTTAAGGTCACTTTCTAAGGCTACATCATTACAGAGGCATAATTATAATATCAGGTTTGGTCAATCGTTTATGCCTATTACTGCCCACTTTACAGGGCTTTCAACGCAGGAATTGGTTACTGGGCCCAATTTTATCAATAAACCAGAACTTGAACAAATTTCAATTTGCCGCTTCTAAGAAAACTAAAAATCAAATATCAAAAGATTCTGAGAGGAGTATCAGAAAAAAAAGATTTTTTAAGAATATTTCTCATACTGAATTAAGTTATACATTGGGCTCCCATAGGGAACCCAAAAACAAAAGCTTCTGAAGCAGTGGTTTGGGAGAAGAAGATTATTCAACGTTATTCCCATTACCTACAGTGTTAAAAAATGATGACTCGGCACTTTTAGTCCTAGAAAAGAACCTTATGATAAAATTTTTACCATTTTTTTCTTCCGGTCCTAAGGAAGCTTCACACCATATAAAAATTCTCAGTGCCATGTAGTTCTGGAGATATGGGCATTTAAAAAGAAAAAAATTTTTTAGCTCCTGCAGTTCCCGTGGGGGACAGGAAAACAATTTTCGGCATAAATTAGGTACTTATGACCCAATAAGCCCTCATATCAAATTTGGTTCAAATCGACTTTTTGGTTTGGAAAATAAAAATTTTGGTATAATTTGGGCTCCCACAGTGAGCCCAAATATGAACCCAGGTACTTGGCTTTACCAAACTTCACTCTCAGCCCCTAAGAATGCTGTACATCAAATATCAAAACATTTTGACTGGTGGATCTGAAAAAAAAATTTTTTTTAAAGAATATTCCTCATATTGAACTAAGTTATAATTTGGGCTCCCACAGGGAGACCAAATATGAGCCGAAGGACTTGACTTGAACAAACTTGAATCTCACCTCCCTAAGCATACTGTATACCAAATATCAAAAGATTCTGACCGGTGGATGCGAAGAAGAAGATTTTAAAAGAATATACCTCGTATTGCACTAAGTTACAATTTGGGTTCCCAAAGGGAGTCCAAATATGAACTCAGGGACTTGGCTTGAACAAACATCAATCTCACCCCCCTAAGGATGATGCATAGCAAATATCAAAAGATTCTGATTTGTGGATCCGAAGAAGAAGATTTTTAAAATATATCCCTCATATTGCACTAATTTGAACATTTGGGTTCCCATAGGGAACCCAAATATGGACCGAGGAATTTGATTTCTACAAATATGTGAATCAATGTTCCAAAGATGTTAAATGTAAAATATGAAAGCTTTTAGAGCAGTGGTTTGGAAGAAAACAATTCTTTATTTTTTTCCCATTGCCTACTGTGTTAAAAAATACTGACTCAGCACTTTTTCAGAGTCCCGAAAAAGTACCCTATGATAAAACCGATAGCAATTTTTTTTTACCAATCCTTTCTGTTGGTCCCAAGAAAGCTTCACACCAAATAAAAATTCTCACTGCCGTGCAGTTTTTGAGATATAGGCGTTTTAATTTTTTTCTATTTTTAGCTCCTGTGGTTCCCACGGGGCTACAGGAAAAAAAATTTCTGCATAAATTAGGTACTTATGACCCAATAAGCCCTCACATAAAATTTGGTTCAAATTGGCCTCTCGGTTTAAAAAATAGAAATTTGGGGTGGGGCCAAAATTTTTGCTCCTCCCATAACATCGCCAAGTATAGACCTACAAACTTCTCTTGAACAAACTTGAGTCTGCACCTCAAAAGGAAGCTGCATACCAAATATCAAGTCTCTGCTATTGCTGGTTCTTGAGAAGAAGATTTTTTAAGAATTGGAGCATTTTTGCCCCACCCCTCTGCTCAATATGAGCCGAAACCTAATTTGCCCAAAAATCAAAATGCCGCTATATAACCCCTACTCACATGAAATTTCATTAACATGCGGCCAGTGGTTTGGAAGAAAAAGACCCAAACACCACCTTCACGCCGGACGACGGACGACGGACGCCGGACGAAAAGTGATCAGAAAAGCTCACCCTGACTTTCAGTCAGGTGAGCTAATAATAGGTTCCGGATAATAGGAGCCTAACTCTTATGCAACAATCCAACCTAAATAGTAACGGAAGTATTGATTCCGAAACTATGAAAGTGAAAATCATCCATCGATAGTGCATGAAACTCACTGACTCTACAGTAAAAGAGAAACCAACAGAATTACTGTCTAAAAGGTCAGAATTTGAAAACTACTGTTTCCAGAGGCTCAAATGATTACTTAGTTAAATAAGAACTGAAGTTAAAATCCGTATAGGAATTTAATCTAAAGATTCTAAGTCTATTTATCAAAAAGTTACTAAATGACTTAGATAAAGAGACAAAAGACTCAATTGTAAACTATCGTAGAGTGCATAGGTATGAGGTAACATAAACCTATAACCTAAATAACAACAGGCTGCAGTAGATCTTGTGAAACAAGTATACTAAAAAATAGCAATGAGTAGTATGGAGGGATCAACCATATGAACATAATGATCCCTACACCACGACGGAAGAGCCTCCACTTTAGTCGCATAGAATAGCGAAGAAGAGGATCTCCTATAGTAAGAAATCGCGTCCAAAGCTCGTCCAGTACAGTGCTTACAATGCAATACGGACCACACAACGGAATACATGAAGGTTGCGACCTTGCTGGTTGTGATAAAGATGACACGATTTACCCAGTGAAAAAAGATCCTCACATAGAGGAACATTTCACATTAAGATCCACAGTAGACAAGAGAGTAAATTACTCATGATCTCTGTGAAGATAGAGATGCTATCAACAGAAATGTATTGTGGTTGTTTATCTTAGCAATACCTGCTAAAACAACAGCGCCGGAGGATACGCGTATCCTATCATTCCGTCCTATAGATCAATAGAGCGTTAACAGTATTAGCTCAGAGATCTGGACAAGCCAACACATACGTCTGCAATTTATTAGCAAGCTGTGTCATAAATAAAACATCATTGGGCGCTCCCATAGATAGCAAATCTGAATGAATACTTGTTTGTTGAGAGTCCATTCTGACAGCAACAAGCGACCCGTAAGAGAACGGGAGTGCGATAAAACAATCAGACGACCCAGAATATGACGGACCAAAACTGAACTTGGTGTACTATAACCAACAGACGGATTCTTTCCATTAAATTGAATAACGGAAACGAAAGAGTGCCTCCCTGGTTCCGGAGATACGCCACTACTGTCGAATTAAAGGACAGGAATTTGGGCATGCGTTTCTGAATAATGTTCATGCAATGACATAAAGCAAGCCTAAAAAACATTATTCCACGGAAGTTAAACTGATAGCTAAAAGACTGCGGAACCCAAAGACCCTGGCACTTCGAATCCGTAGGGATCAGTATATATCCCAATCTGTTTGACTGGCAACCGTCATAACAGCCACACTCGGGTCCGGCAACTGCGGCGGCACTCTCTGAGTCAACCACTGAATGTTTGCCCCAGTCTGAATCTCTTGTAACACTAGATAGACAAGAGAATGTATAAATCAAGCAATTCATGGTTTGCCGGAAAGTTGCCGTCGAAGAGAAGCTCCTCCGAGAACGAAGCGACTCTGAGAGAGTTCTTAACCTACTATCCCTGCGTGGATGTAGCTAGGGCTGCATCACGTCTAACCAACTCCAATCAGCCACTGAAGGGCGGAGTTATACGTGAACAAACTACTGCCCTCAAAAGAAATTACATTGAGAATAATATCCCGTAAATCTTTTCTTGAAGACGTAATGATAACGCCTCAGTAAGGCGGATTACGTATAATAAAGCGTCTAAGTTAAGTCTACTATACATAATGTCGTTCCCAACATTGAAATTGGAAAAGACATAAACGGCGAAAAAGAATATATATGCAGTCTTTAATCACACCGTCTAGACGCGTATGAACTCTCGGTATGCCCTGCTCTGCCAAAATAAACTATATGTAAAAAAGATAAAATGGCAGAAATGAGCCACGCGGACAAGAAACTAAACTATCATGCTTAGTAGCAGGCTTGTATATATATATAAATATATAGCGTCGAAAAATAAAACACATGTTGTAATGACAATATTGGACTGCGTCGGTAAGTCAGGGACAAAGTCCCTGTACCGATCGAAAAATCCGAGTCCAATGACGCTATAAATCTCTTATCCAAGATCGCAGCAATGAAGTCCGAAAAATAATCACTGGAAGAAATGCCAGAAGATATGAAAGGCATCTTCCGATACTACTAAAGGGAAAACTCGAAATCTTTCGAATCCCTTTCGCCATCCTGTCGGACCCTATAAAGCGTTCGGTCGTCCGTAGCTTGATGCAACCGCGGACCGCACCGACCCAGCGCCGTCGGATAATTCCTGATTCGACCGAGAAACTGTCAATTGCTGGGATGCTGCGAAACAACTGTGCTAACTCGGATAGCACGTCCGTCACTGAGGCCTGAGGAGCAGCGGTCTTACGATGCATTGCCGCAGGAAGCTCCGAGATCGTTACCCCGTGCATACTTCCAATATGCGAGCGAACGGAGTGTATAGGCCTCGTGTCCCTTGGCTACCGGATGGCGCGACCTATTCGCTGTGGAATCACTGAATGCCGAAACTGATCAGATACTCGAGGTCACGTAGCCAATGTGCGGTCGTGTGCCCTGCTGTGAGGATGAGGAAGCATTAAAGACAGTCTCTCGGACTGTCAATATAACGGAGCGTCCCGAGCAACGGACTTTTGCTCCGAATGTAAAATATCTGAACCACAACATGCGGTCCCCTATGTTGTTGGCTTCCTCCGATCTGTCCTCAATCTGCCGTCACTGGGTGAGTACTAAAGTAATTAAAGTGCTCGCATCACCCAAATCTCCTTCCTAGACCGCAACGGACGAACCCGGCAGCCGAACCATTCGATGAATGTACGCTACACCGGGTGAGCTAGCGAATGTCACTCCGTAAGCGATAGACATATTCCATGAGCACTTATTGCCGCTAACTCTTCATTAACTATGACAACAGAGGCACACTTTTGAAAGACATCTCCATAATTCTTCGAACAAGAAACCAGAAATGCTTGGATAGCAAGCATAAAATAATAATATATATAGCGTCGTTCAATAATTCGAAAGTTTGTGTGACATTATTGGACTATGTCGGAACTGAGGGACGATGTCCCTGAACCGAACCAAAAATTTCTAAGTCCACCGACGCTATCGGTTTCTTATCCGGCATCGCAGCATATTTTGTTCCGAAAGGGAAAGCTTGAAATCCTCCGAATCCCTTTCGGTATCCCGTCGGACCGGATGAAACTTTCGTACGTCCGTACCCGCTTCTGCGGAGCGTCCAGACCCAGCATCGTCGGATAAAATATATGCGACAGATTCAGTTGATGCTGGGATGCTGCGATAAACTGTGCTATTAAGGAAAGCACGTCCGTTCCCGAGGCCTGTGCAGTAGCGGACTTACAATGCATTGCCGCTGGAAGCTCCGTGTACGTTGACTCCCGCACACTTCCTATGCGAACGTCCGGAGTCTGCAGGCTTCGAGTCCCCGGCTACCGACCCAGCGCTGTCGGATAATTCTCGATCCGACACCGTTTCTGTCGGCTGCTGGGATGCTGCGATAAGCTGTGCTATGTGCACAAGAATGTCCGGCGTCGAGACCTGCGGAGGCGCAGTCTATCGCTGCTTCGCCGAGGGCAGCTCCACATCAGATGGCTCCCGCATACTTCCTATGCGAACGTCCGGAGTCCATCGGTCTCGAATCCCTGGCTGCCGGATGGTGTGACCTGGTCGCCGAAGAATCCTTGATCGGCGAAGCTGGTAATATATCGGCGGTCACGCAGCCAAGGTGCGGTCGTGTGCGCTGACGAGAAGAGGAAGCCTTAGCAGTCTCAGCGGACTGCCTATACAACGGAGCGTCCCGAGCGACGGACGTATGCTCCGCTAGCGACACATTTGTACCACAACATCTGGGGCCAGATGTTGTTGAACGAGAGAGGGGCCTCTCTCGCTTGCCGTCCGGATGGACCGGAACGAGCTATGAACCGGACTAAAAGGCTTCCTCCGTTCTCCCTCCGATCCGCCGTCACTGGGTGTGCATTAAGTTAATTTTATAGTGCTCGCATCACCCCAAAATTCCTTCTAGACCGCAACGGACGAACCCGGCTGCCGAACCATTTGGTGAATGGACGCTACACCGGGCAAGCTAGCGGACGTCAAAGGCCGTCGAACCTACTAGGGTCCTCTTAGGCAATTGGCGTATTACATGAGCACTTTTCCGCTAGCCCTTCATTAATTGTGACGACGGAGGCACACTGTTGGAAGACATCACAGATACATCACCCTAATCTTGATCGTCTGAAATAGAAATTGATAAAGTAGAGTGACCCTGCGGGGAAAGGACCGGAGTGTCCAAATCCCCAACAACATACCGTGACATACGCTTCCCATATTGTCATCGAAATCATACGATACAGAACAGGAGTTAATGCGAGTACACTGACCACATATAGAATGATAATAAGGTCAGAGGAAGACTTCCTCTTAAAACAATTGATCAATATCCTTTCAATGTGAAAAGAAAAACAAGTCCTGGTACTCGCACTAACCCCTGGCAAAATACATAATAATAATATGATCCATTAATATAGAAAAAATAATTGAAATCAAAATATTTTGAAAAAATATTTTTTCAGAACAGCCCAAGTTTCTGAAAAGTAACGTTGAGCCCCAATGGATCCCAAGCCTAAGTGTGGAAAAAAAATTTTAAAAATATTTTAAACAATTTATTCAACACTTACGAACAATAATAATGTATCTAGTTATGATTAAAATAACATAAAGATATTATTATTTAGAAATCCCCCCCTCACACAGAGGGCTGTTGTAAATGTAAACAATGAGTGTAAAAACACTAAATAAGACTCCAGGCACCCAGGCCCGAAATCAGTTACCAAAAATACACCATCTGATGCAAAACAGAGACTTCCAGGGAAGAAACTGCAGAACATCAGATGGTAGATGCAGAACACAACGCCTAACCACCCGTAGGTGAAGACGTAAACATGGGGAAAGAACAGAATTCATTCTGTTATTCAGCTAAAACTCCCAAGAAATTTTAGTAATAATAATTACATAAACTATGCCAAAAGCATGGGAGAATAGCAAGGGGGAACTTAAAGGACAGGGAGAGAGGAAAAACACTTGAAAAAACAGTGTAACTAAATAATCAGAATGACAACAAAATGGCTGCTGCCTTGAAAATAGGTAACTTAACATAATTTCATTAAAAAATTTTAAGTTACAGCCCTGATAATATTCTGTCACACATTCTTTTCCTCTCCTCCTTTTCTATCCTCCTTAGAATCACCATTTCACTAATATTTATGTGTCTGGCATCATTTAAACTGAGATTTAAAAGCACAAAGATCAGTCAGATGTTAACTGATGAAGGGCCAAACTTAGAATGATAAATGGCGCCAATTTCGGAACGTCCTTGACACTGCGCATGCGCAGTAGGGGCGAAGTGTGGAGGGCCTTTCAGGACATGTTTTCTTTAGTTTTAGATGCAAATTTTGGGGATTGGGGGGCAAAATTTGTGTTTGGCCCTATATTTTAAGAGTTAGCACCAGCTATGTCTGGGTCATTGGTACAGTATAAAAATATTGAAAACACAATAAAATTTGATTGGAGATTTTTTTATATAGTGCTAGCAGATTTTGTTCGTTACATTGGGTAATGGGTTAATGCTGTAAATCATCAACAGTGTGGCAGTTATTCAGCCACCTATTAGGGCAAGTGATTAATCAGTTAACCAAGGTTAATCCACTTGAGTAATCAATCAAGAAAACCCTTTAACCATGTCAGCTCTAAATAGGATGTCAATATATTTGCCAAGACTTTAAATCAGAGCTACCTGACAAGACATACATTGATGATACCATACAGCCACCGTGGACTGATCACTTTCCATGGGTGGGAAATATTTTCACAGATGCAATAACCCTAGATTCCAAACACTAATTATAGGAATAATCATCAAAAATTTAATACAACCCAGTGCATCCTTAATTAAAATTTTGCTGATGATGATATTTATTATCTGGTAAATGGATGCGTGGACAACACTGCCCCCACACGGATTCTGACTCATCCACGGTAACTGTACTGTAAGCTACATGTATAAACTGTTGAAAATGGTGTCTGAAACTTGCTGTATAGTATGGACACCACGGACTGGTCACTTTCCACAGATGGACAATATTTCCTCAGACATAATAATATTAGCTTCCAAACACTAATTATAGGAATAATCATCAAAAACTTAATTAATGAAGCACTGGGCACATGCCCATGCTTCATTAATAAACATTTTAATTTTATAGTAAATTTTCTTTCTTATTATACCTACAGTATTTGTTTTCTGCAAAATTAATAATGGTATTGACACTATTATTTGGCAGGTGAGAATACTGTTCCTATTCAATAATATCAAAACTTCATTAAAAACTGACAAAGTAAGTGCTGCAGATCTGGTGAAAAATATGCTGACAACTTTTTTTATAACATGCGCAGGAGTGGCTGGCTTGTCACAAGAATCCCTCATACCAAATTTCATTAAATTCCATCCACTCACTACTGAGATATCTCTACGGACGGATGGATGCATGGACAGACAGATGCACAAATGGATGGACATATAGATGCATGGGCAGATGGATGGACAGACAGACAAATGGATGGACACATATAATCCAGTATACCCCCCCCCCCCCCCATTCTCTTCAGGGGGGAGAACATATTATAGGGTGGGGAGGAATATCCAATGATATTTTCCCAAATATGGGAAGATAACTGGGGAGGGGGAGATGACACCAGGACTTATTTTACCAGTGAAACAGAACACAGTAAACAAGCACTGCTCCAGGGTTGGGTGGGGGCAATACAGCAATACTGGAATGTTTAGCAGTGTCAATAACATGCACAGATGAGCAACCTAGAATACTGCAGCTTATGGCATGACTATTTATTCAGCTGATGCCATATGCTCTGATGTAATACACTGTTAGAAAGAACTCTGAGAGTACTTTCCAAAAGTGTTTTACATCACAGAACATCACTGCTCACAATTGTAAGTCACAGAACACTAGAGTCTATCATTAATATAAAAGAAAGTGTCAATGACACTGTAGCTTAACTTGTGTGTTGTGTTTGATGAAAAGGTTAATGTTCAATGTTTATGAAAGGATTATGAAATAAGACAAGAATTGTGATAATTGGGAATATGTTCATCTCTGTTCCCTGTATGCTATGTTTATGATAAAAATAATATAAGGTGTACACTGTACTAAAGAGCTGAGGGGTGGGTTAATATGACCTCACAGTTAATGTATGTGGCCCTCACAGTTAAAGTATATCAACAAATGTTACCAAGTTACAGTGAAATTATTCCAAAACGAGTCATCCTATTAAGTTACATTAAAATCCCTTCATAAATATGGCCTGTAGGCTGTGCTAAAGGTTTTCGGGCTTTGGGCTTCGGGCCCCTGTAGTCGTCAGTTTCCCAATTGTGTCCAAAGGGGACGTTCTCATCTAGACATTATATGAAGTCAACGTATCAAGTTACAATGAAATCCTTTAATAAATATGACCTGTAGACTGTGCTAAAGGTTTTTGGGCTTTGGGCTCTGGCAGCCATCATGGTTGAATGATCGCAACCAAAAGGGGACATTCTCATCTGGGCATCATCTGGAGTGATCCTACAAAGTTACAATGAAATCCCTTCATAAATATGACCTGTAGACTGTTCTCAAGGTTTTTGGGCTTTGGGCCCCTGAAGCCATCACAGTTGACCAATCACGACCAAATGGGGATGTCATCATCTAGGCATTATATGGAGTCAAACTTACGGGTTACAATGAAGTCCTTCCATAAATATGACCAATAGACTATGCTAAAGGTTTTGGGGTTTTGGGTTCAGGAAGCCATCAAGGCTAAATGATCGCGACCAAAAGGGGACGGTCCCATCTAGACATTATTTAGAGTCATCCTGCCAAGGTACAATTAAATCCCTTCATAAATATCACCTGTAGACTGTGCTAAAGATTTTCGGGCTTTGGGCCCCTACAGCCAACACAGTTGCCTAATGGTGTCCAAAAGGGGCTGTTCTCATCTAGACATTACATGAAGTCAACCTACCAAGTTACAATGAAATCCCTTCATAAATATGATCTGAAGACTGTGCTAAAGGTTTTTGGGCTTTAGGCTTGGGCAGCCATCATGGTTGAATGATCGCAACCAAAAGGGGGCATTCTCATCTGGACATCATCTGGAGTGATCATATGAAGTTACAATGAAATTCCTTCATCAATATGACCTGTAGACTGTGCTCAAGATTTTTGGGCTTCCGGCACCTGTAGCCATCACAGTTGATCAACCATGACCAAAAGGGGATGTCATCATCTAGGCATTATATGGAGTCAACCTAACAAGTTACAATGAAATCCTTCCATAAATATGACCGACAGACATACTAAACATTTTTGGGCTCGGGCAGCCATCAAGGCTGAACGCTCGTGACCAAAAGGGGACATTCTCATCTGGACACTATTTGGAGTCATCCTACCAAGCTACAATGAAATCCCTTCATAATTATGACCTGTAGACTGTTCTAAAGGTTTTCGGGCTTTGGGCCCCTGAAGCCATCACAGTTACCCAATCGTGTCCAAAAGGGGACGTTCTCATCTAGACATTATATGAAGTCAACCTACCAAGTTACAATGAAATCCCTTAATAAATATGACCTGTAGACTGTGCTAAAGGTTTTTGGGCTTTGGGCTCTGGTAGCCATCATGGTTGAATAATAGCAACCAAAAGGAGAATTCTCATCTGGGCATCATCTGGAGTGATCCTACAAAGTTACAATGAAATCCCTTCATAAATATGACCTGTAGACTGTGCTCAAGGTATTTGGGCTTCGGGCCCCTGAAGCCATCACAGTTGACCAATCACGACCAAAAGGGGATGTCATCATCTAGGCATTATATGGAGTCAAACTTACGGGTTACAATGAAGTCCTTCCATAAATATGACCAATAGACTATGCTAAAGGTTTTGAGGTTTTGGGTTCGGGCAGCCATCAAGGCTGAATGATTGCGACCAAAAGGGGACTGTCCCATCTAGACATTATTTAGGGTCATCCTACCAAGGTACAATGAAATCCCTTCATAAATATCACCTGTAGACTGTGCTAAAGATTTTCGGGCTTTGGGCCTCTGTAGCCAACACAGTTGCCTAATGGTGTCCAAAAGGGGCTGTTCTCATCTAGACATTACATGAAGTCAACCTACCAAGTTACAATGAAATCCCTTCATAAATATGACCTGTAGACTGGGCTAAATGTTTTCGGGCTTCGGGCTCAGGCAGCCATCATGGCTGAATTATAGCAACCATAGGGGAAATCTCATCTGGGCATCATCTGGAGTGATCCTAAGAAGTTACAATGAAATCCCTTCATAAATATGACCTGTAGACTGGGCTAAAGGTTTTTGGGCTTCGGGCTCGGGCAGCCATCATGGCTGAATGATCGCAACCATAGGGGACAATCTCATCTGGGCATCATCTGGAGTGATCCTAAGAAGTTACAATGAAATCCCTTCATAAATATGACCTGTAGACTGTGCTCAAGGTTTTCGGGCTTCGGGCACTTGAGCCATCACAACTGACCAATCACGACCAAAAGGGGATGTCATCATCTAGGCATTATATGGAGTCAACCTAACAGGTTACAATGAAATCCTTCCATAAATATGACCTTTTGCCTATGCTAAAGGTTTTTGGGCTCGGGCACCCATCAAGGCTGCATGATCGCGATCAAAATGGGACGTTCTCATCTAGACATTATTTGGAGTCATCCTACCAAGTTACAATGAAATCCCTTCATAATTATGACCTCTAGACTGTACTAAAGGTTTTCGGGCTTCGGGCCCCTGTAGCCGTCACAGTTGCCCAATCAGGTCCAAAAGGGGACTTTCTCATCTAGACATTGTATGAAGTCAACCCACCAAGTTACAATGAAATTCCTCAATAAATATGACCTGTAGACTGCGCTAAAGGTTTTCGGGTTTTGTGCTCGGGCAGTCATCACGTTGGCAGATCATGCCCAAATGGGGAAATTCTCATCAAGACATCATAAGGAGTCATTCTACCAAGTTACAATGAAATCCCTCCACATTAAACATGACCTGCAGACTGTGCTAAAAGTTTTTGGGTTTCGGGCTTGGGCAGCCATCACGGTTGATAGATCATGCCCAAAAGGGGACGTTCTCATCTAGGCATTATACAGAGGCATCCTACCCAGTTACAATGAAATCCCTTCATAAATACGACCTGTAGACTGTGCTAATGGTTTTCGGGTTTTGGGCTCAGGCAGCCATACCGGTTGCCTGATCGCGACCAAAAGGGGACGTTCTCATATAGACATAACCCCAAACCTGCATATGAAATTTCGTGACGATCAGACAAGAACTGCGGGGTGTAGCCCGTACTAAAGGAAAATGTGAACAGACTAACAGACTAACAGACTTCCGCACGTGTGATGGCAATAGCTTATCTTGACTATGTCAAGTTAAGCTAAAAAGATTATGGTTCTAAGAAAAGTGTCCAAATGAATATTGAAGCCAACTTGAGAATATGTTTATGTTATTTGCCTTAGATCTGGTAAAAAGGCCGGGTTAAAGTGGTGCTGTGTACTAAGGTGTACTGCATGTCGCTTGTGCCCTTGTCTTCAACCATTGCTAACCCTGCTTGTGTGCAGTTAGTATGTTGGGTAGTCTGACAGTTGCTCAGTGGTTCTCTCCAGCTTCCTCCACCCATAAAACTGTCTTGACATTTGGTGACCCTGGCTGTCAAAAGTGTTGTTAAACTGCAATAAATGAAACTCGACCTGTTCATAAGCAAGCTAACGAAATACCCCCGCAATGTGCAGGCCAACCCAAAATGAAGATTGTTATCAAGTCGATTTTTAAAAATATATTAGCACTTTGTATGGGTGCTTCATTTTAATTCTCAGAACAGGAAAGAAAAATAAAGTGGCACCATGTGGTGACACAAAAAGATACCCCCGCTTATTTAACAAATGCAAGCATGACTATACATGATACAGTTTTGGGGTATATATATAAGTGCAGAGATAGATGGATGGATTCCAAGTTCAATTTCCATAACAGATAGAGATGCTTCATATGACCATTTTGTCATTAATGACTTTTCCAGTTGATTCTGTTGTATAAATTAATCTTAACTGGTAGAGGGTTGAAATCCCATATTTGGGCTTTTGGGAGAAGTGTTTAAAACTATGTTTAGGTTTTAAATTCCACAAAACTTTAATTTTTTATTAAAATTGTGCTTCCTTTCTATAAGCAAAATATTTCTCAGTTTGTAATACATAATTTTTTTACATTAATATTCCTCATAAGCATATCAAATATGAAGTCATTCCACCAAGTTCGTTCAAGCTATTTATGACTGCATTTTGGGACGACGAATACCAAGTCCATAAAGGGATATAACTCTAAAAATAATACTCCCAACAATAACATCAGCATTGTATTATGGGTAGACATCAATAGGATACACTTGCACACCAAATATCAAGGCATTCTACCACATACTTCACAAGTTATTCATGACTGAATTTTGGGACAGACAAAATCAAAGTCCATAAAATGCAATAACTCCTACAATAATACACTGCATATTAACATCTGCCTTGTACTGTGGGTAGACATCAATAGGATAGACTTGCATACCAAATATGAAGTCATTCCAAAGAGTACTCTACAAGTTATTCATTAATTAATTTCAAGGTGGACAAATTCTACATCCATGAAGGGTAATGACGCTGGCAATAAAATCTCGCACAACATCTGCATTTCACTATGGGTATACAGCAATAGGATACACTTGCATACCAAATATCCAGTCACTCAACCAAGTACTTTACAAGTTATTCATGATTGAATTTTGGGATGGACAGACAGATGGACGAATGGACAGATGGATGGATGGACATTCTTACACGTTCTTACTTGTGGGGGGTTTTCAATGTTAAACCCTAACCCACAAGGTCAAAACATTAACCCCACAGTGCAAAAATAACCCCACAAGTGGCCACTGTACTAACCCAACCCCACAACTACCACTGACCCTAAATAGTAAACCCCACAATGTACCTCTGCTAAGCCTGGATGGACAGATGGATGGGCAGACGGATGGATGGATGGACAGATGGACAGACAGACATTCCAAGGTGGCTAAAATATTATTAAATATTTGAGGAATTTAAAATGCATGGACAACTATTAAAAACTCTTTTTAAGTCTAATTTCTGGGTGGTAGCAAACGCTAACCCTTTCAGTTTACTGACCCCAACCCTAGCCCTTACTTTCACATAAAATCCCTGAAAATACAATACTCAATTTTTATCACTTTTTAGCCACATAAACCATTTTAGCCACATAAAAAACATTTTAGCCACATAACTCACTTTTTTAGACACATAAACACCATTTGTTAGTTCAACTTTATGTGACTAGTCACATAAATCAGACTTGACACATAACAGTTCTGTGTACCAACAACTAGACGCACAAATCTGATTTGTTTGCTGGGATGGACAGACGGACAGACTGATGGATGGATGGACAAGAGGAATCTTATATACCCCCACGGGGTATATAAAAAAAGAAAGCAGTGAGGCAGCAGGAGGCAAATGAAAAATCTGCTGCCTTATTTGTTTGGACATAAAGAATAGCCAAATAAAACAACTATTGTCCTATTGTGTAGACTTTGTATAATATGCTTAATCAAAGAATCTCAAAACAATGAGAAAGGCCTTAGTAGTAAAAGTATAATAATCACAATGAATACAAAATTACGATGAAAACCCACAGCACTCAAACAAAGATCAATACAGAAAGCATGTAAGTTTCATACACTTGTGTACATTACTTATAAATATGAAAATGTTTAACTTTTTTATGGTCACAGAACACATTCCAGACATGCTAAACAACTGAAAGCGCAAAAGGAGCAATAAAGTCACGAGAGCATGGCAATAAACATTCAAGATCTTAAGAGCCACATGATCAATTTATTAATGTAATCCATACTCATGCTCAGTCAATAAAGGAATGTAAAATGTTGAAAGCTCTGTTCTGTTTCAGATGAAAGAAAATAGGCAAATGAACAGCTGAACTATACATTAATCTGAAATTATGAAATTCAGCAAGCAATGAATGTTCAAATGCTATGGTGGCATGGCTGTGAATAGCCCAGAAAATATGAAGTAATTCCATAGATCCAAGAAGTGAATTCACAGACTTTCTAAAACATTTATGAGTTGACCATCTTAAGACGAGTATTCAATAACTTGTGAGGATCCTGGTAAAAAGATAATCTGATACCTGCTCACATTTCTCACAAAAAACAGTCTTTTTCATCCATTATATCACAAACTAGCCAAGACATCAGTTATGAATGTAATATTCTTCTACTTTAGCTGTTAATTGCTTTTCCAACATAAAAAGTAATTTCTAGAAATGTTGCCCCCCATCTAATGACCTCCGAGTAATTATATGTTGCTTCAAAACCTGATAAACACTTAATTCTTTACATCTGTGTGTTTAGTCAGGTTCTGTTCCTTCTTTACGACAGATATATGGCATTAGACCTAAAAGTTAAAAGTCTGTTTCTCAGGCCTCCTGCATGGTCCTTTTGGCTGCAGCAGGCTTTCTTTTTATAACCAATGCAAACTTGAAAATTTAATAAAATTGATAAATTTGTCCCTTAAGTGCAAGAAGGCTTTGCAATGCTTTAGCATTGCGAAGCCTTCTTGCACTCAAGGGACGAAATACACCGCCATGCTATTCTGCTGATAATGAAGCCTAAAACATAAAACAAACCAAGAATATGAAGTTTTGATGGCAAAGAGTTAGTTATAAACAATAAAATAAAATACTGCCCGCCCACATGCAATTTTAGAAAAAATGGCCTGAGAAACAGAAGATCTACCTTGTGGGGCCTTATTAAGGCATTGAATAATGGTGTTATTAAGGCAGTAAGTAAATGCCTAACAATCAATGCCAAAACTGATTGGAATCAAATGTACACACAAGCCGCAAATAGCATGTAGCAGCCTTTAGACTTTCACCCGCGCCCCCTCTCCCCCAACCACCCCCTCCCTTTGAATGACAGAAAATGAAGAAAAAAATTGTTGTTTTTAGCTCACAAGAATTGGTGAGAAAGTACCACAACTTATATAACGCCACTCCTTGGCCCAATGGTATAGGTACATGTATGTGCGATGACCACAGTAGCGGCAACCTCAAGAATTTTAGATTGCACAAAGTGTGTCTCTCTCCACACTGGAGAGCTATTTTGCATCTCCACCCAATAGGACACTACATTGTCACAGCACCAATCACACAACTGATGCTTCCAGAGAGTGTTTGAATACCTTAAGACTTTTTCCAATTTGGGAGCCAGGAGGAGGTTGATCTCTGGACCTCTGGCATGAGAGACAAGTGCACTAAATTATTCATCCAGCCAGCACTCCATTTTCTTGTGGCTTCAGGTAACCTGATGCAACAAGATTTGATTTTTCTGCCAATTTAACCCTTTACTCAATGAACAGGATATCAAACGCTCCTTCCAATGAGGGGTCACATGATATGGTTTTGCTGAAATGTTTATGGACAAATTAAAATTACTGTTGAAGTATTAAGTTTTATGTAGAATTTATCGATTTTTTTAGTACTATGAAGTAAAGACAATATTATTTTATTACTAACACTTTGGCCGACAGCTTATTTGTCGCGGTTGGTTACTTCTGTGCTTCAAACCGCCTCCCTATTCCTACATGTACGTCTTTTGTCTCTTGTTCACTTCCAAGTGTCAACATTTACAGGTATACGAGTAGGCTAGTAGAATAATACGGGAGATGATGTGCGAGTTATTTAGATTTCCTGGTACCTACATCACAGTGTATGACGTTTGTGTCAATGTGTAAGCCCGCATGTATTTTTAAGACAATACATTTGATGAAAAAAAACCGTTGAATCTGTGAAAAGTGGCTCTAAATTTATTTTTGTTGAATATCCTTGAGAGCTTTGTTGCTATCGGAGCAACTCGGCCCAATGTGACATTTGGGACTGACCAAAACTGTGAAAATTGTCTGGGTTGAGTTACAATGGAAGGGAATACCTAATTCTTATATATTCCTGATTTGATGTTACCTACCTTGACATCGTCGCGTCGGAGTCTACCGGAGGAAATGGGGGGTGGGGGGTGGGGGGGTGGGGTGGAGGGGGGTGGGGGTGGGAATGTGGGGGGCTACTGTTGCTTGTCAAATTAAATTTCTTTTCAAAATCGTTCCATCCTCTATTCTGTTAGGAGATTTATTCACGCGGGTTTTAATTGTCACCGACCACAGGATCAATTTTCAATAATAAATAACAAGCTATTAAATAGCTAAGTCCTCAAATCAATTCATCAAACTCAAATATACAAGATTTATTTAAATGAAATGTACTCGGTGAAACACTGAGCCATTTCAATCAACAGCATGAATAAGCCATCGCTACTGTTTATCACCTTGGACTTGAGCAGCTAATCTTTTATGCACAGCAACCGCGGTGTGTAAAAGTCGAAACAGTTTTCCACGGAATCAATTTAGGTAAAATCACCCGCCACTGTGCCAAGTGGATGAGACGCTATACACTCTGGATGTACTGTATCAGCCATGGCTAGACAAGAGTGAGGAAGGCTCACCCAAACCAGTTAAAAAACTAGAGGTACTGTGAGCAAGCTCACAAAGTGATACTTCCCGCCTCAGTTGTAGCCTTTTTGGTACATTAAAATGTATAAGTTAGATTATCTCCCCTTGGAAATGTCAGAACAGAATTATATTGCTTCATGCACATCTCCATATGGAGTTCTTCCATTGTGCAAAGTTTCATGAAAATTCTTCAAATGGTTTAGGAGGAGTTGTGCTTATAAGGATGGACAGACGGATGGACAGACAGACGGACAGGGTGATTCCTATATACCCCCCCCCCCCCCCAAACAAAGTTTGGGGGGGGGGGGGGTATAATTATGAACACACACCCTACCAAAAATTATCATGGCATAAACTCTTAACCCACTGAGTATTTTCAAGATATTTTTCATCAAAACTGGTCATGGCTACTATGAAGCAGCCATGACGAGTTTTGATGAAAAATTCATCAAAATTTAACTCAAGGAATCATTTGTGTAAAAAATTCATTCAATTTACAGGGGTTAAATTTGATTAAATATGCCCAAATTATACTTGTTTGAGTGGAAAGAGGAATTCCAGTCAGGAATATCTCCAGCAGCATGCAAAGAGTTAAAATACGTAGCCAGTCACAAACACAATGCAGAAAACAGTACAGTTGACCCCACCAACGTGGATATTTTTTAGTTGAATAATGCTGTTTATTGAATATAACTTCCAAACACAAACTATATACCATATCTAAAGTACAATTGACTTAATTGATATATTGGTGTTTAAGGTCACATACTTGTGCACAATGGCTTATCATGACCGAGACAGTTTTACAGGTGGAGGAAGCCTGAGTACCCAGAGAGAACCACCGAGCATCGATGAGCAACTGTCAGCTCCTCAACTCTTTCAAGCTCCGCTCAAGCAGGATTACAGCAGTTGAAGACATGTGCACCATCGACATGCAGTGTGCCTTAGTATGTGGCGTCAATCGTGCTCCCGTGTAGGCAATAGGGGTAAAATGCCTTGTCAAAGGACACAGCGCGGGTTGTCCAGGACAGGGATCAAACTCGGGATCTCTAGCATAGAAGTCCAACAGTCTACACTGAGCCACCATGCACCTATCTAAAGTACAAATTTGGCCTGTTAATTGCATATCTGTTACAGTGTGGACTCCAAGTTATTGAATAAAAAATCTTGTATTTATTTATTTATTTATTAAATTTTAAAGTTTAACAACACTTTGACAGCAAGGTTCACTTCATGTCGGACGGTTTTACATGTGGAGGAAGCTGGAGTATCCAAAGAGGACCACTGGACACAGACGTGCAAGTGTCAAACTCTCCAATGTACTGCCTATACACAAGCAGGTTTAGCAATTATAAAAGGCAAGTGTACCATCCACTCCTCCACCCCCACCCCCCCAAAAAATGTAATTTGTCAAGAAATTATCTCGACAATCACCAAATTCACCCCTTCTTTATAGAACTATTTGGTACTTACAAAACAGACATTTAATCTATTTTATCTGGTTTGACAGAGCTCAATGAGCTCATTCAAACAAGATAGAATAAATGCTCAAGTTTTCTCTAGAATATGGGAAAGAGACCAAATCCCTGTTATTCAAATACTCCTGTTGATTGAATAATTTTCACTTTCACAGGCAAAGTGGCTATTAAATTAACAAGGTTCCACTGTACTTGAAAGTAGTCAATACCTTTTATAAAATTACAATTTCAGAAATTAAGAGAATGAAGACATGTTGAGCATGAGTCAAGATACATAAATTTACCTGTTCTCATTGAACTCTGATGATTTCCCACTTATTGCACTATCATGTTCGTCATCAGAGAGATTTTTAATGTCAATTAGTGGCACACCATTTGTTCGAATTATACCAGAATCGTCATCTGTTGTGCATGTATCATATTCAACTAGTGTCTGTGCACCGTCACTTGACTGCAGATCCTGAAAAACAAAATGTTATGGTAGTTAGAATTTTAATTAACCTTGTACCCAACCTGGCTCTTGGACACCACATGGAAAAAGAAACAAGAGGTGCACATCGGAGATGCAGGCGTCGAGTTGTAGCTACTTTCTTCATGCACTCTCTATTTAAAATCAGAAACATCATCACGCTGAGCTCAAAATTTGTAAAAATTAATGCTGATGTGCTCAAAATTTGTAAGAATAGACTAACTAAGGCCCATAACTCCGGAACGAGAAAAATCGGACCAGGCCAGTTTTCGAACTCGCTTCAGATATTATTGCAAAAGACTTGTATGTCAAACATTAGTCAAATCGGAGGACATTTGTTCAAGTTATTCTGCTAATGAGCTCAAAATTCATAAAAAGTCACTAATTGAGGCCTATAACTTTGTAATGAAAAATCGGACTGGGTCAGTTTTCGAACATGCTTGAGATATTATTGCAAAAGGCCTGTATGGCAAATATTAGTCCAAACTTAAGCCCTAAACAAGAGGCTCCACGGTGCCTGAAGTGCTCATCTTGAACAGAACACAATATAAACAGAGTCCAAGAATGAGTACATTAAGCAAGCCATCTCCATAGGCTACACTGTCAATCCTTGTCACTCAGGAGTGACAAAAATAATCTGGGCATCATGCCTTTTCTTCAGTTGATCATAAAGTAAAATGTAGAGCTCCCCTATGAAGCCCCTTGATACAACCTATGTGCATTAATCTTAGTTACACACATCTAGAGGGTACTGAATACAACATTTTTAATCTTCAACAAAATGGCCAATTCCGGCTCCCATAGGGAGCCCAAATATTAACCTAGGCTCTCGATTTGAACACAGTTGAATCTGACTTCCCTGAAGATGCTGTGTACCAAATATGAAAGCATTCTGACTGTTGGATCTGAAGAAGAGAAATTTTAAAGAAATTTCTTCATATTGCACTAAGTTAAAATTTGGGCTACCATAGCAAGCCCAAATATTAACCTATGGATCCGATTTGAACAAACTTGAATCTGACCCCCCAGAGATGTTGTATACCAAATATGAAAGTATTCCGACTGGTGGATCTGAAGTAGAAGATTTTTAAAGAAATTTCCTCATATTGCACTAAGTAAAAATTTGGGCTACCATAGCGAGCCCAAATATATACCTAGGGATCTGATTTGAACAAACTTGAATCTGACCCCCCTAGAGATGTTGCATACCAAATATGAAAGCATTCTGACTGGTGGATCTGAAGAAGATTTTTTTAAATTACCCCCCATATTGAACAAAGTTAAAATTTGAGCTTCTGTAGGAAGCCCAAATATTAATCTAGGGACTTGGTTTGAACAATCTTGAATCTGACCCTCATAACAATGATGTATACCAAACATAAAAGATTCTGACTGGTGGTTCTGAAGAAGAAGATTTTTAAAGAATATTCCCCATATTACCCTATGTTAAAAATTCAGGATCCTGTAGTGAGCCCAAATATGAACCAATGAGCTTTATTTCAACAAACTTGAATCTGACCCCCCCCCCCCCCCCCCCCCAAAGATTTGTTTTAATTTTGGCAAATATGCTGACTCAGCATTTTTTCGATGCCTATTACAGAACACCCTACCAAAACAGATGGCAATTTTTTTTTAACCATTCAACCATTCAATTCTACTGGTTATAAGGATATTTCATACCAATAACAGCTCTCTGTTCCAAGTGGTTTGGGAAATATGGGCGTTTGAAAATATTTCTATTTTTAGCTCCCAGGGTTCCCATGGGGATGCGGGAATTTTTTTTTTTTGCATGGGTCAAGTACTTATCACCCAATAATAACACATACCAAATTTGGTTCATACCGGACCATCGGTTCAGAAAATAGAAATTTTGGGTGGGGCCAAAAATTTACCCCTCCCATTACAAAGCCAAATTAATGCTTCACAAACTTCGTTTGAACAAACTTGATTCTACATCTCAAATGGAAGCTCCATAGCAAATATCAAGTCATTGTACACACTGGTTCTTGAGAAGATTTTAAAAATATTTTGGAGCATTTTCCTCCACTCCCTCCTTATGGGGCTGGGCATATTGAGTTGAACAAAAATGCAATGCCCCTTTGGGACCATCACTCACACAAACTTTCACTTGAATTGGCCCAGTGGCTTTGGAGAAGACCAAAACATGGTGTTGATGGATGACGGACCGACAACGGACAGAGAGCGATGAGATTTTAGCTCAGCTTGACTTTGTCAAGATGAGCTAAAAAACGTTTGCTCAGGCATCATCAGGTTGAACCTTGTGGTTCACAAGTCAGCTTATACTTGTTTTCTCATAAACCATAAAAATCTGCCAGGTACCTGTCTCAATTTAACCCTTTAGCCAATGCACGGGATATCAAAATCAAAATTTATTATTTTAATTCTTGTTTATATTTATTTATGCACAATGACTAATCATGATTGTGACTGTTTTATGGGAGGAGGAAGCCGGAGTACTCGGAGAGAACCACCGAGCATTGACGAGCAATTGTCAGCTCCTTGACATTCTAACTCTGTTCAAGCTCCACTCAAGCAGGGTTACAGTGGTTGAAGACATGTGCACTGTCAACGTGCAGTATGCCTTAATACACAGCGTCATCGTGCCCCCATGTAGGCAACCAGGATAAAGTGCCTTGCCCAAGGACACAACATGGGTCATCCCGGATGGGGATCGAACTCGTGACCTCTAGCATGGAAGTCCAACAATCTTCCACTAAGCCACCACGCTCCCTAATTCTTGTTTATTTAGAATTTTTCAACAAATTCCAACAAACCCATATCATGAGACCCCTTATTGGAACAAGCTCAATGAGCTCGTTCCAATGAGGGGGTCACATGATATGGTTTGGTTGAAACTTTTTGAACTGCTAAATTTGAAAATTATGCTCGCAGATGCAGCCGATTCGTTAGGTATAAGGTAAAAGAGAGCATGTAAAATAGAGTACCACTAAAAAACCTGGATAAAAGACCTTGGACAAAATTCTCAATCCCTGTGAAAAAATACACATTTTTTAAAAATCTGGCAGAGGAATGCGAGTGTTTAGCACAAAAATTTGGCACATAAATTCAAAATTACGAACCTGGTATATTCTTCATTTTCGTCCAATCTTTATTTAATTAAATTTGTTTTACAACGAGTGGCAAACAAGTTATGCAACTTATATTAACACCTCTCCTTAGCTCAATGGCGCAGGTGTGTGGGACGACCTTCATAGCGGCAACTTCATGGCCTCGCTCTTCTTGAATACTACGAAGGGATCTTTAGTCTGCACAGAGTGTGTCTCTCTCCACACACAGGACAGCCATTTTACAGCCCCACCCTATAGGACGGTACGCTGTGACAGCATCAACCCCACAATTGATGCTGGCAGAGAGTGTTCGGACACCTCGAGAACTTTCCCAGGCCAGGGATCGATCCTGGGACATCTGGCATGAGAGACCAGCACACTTATCCACTCGGCCACCACTCTCTTGTGATAAGTTAAATATATCAATGTGAATGGCCACATCATTAACTACAAAAAAGTAATTTCGTTCAACTGTGCACACAATGACCCGTCATTCTCCAATTGTCCTTAACAGTGACCTTGGATTAAGTTGTGTATTGTGCAAACAGTGCATGTTTTGTTTCTTCACCAGTGAACAACAGACCAGAGTATCAATTGTCTTTAATAGTTGTTGGTACTTTCGCCATTGACCAAAATCAAAGATTAACGCAGTAATAAAGTGAGAGAGGTTTCAATTCCACATGTCTATCAGTTACCATATAGATCGTCGAGGTGCAAATTTCTATTGACCTGCTATATGTAGGACTATACATGTTTCATGATATTTTATTATTTTATGTTCCGTTTTATGTTATATTTGATTTCATGTAATTTTATGCTTTTGATCTTTCTTGAATAAAATATGAAAAAAAGAAGTTTTTACAGATCTCCCACATAAAATACACATGGCAAAAAAAAATCTCATTTGGCACAAAAAAAAAATATTCAGCTTTGGCATATTAAAATACTGAGCCAGTGTGAACACTACATGTTTAATCGTTCAAACTTACGCTGCTCACACAACTCCCCAATATTGTAAACCAAGTCCTATTTTACCAGAAGATCACTATCAAATCTTGTTTTACAGCAGTCAAAAACACCATTCCAACTTCTGAATTTCCCACTGGTCATCAGACTGAGTTATACAGTGCACAGTTAATAGGGACTAATATGCACAGCCACTTCAAGTTACTTGGCTCAAAATACACCCCATCCTCCCCTCACCCTAACATTTCAGGAAGCAAATTCAAACAGTTTGAAGTACCTTTTAGGTTTCAAATTAAGGATTTCCAAGAACCATATTGCACAAAATTCAAGGACTTTCAAGAACCATCGATGTGTGAATTACATGTACAAAATTATGGGACATGTTCTGAGTAACTGCTGAAAAATAAGTTGCAGGGTAACCACCAGAACATTTTTCTCTCACATTCTGTCCCTCGAGAGGAATAAGGTACCATCTGCAAAACTTTAATTAGCATTGCAGATGGCATCTTGTTCCACTCAAAGGGTGATTCATTCTTTGTTTATGCTACTAAAGTTGTTTCTAGAAATGCGTTAGCATACTGGCTGACCACAAATGTTTTCAAGTATTTTCAAGGTCTTTTGGGATTCATACCCAAGTATTTTTTGGTCCTGGAAAATAAATTATTTAATTCAAGGACCTAAGGACCAAAAGCTACACTGTACCTCTCATTTAGCCCCCACAAAGGCAATAACTAATATTTTGTGAAAAGCACAAAAAGCAGAAGTAAAGTTTCAACTGATGGACCTCTAGGTGCAACTCAAAGTCCCATTGGTGGAAGTGTTGCTTTTACTTTTCATAGTTTTTCACACAATTTGAAGGTTTAAAATAGCCCAAGTACAGTATGTGGAGTGTGGATTGTAATTAAATCACCCGTGGAGTGGAGTTATCATCCAAAGTATCACTTTCAAATTCTGTACATATGGACAAAAAACACAAGCAAAGTTTCAGCCTATGGACCTCCGGGTTTCACCCGGAGGTCTATTGGCTGGAACTTTGCTGGTGTCTGTTGTGCTTAGCGACAAATTTACAATTGTTGCTTGGGTGGAATCTCCACTCTGTGAGTAATTTAGTGATAACATACTCTCCATGTACTGTAGTTTTTTACACAATCTGAAGTTCTAAAATAGCCCAAGTACGTGAAGAAAGTTCACTCTACATGTGCTTTTAACCCCAATACACTCTACATACCATACTGAACTGTATCATGTGCAAGTATTGTACTAGGCAGATACGAACTGGACCATTCATTAGGTAAATGGTTAAAGATAAACATTTCTTGTCGTGAATTAAAATTCCGACATTTAACCTATGATGTACCTATATATAGCCAGAGTTGTTAATAACTGTATCAAGAAAATACTTCAATAGTTTGTTAAATCCCATACACTGTGTCTATCTGCTCAACTGGATATCACGTTATTGAATAACTGGCTTGCAATCAATACTTTTATCATATGTTTTATAACAATTGAAGTAACATACTTAAAAGTAGTAATTATACATGTAGCGGATTGAACAATGATTAAACTACTGATGAATGAAAAAAAAAAAATTCCACACCAATCATTTTATTGGGTTTACAAATCATGGTTACTGCTGAATGTGATGCCTACCAAGTAATCGTGTAAGATAGGTTTAAACCTTCTATTCTGCAGACCACCTCCACACAGACAGTAATAATATAGCAACAGGCAAATTTAAAGCAGTATGTCAACTGTTTACCAAATTTGACCAGAGAAAGTTTTGGTTAAAATCATCATTATTGTTGAAGAGGGTTAATATCAATATCGGCATCTAAGAAGTCTACATCTGGCAAAAGCAATTATGTCTGTTCGTCACATACCCATTGAGTGCTGTTGCTATTTGAAAACAGCCCATTATGTCTCAAATTTATCTAAAATGTTAATGTCTGGCATTTGTGGGGGGGGAGGGCGGGGGTTAATAAATGCTTGCCAGAATAATTCTTTACAAGTGTCTATTTTTTCTTTAAAATCTGTAAGAACCACTTGAAGAAATCCATAGAAAATGTGAATTTTAAGTTCTTAAGGGGTGTCTCCTTTAATCTCACAAAACAGGGTTAAGGCTTGGTTTCTTGAATACCCTTACTACTTACAATGAAAGTGTCAATGACACTGTAGCTTTACTTGACTGTGTGTTGTGTTTGATGAAAAGGATAATGTTCAATGTTTATGAAAGGATTCGGAAATATGACAAGAATTGTGATAATTGAGAATATGTTAATTTCTGTTCCCTATATGCTATGTTGTCAATAAAAATGAAAGTGTCAATGACACTGTAACTCAACTTGTTTAAGACATGTACATGTATAGTGTGTGAGACAGCAATGACAAACATCTAGGTAATGACCTGATAACAAAGGTACATGTAAGGTATTGTAACAGTCTGTACATAAATGCTGACCGTAGCATGTAACAAATATATAGGTAAAAAATTGTAAAAGTGGGGTGACAGTTAGATGCTAAACTAGAAAAGAAATCTTTGAGTCCCAGAGTGGGTCTGACTGAACCCAAAAATATTTGTTCTCATAGCACAGTGATAACAAAGGTACCCCAAAACACTCGTTCCTGTCACAAGGTGATAACAAAGGTACCCCAAGAAGTTTCGTGAAGATCAGTTCATAAATACAGACTCTAGCCCGAGCCATATTGACATGTGCACTTACTGTGTATAAGTAGCACTGAACAAATCAAAGTTCATTTAATTTGCATAATTTCTGCACGAGAAAAAAACCTGTATTATATGTGATGTATTATTCCATGTTACTAAACATTCCTACAAAAATTTATTCAAATCAGAACTTTCCTACAGAAGTTCTGTACAAAATATTCATTGCACCTTGCACTAATTTTGGTACAAAAAGGCTGCTGGCAGCCATCTTGAATTTTGGACCGCACCCAAAAACACTCATCCTTGTCCCACAGTGATAACAAAGGTACCCAAGAAATTTTGTAAAGATTGGCTCATAAATACGGCCTCTAGCCTGAGCCGTATAGAAGTTGAGTACAAAAAATGATTGGACTTAATTTTGGTACAAAATGGCCACTGGCAGCCATCTTGAATTTTGGACCACACCCAGAAACACTTGTTCTCATCCCAAGGTGATAACAAATGTACCCAAGAAGTTTCGTGAAGATCGGTTCATAAATACAGCCTCCAGCCCAAGCCGTGTTGACACATGCACTTACTGTGTATAAGTAGCACTGAATAAATCAAAGTTCATCTAATTTGCATAATTTTTACTCTAGAAAAAAACCTGTATTATATGTGATGTATTCCATGTTACTAAACATTCATACAGAAATTTATTCAAATCAGAAGTTTCATACAGAAGTTCTGTACAAAAAACTGATTGCACTAATTTTGGTACAAAATGGCCGCTGACAGCCATCTTGAATTTTGGACTGCACCCAAAAACACTTGTTCTCGTCCCACGGTGATAACAAAGGTACCCAAGAAGTTTTGTAAAGATTGGTTCATAAATATGGCCTCTAGTCTGAGCCGTATAGAAGTTGTGTACAAAAAACTTATTAGACCTAATTTCGGTACAAAATGACCACTGGCAGCCATCTTGAATTTTAGACTGCACCCAGAAACACTCGTTCTCGTCCCAAGGTGATAACAAAGGTACCCAAGACATTTCGTGAAGATCAGTTCATAAATACAGACTCTAGCCCAAGCCGTATTGACATGTGTACTTACTGTACAAAATGGCTGCCAGCGGCCATCTTGAATTTCGGACCGGACCCAAAAACATTCGTTCTCGTCTCATGGTGATAACAAAGGTACCCAAGAAGTTTTGTCAAGATCGGTTCATAAATACAGCCTCTAGTCCGAGCCGTGTGTACGGTGAGACAGACAGACAGGCAGCCAGACGGACGACGGGCCATGACAATACCTCAAATTTGGCTTCACCAAAGTTGAGCTAATAACTTGAGGTGCAGACTGCACTAAAGAATTGAGGGGTGTGTTAATGTGGCCCTCTCTTAATATATACAATAAAGGAATGTATGTTTATCTCCTGTGTACCCTTTGGGTACTGTGGGTGCCCCAAAAGAGACCTTTTTATCAAAATGTTGATGTTTGGCCACCAGTGGAAGGTTAACAAATGCTGACCTCAATATCTCTTGTATATCAAGTGTAGTGTCACCGACAGGTCTAACAGTGATGAATCTTTAAAAAAAAAAAATCTACAGGATGCGCTATGAGAAAGAGACAATAAACCCTAATTTTGACAGTTTTTGCCAATTTTCAGCGGCATATTAAAAGAAAAAAACGTTTCAGTAGGAAATGTCTGTGCCAGTGCGATTTTTTAACCTCACTCTCTCTCTCTCTCTCTCTCTCTCTCTCTCTCTCTCTCTCTCTCTCTCTCTCTCTCGCACGCGCGCGCGCGCGCGCGCGCGCGCACCCACGCACGCACGCACGCACGCACGCACGCACGCACGCACGCACGCACGCACGCACGCACGCACACACACACACACACACACACACACACACACACACACACACACACACACACACACACACACACACACACACACACACACACACACACACACACACACACACACACACACACACACACACAATCAATAGGGCTTCATCTGATTTGTTTGGACGACACAAACTGAGTTGTGAAAAACAAACCTGGAACATCTTAGATTGAAAAGAATTAATTAGATGAGTGACATTTGTCAGCTTGTTACCGAGTCCAATTATGTACTGAGCTGTGAAAAACATCCCCAGCCCACATATGGATATATACCATGCATGCCCTCCCAAAGTTGGAATCATTTTCCTCAAAGTCTCTTTGAAAAAGCCAAACCAAGCGAAACGCGTCGAGACAGACGGATTATTTTCTACCTTTGCTGAAGACTACAACCAATCCAGGTATCTTCTCTAATAGGTAATATCCTGATTTCATTTTAATTTATTTCATTTCTTCATTTTAATTTCATTTTAAATTCATCTACCTATTCTTCAAATGGCTCAAAAAAGACAGAAGCATCAGGGAAAGAGAGTTGCCCAGTCTGGAAGAGGCCAGGAACAATCGTTCCAGGCCTATTCTAGATTGGTCAAGGCCCTTTTCCAGGTGATTCAGTGTATGCACCATATTGGGCTCCTAGAGCAGCATTTGGCCAACCGGGATTTCCCGAAACAGTTGGAGAAGAAAGTAGATGAGTTAGGTGGCTTTCTAAAGCCGGCTCTTCCCACCCCACACATTTTTTCTGTTTTTCGACAGATTAGTGTGGGATGGGCCAACCAAACGTTAAATGCTTTAGTTGAGCATTACAAGATAAATTTAAACCAGTTGAAGTCTAAGATAACTTTGGCTATGCGACCACCTCCTGGACTCGAAAAAATAGACTTCAACAGCGCTTCGGCGCGTGCCTTGATCTGGGCTCAAAAAAACTTTAAAAATAAGTTGACAGATAAGACGATTTCGGCCTATCAGTCTTACATTTCGGAACTTCGCCCAGCGTCTGGAGTAAGGAACAATACGGGAGGGAGCAAGCAAACTCCGGCCCGTGTTGTCCCTCTACCCCAATGCGAAAAGCAAAATAAGAAAAGATCAAGGCAAAGCACTTCTCCCTCTTCTTTTCCTTCTACTTCTTCTTTCTCTCAGAGTAAGCGCCTCAATTTGCAAACATCTCCGGTCCATATTGTGACTGAAGATGCTCGCAAATTGAGTAACGCTGTCTCGCCTCGTCTTATTCCTCTACCTCCTACTCCTCCTCAGCCTTTCTTCTCTGGTTCTCCTAGTGCTCTCACTAGAACTCCTCCTCCTCCTTCTGTTTCTTCTCCTGCTTCTGTTTCCTCTCCTGCTTCTGTTTCTTCTCCCCCTTCTCCTGCCTCTAGTGTGGTTCAACCAGGTATATCGTACTCAGAGAAAGTCAAATCACCGAGCCGCAACTCGGGCCGCTCATTTGATTCTAAATTCTCCCAGTTTCGGCATAAAAGCGGAGTTAATTTTGACAAAAAAAATTGGCGCCTCCCCGATGTTTGTAAAAACATCCTTATGATTGGAAGTTCAAATTTAGGACGCATTGATCGAAATCCCCATCCGGACATCCAGGTGGAGTGTTACCCCGGCGCCAAATTCAATCATCTGCGCTCTATGTTTAAAGGGCACAGGGGCCAGTCCAGTCCCCAAAAAATATTATTAAATATTGGCGTGAATTCTCGAAACGATAATTCTGATCTCGTAGTTAAGCAGTTGCGGAATATGCTTAGCGATATCAGGGTCAAGTTTAGATCAGCAAAAATTTATTTCGCTGAACTAAACTTTTCGCAAAAACTCCCTCAGGCTGAGAGGAGAACCCTGAGCATCATCAACGAAACCATTCGGAAAGTGAAGGACGTTAACGTTATACCAAAAATTGATGACGCGAAGTTTGATGTTGCTCAGGATTTAATCCATTGGACCACGAGAACCGCCAATATTATGTACGATCACTGGTTGAACCACCTAAATTTAAACTAAGTAAAGGCAAAGGTAACAGCCGCCTAACAGATGTGGGATTAGGAACTAATGTGGTTAACCTGTCTGGCACCAATGACCTAACAACCCAAGAGAAATCTCTTTTAGATCGCGGTTTAACTTTTGTACCAGCACCAAAACCCAAAACTGATAACCAAACAAATTTACCATCATACAACTGTAATTTTCTTAGGCAAATGAAATTAGCAGACCGCTTTAGAAACTCCGGCGGTCGGAAACTTCCTTTTACAGAATCATCTGGTTGGTCACCTCCAGATAGTGAAGTAGATCCCGAAATTATTGAGGCTAGCAAACGAATCATCCAAAAGGTGTTCAGCATGAACATACTCTCCGATAAAGACAATTTAACAGCTGGTGAACGGAGAGCCCTCACGAAACTCCGAAAAAATAAGAAATTAGTAATTAAACCAGCCGACAAAGGTGGGTCGGTAGTTGTTCTATCTCGGGATAATTATATAAAGGAAGCCATGAGACAACTCAGCAATACTAAACATTATAAGAAAATAGATTCACTTATTTGGCCTAGTAATATCGAAAAATTCAATAAGATCTTAAAATTTCTCCTCGACGAAGGTCACATTACCAAAAAACAATTGAAATATTTAACAGCTAAGCTCAGTGCTCAAACAAGACAATTTTATATCCTACCAAAGATCCACAAGGACCGTTCTTCATGGATGGATGACTTAACTCCGCCCGGGAGGCCAATTGTATCAGATTGTAATTCGGAATCTTATGCGATCTCGGAATTAATTGATTATCATCTGAAACCTATAGCAAATAGACATCCGAGCTATCTAAAAAATACACAGGATTTCCTGTCAAAAATTTCGAAATTGAAAATATCGAAAAATGCAATTCTGGCTACTTTGGATATCGACAGTATGTATACGAATATTGATATTGATAAAGGTGTTAAATCAGTTAAAAATGCATTTGAAAAATATCCGGATGCGAAACGCCCGGATGAACAAATTTTGGATCTTTTAGAGCTGAGCTTAAAAGGTAATGACTTTCAATTCAATGGAGAATATTTTTTACAAATAATGGGTTGTCCTATGGGCAAAAGATTCAGTCCTAATTTTGCAAGCATTTATGTAGCGGAATGGGAGGAAAATGCCTTAAGCAAATGTGCAAAGCATCCTCTCGTATATCTCAGGTATTTAGATGACATTTTTATTATTTGGGAACATTCAAAAGAAGATTTTGATGAATTTTTAGAAATTTTGAACAATCACGATCCAAATATTAAATTGGAAGCTACTATCAGTGAAAATTCTGTTGATTTTCTCGATGTGACCGTGTATAAAGGCAAGCAATTTCAGGCGTCCGGTCATTTAGATTATAAAGTATATTTTAAACCAACTGATTCACATCAATTGTTGCACACAAAATCATTTCATCCCCAACATACATTTAAAGGTATCATCAAATCACAGCTCATTCGTTTCCACCGCAATTCAAGTGATAAGGTAAATTTCAATGAGGCTTGTTCTACTCTATTTGGCACCCTCAGATCGAGAGGGTACTCGCTGCGCCTTTTGCGTAGCCTGAAATCCCAAACCCTGAAAAAGCTCGAAAGTCCAGCTGAAACTACCGACTTCGAACCACTGAAGATTGAACACAACAGACCGTTGCAAAATGGTAGTGGCGCGGTATTTAATTGCAAAAAGCCTCGTTGTAGACTGCATACTTTTATGCCTGATCAGAAAGAGGAATTTTCCTCCGAACAAACGAAAAATCATTATCAGATCCGTTACCCCCTCCATTGTGATTCACCAAACATTATTTACCTTATCACTTGTAAGCGATGTCGGAAACAGTATGTTGGTCAAAGTCAAAATCCTTTTCGAGAACGTGCTACTAGACACAAACAGGATATAAAACATAATGCTGATGCCCCAGTAGCACAACATTTTAACCTTCCTGGCCATTCTTTGGACGATTTCGAAATCCATCCTATTGAACAACCACCAATTAAAGACACATTAGAAGAAACGGATGAATTTAGAAAAAAACGTGAAGCTTTTTGGATCAATACGCTTCAAACCCTCTGGCCATTTGGTATGAACATATCAGAGGGCGAATGCGAAGGGAGGTCCATCATTCCTTTCACTTTAACGTACAACAGAATGAATATCGAAATAGCAAAAATGTTAAAAAATGAATTCAATTTTACCAATGCTAAATTAAATGAACCTTTGAATCTTCGACCTGTCATCGCCTATAAGAAAAACAAAAGCTTGCGTAACATCCTTGTAAGGACTAAATTAGAGCCCATCAATGAATAACATCAATTATTGCCAGTCAGTTTAACCAGTTCCTAAGCTCATCACTTAGTTTAAATCAATTTTGTGTAATTTTTTGTCATGTTTGAAACCCATCAGGGTTCAGTAAATGAAAACAATTTTTCGGCGGCATATTAAAAGAAAAAAACGTTTCAGTATGAAATGTCTGTGCCAGTGCGATTTTTTAACCTCAAACACACACACACACACACACACACACACACACACACACACACACACACACAGACACACACACACACACACACACACACACACACACACACACACACACACACACACACACACACACACACACACACACACACATTCAGTCTCTTTGAAAAAGCCAAACCAAGCGAAACGCGTCGAGACAGACGGATTATTTTCTACCTTTGCTGAAGACTACAACCAATCCAGGTATCTTCTCTAATAGGTAATATCTAGATTTCATTTTAATTTATTTCATTTCTTCATTTTAATTTCATTTTATTCATCTACCTATTCTTCAAATGGCTCAAAAAAGACAGAATCATCAGGGAGAGAGAGTTGCCCAGTCTGGAAGAGGCCAGGAACAATCGTTCCAGGCCTATTCTAGATTGGTCAAGGCCCTTTTCCAGGTGATTCAGTGTATGCACCATATTGGGCTCCTAGAGCAGCATTTGGCCAAACGGGATTTCCCGAAGCAGTTGGAGAAGAAAGTAGATGAGTTAGGTGGCTTTCTAAAGCCGGCTCTTCCCACCCCACACATTTTTTCTGTTTTTCGACAGATTAGTGTGGGATGGGCCAACCAAACGTTAAATGCTTTAGTTGAGCATTACAAGATAAATTTAAATCAGTTGAAGTCTAAGATAACTTTGGCTATGCGACCACCTCCTGGACTCGAAAAAATAGACTTCAACAGCGCTTCGGCGCGTGCCTTGATCTGGGCTCAAAAAAACTTTAAAAATAAGTTGACAGATAAGACGATTTCGGCCTATCAGTCTTACATTTCGGAACTTCGCCCAGCGTCTGGAGTAAGGAACAATACGGGAGGGAGCAAGCAAACTCCGGCCCGTGTTGTCCCTCTACCCCAACGCGAAAAGCAAAATAAGAAAAGATCAAGGCAAAGCACTTCTCCCTCTTCTTTTCCTTCTACTTCTTCTTTCTCTCAGAGTAAGCGCCTCAATTTGCAAACATCTCCGGTCCATATTGTGACTGAAGATGCTCGCAAATTGAGTAATGCTGTCTCGCCTCGTCTTGTTCCTCTACCTCCTACTCCTCCTCAGCCTTTCTTCTCTAGTTCTCCTAGTGCTCTCACTAGAACTCCTCCGCCTCCTTCTGTTTCTTCTCCTGCTTCTGTTTCCTCTCCTGCTTCTGTTTCTTCTCCCCCTTCCCCTGCATCTAGTGTGGTTCAACCAGGTATATCGTACTCAGAGAAAGTCAAATCACCGAGCCGCAACTCGGGCCGCTCATTTGATTCTAAATTCTCCCAGTTTCGGCATAAAAGCGGAGTTAATTTTGACAAAAGGAATTGGCGCCTCCCCGATGTTTGTAAAAACATCCTTATGATTGGAAGTTCAAATTTAGGACGCATTGATCGAAATCCCCATCCGGACATCCAGGTGGAGTGTTACCCCGGCGCCAAATTCAATCATCTGCGCTCTATGTTTAAAGGGCACAGGGGCCAGTCCAGTCCCCAAAAAATATTATTAAATATTGGCGTGAATTCTCGAAACGATAATTCTGATCTCGTAGTTAAGCAGTTGCGGAATATGCTTAGCGATATCAGGGTCAAGTTTAGATCAGCAAAAATTTATTTCGCTGAACTAAACTTTTCGCAAAAACTCCCTCAGGCTGAGAGGAGAACCCTGAGCATCATCAACGAAACCATTCGGAAAGTGAAGGACGTTAACGTGATACCAAAAATTGATGACGCAAAGTTTGATGTTGCTCAGGATTTAATCCATTGGACCACGAGAACCGCCAATATTATGTACGATCACTGGTTGAACCACCTAAATTTAAACTAAGTAAAGGCAAAGGTAACAGCCGCCTAACAGATGTGGGATTAGGAACTAATGTGGTTAACCTGTCTGGCACCAATGACCTAACAACCCAAGAGAAATCTCTTTTAGATCGCGGTTTAACTTTTGTACCAGCACCAAAGCCTAAAACTGATAACCAAACAAATTTACCATCATACAACTGTAATTTTCTTAGGCAAATGAAATTAGCCGACCGCTTTAGAAACTCCAGCGGTCGGAAACTTCCTTTTACAGAATCATCTGGTTGGTCACCTCCAGATAGTGAAGTAGATCCCGAAATTATTGAGGCTAGCAAACGAATCATCAAAAAGGTGTTCAGCATGAACATACTCTCCGATAAAGACAATTTAACAGCTGGTGAACGGAGAGCCCTAACGAAACTTCGAAAAAATAAGAAATTAGTAATTAAACCAGCCGACAAAGGTGGGTCGGTAGTTGTTCTATCTCGGGATAATTATATAAAGGAAGCCATGAGACAACTCAGCAATACTAAACATTATAAGAAAATAGATTCACTTATTTGGCCTAGTAATATCGAAAAATTCAATAAGATCTTAAAATTTCTCCTCGACGAAGGTCACATTACCAAAAAACAATTGAAATATTTAACAGCTAAGCTCAGTGCTCAAACAAGACAATTTTATATCCTACCAAAGATCCACAAGGACCGTTCTTCATGGACGGATGACTTAACTCCACCCGGGAGGCCAATTGTATCAGATTGTAATTCGGAATCTTATGCGATCTCGGAATTAATTGATTATCATCTGAAACCTATAGCAAATAGACATCCGAGCTATCTAAAAAATACACAGGATTTCCTGTCAAAAATTTCGAAATTGAAAATATCGAAAAATGCAATTCTGGCTACTTTGGATATCGACAGTATGTATACGAACATTGATATTGATAAAGGTGTTAAATCAGTTAAAAATGCATTTGAAAAATATCCGGATGCGAAACGCCCGGATGAACAAATTTTGGATCTTTTAGAGCTGAGCTTAAAAGGTAATGACTTTCAATTCAATGGAGAATATTTTCTACAAATAATGGGTTGTCCTATGGGCAAAAGATTCAGTCCTAATTTTGCAAGCATTTATGTAGCGGAATGGGAGGAAAATGCCTTAAGCAAATGTGCAAAGCATCCTCTCGTATATCTCAGGTATTTAGATGACATTTTTATTATTTGGGAACATTCAAAAGAAGATTTTGATGAATTTTTAGAAATTTTGAACAATCACGATCCAAATATTAAATTGAAAGCTACTATCAGTGAAAATTCTGTTGATTTTCTCGATGTGACCGTGTATAAAGGCAAGCAATTTCAGGCGTCCGGTCATTTAGATTATAAAGTGTATTTTAAACCAACTGATTCACATCAATTGTTGCACACAAAATCATTTCATCCTCAACATACATTTAAAGGTATCATCAAATCACAACTCATTCGTTTCCACCGCAATTCAAGTGATAAGGTAAATTTCAATGAGGCTTGTTCCACTCTATTTGGCGCCCTCAGATCGAGAGGGTACTCGCTGCGCCTTCTGCGTAGCCTGAAATCCCAAACCCTGAAAAAGCTCGAAAGTCCAGCTGAAACTACCGATTTCGAACCACTGAAGATTGAACACAACAGACCGTTGCAAAATAGTAGTGGCGCGGTATTTAATTGCAAAAAGCCTCGTTGTAGACTGCATACTTTTATGCCTGATCAGAAAGAGGAATTTTCCTCCGAACAAACGAAAAATCATTATCAGATCCGTAACCCCCTCCATTGTGATTCACCAAACATTATTTACCTTATCACTTGTAAGCGATGTCGGAAACAGTATGTTGGTCAAAGTCAAAATCCTTTCCGAGAACGTGCTACTAGACACAAACAGGATATAAAACATAATGCTGATGCCCCAGTAGCACAACATTTTAACCTTCCTGGCCATTCTTTGGACGATTTCGAAATCCATCCTATTGAACAACCACCAATTAAAGACACATTAGAAGAAACGGATGAATTTAGAAAAAAACGTGAAGCTTTTTGGATCAATACGCTTCAAACCCTCTGGCCATTTGGTATGAACATATCAGAGGGCGAATGCGAAAGGAGGTCCATCATTCCTTTCACTTTAACGTACAACAGAATGAATATCGAAATAGCAAAAATGTTAAAAGATGAATTCAATTTTACCAATGCTAAATTAAATGAACCTTTGAATCTTCGACCTGTCATCGCCTATAAGAAAAACAAAAGCTTGCGTAACATCCTTGTAAGGACTAAATTAGAGCCCATCAATGAATAACATCAATTATTGCCAGTCAGTTTAACCAGGTCCTAAGCTCATCACTTAGTTTAAATCAATTTTATGTACCTTTTTGTTACGTTTGAAACCCATCAGGGTTCAGTAAATGAAAACAATTTTTCAGCGGCATATTAAAAGAAAAAAAACGTTTCAGTAGGAAATGTCTGTGCCAGTGCGATTTTTTAACCTCAAACACACACACACACACACACACACACACACACACTCTCTTATCGGACCCCCGTGGACATTCAAAGGATGCTTGCAGCCATTGTTTGGCTTTTCCCTCTGGAAATGACATTTGTTTTTCTACGGATTATTATTATTATTTTTTTTTGGCACACATTTTGTCCTTATGATTCAGAAGGCATTTTCGGCCCATTCTGTTTGCACATGCATAGAGGAGTACAACATCTAAAAATGTACCAAAAGTGTAATTTTTGATTTTGCCCTTCCTGTGTGTGTGTGTGTGTGTGTGTGTGGGGGGGGGGGGGGGGGGGGGGGATTGCCTAGGCATGGTTCTTTTCCCCTACCATCATTACAATCCATGTCAAAATATATAGAAAATATCCACCTTACTTGTCTGAAAAAGTCCCCCAAAATTGCTGGGATGGTTCTTGGAGTATCTATTTCTAATTTTAACACAAATTTTAAAAGCCCCAGTGGTCCTGGGGAAAAAGACTGGATGCCAGAGATTATGTTTGTATAGCACAGAATGAATATATTTTTTTTTCATGTTTTATATATAATTTGACACATGTGGGTGAAGGTGTAAATAAAACCTATCAATTTTCTTCCAAATGGTTGGTGTTTTTCTCAATGTTAGCCCTTTACCCAACGTAACGGACAAAACCGGCCAGCGCTATTCTCAAAAATTGCCAATTAATTTTCATTATTTTTTCATTTTTTGTCTCAAAAACATAGGTTTTGACCCCTCGTTTGAACGAGCTCATCAGACTCGTTCCAATGAGGGGTCATAACCTATGTTTTTGAGACAAAAAATGAAAAAGATAAGTTATTCAAGAATTTTTTTTTGCAAGTGTTGTCTGCTTTTTATATTAGGTAAAGGGTTAAATTGATATAAGAATTCAGCAAATAAGTGTTCAGATCTTTTTCTTTTTGTCACTTTGTTTGGTTTGGTGGGGGTGGTATCCAGAGAGGAAAGATATCATGGCACACTGGGTCCTATTTTACCAGTAAATCAAAAACTGTTTACCGCATGAAACAAATTTGCTTCACTTCTCTTGATTCCCAAGGAAGTCTCTCGTAATAAGGTAATACTTTAACTTAACAGTGGTTTCTAGTGACACTAGGCTGTCTATACAGGCAGCCATAACCCCACTGGAAGCCAATGTCATTTTAGGTATTGTTTGTGCATCAGCAACACCACACGGTTGGAACATGTGTTTTACATCTACATGTTACACAAGAAATGCACCAAAATTTGAACTAAGCCCTTTTAGGGTTGACCCCTAGTCAATGCACTTCTATATAAAATGCTGTTTATTTTTTTACTATGGTATATGTAGAGTTTACGGTCACAAAGGCATCACTGTGTTAGTACTCTTAAATGTTCAAGTTATTTAGGAAATAAACATTAATTCTCACAGCATGAGTCCTTGAGAAAGAAAACTGATTCTACCAAATGAAGTCAGATTTTAAGGCCTGGACCACTCCCTCAAGGAATTTTCCCTCAAGGATGTTTCCTCCCATACATAACCCTTTCCACTGTGGTGCCCAGAATGGTATAGTCGTCAATAATACTTCCTTCAACGAATCTATTCTGCATTTTGTTGGAAGGTTCAGTGAAAATTTACTCTTACTGCTCAGTCACTGTGGACTGGTCGTAATCCACATGTGGGCAGTGATGTCCACGCATGCTTTTACCAGGTAATAAAAATCATAATCAGCAAAATTTTACAACCTGGTTCATTAATTAAATTTCATAATGATTATTTCTATAATTAGTGTTTGGAATGTCATATTGCGTCCATGGAATTATTGCTCACCCATGGAAAGTGACCAGTCCATGGTGGCCGTACTGTACATGAAAAGCTCCAAAGAGCTTTAGGATTAAATAATTAGAGATATTAACAAATATATTTTATGAGCAATATTTAGAAAGTAAAATAATTAATATACAGTGGAGCCCACTTAATTGGATATCTTTTAATTGTATATCCCTGTTAATTGAATATAATTTTCAAACACAAAACCATTTACCATACCTTCAGTACAAATTTGATCTGTTAATGGCATATGGGTTGTAGAGTAAACTCCTGTTAATTGTATATAAATTTTTGTAATATGTTGAAAAAATTACTGTGACACGCACCAAATTCCCCTTATTTATCAACCTTTTTGGCCCCACTACATCCAATACAGGCATTTATTCTATTATATCTTGTTTGACAGAGCTCTATTTTAATAATGAACAAACAGAAATTGAAGTATGTTTAAAGTGCAATATTTGTAAAATATTATTTGGTTATTTTTCTCATAAAGCCATAAAGAATTCATTCCTACAAAAACTGAAAGCGCTAACAAACTTGCGTGACAGTGGTAGCTATATTTCTCAGTCCTTAAAGATCAGAGAGTTTTATACATTTTTGCATGTTACATGTACTTTGACACTGAGTTTGCAGTTGTTCATAGGTAATTTTTGGCAGCCAAGACTCACCTAGAAAACAACTGCCAAGGCACTTAGAATGGGGATAAGGTAGTTTTTAAAATACTGTTTAATTTTTATTACTATCCATACAGTACAGCGACCTTGGACTGATCGTAACCCACGTGTGGGCACTGATGTCCATGCATGAGTTTACCGAATAATAAAAATCATCATCTGCAAAATATTAATGAAGCACCAGATTGTGCCCAGTGCTTCATTCATTAAGTTTTTTATGACTATTCCTATTATTAGTGTTTGGAATCTAATATTATTGCGTCTGTGGAAATATTGCCAAGCCATGGAAAGTGACCTGTCCAAGTCAGCTGTACTGTATATCCTAGTAATTCTACATTGTATTCAGCGAAAAATCTTGATGCTCACTGTACAATCAAGAAATGATAAATGCAGGATTAACAAACTCTCCAAAAAATGGCCATTTATGTTTCCATTCAGCCTGATTGTTCATACAAACTGGCAAAAAATAAGATAGAAAAATTCCCTAATTATCAACAAAAACTGCTACACTGCACAGCTGAATAAGCTAAATGTGCTTTTCATGGAACAGACACATGATGGGAAATTTGCTCTTTAGTATCCATGTCCTCCAGCACTGATAAAGGGAGCTCTTGTGGATTGTATAACCAGGAATGAAAAATCAATTGATAAATTTCACTACTTGTTACTCCAAAAATGTATACATGTATGTATAGTACAATGTTCTACTATGTAATCAATTTTATCTTTTGAACATTTTGCTGATAAAATAAACAATGATCTTCAAATTTTCAATAGCAACAAACTATGATAGTATTGAGTCAAAAAGGAGAACACTTTCCACTCATTCAGTGTATGTATGATGATGATTTTTCTGGATCAGATTGTGCACCACTGGAATGAGGGGCGATATGGCTTATGTTGCGATGTGATACAGTTAAAACTAAAGTCCTGTCATGAAATGCGCACAAATAGCACGTCGATCTGTGTGTTAAATGCATTATGACCATAGTAAGGCTATCAAATTCTGTACATATGGCCTGTGGACAAGCAATGTTTCAGCCAATGGATCTCCGGGTAACCCGGAGGTCCATTGGCAGAAACATTGCCTGTGTTTGCTATGAGTAACCAGGAGAACCTGCCATGCTTTGGATGCCATTCGATACAGCAATTGCATGTAAGTCCTTCGCGCAATTAAGTCTAGATAAGCTGACAGTTCTATTTTTAGTTTTAGTTTTAACTGTACATATCTCGATATGAGTAGGCCTGGGAATAACCCACGAATGACTGTTTAGGTTAGGGTAATGTCAATTGTGAAATATGCAAACAAACTACAGGTTATGACAAAGTAACAAAACAAGACTTCATTTAAATACAGTGGGACCTTTTAATTGAATAGCCACTTTGCCAATGGAAATTGTTCAATTAACAGCAGTATTCAATTAACAGGGATTGGGTCACTTTCCTGTGTTCTAGAGATAAACTTAGCATTTATTCTCGTATATCTTTTTTCACAAAGATCCAAGAGCTCTGTCAAACAAGATTTAGAAAGAAAAAATGCCGGTATTGGATGTACTGAGGCCAAATAGGTCTATAAACAAAGAAAAACTGGGAACAGTCAGGGTAATTTCTCGACAGGTTACAAGGTTTTTTATTCAATTAACAGGAGTTTACTCTATAACCTATATTCAATTAACAGGTCAAATTTGTACTGGAGGTATGGTAAATGGTTTTGTGTTGGGAAATTATATTCAATTAACAGGGTTATTCAGTTAAGAGATATCCAATTAAGTGGGCTCCACTGTACTTATCTTGCATGTTTTACCAGAAAGACTTAGCAAACTTTCGGAACTATCTCAACTCAAAGGTTGCCCACTGCATCCACATATGAATATAATGGCTTGCTGTTTCCATTTTAAAAGAATTTCTACCAAAATAAATAACAATGATGTGTGATCTTGCTTTGGCGAGATTGTGGAGTATTTGTTGATACTTCTATATGTCGGATGCACATCTAGAATTGCTACCTGAACACCGTAGCATAGTTTAAACATTTCAAATTGAATACCCTAGGAGCCTTTTGATGAAAACTGATTTTCCAACAATAAAAGTGGTTCCACTGGAACCACTTGGGGCCAAATCAAAATTCTGAAAACCTTTATGCACATCTAGTGTTGTTACCTGAACACTTTAGCATAGTTTCAACGTTTTGAATTAAATACCCAGGAGCCTTTTGCTGAAAACTGATTTTCCAATGATAAAAGTGGTTCCACTGGAACCACCTGGGGCCAAATCAAAATTCTGAAACCTTCATGCACATCTAGAGATGTTACCTGAAAACATTAGCATAGTTTAAACGTTTCGAATTAAATACCTTAGGAGCCTGTCAGTGAAAACTGATTTTCTAATGATAAAAGTGGTTCCATGGGAACCACTTGGGGCCAAATCAAAATTCCGAAAGCTTCATGCACATCTATAGTTGCTACCTGAACACCGTAGCATAGTTTAAACATTTTGAGCTGAATACCCTAGGAGCATTTTAGGGTGTGACATATGGACGGACAGATGTACAGATGGAGATTACAACTATATCCCCACATTTTTGGAAATGCGGGGATAATGAGAGGTTTAAAGCTCAGTTCGAATATTACTGGCAGGTTTTTGCCTCTACGTTGAATAAAGAGTTGATATAGATGAGATTTACACTAAGGCCATACAGTGCGCAGGGTTAGTTACTCAGATGAAAATGAAATTTTTTTCATAACCAGAATGTGTGACTAACCTGTGCAATGCTCAGGGTTAGTCACAGGTTCTGGTTATAAAAAAATGGTAACTGCCTTTTCACCCCCCACTATACGTGAAACATACGCGTGTCCAGGGTGAGACAGCAGGGTGGGATATTTCTATCCCATGCACCCCACATGAAATTCTCATTTGCATATTTTATTAGGTCGCCGGAACTATTTCATCATCGTCTGCACAACTGTAAATAAACAAAATGGCTTCACGATTTCCCGCATGCAATCCACGTGCCATTCAAAATCAACAATGTTGATTTGATTCAACCCCATGTTTCTCTGCAAATTTAATAATATCACTCCGCAAATTTATCGATCGATCAATAATCTAACAATGCCCTTTACATTAGAGTTTGACACGTGCAAATTCACTAACCCCTTAACGGACAGTGTTACAAATCAATTTTTTAGTATGTACCTAACTTTTGTACGATCTTTCCGATGAATTTGTTCGTTTTTTGAAAGGACTACGACTTGATAAATTGGGTATGTCAGCACGTGACCGCCAATTATCTATAATGGCATAATCCTTGTGTGGGGGAGAAAAATTATCCTCGATGAGTCTGAAAGTGAGAATGGGGAAATCTCACCCTCAGGGCAAGATATTTGAACCAGACCCTTGGCAAGCCTCGGGTCTGGTTCAAATATCTTGCCCCTTGGGTGAGATTTCCCCATCCCACCTCCAGACTCATCGGGGATCATAATAATCACACACCACATGAAAAAATACACTGATAAAGGCTGTAAAAATGCAGAGGGTTAGTTGGTTACACGTTACATACATGTATGGTGCAGGATTCAAGGAACCAATGTAAATACTTGTACTGGATTGCTTACATTTTTTTTATAAGTGAATTCTAAAAATCAAAACACATTCTATTTTCAATTAAGAGCATGTCATAACCCCTTTATTTCCATGTCTGTACTAGAGTTGTGATATGAGTATGTATCTCTCTACGGTCCCTATCCTAGATGTCCAAATTTGAGTTTTCAGAATTTCACAGAAAAATAACTCGAAACATGTTTTTACTAAACAGGAAGTCAATGCATGTGACCACAGAGAGCAGACTTGTGTGTAATTGCATCACATTACACCAGCTCCTACTCAACAACTTGAAATCAGTAAAGGCTGAATTCAAGTGTCAAATTCAATTATAATTCTTCAGCAAGAAAATCAAAATATTTGACTATTAATTTACACAATATTCTGCACAATGGCTAATCATGACCATGAGTTTTATGGATGGAGGAAGCCAGAGTACCTGGAGAGAACCATAGAGCAATGGCAGGCAAATGTTAGCTCCCCAACATACTCCACACAAGCAGGGTTAGCATTTGTTGAAGACAGCTGCACCATCGACGTTCAATAAGCCTTAGAAGACAACGTCACTGTGCCCCCCACGTTGGCAGATGGGTGAAGTGTCTTGCCCAAGGGCACAACGCGGTTGCCGCAGGCAGGATTTGAACCGAGGACCTCTCGGCTTACAGTCTGCACCTCTACTTACTGAGCCACCATGCCCCCCAACTCCTTTCATGCTGCTAGTGGATATTCCTGCCCAGGACAGGATCTTCTTTCCACTAAAATAAGTATAATTAGGACAATTTAACCAAATTTACTCCTATAAATTGAATTGACTTTTTCACTAATAATTTCTAGATTTAAATTCAGATCAATTTTTAATCAAATCTTCACAACAGCCATGACAAGATTTGAGGAAAAAATATAAACTAGAGTGATGTCATGCATGCAGCCCGACTGTCCCGGGAATGGCAATGCTTAGACGAAAAATAGTCAGAGACATTTTTTGTTAACAGTTTACCTAACGAATCTGCCATATCTGCGTTCGTGATATACAAAATTTGCTATTCAAATTTTATTTTTTCATTTCTCTACTTCAAAACATACCTCATGACCTATTTATGGAACAAACTTGATGAGTTTGTTCCAATAAGGAGTAATAAGCCATGGTTAGAAGTAAATAAAAAATGAAAAAAATCTGAGGTTTCAGAAAAATAATTTGTACTGATGGCTTCAACATGTGTAAGGTAAAGGATTAAAGATGCAGTATATAAAGCAATGTTGGGCTATATGAGTCAATTTTCTTTTTTGCATTTAATAACTCCCAATCCTTCAAAATGCATTTTGGGAATAATTGCCTAAGTGACAATGTGTGTGTGGGGTGTGTGTGTGTGTGTGTGTGTGTGTGTGTGTGTGTGTGTGTGTGTGTGTGTGTGTGTGTGTGTGTGTGTGTGTGTGTGTGTGTGTGTGTGTGTGTGTGTGTCGGGGGGTGGGGTGGGGGGTGGGGGGGAAGTTGTGGAACCTATAGTGAAACCTGGCCTGTATTACAAGCTGGAAAATGCACATATCAACTTTGGTTGAAATCAAATAATCCAAACTAGAGTTATCAGTCGGAAACCAATTGTTTACAGGCAGATGGATGGACCGACAGATGGACGGACGGAAGTCATGACTATAGCCCTGACTATAAACAATAAGGCTAAAAATGCATTTTGTACCAAAGAAAAAATATTGCATGAATGGCCCTGGGTGAGGAGGTGAGGTGGGGGGGAGTGGAGGTGTGTTAGGGAAGTCCATTTTTTTTTTCCACATGTGATAAGTCTAAATCCTTCAGAATGCATTTTGAGCAGAGAAAAAAAAATACCTAACTGGCACCATGGGGTGGGGGTGGTGTTTGTCTGGGTTTTCAACCACAAACATTAACAAAAACTGTAAAAAAGCATTTTTGACGAAAGAAAAATAAAGTGCTTAATTGGCCCCCCGGGGGTTGGGGCAGGAGGGGGGGAGGGGGGGGGGGGGGGTATGTGAGTTTAAAAAAAGGTTCCGCATGTAGTGACTGTAAATAGTTCAAAATGCATATTCAAGGAAAGAAAAAAAGAATGCCTAATTTGGGGGGGGGGGGGGGGGGGGGGAGGGATAATTTCTGTGGATTTTTAACCACACACTTTAACCAAAACTGTAAAAAAGCATTTTTGACAAAAGGAAAAAAAGGGTTCTGCATGTAGTGACTGTAAATAGTTCAAAATGCATACTGGAGGAAATAAAAAAAAAAAAAAATGCCTAATTGGGGGTGGGGGGAGAGGCGGTGGTGTTTGGGATTTTAACCAAAACTGTAAACAAGCATTTTTGACGAAAAAAAAAAAAAGTGCCTAATTGGCCCCCGGGGAGGGGGGGGGGGGGGGGGTAGGGGGGATGTCTGGGTTTTAACCACAAACTTGGAGTCATCCTACCAAGCTACAATGAAATCCCTTCATAATTATGGCCTGTGGAATATTCTAAAGGTTTTCGGGCTTCGGACCTCTGTTGTCGTCACAGTTGCCCAAAAGGGGACGTTATCATCTAGACATTATATGAAGTCGACCTATCAAGTTACAATGAAATCCCTCCATAAATATGACATGTAGACTGTGCTAAAGGTTTTCGGGTTTTGGGCTCAGCAAGTAGTGACGGTTGGCAGATCACACCCAAATGGGGAAATTCTCATGTAGACATCATACGGAGTGATCGTATCAAGTTACAATGAAATCTGTCCATATTAAACATGACCTGCAGACTGTGCTAAAAGTTTTTGGGTTTCCGACTTGGGCAGCCATCACGGTTGACAGATCATGCCCAAACGGGGACGTTCTCATCTAGGCATTATACAGAGGCATTCTAAGTTGCAATGAAATCCCTTCATAAATAAGACCTGTAGATTGTGCTAATGGTTTTCGGGTTTTGGGCTCGGGCAGTCATACCGGTTGACCAATCACGACCAAAAGGGGACATTCTCATGTAGACATGACCTAAAACCTGCATATGAAATTTTGTGACGATCAGACAAGAACTACTGGGTATAGCCTGTACTTGAAGGCTGAATAAAAAACTTTAACCACAAACTTTAACCAAAACTCTAAATGTTAACAGAAAAAGAGATGGACAGACGGACAGATGGATGGATGCACGGATGGACGGATGGACCGACAGACAAAAGTCATTACTATAGCCCTCACTGTAAACAGTCAGGCTAGTAAAAAGTCGGGCTAAAAATGGGTTAAGAGTTTAACTTTCACCTCTGCACTGTATTGCCAAAATGAACAAGACTGATTTTTGGTTGGTTACAGTTCTGTGATCACAAATGCTATCTCTTTCTTTATCAGATCAGAAACAAATCATGCAACATTTACATGGTTGATCAAGCTTGAGCAGATAAATCAAGAATGAAGGAAGAGAAAACAAATGAAATTAGCACCTGGGAAACAATGTTTTCACACTTCCTTTTTGACAGGTAAGATTCTACAGTGCTGTGAGCAGGAAGTATGAGAAAACTCAATCCAATCGCAACCTTGTCACAATCTGATCAAAATTCATAAATCAACCTGAAAAAGGCTTTTTGAATATGAAATGTAGCTAAAAGAATAAAAACAACTAGAACTTCTTAAAAAGTTGAATTCATTAAGAAACGAGATAATATGGTGAGAATTGATGCTGCAAAATAGTTTTCTCAAAGATGGTACATGTACATTAAAATGTTATCTGATGTTGTTAAAATAAGTACAATGGAACCCTGTTAATTGAATGGCCAATTTGCCAATGAAAATTATTCAATTTACAGGATTATTCAATTAACCAAGATTGTGTAACTTTCCAGTATTCCAGAGATAAACTTAGCGTTTATTCTATTATATATTGATTGACAGAGCTCCATGAGCTCTGTCAAACAAGATAAATGTGTAACTTTCCTGTATTCCAGAGATAAACTTATAGCATTTATTCTATTATATCTCGATTGACAGAGCTCCATGAGCTCTGTCAAACAAGATAAATAGATTAAATACCTGTATTGGATGTACGGAGGCCAAATAGGTCTATAAACAAAGAAAAACTGGGGAGAGTCGGGGTAATTTCTTGAAAGGTTATGAGATTTTGAATTCAATTAACAGGAGTTTACTCGATAATCTATATTAATTAACAGGTCAAATTTGTACTGGAGGTATGGTAAATGACTTTGTTTTGGGAAATTATATTCAATTAGCAGTGTTCTTCAGTTAAGAGATATCCAATTAAGTGGCCACCACTGTAAAATCTTATTGAATGAGCTTGACTGTCAAAAGACATTGACAGGGAACACTTTCTGGCTGCATATTACCCTCTAACTCAAGGTTTGAAACACTACGCATAATGAAAATATTCAGTACTTTATTCAGCTTTATTTTCACTGATAGTGCACACCACCAAATGAAACAAGTGCTACGTACCAATCTACTTGCTATGGTTTTCAAAGGGAATTGGAACAGGAGAGTGCCAATAACTTGACAGTCATTAAAATCACCCTACTTAAACTTATTTATTTATTTATTGGTGTTTTTAAGGTCACATACTTATGCACAATGGCTAATTGTGACCGTGAGTTTTGCGGGTGGAGGAATCAGAGAACCAGGAGAGAACCACCGGGCAACTGTCAGCTCTTTAACATTCTAACTCTGTTCAAACTTCGCTTAAGCAGGGTTACAGCAGTTGAAGACATATGCACCACCGATGTGCAGTACGCCTTAGTACACAGCATCAATGTGCCCCCATGCAGGCAATCGGTATAAAGTGCCTTGCCCAAGGACACAACAATGCAGGTCATCCCAGACAGGGATCAAACTTGGGACCTCTAGCATAGAAGTCCAACAGTCTACCACTGAGCCACCATGCACCCCCTACTTAAACTTAATTCTATCATCTACTCCAACCAAATGAAACAAGTGCTAAATGCCAATCTGGTTTTCAAAGGGAATTGGAACAGGAAAGTGCCAATAACTTGACAGTCATTAAAATCACCATAATTCAATCATCTAAACCTTTACCAATTGTGTTATTCTGAGCAATCTCAAAATAAAATTTCAACAGAAGAACTGAAATATTGAAGTTTAATGAAATAAGCCTATTGTCAAATAAATGCACAGCAGAGCTCTGGCTGAAATATGTATTTGTATCACATGGATGATAATATGGTCTACAAGCCAAATGAAATGAAATTGCACTGAAACAACTTCATTAATTAATCACCAGCACATTCAAATGCCATGAGCACCAACAGGGAGTCTTTCATCACCAATCATTCATGTGTGTTTAACAGTGAACATATTAATGATCAGTCTATTTATATGTACATTTACTGTTGAAAACTTGTGAGTATTAAATGGCTATAATATGTGACATGCTGTCAAAAATCTTGCGTACTATTATAGGGGTATAAAAAAAACTTAGGGGGCAAAAGCTCTATTTCAAAAGCCCTATGGATAAGACATGACAAAAGTTCTGCAATATTCCTTAATTTCAATTATTATTCAATATTTTTTCCAATTAATTTTACATATCAATATGACAAATTAAATAGTCAATCCATATTTAAATTTTTCATCCTTTTTGATGATGACTGCAGGTTGAAAATATTGATCAAGCCTCATGCCTTGTACCCTAGAAATGTTTTCAATTCATTTCAACCATCTGTTATTTATACAGTGGAACCCTGTTAACTGAATAGCCACTTTGTCACTCAGTTTTATTCAATTAACAGAAGTATTCAATTAATAGGGATTTGGTCACATTTATTCTATTATATCAAATTTGACATAGCTCATAGAGCTCTGTCAAACAAGATATAATAGAATAAATGCCTACCGGTATATTAGATGCACTTATGTGAATTGGGTCTCTAAACCCTGGGTAATTTCTCAACACATTACAGGATTTTTTAATTTAATTAACTAGAGTTTGGTCTGTAACCCATATTCAATTAAGAGGTTAAATTTGTACTGAAAGTATGGAAAATGGTTTGGGGTTTGGAAATTATATTCAATTTATTTATTTACTTATTGGTGGTTAAGGTCACATACTTATGCACAATGGCTAATCCTGACTGTGACAGTTTTACGGGTGGAGGAAGCCGGAATACCCGGAGAGAACCACCGAGCATTCTACCATTGAGCCACCGTGCCCTTTATATTCAATTAACAGGATTATTCAATTAAGAGATACATGTATACAATTAAGTGGGCTCCACTGTATATGAATTCCTGAAGAACAGATCAATTAACAGTTTGAAAATATTAACAGCCAGGTTTTTAATATGGCTCCATTTCCAATGAGATCTATTTTTTCCAAATTACCAATCTCAAAATTCCCAATCCATCAAACTGGTTGAACTTATAGGGTACAAACTTGTTTGACAGATATGTTTCAGAAATATATAGGAGTCCACAGACATAGACAGAACGTCATTCACATTCGAACTGTCATTTTTTTGCTGGACAAGATCGATCAAGCTTGTCATTTTTACCGCACAAGATCGATTTTGGTGAAGGGATAATATTGAACAAGAAGCAGAAGGCTTCCAGTTCAATATTATCCCTCCGCCAAAATCGATCAGGTGCGGTCAAAAATGACAGTTCGAACACATATGCTGTTCTGTATTTATTGTAAGCCTACAGTTTACTAAAAAAATATTAATCAATTTTGGCAGTTTAGTAAAAAAAAAATATTAAAAACACAAATTATTGCCAAATATAACCCAAACGTAAAAAAAAAGAAATAGTTAAATAGTCCGCGCATGTGATCCATATTGTTCAAGGACAATACAAAAAAATTTATTGTTCGCTTAACCCTTTACCTAACATGAAAAGCAGACGACACTTGCAAAAATAATTGTTGAATAACTATTTTTTTTCATTTTTTGTCTCAAAAACATAGGTTATGACCCCTCGTTGGAACGGCTCGACGAGCTCGTTCCAACGAGGGGCCATAACCTATGTTTTTGAGACAAAAAATGAAAAAATAATGAAAATTAATTGGCGATTTTTGAGAATAGCGCTGGCCGGTTTTGGCCGTTACGTTGGGTAAAGGGTTAAGTTTTTGCAGAAAAAGTGTGTATTTTATGAAAATAAAAGCATAGGCGTGCAATAAAATGATTGGTATTACAGCACTCAATAGTGTTTCAGGGTCGTGTGCCCCATTGTTTCCCCTAGGCAGTCGTTTCTCGGGCAAGTCTGGGCTGCAAAGACTTTAGGTAGAAACAACTGGTAATACATAGGCTGTAGACTATCAATAAGAGAAGTCACCCTGGATCAGCAACATTTGCCCTGTCTTCAGTAAAAAGCGACTCTGAAGTCGCCCTATAAACATTCAGTCTAGCTTGCAATTGGGGAAATTTCACACAAAATTTCATCAAATAACCACTTAAAAGACATTTTACTGGAAATATTTAATGACCTTGGAGCTAAAATAGGAAACAAAAATAAAATAAACAGATATGAAAAACATCAACTTAAGTATTTTCCCATTGTCCAGTAATAAAAGAGGGACAAGGTACCAAACTTGCTGGCTAGGAAGATATCTACCTGCCTTATTTAAACTCACAGAAAAATCAAATGCGTGAGTTTGTAGTCGCGATATTGATGTCATCTGACAGTTAAAACATCAAGCTTTATTTGGAATCCCCTAGGTTGTCTCAGCTATCAATGTGGAACAAAAATGTTTAAACATTTATTGGCCTTTAAATCTCTGCACACTGATGTCAATATATGAAAATTTTGGGTTGCAAATTTGCAACTAGGAATTTACACAATTCAGTCTTGTTTGACAGAGCTCATTGAGATCTGTCAAACAAGATTGAAATAGTTATTTATTTATTTATTTATTGATGTTTAAGGTTACATATTTATGCACAATGGCTAATCATGACCATGACAGTTTTACAGGTGGAGGAAGCCGGAGTACCCGGAGAGAACCACCGAGCAACGACGAGCAGCTGCCAGCTCCCCAACATCGTAACTCCGCACTGCAGCACAGGCAGAGTTAGACTGGTTGAAGACATGCGTACCATCGACATGCAGTACGCCTTAGTACACGGCGTCATCGTGCCCCCACGATTGAAATAGTTAAATTCCAACCTAGATTATGGGGAAAACAGGGCACTTGAACATTTGTTATTTTGATATCCATCAGTGTGTAGAGGACTTTATTTATTTATTTATTTATTTATTTATTTATTTATTTATTTTTTTATTTAAGGTCACATATTTGTGCACAATGGCTTATCATGACTCCAACATTGATACGAAATCAAGTCCAGCCAATCATTTGTATCCATGCTGCCCATTTTAGAGGACATTCACCCCAGGCAGTAGTTACTAGGTAACCCTCGCCCCTTCCCAATGCACTGCCACCATGCTAAAATCCTGAGTAAACTTTAAACTTTTGAACTCATTTTATATTGAGCTTTGTGAAGACACTCAAAAGTGAGATTAATATACTTTTTATTTCAAGCTTCAGCTCTTAGTTTTTGTGATGATTTCAATTCGCATGTTGGAGGGTAAATTATGTGATAAGTTATGTATATTATGTGTACAAAGAGCTCCGGCAATAGTTACCAACACTATCAGTACCAATACCAATATGTTAGTTCAGTACCAAAGGCAGTACCAGTATAGAGGGTAGTTGAGCCAACAGTACAAGGTGGATGCATTAGATCCAATGGTCATCCTTCTTAAATGCATCCATTTGCAATAAGATCAAAACATTAGAGCTGAAACGGTTAACCGATTAATCGATTAATAAATGATCAGCACTTTGATTGATCCAAAAATCCAAAAAGTAATTGATCGATTAACCATTAACTAATGTATTATATGGGTTAACAAAAGAACAAACTTGCTCCAAAACAGGCAAACTTTGTCACACTGACTCACATCAATTATATGAGACAGAGTAAAGCATTCAAGTTACTTGCTGACATACTTGTTTACTTGCATGATCATCATAATCAGTAGCTGGAAATGGTCATTCTTAACCCTTTACCCTTTACCCATTGCAGGTAGCAGACGATACTTACAAAATAAATTCATGAATTACTAAAAAATTTCAATTTTTGTCTCAAAAACAAGTTTGGGATCCCTCAAAGGAACGAGCTCAATGAGCTCGTTCCAATGAGGGGTCATAAGCTATGTTTTTGAGACAACTAGAGTGATGTCACGCATGCAGCCCGACTTTCCCAGGAATGGCAATGCTTAGATGCAAAATAGTCGGAGCCATTTTTTGTTAACAGTTTACCTAACGAATCTGCCATATCTGCACTCGTGATATACAAAATTTGCTATTCAAATTTTATTTTTTCATTTCTCTACTTCAAAACATACCTCATGACCTATTAATGGAACAAACTTGTTGTGCTTGTTCCAATAAGGACTAATAAGCCATGGTTAGAAGTAAAAAATGAAAAAATCGGATGTTTCAGAAAAATAATTTGTACTGTTGGCTTCAACGTGTGTCAGGTAAAGGATTAAAGATGCAGTACATAAAGCAATGTTGGGCTATATGAGTCAATTTTCTTTTTTGCATGTAATAACTCCCAATCCTTCAAAATGCATTTTTTTTTGGGGGGGGGGGGGGGAGGGGGGGGGAGGGGGGGGGGGGGAGTTATGGAACCTATATTCAAACCTGGCCTGTATTACTAGCTGGAAAATACACATATCAACTTTGGTTGAAATCAAATAATCCAAACTAGAGTTATCAGTCGGAAACCAATTGTTTACAGACAGATGGATGGACCGACAGATGGATGGACGAAAGTCATGACTATAGCCCCGACTATAAACAGTCAGGCTAAAAATGCATTTTGTACCAAAGAAAAAATATTGCATGAATGGCCCTGGGTGAGGAGGTGGGGTGGGGGTGAGGGGTGGGGGAGAGTGGGGGTGTTCAGGGGGGAGTCCATTTTTTTTTCCATATGGTCAGTCTAAATGCTTCAGAATGCATTTTGAGCAGAGAAAAAAAATACCTAACTGGCACAATAGGGGTGGGTGGGGGGGAGGGGGGAGGGGGGGGGAATGGGGGTTGTCTGGGTTTTTAACCACAAACTTTAACCAAAACTGTAAAAAAGCATTTTTGACGAAAGAAAAAAAAAGGTACCTAATTGACCAATAGACTGTGCGAAAGGTTTTCAGGCTTTGGGCCCCTGTTGCCATCACAGTTGCATTAAAGAGGATGTTCTCATCTAGACATTATTTGAAGTCAACCTATCAAATTACAATGAAATCCCTTCATAAATATGACGTATAGACTGTGCTAAAGGTTTTCGGGCATCGGGCTCGGGCAGCCATCATGGTTGAATGATCGCAACCAAAAGGGGACATTCTCATCTGGGCATCATGTGGATTGATCCTACAAAGTTACAATGAAATCCCTTCATAAATATGACCTGTAGACTGTGTGAAGGTTTTTGGGCTTCAGGCACCTGTAGTCGTCACAGTTGCCCAATCACGTCCAAAAGGGGACTTTCTCATGTGGAAATTATATGAAGTCAACCACATCAAGTTACAATGAAATCTCTCCATAAATATTACAAGTAGACTGTGCTAAAGGTTTTCGGGTTTTGGGCTCGGGCAGTCGTCATGGTTGATAGATCACGCCCAAATGTGGAAATTCTCATGTAGACATCATACGGAGTCATCGTATCAAGTTACAATGAAATCCGTCCATGTTAAACATGACCTGCAGACTGTCCTAAAAGTTTTTGGGTTTCAGGCTTGGGCAGCCATCACGGTTGACAGATCATGACCAAACGGAGACGTTCTCATCTAGGCATTATACAGAGGCATTCTATGAAGTTGCTGTGAAATCCCTTCATAAATGCGACCTGTAGACTGTGCTAATGGTTTTCAGGTTTTGGGCTCGGGCAGCCATACCGGTTGACCAGTCACAACCAAAAGGGGACATTCTCATGCAGACATGACCTAAAACCTGCATATGAAATTTTGTGATGATCAGACAAGAACTACTGGGTATAGCCTGTACTTGAAGGCTGAATAAAAAACTTTAACCACAAACTTTAACCAAAACTCCAAATGTCAACTAAACAGGAAAAGAAAAAAAAAAAAAAAAACCCACTTAAACCTTCAGTAAAAAACTTTAACCACAAACTTTAACCAAAACTCTAAAAGTTAACAGATGGACAGACAGACGGACGGGTAGACAAAAGTCATTACTATAGCCCTCACTGTAAACAGTCGGGCTAAAAATTGAAAACATAATAAATTTGAATGGAGATTTTTGTATATAGGCCTAGTCGGTTTTGTTTGTTATGTTGGGTAAAGGGTTCATGCTGTAAATCATCAACGGTATGGCAATTATTCAGATATCTATTTGGACAAGTGATTAATCGGTTAACCAAGGTGAATTCAAGTGATTAATTGATCAAGAAAGTCCTACAAAACATCTGCTAGGAATTATTCCTAAAACAGCAGCTGCATGTAATAGGTGGATGCTTTGGGTGAGATTGCAACAGGCGTTTAGAGTGTAATTCCTGAAAATACAGAAGCATCTTCATATCTTAATAGCATGTATTCCAAAAGAAAACCTCAAATATGCCTTGGCACCATCATTATAATTGATTTGCCCCAATAAAAAAGTAATATCCCATCAGTTTGTGATTTTCATCTCTCAACAAGCTAAATGTGCATAATATAAAGAAAAATGCAATAAGTGCAATTCAAATTTTTGTCAAAATTTCTATCGCACCATGTACTGGTTACAATATATTATTACAAGTCACTTAAAAGTATGTGAGAGCTCCTGTGGTAGAAGTCCTGTATAGCCACAGGAAATACCTAACCAATTTCACTCAATTCAACCTTCACCACAGGCTTTCATGGTAGCATGCTGGGTTTCTCCTATATACCATAAGCTTGGCAGGTAGAGGTGGCGGCAAGGTTTACTTGATTGTTACATCATGGTGTACTCTCGACAGGTAGGTGTGGTGGGATGATTTGCACCCATTTAGTAGATAAGGCCCCACAAAGTAGATCTGTTTCTCAAATTCTCAGGTCATTTTGGGTAGCATTGCACGTGGGCGGGCAGTTTTTTATTTTATTTTTGTAACCATTTCTCTGCCATCAAAAGTTCATGTTCTTGGTTTGTTTTATGTTTTAGGCCTCATAATCTACAGAATAGCATGGGTGGTGGTGTATTTTGGCTCTTGAGCACAAGAAGTCTTTGCAAGGCAAAAGCATTGCAGAGCCTTGTTGCATTCAAGGGATAAATTTTATTAACTTGGGTAAAACATTTTAATTTTTTTAAGTTTGCATTGGTTATAAAAAGTGAGTATGCAGCAGCCAAATAGACCTTGCGGCCAGACCTGAGAAATAGATTTTTTTTTAACTTTTTAGGCCTATACAATACAAATGGAATGAGATACATGTAGATATCATCGCAATTTTTTTTTTTTCTAAATCTGAATTGAATCTATATTTTATAAAAGGTATTTCATCACTTAAATGTTGATTTTTTTTAAAATCTGAATTAAATCTATATTTTAGAAAAGGTATTTCAACTACATTGTACTTAGGTTAAGCTAAAAACACATCTGAAACATCTCTCCAACAATTTCAATCAGTGTTAGTTCTTCTTGACCATCAAGGTGAAAACAGAAAAATCAATTACTAATAACCCTATATGAATAATTCACTCTACACACATGCACAGTAGGCTCCTGTGACTATGGATTTTTTTTTACTTAACTTTTGACATGAACTTGCCAAAAAAAATGTTCTGAGTCGACCGAACATCGAATTCAAACCAAGTTAGCAGAAAACAGGTGTCCAAGTGCAGTTTCGTAGGCGATATTTCCAATTTAAAATCGCCACATTAGGATTGTTTTGGCATTGTAGTGATGATTTATCCACATATTCATGCTCACATTCAACAGTTCGTATGTTAACAATGCAGCACACTTGAACGAAATGTTGAATAGGAAGCAAAGAATCTGTATGTACCTGTGATTGCTTTGCTTCCTTCCTGACTTTAAGCTTGGCATCGTCTGATCTTGACTAATCATAAAGCGATGGATGCCTCTTGCTGAAGTGTTCCAGAGGCTAGATGTAGTCCCTGTCACTTGGGTTTTGTACAAAGTCTTACATGACTGTATTACATGTGTATGTAGCTATGGCTATCTTTATCCACCGTGAAATATGAGTGTATTACCAATGTCATTTGGAATCACGCAACAAGTGATTCCAAATGACAATGGTAACACACTGTAAGTTCTATGTTGAAGATGAGTGCTTACAGTTCACGCTCAATTCCTCACACTGTTTTGACAATTTAGCCAGTATTAAATGTACAAATGTACGTATACCGAGACAATTTTTTTTTTTTTTATATTCCATTTTTATGTTCGTGATTTATGTTCGACTCAAATTCGACTTGAATTTGTTGATCGATTCAACTTCGACTCGAACAATCGATTCTTCGCAGGGCCCTAATGCACAGTTACGCTATCTAGTTTTGTGCCAATATATGTCTATAAATTCAATTGGGAATTTCCACAAACTGGATATACTACCAACAAAGTAGCCCATCAGTGTTCCAGTAAAGTATATTAATTTCATATAAACCATGATAAGCAAATTGTATACAGTGGTAAAACCAAGCATTTGGTACATCGATTAAAATTTAATTTGATGTAATCGTGGTGACAGTACTTAAAATTATAGACTTTAATTGGTATACATAAATATCACCAAGCACTAATTTGTACAGAATTTTTTTTTTCCATTTTCCACAATCAACTATGTCACCCAATACTGAATACCATTTCTGGTTTACATTTGTTCAGAAAATAGACAAACTGGGCAGAGCCCTCCCAGGATGGGAGTTATTGCCCAAGAAACTTCTTTGGAATTAAGCAGAATTTACACCATTAGCAAAAACTACATACCAAATATCAAATCACTGCAGCCAGTAGTTCATGAGAAAAACATTGTTCAGGTTTTTTCCCCATTATCAACAGTGATAAAAAATGTCCCCATATGGTGCATGCTGAAGCAATTCCTGGGGTTCCCACAGGCGATGCTGACCATGGAAAATTTAATTCATAATTTAAATTTAATTCATAATCAAGTATCAATACCGCATACCAATTTCAGTCCAAATCAGCTCAACAGTTTCAAAAACTGAAATTTTGGGTTAGAAAATGATGCCCCTACTCCTCCCATATCCTTTAAAGATGATAGCAAAAATGAAATCAGTGCAGCTAGGAGTTCATGAGAAGCAGATTATTCAGCGAGAAGATTGTTCAGTGTTTTCCTAAACAAGTACATGTACATGCAGTAACCAAAAGTGTTAAATAGGGGTCACCACAGGGAATACATGAAGACACAAATAGTGGGTTTCTTCAGCCCAACATATTAAACACCTTATGGAAGCTTCAAACTAAATATAGAAAAACTTTTTCTTTTCTCATGCATTTCAGTATAGTTCTTAAAAAATATGGGTATTTGAATTTTTTGTATTTTTAACTCTTAGAGTTCCCACAAGGATGTGGCAAAAAAATTTCCCTTCATATCAAGTACATCTCCAGATAGTTAGTGACTGACTGAAGTTCAGCATTCACATTTGTCATCGGCTGATAATAACTCATTGGGAGACCATCGGTGGTCAACTTTCAACATCGTTGGTGGCCAACATTTCCTTTCGGACGTAGAAATAAACAGTGAGCTGTTGTTTGATGATCTAATTGATGTGCACAGAGTAATTCATGTGAAATAGGGCACAATTAATCATATAGAAACATTGCATGCATGGTGAACAAAGGAAAGCTGAATGTGGTAAATATTTCATTGATAAAGTACAAATATTATTCGTACTCTAGTGTTGTGATTGGCTGTAGTGTTAGAGTTTGACTAAACAAGGTGTTCGATTCAGTCACATGTCAAATAGAACATGACCAGTAATTCCCTATATGGTATTAGGGCTACCCGATTAGACATTGACATGATGTTTTCGTCAGATGGCACCAACACTGAATATAAGTATTCATCAACATTAGTCCAGCAACAATGCAAATGAATACCACGTTGATTTTTAAAATATTGTGAATTGCCAATGAAATTAGCCAAAGTGAAAACAAGTGATTATCATTTATGCACCAACAATAAATTGATCCAATACTTGCTTGTGGTATGACAATGTCCATCCAATAAGATAATATGTGGGGTTACGAGTTTCAGATTACCTAATTTTGTAATATGATAAGTGAGTATGATGTTTTCAAGGAATTAAACTAAACTTGACCATCAGAGCAGAATGTCCGGGCTGTACAGTGGGTGAAGCATATATTACTCATCTACTACACCCCCCCCCCACCCACACCCCATGAATTAATACTCACAGTCCACTAAACGTATCAATAATCTGATATCGAAATGGGTATTGGCCAATTGTGAAGCAGGCCATAGACCTTCTGGATGACAGGTCATTTTGCTCATCGGTCGATCACTACAAATAGTAATGCAATCTGAAGAATACGATCTTTGAAGAATATTCCTTACATTGAACTAAGGTCAATATACTAAAATAAAATCTGACTATCGCAGGGAATGTTATTATGATCCCAGAGGCTTGATTTGAACAAACTTGAATCTGAACCCTTGGCATGTTGTACACCACATATCAAAAGTTTCTGATTGGTGGCTCTGCAGAAGAGTTTTTAACTGTTAAAACAAGAACATGACTTAGCATTTTCCCATTATAGACAGTGTTATAATGGAAGTTCCCATATGATACACCATGACATAACCGATAGCAAATTTTTCACCTTTCTGATTCTACTGATCCTAAGAATGCTCCATACCAGCTAACAATCATCTGTACCATGCAGTTTGGAAATTATGGGCATTTGATTAGTTTTAATATTTTAAGCTCCCATGGGGCAGTACACAATTCTTTCAGCATAAATCAAGTGCATCTCACCTTATATTATTGCAAATAAATTTTGTTTAACTGCTTTGGAAATTAAAAATTTGGGGGAGGCCAAAAATTTTCTTCCTCCAAGCATGAGGTCAAATATTTTCGGCAAAACTTTCTTCAAACAAATTGACAGCACACAAGAAAGTTGCATACCAAATTACAAGGCATTAGGACAGGTGACTTATGAGAAGATTTTTAAAGGATTTGGTCGATTTCAGACACTACCCCAGCCCAATGGGCTCTGGAACTTCTATCCAAAAAACTTGGAATGCTATCTCCAATGATACTTTGTGCAAAGTTTGGTTGCTTTGGCCCAGTGTTCTGTACAAGAAGCCTGATATGCTAAGCTAATGGATGACATACGACATACTGACGATGGATGCTAAGTGATGGCAATAGCTCACATTGACTTTCAGTCAGGTAAGCTACAGTTGTGACACTGTCAATATGTCACACAAGTCTATATATGCGAGACTGTGAGTTTGATAGTGCCATCTCACAGTGTCACAAATATAGACGAACTCAACATAACCATAAATATTTGACGAGGATTCATAAAGACAGCATATATCCTTTGTCACCAAAATCGAATATGAAAAAAACTTATCAATACACGCTTCAGCATATGAAAAATCGTAATTTAATGCTGACTAAATTGTCATAACAATGCAAGGAATTGAGCATGAGTCACAAGCAAACATTGTCATTTATAACGAGTAAGAAACTAAAGATGTATGCACTATGCAGTATGCACTCCTGACTGATCACCGGTTCTTGCTTCATGTTATTGATGCAACCACTTCCGATGTATTGTAAATAAAAACATGGAACTTTACAGTTAGCGTGTCAAGTGATGTCAGTAATACACTCCTATTTTACATTGGATAAAGACATGGTTACATTCACATGTAATACATGTGAGACTTCATACAAAGCCCAAGCAACATGGACTACATCACACCTCTGGGTGCACCTCAGTAAGAAGCATTCAGAACACGTCACTATCATAGCAGGTGTCATATTAAGTTATGTCCACTGCAACAAAGGTAACACAGTGGATTTTGACTCTGGTATTTGAACCATGAAAATATGATTGATATTTTCATCTTTGTCTCCTATCCAACCATGTGTTCAAGTGTGTTGCATTGTTATTGTATGAACTGTTGAATGTTAGCATGAATATGTGGACAAATCATCAGCACAATGCTAAAACAATCCTAATGTGGCTACATTTATTTAAAACAGGAAATGTAATGTACAAAACTGCACTTGACACCTGGTTTCAGTTAACATGGTTCGAATCCAATATTCGATTGAATCAAACATTTTTGGGGCAAGTTCCAGTCAAAGTACGAGTAATAAAAAAAATCCATATTTGCAGGGGCCTAGTTATGTAGTATGTTTAACCCTTTACCCAACGCAGACGATATCAAAATTTATTATTTTAAATTTCATTTTTCAAAATTTTTCAAAAAATTTCAACAAAACCATATCATGTGACCCTCGTTGGAACGAGCTCGACGAGCTCGTTCCAACGAGGAGTCACATGATATGGTTTTGTTGAAATATTTTGAAAAATAATATTTTTTCAACTGCTGAATTTGCATATTACGCGGGCGGATGCGGCCGATTCGTTGGGTAAAGGGTTAACCCTCACTCTGAGCTCATTTTGATGAAGGTCATAAGGTGAGTTTTTGAAACAAAGAATTAAATCTTCCAGTTATTAAATTTATTTCTGCAAGTGTCATCTGTTATTCATATTGGGTAAATAGAAAACCTGACTGTCTGTAGTACAATTTTTTGTGCACAAGCTTTTTCAAAGAATAAGAGTCATTCAATGTACTGAAATTCCAGCAGGGTTTATATTTCGACAAGAATTCTAGCTAGAATCCATTCACACAACAAAAAGCCAGTGAGAATCCATGTAGATTGTCACTGCACCTCTTCTAGGATCAAGCCAGAAATAAGCAGACTGTCATCTGCAAAATGAGGTCTCCAGAGGGTGAATTTAGTGCTGCTACCCTGCACCGCATCACTAAATTTACCATCTGTGAACCTCAATCTGAATCAAAAAGCCAGTGAGAATCCATGTAGATTGTCACTGCACCTCTTCTAGGATCAAGCCAGAAATAAGCAGACTGTCGTCTGCAAAATGAGGTCTCCAGAGGGTGAATTTAGTGCTGCTACCCTGCACCGCATCACTAAATTTACCATCTGTGAACCTCAATCTGAATCAGGGTCTCAAAACTAAACAGAAACAGGTACACAGAGGATAAATTAGCCCACTGTATGGGATATATTCACCCTCTGGGGACCTCATTCTGCAAATGTCAGAATGCTTATTTTCAGGCCTGTCTAGGATTCATGTGGAAAGAATTGAGTCAATTTAACCCTTTACCTAACACAACAGCAACAACTTAACCAATACAAGGCTAACATGACCTGAAATAGCCTGACACTTTGTCAATAAAATTGTACAAATATGGCTATCATTGGAACCGGCTGGCACATTGAAAGTTGTCATTTTACATACTAACTTCGACAGTTATAAATGTGCAATTAAAAGGATTATTCAACTGCACAAAATATGGGAAATTTTCTCTACTTTGCTAAATATTTATTGGATTAATCCTTTCTGCCTTGTTTGACCGAGCCGACAGGACTCAGTCAAACAAAATATGATAGATTATATCATTAGAACATATTTTCAAAGGGAAAAAGCAATCAAAAATAGGTCATAAAACATTATAGTTAAATACCAGTGCCTATCACACTGAGAAGTTACATATTTGTGGGCATTAAAAAATTTGTATCAAATGGAAGCTTCATGAAATGAAAACATATTTTTCCAAAGCATGTGATAGTTGCAGTTGAATGCCATGAGAGATACATGTATTGTGTGTCATGATATCTATCTATCATGCAGATTGAATTTTAATACATATCGTATCATGGGGGAATCATATCGTCATTTCAGCTCCAGCTCTCAGGTATTCATTGCTAAAGGGTGATGTTAAAGCCATAAATAAATAATGTTACATGTATATAATTCACGCTGAGTAAACAGAATCTTCAGTCGCATTAGAGCTGGGCAGTTTTTCAGATCTGTTCCAGTTTTTGTGGCAAACCGGAAAACTGCACAAGAGCCGGCAAAGCTGGCTGAGCAGTTTTATTGTGTATGTGTATAAACTGATCAAACTATCTTACTGGCCGGGAACTGGACTAGTGACCCCTATGTACTCTTGTCACTTAGTCTATCAGGAAAAGTGGCAATGCCTTGTCAAGGTCTGATTGTCACATTTTCTCCCCTTATTGACTCGTCCACCAGAGAGATAATGTGACAATCCAAACACAACATAAATTAGATTAACTTTATTCATTTGTTACCCTGATGTATGGCTCTTTTCTGATTCAATATACTTAGCAACTGATTTAGGCTGAATGCAATGGAGATACTAATATGGACATGGCTTTTAAGGCAGGTATCGTCGTACAAGCTATTGTTTACTTCTTCTAATTTAAGGATCCTGAAGTGTTATTTACTCTCTGTTCTTAACATACAGAAAAAACAAACCAAAACTAAGGTTTTTTCCTCAAACCAAACTCAAAGCTGAAAAATTAAAACCTCTCAAGTCGTGTCCACTCAAACAACTTCACAATGAATAAATTGGCCTGCACAAATGAGAAAGTTGTCTTGCAAAGAATTCTGATGAATCAGTCAGTTGTAACCCGTATAAGAATGGAGAAAGGTTTAGGCTCAAAATTTTAGGAAATATCTCACAGTAAATATTATAGAACTGTAACCTGTGCACAAACTTTCCTTTCAAATTACTGAGCTCAAACTGTCATTTGATATGCAACAATCTAAGTGATTATTAAATGTTTCCACCTTACCTTTACAGAGAGGCGTACATGTTCACGCATCATTAGTTTTAAAATTGCAAGTTTGACTAGAGATTATCTGTTAATTTTGTGGAGAATGACTTTTACATGAAATCGAATAATGATGGCAATTTGTTGATTATAAAAATCACTGGTCATGAGGGCACTATTTCCAGTTATTCCCCCCCCCCCCCCACCCCTAGAGATGTTGTATACCAAGTATGAAATGATTCTGACTGGTGGATCTGAAGAAGATTTTTAATGAAATTTCCTCATATTGCACCAAGTTAAACATTGGGCTCCAATATAGAGCCCAAATATTAACCCAAGGACTCGATTTGAACAAACTTGTATCTGACCTAGAGGTGTTGTACATGTATATCAAATATCAAAAGAATCAAATAGATGGTTCTGGAGAAGATTTTTAAAGAAATTCCCTCATATTGCACTTAGATAAAATTTGGGATCCAATAGGGACACAAATTTTAACCCAAGAACTCGATTTGAACAAACTTGAATCTGACACCCCCACCCCTCCCCCAGAAATGTTGTATACCAAATATGAAAGGATTCTGACCGGTGGATCTGAAAAAGAAGATTTTTTAAGAAATTTACTCAGAGTGCACCAAGTTAAGATTTGGGCTCCCATAGGGAGTCCAAATATAAACCCAGGGACTCAGTTTGAACAAACATGAATCCGCCCCCCCCCCCCCCCCCCCCCCCCCCCCCCCCCCAAGAGATGTTGTATACCAAATATGAAAGGATTCTAACTGATGGTTCTGGAGAAGAATTTTCTTAATTTTGGAAATCAATTTATGGGGTGCTATCAGAGTAATGCCCTTTGTGGCACCCCTTTGCCCTCCTGTGGGTGTGGCAACATTATTTGAATAAACTTGAATTGACATATCATAAGGAACATATGGCTCAATTCGGCCCAGTGGTTTATGAGAAATTGATAATGTAAAGTTCATGCTCAACAGATGGACGACAGACAGGAAGTGATCACTTACCGGTAAGCTCCCCCTGACTTCCAGTCAGGTGAGCTAAAAATGATAATTTTGTGTTTGCAGTGATGATAAAGAAAGCCCATTAATTTATAGAATGGAATTTTCTGCGGAAGATAACCTTTTGACTAAAAATGAAATTCAACTTACATTTACAACTTTTATTGGCGTTAAAGCAGAGAATGGATCCTTTGTCGGATTGGAAAATGGATCAAAGTCAGACAGCAAATCTATATTAGGTGATGCTACAGGTGTCTGCACTGAAGAAGAAAAAAAATATGTCAACTTTTGTTTCCATGACATACACATAGTTTACTGCATTTACAGGTACACTAGGTACACAGCAGCCCGAATTTGAGTGCACGAAGATTGGCTGAATTTGCAGGCACTGGGCTGGCCGGAGTTGCGACAGGTTCTGTACCTCCAGATTTAGCCAATTGTTATGGCATCAAAATTCCTTTACTTACACCAAGAATCTTGAAATTCTCTTGATGCAGGTTTGAAAATCACTTAGGATGGTGCTGAAATCGCCTGGGCCAAATTCACCATTTCAAGTTTAACCCTTTACCCAATGCAGTGAATATCAAAATTTATTATTTTAATTACTATTTTTTTTAATTTTTCAAAAATATTTCAACAAAACCATATCATGTGACCCCTCATTGGAACAAGCTCGATGAGCTTGTTCCAATGAGAGCTCACATGATATGGTTGTGTTAAAATATTTTTCAAAAATAATTTTTTTCAACTGCTCAATTTGCAAATCATACAAGTGGATGCGGGCGATTCGTTAGGCTGAGGGTTAAAATCAACAAATTGAGAGAACAATACAAAACTGCAGGGATATGAAGTCATTGAGATATTTAATATTTTTCTTAATCCTCTGCACACTGATGTTAAGATATCAAAATCGGATGCTGTGCATTCTACCCATAAAGCAACAAGGAATTTAACTAATTCAATCCCATGTGACAGAGCTCATTGAGCTCTGTAAACACGAAATTGAATTGGTTCAATTGCTACTTGTAAATTTTAGTATATTGACATCAGAAATACAACAAAATTAATAGATGTATGCTTCACTTCAATGTAATTCCTCAGTCTATTTGAAAGCATAAGGAGAAAAATGCTAACTCCAACCTAAGTGGGAGTACAGTTCCCATTCATAGAAATGAAATTGTATTACTTGAATGTTATTTGATTCCAATTCCCTCTATTAGAAACTGGGACTCCAGTTTCTACCAGCAGAATTTCAGATTCTTTATGATTCTCGTTTCAGTGTGCAAAATTTCAAAAATTACTGTAACCAACTGACCGTTCACGTGGATTGGAGATGGCTAACTGATTCCTCCGCTATCTAAAAATTCTTGGGAAACTGCTTTTTTATCATTAACAAGTATTCATATATTGCATGGAACTGAAATATATATAGCCTCTTGCAGAAAAAGTCTAAAAATCAAGCAAGACACAAGAAAGGCTGCTTATAATTAACAAGTAGAGTGCTAGAAGCCAATATTTGAGCTTTATTCTGAACTGCTGGTATCTAACGTTAATGGCTTCATTTTCTGTGGATGTCTTTCATATTATCTTGTAAGTAAAATCACTTCATCTCCATCGATTTGCATTGTTACAATTTATGGGAGAGTGCCTATAGGCACTCTCCCATGAATTGTAACAAGACAAAAATGTGTGAACAAATCTTGAGGCTGACAAAAAAATTAGCACTCGACCAGTTAAGTGACTCAGACTTTCTAGATGCAACTTTTATCATCTGTCCGCATAGATCTAAATTTGCATAACCACCACGCGAAAAAAAAACAAGCATTCTCGTCAAATTTTGCACACTGTCGTTTCTAATCTGATATTTGTGTCAACCATTTTCTCAACAATACATCTCAAAACACCACCCGCCACCTAAATGAAAACAGGTCTGGTCACTCTGATGTTAACAATGAGGAACAAGCAAGTGAAACTAAAACTATCGCCTCAGGTTGATTAATAAGCCCACATTCACTTTATATTCAGGAGGAGGAGGGTATGTACATGTAGTTAATACATATATACATATAAGTGACCGAGCTTAAAAAGGTTCAATCAAAATACCAAATCATTTGATCTTAATCCATTTTCTGGTATAGGGTTCTTACAGGGATCATGAATTTCCAAAAAGAAATAGGTTTCCGATGGGGGTGCACAACAGTTTACAGAAAAAATCTAGTTATTTGAAATTCTTATCTATTTTCAGGCATATGGTTCTCAAGAGAAGTGAGGGTTCTCAGGGGGATGATGAATTTTGTCCCTCCTATGTGAAGCATCAATGACTGGGTTCCCATGGGGCTATGAGGGCATACATGTAGGGTTCCCACAAGGATTGAGGGTTCACACTAGGATCCTGAACGTTGTCCCTCATGGGCAGTCACAATGTGTTCCACTGGTGCATATAAGGCACATAAAAATGTACTTGCCAGTGGTCATTCACAATAGGGCACTGTGAATCAGACCTTTTCCAATTTCAAACCAAATGTGAAATTTAGTAGGTATATAAGGTGACTGCGTAAATCACAGAAGACACGTCTCTCGTGTTCCCGACCTTCAAAGTTCACTCATTATTGAGCCATCTGTACATACATACACATCATACTGGCTGTCATAATGTTTGCACAGGTGCCCCTAATGATTTTATTAGGGTAAAAAATGAAGCGATTTGCCTGTCACTCCATTGATGAAATAATTGCGAAACAGGCAACCTCATTTCAAATACTTGGCATGGTAACATCAAACAGAAGCATATGATATTGGAGCTGAAAACATAGAAAAAACTATGAGGGCCCTCGTCCAATCAGAGGGTGGGGTTGTTAGTCTTATTGGAACAGCTAAGGATATACACAAAAAAGAAACAACATAAGTTTATGTGATCATTATCGGGATATTTGATTTCAGTATTCAGCAGTCAGGTATTCAAAAATGTAAAGGAATTGTGCAAACAATTCACAATTCAATAGAATTTGAAGTTTCACATGGCCCTAATTCACAAGAAGTTTATAATGAAGATATAAAAACATATGGGATTTCATATCTATTTTCAGGCATATTCAGTCCCGGAAATGAGACGGGTGTGAGTGCAATTGCTCTTGTCAGCACCTGTGATTTCTATTTTACGGGAGCTAAAAAATTCACTCGTTGAAAAATATTGTGGAGCACTAATATACTGTGAGGGGATATAAATGTGTTGTTTGAGAAAGCAGCACACTGTGACAAGTGGCAAGTTACTGTCATAATTCAGCAATTCCTTATACATTTAACCTTTTGAACTCTAATAGTATCTTCTATGCCAGTTCAATGGCAGCAATGAGAAGAGTCCTTATTCATTATTTGGGGTAGATCAATCAATATTTTCAATGTGCAGCCCCGAGGCTGCATGTTGAAAATACTGATTGGTCAACCCCACACATTTACTGAACAGCCATCCTATTTAACGACGTTATGACATAACATGTTCCTGGCTGGAAAAGAGGCTGCGTGGGTTCAAAGAGTTAAGGTTTCTGATGTTTGGTGACAGTATTCCTTTGAAAATTCAGAAACTAACATTTTAGGGGTGCAATTTACTCTCATCTCTGATTTCGTGGGAGCTTCAAACTGCACCCATCAATTTTGTTCATTTCCAGCACTGCATACAGTACTGTGATTACTGAAGCAGACAGAATGTTGATCGGATCTCAAATGGGTCATGATCTCATCGAAATTATCATTCTATTTTTCTCCTCATAGAACTGCATAATCCCATCTGTGGGAAAGAAATGAGAGAACTTTGAAACTGAGATGCTACCTTCATTTGTGTTTTAGGTCTTGATATCTCTATATATTTTATTTGTAAAATTTCAACCAACTTGTGCACAAGTGTGATCATGCGATCCAATCATGACAAGATTGAGAAAAATATCATCCTGAAATGTTTTCACACTACCGTACCTGTTGGGTTTCCCTGGTGAATGGTCCAGAATCTGATGAAATTGCAGAGTATACATGTGTTTCCTAGTGATCAAGAATATAAAGCCAAATCAGGCGTGTCAACTGGTACCTGTACTGGTACCGCCGGTTCCCTCATGCTCCAACCAGTACCAGTACTAAAGCTTTTGTCCAGTTGGTATCAGGACAAAATTATTTTTTCAGGAAATTCCTAATTGAAGAAGGGTCAACAGGCTAATAATCATATATGGCACACTTGGATGACATACCATACTTTTAACTTATTTGTGAATAAACATATCAAAACACTACAAGTGCATGTTCTGTCTGCACCACGACCACGATAAGGCTGACCATTTTGATTTTTCAAACAAACCATCAAAAAAAATGAAAGCACTATCATCGGCTACATCAAAGAAATTATTCTGTTGTGACATCAAAGTAATCATAAAGCATGATTATCATGCTTTATGATTACTTTGACATTGCCGCAGAATAATTGGCATGGTGCCATGTTTGTCGCGCTATCTTCGGGAATGGGGTGGTTTGAATACTAATTTCCATCTGATTGTGATATGTCATCCAATTCTTGATTTGTCTCGGTACCGGTTTCGGCGTGGGTTACCGCCACGCCACCGGACCCCTCAGGGTCCTTTAACCATCACAGTTGACCAATCATGACCAAAAGGGGATGTTACCATCTAGACATTATATGGAGGCAACCTACCAAGTTGTTACAATGAAATCTCTCCATAAATACAACATGTAGACTGTGCTAACGGTTTTGGAGTTTTGGGCTTGGGCAGCCATCACAGACGAATGATCATGACCAAATGGGGAAGTTCCCATCTTGACATCATATGGAGTCATCCTTCCAAGTTACAATGAAATCCTTCCATATTAAATATGACCTCTACATTGTGCTAAAAGTTTTTGGGTTTCAGGCTTGGGCAGCCATCACGGTTGACAGATAACCAAAAGGGGACATTCTCATCTAGATATTACAGAGACATCCTACCAAGTTACAATGAAATCCCTTCATAAATATGACCTGTAGACTGTGCTGAAGGTTTTCAGATTTTGGGCTCGGGCAGCCATCACGGTTGACCGATCGCAACCAAAAGGGTACGTTCTCATCTCAACACGACCTCAAATCTGCATATGAAATTTGTGACGATTGGACAAGAACTACGGGGTGTAGCCTGTGCTAAAGGAAGGTGTGAACAGACCTCCGCACGTGTGATGGCAATAGCTTATCTAGACTTAGTCAAGTTTAGCTAAAAATTATTATCCGCAAAATTTTAATTAATGAAGCACCGGGTTGTACCCGGTGCTTCATTAATTAAATTTTTGATGATTATTCCTATAATTAGTGCATGGAATGTAATATTATTGCGTCCGTTGAAAGTGACCAGTCCATAGCGGCTGTACTGTAAGAACCAACTCATAACTATATAAATTGGTGGTGGAACCAGGCTGAACAAGAGATCGCACCAGAGATGCTACATACCCACCCCATGTGTTAAGATTAGGAATGGGGCTGTGTCTGGACGGATAAAAATCAGCGAAAAGCTGACAAAGGCCATGACTTAGATGAAAATAGAGTGAGCAAATCTGTTCAACATGTGGTGGAAGCAGGTCAACCCATGGATACCGCATACCGAATTTAATTTGTTTTAAAAATTTAAAACATGTTGGGTAAAGGGCTCACATGTGTTATCAGTATATACAACAGGGTGGGTGGGGGGGGGGGTGGGGGGGGGGGGTTCAACCATAGTAGACTCCTGGAATTCGGGGGCACTTAGAAGCAGGTATGGATTTTCGCAACCATTTTTAAGAGAATTCAAATGGATTCTCAAAAATTTAGGTGAAATATAAGCCTTGTGCAGGGTCTTCCTGGGGGACAAAATCAATTTTTTCATGTCAAATGGGAAATCCCAAGTACATGTACATGTACCTTTATAACTTTTACATGTGAGTTCCCAGAAAGTGAAGGAGTAACGGCATGTATAACAAAATGACACAAAAGATATTAAGACAAGAATACATATATAAACTAGTGCCAGGGAGTCCAGGTATTCACACCAACAAATGTTGACACTGTTCAGGAAAAGGGGTGGGAGGAGGGCAGCACATCCACATCATTTTCACTATGGTCATGCCAAGCTATAAATGTAGGAGAAATGCACAAAAGAATCTATAGGATGGGACAGATAGGATGGAATCTTTGGGGTAGTACCAATGTTGTCCTCACTTAAAATGGTGTGGTGTATAATAAAAAAAAAATGTGCTTTTACGAAAGACAGATATCAAATACTGCATGTACATGTACCTTGTGAATGAAGCTCTACAATTTCCTGAACTCCTCTGCAGAAATTTTCAAAACTAATTGTTCCTTTACATTCGGGGTCTAACAAAGTGGTAACAGCAACTAGTTCCTGAAAAATTAAAACAGACTTTGTAAACCCTTTACACCCAGATAAATTTACTAATTGAGCAGTTGACGAAAAATAATTTCAACAAGACCATACCATATGACCCCTTACTGGACAAAGCTGCAAAACATTTTTGGGGCATGAAGGGAGAGCAGAGGGGACTGTCTAGTCCTAACTAGGAGACTCCAGTTGTCTCATCATGTCAGTTCCCCCTCCTCCCACTTCCAAAGTGGGAGGAGGGGGGAATGACCAGAGGCTCCCAGTAGGACTAGGAGAGGCCCCCAGAAACCCCACACAACAGCCTTTCAAATATCATCTTTGGCACACTCACAAATGGCTAAGGCATCCACAATTTTAGAATCCTGGACGTGTGTCTGATCTTCATTCACTTTCAAACTCTGTGTATCAATTTGTCATTGGGAGGAAAGAGTCCCTAACAAATGGGGGAATGTGGCTTCAGTGTGCTCATTGGTCAATAGTGAGAGAAATGCCATTGAATGGTGGCTCAAGTATACAGGTAAAACTATACGTCCTGTCAAAATTAGCACAGAAATTGCTTGTTAGTTAACGTGATCTTTACTGCAGAAGAAAGAAATAGTCTGAAATACATAAGAGTGTTTGTGCTGTGCAATGCAAAATGTAAAGCATTATTAGCGAGGTCAGTAGTGAAACAACGAACTGAACCGATCAAACAGAAAGAAAATATTGAAACTGCAGTATGTGGAGGGTGGATTACTACTAAATCACTGTGGGATACATTTTTTAGTTAGTACATGTAATTATTTTCAAGAAGTCATCTTCCTTCCAGCAATGATGTAACAATGAGAAAACTAGGCCTTTAGATTACCCCAATTTCACACCTTTCACAGGTGTCCTCCAAATTAGAGAAGGTGTAAAGGCATCAAGAAAAATATATAAATTCTCTGTGCCTATTCTGCATTTTAGATTTGACGAAAAAATATCTTGAAAATACTCAGCAGGTTAAGAGTTAACAAGACACAGCAATACATGTGTCATCAATCATCTTCATTGAAAACTACTACATGTATTTCAAAAAAAAAAACCTCATCAAAATAGGCAACCTGTGTATTGTAGTGTAATCATAAAGAGGCAATAATTACATTACAATACACAGGTTTTGTGAGATAACAGGTAAAACATAACAGGTAGAGAACTTCATGATCATAAGCTTTTGCAGACAATCAGTTTGAACTCTTGGGCAATGTGTCACACTAATTCATCAATTTAATTACACTGATTCAGCCTGCAGCAACATGCCTACATGTAATATAGAATGTATAAAAAATGTAAGTAAACCATCCATAATATTTTTTATGACATTACATTAATGCCTTCAGGACATAATTAAAGAAAAATGCTTTTAGTATGACAAGCAGCTTACAGTACTATGACTACAAAGGTGAGCAGAGAATTTTGACCAGATTATCACTGGATATATGGAACATGTGCACTTTCCTCCCATGATAATGAAAAATCCCACCTGTCAACAAAAAATAATGCAAGAACACTGAAACACAGATGCTAATTTAGGCCTTGTATTGTGAAGGGGCTGAGGCCAAAAGGCCCTAGAGCAGCCATCTAAATATTTTCTCGAGGCCCAACAGTGGTCAGCGAGATTAAAATACAGTGGAGCCCACTTAATTGGATATCTCTTAACTGAATAACCCTGTTAATTGAATATAATTTCCCAACACAAAACCATTTAGCATACCTCCTGTACAAATTTGTTAATTGAATATAGGTTATAGAGTAAACACCTGTTAATTGAATAAAAAATCTTGTAACCTGTCAAGAAATTATTCTGACTCTCACAGTTTTCCTTTGTTTACAGACCTATTTGGCCCCGTACATCCAATACAGGCATTTAATCTATTATATCTTGTTTGACAGAGCTCATGGAGCTCTGTCAATCAGGATATAATGGAATAATGCTAAGTTTATCTCTAGAATTCAGGAAAGTGACAAAATCCCTGTTGAATGAATACTCCTGTTAATTGAATGATTTTCACTGGCAATGTGGCTATTCAATTATTAGGGTTCCATTTTACTATTATTAAGCAGGTGTGATTATTTTAGGAGAGCTACTTTCCCTATTCCCTTTGGCTCCTGCAAAACTAAATTAAGGGAAGTCATAATTATTCTGCTGTAAAAAGCACTAACAATTCTCTTTAATTAGGGCTAAATATCAAATTTAGCAATATAATCCACCAACATGGCTCCCCTGAAGTAATTTAAGAAGGGCAGTTGTACAGTTACAACTAAAAGTCCTGTCCTGAAATGCGCACATACAGCACGTTGATCTGCGCGTTAATCTACGCGTTATGACCATAGTAAGGCCATCAAATTGTGTACATGCGGTCTGTGCACAAGCAATGTTTCAGCCAATGGACCTCCGGGTAACCCGGAGGTCCATTGGCCGAAACATTGCCTGTGTTTGCTATGAGTAACCAGGAGAACCTGCCGTGCTTTGGATGCCATTCGATATGGCAATTGCGCGCATTTCCTACGCGCAATAAAGCCCAGATAAGCGCACATTTCGTGACAGGACTTCTAGTTTTAACTGTAGATCCCCTCTGATTTTCAAACAATCAGGCCTGATTTAAGTACAAGAAAATAGGTCCTGATAAAGTTAAAGTTGTTCCACATTAAATACTTTTACAGGATCTTCTTGTACATATACTGTTTGGCCATTTTCCAAGGGTGGGCAATATTTCCATGGACGCAATAATATTAAATTCCAAACACTAATTATAGGAATAATCATCAAAAATTAATGAAGCACAATAAAAAATTTGCTGATAACTTTTATTACCTTGTTAATGCATGCATGGACATCACTGCCCATGTATGAATTACGGCCAGTTCATGGCAACTGCACTTGGGCTTTGGCATTAATATTACAAAATGCAAGGACTGCAAATTTTCTTGATTCTGTCTTGATTTCACAGTATTATGTTTATTAAATTTTCACCCACTCATATTTACACACATGAACAATAATGCGATCACAGAAGTAGTCTCTTTCACGATCTGATCATGGCCTGAGAGAAACACACAGCAAAGTTTTGCAAGAATCATTTTATTCCACTGTTCAGAAATGAATTTGCAAGAGAATGCTTATGAGAATCAGATTCTCTGATTCTTGTGAATTTCTGCCCCAGACACTTCCACCAGTGGACCAAGACCTCGTAAAAAAAATACTGCAAAATCAAGACAGCATCAGTTAACACAAATAGCATCCCAGATGCAGTGTCTCAGTTTTACTTTTTTTTCGACAAGTAACATTATGTTGTGTTGTTGGGAGGAAGGCTTTTGTGATCACTGTGCTGTAATCTGATCTGGGATGAAAAAAACATCTCTGTGTCTTTGATTCTGTTACAGTTCACCTGATTATGACATTATAAAAGCGGACAGAAGTTTCTACTAGTACTGAAATTGTTAACCCGATAATCGGTTTGAAACCAGTTAGCTACCTAATCAATTAGAAAAACCACCAACCAGTTATCGATAGTGATCGTCATTCCAAGGTTAAAACATAGTAAATCTGCCGCTTCTCCTTTGTGATAGATTATAAATGAAGCTGTGTTGTATATATTGAGAAATAATCGACTTTGGCGTTCAAGACTTCATTAATGATCAGCAGTTTCTGTGAGTAATGAGTAATCGCAGAAACTATTCCGTAGTGAGCTTGTATACACACTACGGAATAGTTCGAGAAAACTGCTTTCTAATTCCTATAGTTTTGATCCCATATTCGGTGAAATAATGGCCAAGGTTATAGACCTTGGTTAGTCAGTTATGAAAATGAGCGAACTGTTTCAGCCCTAATTTCTCCCAGATCGTGACTCAGTCACAATCTGACTGACATTTTCTGTCCGCTGTTATGATCAGTGTGCTGGAATGAGAATAACAACTCTTTGTCTTAGACCTTCTTACCAGGCTGGAAATAAGCAATCTGTCATTTGCAGAATGAGGTCGCCAGAGAAAGAATCTGCTGACGCTATCCCATACAATGGGCTAGAATCCCACAATTTATCCTCTGGGTACCTCTTTCTGTTTAGTCCTGAGAACTTGATTCAGATTGAGGTTCCCATTCTACAGATGATGCTCATTTTCAGTTCTGTTACTGTTCACCTAACTATGACATTACTGTAAAAACAGTCAGCAGCAGGACTGCCAATATTAGTTTGGTACCGGCCATAGAGTCCGGGATTATTTTGGGTACAGTTAAAACTAGAAGTCCTGTCACAAACTGGGCACTTATCTAGGCTTAACTGTGCACAGGAATCGTGCGCAATTGCCTTTTCGTGTGGCATCCAAAGCACGGCTGGTTCTCCTGGTTACTCATAACAAACATAGCCAATGTTTCTGCCAGTGGACCTCCGGGTTACCCGGAGAACCATTGGCTGAAACATTGCTTGTGCACAGGTCATATGTACAGAATCTGATAGCCTTACTGTGGTCATAACGCATAGATTAATGTGCAGATCGACATGCTATTTGTGCGCATTTCATGACAGGACTTCTAGTTTTAACTGTATCTACAAGTGCCGTTTATGGGACCCTTTCCTAATGACACTTGACTTGGGCAGGATTTTTCCCAATTCTTAACACCAAATTTCCCAATCTCAGTTCCAAAGCAAACAACAATTTAAAGCAGAAGTAGTGCCCTGAACTGGGTAGTTATAAGGCCTTGGGAAAATATTGGTTTTCTGAGCCTTATGACCACCCAGTTCAGGACTCCAATTGTACAGTATATTTAAATTGCTTGCCAAATGAAGTCTTTTAATTCAAAGGCAAATGACAAGTTCTGCTTTAATAGTACAGTTAAAACTAGAAGTCCTGTCATGAAATGCGCACAAATAGCACGTCAATCTACGCGTTATGACCGTAGTAAGGCTATCAAATTCTGTGCATATGGCCTGTGCACAAGCAATGTTTCAGCCAACAGACCTCCAGGTAACCCGGAGGTCCATTGGCAGAAACATTGCCTGTGTTTGCTATGAGTAACCAGGAGAACCTGTCGTGTTTTGGATGCCATTCGATATGGCAATTGCACACAATTCCTACGCGCAATTAAGCCTAGATAAGTGCACAGTTTGTGACAGGACTTCTAGTTTTAACTGTATAAGAACAGTTTGAGACAATCATCAGGGATTTTTCTAGGTGTATTGGGAATGGGGCCAGGGGCCCGTGCAATTGGGAAAAAAGCCATCTCATTGGACCAAATTGGGAATCCTGTTGACGCTGTAGAGTGGGAAAAAGTGCAAATTTCTTTTCTACAGAGGCACATTAAAATGAAGAAGCTGGATTTATTATTTGAAATTATGGTTTACAGTTCTTTTATCAGAATAATAAGGCCTACTTTTGCAGCAAAAATCATAAATGTTATGAACAAGTTGATACTGGGTACAAATTGGGAATTTTATGTTAGAAATTGGGAAAAATCCTGCCTAAATCTCATTGGGAATGGGGCCTATATTGGGCCCCTGTCGTCACCTAGAAAAATCCCTGATCATGACTGTATGAACACGATTCCAGGTGATGGTTTGTTATAAAACTTACTTGTAGTACACATGCAGTTGCTTAGGTGTCAGTCTTAACTTTCTCTGCTCAATTTGAATGTAAAATTTCTTTGCCTATATATATTTTTCCCCTCCAAAACAAATTCCCAATTGGAGACCCCATGGCACAAAGTTTACATGTACCAATGCCATGGACCCCAGACCTTTTCCCAAAGAGGAAAGAAGAATCCTTGCGACTTGTGGTGACAAGTTTCCCATGTTTCTTGTCTGTCATCCCAAACAAATTATAAATGTATATGAATGAAACTGCGATCAAAAAAAGCAGAGAAAGTATTTCGACCAGATTGTGAAGGGACCTGGACTAGTAAAGCAGAACTTGTTTAAAGCAGTAAAGAAACACTGCTCTGCTTCCCCATGCTCCAATGGGAGAAATCTTCTGATAAAATGTTTCTAGTTTTCTAATGTACAGTACGGTTGCCATGGACTGGTCACTTTCCAAAGTTGGGCAATACAATGCCAATATTTCCATGGATGCAATAATATACTCTCCCAAAAAAGAAAGTGTGCATGCTAAAAAATAACACTAAAAAAAGATAGTTAAAACTAGAAGTCCTGTTATGAAATGCGCAGAAATAGCACGTTGATATGCGCGTTATGGCACAAGTAAAGCTATCAAATTCTGTACATATGGCCAACGCACAAGCAATGTTTCAGCCAATGGACCTCCGGGTAACACGGAGGTCCATTGGCAGAAACATTGCATGTGTTTGCTATGAGTAACCAAGAGAACCTGCCGTGCTTTGCGCGCAATTCCAACGCGCAATTAAGCCTAGATAAGCGCACAATTCGTGACAGGACTTCTAGTTTCAACTGTATATATCATTTTCATTCATGGAAATTTTATTAAATCACAGATGAATCAATTTGTGATCAACACGAGAAATTTCATTACGCTACGACGAATACTCTTGGTGCCATGGAGAGTCAAAGACACTAAGGGTCAAACACAAAAGTCACACACTCAATATCTGGTATGACCTCCATCTGCAATGACTACTGCCTTGCATCTACTCCTCATGGAAGCGAACAAGTTAGCATGGAAGTGTTGTGGGATGTTGTTCCATATTCTGATAAGCTGTCTTCGGAGTTCCACAAGCGTTGACGGTGCATGGGGAAGCCGGCGTAGCTGACATTTCATTTCGTCCCATACGTGCTCAATGGGTGAGATATTGGGCGAATTTGCGGTCCAGGGAAGAACATCCACTTGTTGTTGCTGCAGATACTGTTGAACAAAACAAGCTGCGTGGGGCCGGGCGTTGTCCTGTTGTAGAATGACGCCGGAACCGTGACGTTGCAGAAATGGGACAACAACAGGTTAAGCACTTCATCACGATATCTGGCTGCATTGAGATTGCCATCAATAATGACCAGCTCAGTTCTGTTATGGGCAGTGATGCCACCCCACACCATGAGAGACCCTCCCCCATAACGGTTTCGCTCCACGACACATGGATCTGCGTAGCGTTCGTTTCGACATCTGTACACTCTCTGGCGGCCATCTGATGATGAAAGATGGAAACGACATTCATCTGTAAATAAAACACGACGCCACCAGTGTTAGGGATGCCTGAGATGTTGTCTACACCACTGCAGTCGAGCACGACGATGACATAACGGCAAAATCGGACGAATTGCAGGTCTTCGAGGATGTAAGCCGTATTCTCTCAGCCGGTTGATTACTGTTTGAGGATGTATCCGTCTCAGGTTAGGGGTGTTCCTGGCTGTCGTCGTTGCCGTTTGTTGCACGTTCCGGAGATGGACGACACGGATATACCGATCCTGTGCAGGGGTGGTAACTCGGGGTCTCCCGGAGCGGGGTTGGTCTCGAACGTCATCATGTTGTGCATGTCGATGGACTAGCCTGTCTACAGTGTTACGGTGGCAGTTCAAATGCTGGGCAACCTCTCTGTGTGTTCTGCCAGCTCTAATCATACCCAGGGCAAGGAGACGTTGATTCATTGTCAATCTTGGCATGCTAATGTGGAGTTGTTTTAACAGCAGCGCAAGTTTGAATGTGAACGATAGGAAGGCCTTACCTTAAGTGTTTAAATACCCAAGGATTCACGCTGCTGCATGAATTTTTAGACTCTCCACGTGCAAAACAATGCCTTTTCACAAACGTGCGGCACGTCCTTTAACGTTAATGCAATTTTAACAGGGAAAGCTGTTTTTGTGTTCAATATAACTTATTCATGAACAGGTTAACACTCTTTACACCTACGAAATTATTTTTTTGGAGTTTGGTTATTTTCTGCAATGCACACTTTCTTTTTTGTGCGAGTATATTAGATTCCAAACACTACTTATAGGAATAATCATCAAAAATTTAATTAATGAAGCACTGGGTGCAACCCAGTGCTTCATTAATTAAAATTTTGCTGATGGTATTTTTTATTACCTGGTAAACACATTTATGAACATCATTGCCCACGTATTGATTACGACCAGCCCACATCAACTGTACTGTGCATGTGTGCATATCACTGCATGACCAAGATTTTTTTTTTAAATCACTTTACAGTCTTGACATTAATCTATGCAAGCAAATCGTTGATGCAAATATATCTATACCTCTTAAGATCAGTAAACTTCTGGACAAGGAAATGGTCAAGGGTCAGGCTTTTAGATTAGACTAATTTTGGGACACAAGACCTACCATATGTCATTTCCATTTTCTGGGATTCTCAGATCAGTGCATTCAGGGAAATCAAATCAATTTGATTTCCATGAAAATCACCCCAAGTTCTCTACAGATTTTTTTCGAGACTAAAACATTGATATCAGTGGCTCCTTTACTGAAAGTTGTGCATTCTATTCTATATTTTCATTTTTTCCTCGTTGACATGAAACTTTTCTAGAAGAAACATGCTGGTGGTGGAGAGGGTGGGGGGGGGGGGGGGGGGGGGCCATTACCAATGCCAGACCTCTTAATAATTTGGTTTGGACCCACATGTCCCTTATAATCAAATTTTCAGGTCAGCATCAGTATGAACCCCCACCCCATCTTAGTCTTCAACCAACAATGGTGGTCAAATCAATGTTACTCTGTCTTCCACTTGCTTTACTGGTACTGGCCAGTAGTATGTGAGGGAAGCCTATATTTGGACTTGACTCTGAAGTGCATGCACTTCAATTTGAATGCTTTAATTTTAATACATGTATTCTGTTGATGAGCAATATATTAGGTTCTATCTTTGTTTGAAGTGAAACTGTTTAGTCTATTGTTAGAATTGCTTGTAACATTTTAACAAGGCTAAGACACATGAACAAATTTTGATGATCAAAAATAATTTAGCACTCTACCAGTTAAAAATCATAAACAAAGTTAAGGTACTTTCTTACGGTGGCCTTAAATTCAAATTCTTGGAAGCTTGGTTAGAAGGAAATAATAATACATAAACTGGAACCAGTTGAATCTTGTCAGAATCAAACCCATCAATAAAACTATTCATTGTTACTCATGTTTCCCCCTTTTTGTCATCATCAGGTTATATTCAGTTTTTCTTCTCAATATTCAGAGACAGTGGATACTTTAAACTGGTATATCTTCAACCACAATATTGTTAACATAATAGTGGTCACTCTCTCTCTCAGTGACCAAAGATGTTGACAGCTCTTACTGTCTGTTATACACCTGACATCCGATTATGGAAGCATGGAGCAGACGAAACTGGAATTGTCCACCGCATCCATTCCATGTAACAATAATTATTCTCACGACTCAGTCTCACCTCGTCACTTGCCCCACCAAACTGCTCTTTGATTAAATCCTGAAAATGGTCTACGGTTATAACGCCTTTGTTATCGGGATCACACAAATCAAAAACGGACTTTAATTTGTGAATGTTATCCTCGTGATCTTCCATGTCACCGTGCCGAGAAGGCATACATTTTCTCCATACGCCCCTGGATTAATTCTTGTCTTCCGCATTCACACACCTGATTGATGAATAACAGAACGCACCACACAGTTGCAAATTTACGGAAAAGTCTACGCGAAAAAAAAAATACCCAATGAATTGCCTTAAAATAATGTTAACGGTATCTTACTATTGTTGTTAAGAAGTACAAAGTGATATTATTATTTACACGAGCAAGAGGTTTAATCCTTAAAGTGATCAAATTTTGGTACTTGTCCCATTTTACTCAGCACTTTATTGTATTCGTCCGTGATTGAAAATGCACTACTTGACAGGTGCGAAAATGAAAATTGTCAATAACTGTACCTGTTTCACTTTGCACATTTTTGGCATTGAACCATATTCGAATTGTAAATACCGTTTTTCCCAATATGGAACAAAATGTGTGTTTGTCTTTTTCATCCATGTGCAATTTTGTTGTGAAACGTCACGAAGCAGACATGTATCATACATCATTACATGTAGGCAGGCCTACATTACTGTCATTAGGCTAAGATTTCCAACTAAAATTATTGTAGGCCGAACCCTTCCCCGGCGACATGAGAGTGCTCGCCCGCTTGTCATGTTGTTTACTAGTCCAAACATGGCCTGAAAGTCCGTAATATAATTTTTGGGTTTGGTACGTCCTTGCAAAGGGCGTACCAAACCCCAAAATTATATTACGGACTTTCAGGTCATGTTTAGACTAGTTGTTCACGAACGCTTCACATTCGGGTTAGTGCCATGGCCATATCCAGGCCTTAAATTTTGTAACGATTATCGAGAATCCGTTTTGATTCTAGCGAACTCCTGCTGCGAGAATCAATCTTCAGCTTTTAAAATAATTTAGAATTTCAGAGTTTGCATACTGACTGATAGCTGGAATTCCAGCGGAGAATAGCTAATTTTATGATTTTGATATTTATGACATTATGTGCCATTTGTTTGCAGCAATAAATATCAGATTTTAAATATCAACTGTAAACAAAGATCAAAAGTTGAGCTAACTGACTGAGCACTATGCTCAACATACTTGTATGTATTAATCACATGGGGGCGCAATCAGTTGGCTGTGGTATGTCATGTGTGTGTGTGGAGGGGGATCGGTACCCTCACCTAAATTTTGCCGATCCACCGAAAACATTGACCCAAAGCAAGTTTCACAAAACATATAGCCCCAAATTTATGGTCTCAAATGTAGGCCTACAAATAGCTACAAAGGACGCAGATATTCATGACTGTAAATCCGGGGAGGGGTACAGGAGAGGGATGTGTCACCCCTCCAATAGTTTCTTAGACAAGGACTTCGTCGGGAAATTGTACTGTACAGCTATCGACCGGGAAACATGAAACAATTGCCCAACAAACTGCAATTGACGTGCACGTCATTACCCCACCCAGAGTAAATTATTGTTAATCCCCGGCAATAAGTTTTTTTCTTTCTTCCCAAACTGCGCTTGCCCTGTTGGGCAAATGCAATATACACGACGATACACCCCACTGTTGTGTCAAATTTGATTTACGATGCCGACACTGGGTCATGAATAAGAGAACGTATCATTTCTGAACAGAGCATAAAGTAGGTCGCATTTGGGGCCTAGGATAAATAGACGACCCCAAAATGCGATCACTAGGAGCTCACCGATCTGACTTGTTCACACTTGGGCGTTAAGTCAACCCTAAAAATTATACAACGTCCTGTGGGCCATGTTTGGACTACTTGTAATCAGAATGCACACTGCTCTGAATATTAATATTGTCTGTTGGGCAATTTCATCTAGTCGTAGGGCAAGAGGCTTGTTGCACCTCCTCCAACATTTTGGGTAAGTTACGAACCTGTGCGTAGATTCTCACTCGGTGAGGTCTCCAGAAACCCAACAATGTCTTTCCGCATATCGTTTTGCTCCCCAGCCCCGGACCTGGCTATCCCTGTCTTGTAGATCACCTAATAACCGTCACTGCACAAAAGCCACTACCGCTGACTTGTCACAACCGTCTAGTGTGTATCAATCTGGTCTTCAGGTACCAGTAGCATTAAATATAGTGGAAACGGGATTTAACTGATCATAAGACAGATGATGGTAACTATGCATGGGTAAGTCAGCAGTAGTGGTCTTAGAGCTATGCAGGCCATATGATGGTCTAGAAATCGGAACCAGATCAGGTACTGGGAACCATAACTATCTTCAGATAGATATCATCCAAAAGGTTTCCTTCATTTTTACATCACCATGCCGTCGCCTGAGAATTATACACAGTAGTAGTATGTCAGGGGCTTTTGAGGAATTATTTGGGGGACCCCGGTACAGGGTCGTTGAAGGCAGCCAATAAGCTATCGAGCAGTTACTGATAAGTCATTGCTCGAATGACTCGAATCCCATCGAGCAAATGAGCTTTAGAGTAATTGCTCGATCGAGTGACTCGGCATATTGCTCGAACGACTCGAATCCCATCGAGCAAATGAGCTATCGAGTAATTGCTCGTTCGAGTGACTCCTCGAACGACTCTTGGACTCATTTCAGAAAAAGGGATTCAATAGCCACAGCCGTTTTCGAGAAAGGGATTCCACAAATGGGATTCCACAAAAGGGATTCCATAAGTGGGATTCCGTCTTACCTCGAGTGACTCGCATATATTGCTCGAACGACTCGAATCCCATCGAGCAAATGAGCTAACGAGCAATTGCTCGTTCGAGTGACTCCTCGAACGACTCTTAGACTCATTTCAGAAAAAAGGGATTCCATAGCCACAGCCGTTTTCGAAAAAGGGATTCCACAAAAGGGATTCCATAAGTGGGATTCCGTCTTACATCGAGTGACTCGCATATATTGCGAAAACGTTTTCGAAAACGGCTGTGGCTATGGAATCCCCTTTTCCTGAAATGAGTTTAAGAGTCGTTCGAGGAGTCACTCGAACGAGCAATTGCTCGTTGGCTCATTTGCTCGATGGCATTCGAGTCGTTCGAGCAATATATGAAAGTCACTCGAGGTGAGACTGAATCCCACTTATGGAATCCATTTTGTGGAATCCCTTTTTCGAAAACGGCTGTGGCTATGGAATCCCTTTTTTCTGAAATGAGTCTAAGAGTCGTTCGAGGAGTCACTCGAACGAGCAATTGCTCGTTGGCTCATTTGCTCGATGGGATTCGAGTCGTTCCAGCAATATGCCGAGTCACTCGATCGAGCAATTAATCTAAAGCTCATTTGCTCTATGGGATTCGAGTCATTCGAGCAATGACTTATCAGTAACTGCTCGATAGCTTATTGGCTGCCTTCAACGACCCTGTACCGGGGTCCCCCAAATAATCCCTCAAAAGCCCCTGACATACTACTCACAGTGTTCTAAGTCCATTTTTGTCAAAATTGAGATAAGAGTTGCACTTGATACATATACTCTCCCTGCACCGTTTAAAACAAAATTTGATTGCACCTAAAGCTTTAAAATTGAAATATAATCATTATTTGTTTGTTCTATCTCCAATAATTTGTGCAAAACTGGTCTATGCCTTTTGGCCAATGGAAGCAACGGTTTAATGACACGTGTTTGAGTTACCCATTCAGAGTTGCAAGAGGTCATGTTACTAGGGTAGGTGCATTCAAACGTTTTAAAACTCGTTATATCTAATTTTCCATTCACTATTGTTTGTTATTTTGTTGCAGCTACCAGCAAAGAGTTTAATCTGAACGTATAATTGTTTCAAATGCACAATATTAATACACTAAATTTTTCTCCGACAAAAATGGAGATGGAACATTTCATTTCTAAAACTAGATCAGGGTTTAGCAACTTTTGAATGGTGAACGCCAATCGAAATAAAGCTTTCCGAGAACCCCTTTGAGATATGTAAGATAATTACACTGCCTTAAAAGCACGAATAGCACTTTCATCGCTGTTGTATAGCAAAACGTAAATTTATGTTGTTAAAATTCGATTTAATTTAACCTAAATCCACACTTCATTACCCGCGTTTGTATTGTATTGTTTCATTATAAAGTAATACCATTTAAAACTTATATTTTTGCCACAGCAGATGCAAGTATTCTGCTTATAGACAGATTGATGTCTATACCGATAGAAACTGTGATTGATTTTTTATTCAATTGCTGTTGGATTTATAGATTGTTTAACCCTTTACCTAACATGAAAAGCAGACGACACTTGCAAACAAAATTCTTGAATAACTAATTTTTGTCATTTTTTGTCTCAAAAACATAGTTTATGACCCCTATTTGGAACGAGCTCGACGAGCCGGTTCCAAAGAGGGATCATAACCTATATGTTTTTGAGACAAAAATGAAAAAAATACTGAAAATTAATTGTCGATTTTTGTGAATAGAGCTGGCCGCTTTTGGCCGTTACGTTGGGTAAATGGTTAAAAAACGAAAGTGGAAAGCGGTATAATTTATTAAGTCAGGGAACACACACACCCTAAAACCAGTTGGCTTAAAAACAACCTAAATCAACTAAGTCTCACTACACTTTGTGGATTTTGGGTTATTTTCAAATCAACCGGATTTTAAGTGTGGTTAAAATTTTGTTTAAAGGTTCTTCGCCAGAAATTAAGTCACAGTCAATATTGAAGAGAGCTTCCACAGCTAAAGAAATTAAAACAGTAAAATTAGTTAATCTAAATTTCGTGCACCTCACACAATGATGTGTTGTCTTTAACCCTTTGCCTAACCTGAAAATCAGACGACACTTGCAAAAATAATTCTTGAATAGCTAATTTTTTTCATTTTTTGTCTCAAAAACATAGGTTATGACACCTCGTTGGAACGAGCTCGACGAGCTCGTTCCAACGAGGGGTCATAACCTATGTTTTTGAGACAAAAAATGAAAAAAATAATGAAAATTAATTGGCGATTTTTTAGAATAGCGCTGGCCAGTTTTGCACGTTACGTTAGGTAAAGGGTTAAAATATAGAATAGGGAGGAGATAAACTTCAATTTTAATAGCATTTGAAAAAATAAAAATAAATAAAATTAATAAGTAGAACAATATTAAGTATTAAATAGTAAACCAACGTGTTACTTTTTTCACACTGTGAGAACTTTTTACATTTGGATTACAAATTTACAATCAGTTTATTATCTTTAACCTACTGTTTGCTTAAAACCAAAACGCTGTGTTTGCAGCACGTCGTGGAAAAAGCATTGTTTTTGCGGTAACAATATTTCTGTCTTACTACTGAGTACCACACAGTGGCGTCCCAAGACCATCTGGAGCACACCGGATATACTTAAGCAAGGCATATCCAAAGGCCGCAGGCCTGAGATGATGCTGGTTATAGGAGGGGGTGTGCCTCTCCAATTGGCGGGGGTCTGGGGTGGTGGCAGAGCTATGGGCTACGAGGTCCAGTAACCCCCCCCCCCCCCACCCCCAATCTCACCCGCCCCCAATTCAAACCCCATATCAGCTATATTCACCCATCAATCACGTGTCACAACCGCGTCGAGGCAAAATCACTGATACACTATTTGGTGTTGGGAACGTTCATTATAGTTCGTTCGGGAATGAAGCACAGACACGATTCCGAAGTCAAAATGGTTTGTTGTCATGGTTTGAAAACCGATCATGTATGTGTAAATGTCTTTTCCATCTCTCCATCTGTCCTAGCGTCCATCCAAACTTATTTTGGTTTCCGTACGATAACTTGAGCAATGAACGGAATTCGGCGGACCGTCTTCACATTTGTTATGCAGGTCATTTATAAACAAGACTGAGTGAAAATACTGGATTTCAGATATTTGGTGACAGTCACTGACACCATATTTGATAGTTGGAGCCTCGGTATCTTGTGACCGTAATTCTAAAGATTTGCATATTTATGAAACTTCAAACAACCACTAATCAATTTGCCCGAGTAAGATCTGTTTGAGAATCTGTTCCCAGTGAGAACGATACAAACATTAGCATGTCTGTCCACAATGCAATTTCCCTGTCTTCCAGGCACAGATAATTACCTCCAGTTGAAAGCAAACGTTACCCCGGAATCACTCTCAGAGAACTACATTTTTCAAAGTTTTCTCGGTGGAGGGCCCCCGGAACCCCACTCTAAGGAGGGGGGGGGGGATCCACCCCTCGGCCCTCAAGACATGCCAATGACATGTCACGCCGTGTCCCCTGAATATTGTCCAAGCCCCCTTATTTGAGAATTCTAGCTCCGCCAATGATTCGGGGGCCTCCCCCGGGAAAATTCTAGAGTGAATCTGAGGGCTTTTTTGCTTCAAATCCAAAACTTGGACATATAGGCCTGGGTCACGCAACACGTGCCTCGTGGCTTGTAAGTGAAGCTAGGCGCACATGTTTGCGGTTGCGGCAACGAATCCAGGGTCCAAGAGTCCAGTGCTTTATTTCTACCGGATGCGTTTGTCGGAGAGAAAATTGATATAGGAACTCACTGACATCGGCACATGTATGCGGTTGCGTACAAAATCGAATCTGTCGCTGCGAATCCCATCGTTATCGGACTGAAAATGTCGGTATTGGCGTTCGGACGATGAGACCCGTAGACCCATATAAAAATGGTCCATATCTGGCCGTCTTCTTTCTTCTTCTTTTTCAGTTTTCGTTTCGTATTTCTTTCCGAATTTCTTCTTCTTCCCTTAATTATTTAACCGTTTCACCTCCTTTTTGGGGGTCCCATAAGACCGAAGGCCCCCGGACCCACGCCAAACCGCTCCCAATGGGAGGGCCTCCTCTGGTACCACAGCGAATCAAATGTTTTTGCACACCGAAGGCGCGTAGGGACTCTGTCGGGCAAGCCCCTTTCGACCTTCAATGGCTGACTGGCTGTATATTTTTCATCCTGCATCACGTCTTGCCGTGGAAAAGGAGCAAAGTGGGGAGGAGGCAGGTTAGTGGTGTCTGTTGTTTTCTTGTTCTTTTTAGGTGGAGGAGGTTTTGATGGAGAGATTGTCTTTGTAGGTGTCTTGCTCATGTGGCGTTGAACTTTTTAGGCACGGATCTTCTTTGCCTCTAAATATTTTAGATCGTAGGTTAGTATTATGTATTGGTTCTTCATCTTACAATTGCTGCTAACGATTTTGATATAGTAGTTAATGGTGCCAGTGCAATCTAGTGTGAGAGTCTCGAAGAGTATGTTGGTGTTCTGATCCAGTACTTCTATAAAGTTACCCGATACTGTCTCGTCCGCCTTATCGTCCTCGGAATCCGAAACTGTGGATAAGTTAGAACAGGCTCTGTGGCTTGGGATGTTAGAGCTGATGGGAGATCCAGGATCAGACTGGTTGATTTCCATCTCTCTTCCTCCTTCTCCAGCTCCTCCACGCCTTCCGGCCTCCTTGGTAAGGAGGTGCTGATTAGCGTGGGTGGAGTAGGTGGTGGAGGTGGATGGATGGATGTCTCCCTTTCATTCTCTGGTTTCTTTCTCACTTTGTCTCCTCTCCAGCCAAGCTTTCATCCGAGTGGCATCCCGGCGCCTGGCTGGTAGTGGTTTGCTATTCCTCTTTTCTGTTACTGTTGTTGGCCCTTTTCAGGTCTTCCATACGTGGTGTCTTGGTCCTTCCTTGGGTGTGGACTAGTGTGGGACAGGGCTCCGCGAAAGGTGCTACCATTACCCTTGGAAGGTTCATGATTATATTTAATGGTGAGCTGAATGAAGCCCCCATCAACATGGGCAGTCTAGTTGATTGGGGAAGTGGCGTTCAGCACCATCAAACTGTCTCTGATCTGTGGGAATAGGTAATCCATAACTATATGCTAATTTGGAGCTCTCTTAGATGTGTGGTCGCTTGGACAACCAAGAGATGGATGGCGTGGACGGTGGATGGGGTACCACAGCACGTCACAAATACTTCTATTATATTCGCCTTCAAGTGATGCTTTGAAAGCCGCCATTTTAATTGATACCGTGAAAGTGAAAATTTCTATATCTTCACAGGTGGGGGATACGATTTCAATCTTTCCGCAATTTTTTGGATAATCTGTCGTTTAATAGAAATATATATGCGACGACCGGATCGAACAAAAAATCACAACGGCTGAACCATAATTATTATGTTACCCTATTTGGAACGAGCCCGTCGGACCCCGTTCCACTGAGGGGGTCACATGGCATGGTTTTATTGAAACATTTTGAGAAATCTGAAAACTACAAATTTTGATACTGTGTTCGTTGGGTTAAGTGATCACAGTACAGTGTCAAGGCTTAGAGACCCTTACATGGGTGTAGGGAGTCTGGGTCCCGTATTGGTATCGAGTATCCTTGTTGATTCAGACACATTTCTGTAAGAAAGGTCCTTTCAGTGGGCTGGGAATAACCAGGCGGTGGCAATTTTATGTTTCGTTGATTCCACAATTAATGCTGTCGATTTCGTATTTGATTCTGCTTGGTGTGTTGTGGAGTAATTTTTTTCTGAGGATGGGAGTAGTGGTTAGTGCCACTAACGTTCGATCGACAAGCCAAATTTCATTGAAAATAATGAAGCTATAACAGTAATGATGCCAGTGTGGAGTGGGGGTCAGCGACAGCCCCCTCTCCTGTCGGGGAGGTCTAGACCTCCCCCATTCGTCGGAAGGAAACTGCCTCCTTTATTGTGGGCTTGTGGGGAATATCCTAGCCCCGCTGTCAGGGATCACAAGATCCCAGTAAAGAAAAACCTGGCGTCACCACTGAGCTCTATAATATATACTCAATACGCGATATTAAAAAAAAACTATACTGCTACTCTTGGTACAACTTCTACTGCCACAACTATAATTTTTACTACTACTACTACTACTATATGTACTGCCATCATTAGGGCCTACTACTTCTACGAATACCACTACTACTGCTACAACCGTTGTTGCTACTACTATACCGCTTCTTTTACTACAAATATTACTACTGCAAAAATACCACATCTCAAATATACCACATCTAATACTACTTCAATCTACTACTACTACTTCTACTACTACTACTACTACTACTACTATACTACTACTACTACTACTACACTACTACTACTACAACTACTAATGGACTAATATTACTACTACTACTACTACTACTACTACTACTACTACTACTACTACTACTACTACTATACTACTACTACTACTACTACTACTACTACTACTACTACTACTCAGTACCAGCACAACTATGGGACGGGCTGGTTCTTAGTTTTAACGTGTCGAGTATCTGATGAAAAAGTTATGAGTCCACTTTAAAGGGTCCTTGGGTAATAAACGCAACTTGACTTGCTCTTATTGGAGCACAGTGGCGATGTATCAATGCTCATGATACGTTGTTTGTGCACATACACATGATGATATAACCAACGTGAACAGAAATCTAATTTCCTCAGTGAATGGTTAGTAAGCTAAAAGGTTATCACATTTACCTTCCGCTGCTTGATGTTTCTCATTCGGAAGTGCTTCTTCCACCCGTGAAACTATCGTTAACCCTTTACCTAACATGAAAAGCAGACGACACTTGCAAAAGAATTCTTGAGTAACTAAATTTTTGTCTCAAAAACATAGGTTATGACCCCTCATTGGAACGAGCTCGTTCCAATGAGGGGTCATAACCTATGTTTTTGAGACAAAAAATGGAAAAAATAATGACAATTAATTTGCGATTTTTGAGAATCGCACTGGCCGGTTTTGGACGTTACGTTGGGTAAAGGGTTAAATCCCTAATAAATGTGTAGAGATTACTGCTATATATAGGAATGTTATAAATGTCGTTAAAACTCGAAATAAATAAATAAATAAATAAATAAATAAATAAATAAACAGCTGCGTCAGTTTCCCCTGCTACTTGTAGTATTAATTTTACCGTCACCTGAGGTACCATACTTGTGAAACAGTCAGTTCATTCGGCCAAACAAAAACTCTGATTAATCCAATGATCTATTCAAGTTGCGCAATCTAACGGAAGTCACAGGGCTTAATTTCAATTAATGGGTCTTGGAAACTGTTCTCACCAATTCTTTAAGAACATAATATTAATCGCAAACAACACACAGTGTTAACCTTTTAGCTTATCAATGTTAATTTTTTTTTAAAGTCGATTTTTGGTAACTTTGAAATTTATTTTTCTGTTTTAAATGAGAAAAACGTATTTGAAAGCGCAACAATTTAAACATTGTTTTTTTTCTCATTAGGAATAATTTTTTTCATGTGTAAAGGAATCTTGAAAAAAAGATTGTTTTTCAAAGTTTGAAATAGATATTAAAACGCGTATTTGGAAAAATATTTCACCGGGGTTTTTATTTAATTTTATACTTCTGTATTCAGGATTTTTTTACGGATGTGAGTAGTATAGCATGTACCCGATCGTGCCCCATTACCCGGACTTTTGCCGGTGCAACTAGTGTTAAATTCCCACAGGAACCGGACTTTTGCCGGTGCAACTTTTGCCGGTGCAAACGTACGACCCCTTTCAGCTAGATCCGCCAAGCAGTGTAGTACTGCATATATATAGTATGCTATGGCATGTATAGTGATATATGTACGCATGGGGCTATAGGTATATATTATGGGTAAGTGATGGAAAGATGATGGGAAAATTGGGTTTTCTTGAAAGTTTTTCCCGCGAAACGGTTGACGTTGCTATTGACGTCGTGACGTCATGATACGCGCGCGACATCATAGAGATGCTGACCGCTATTATTGTCCAGTATACAATCTGACATAACGTTATTCGGGTCAGTGGATGTCGGACTTCTTGTGTGGGGTGGCGGCGATATGGTAGTGGTGGTATATATCCATGTAGGTCCTAAGTTAGCCCTTAGTACTATTAATCCACCTTATGCTTCATATTATCTTATGTCTGCTATAGCTAAGTCAAGCAGTAGGGTGGGTGGGTGGTAGTGTGGTATTGCGAGATAGTCATTGGTGGTTTAGATTGGCAGTACAGGATGAATGATCTGTTGGTCTATTACCCCCCTTAGTACTATTAACCTACCGAATCCTGTGTATTATCTTATGGCTGGTATTGATAGTTTAGTGTTAGGCCAGGCAGTATTATAATCGTTTGTATAGAAGTGGGGCTTAGGATGCATGGTATATACCCCTGTAGGTCCAGTCCTCGATATCATTAACCAGCCGATTGCGTTGTACTATTCAGTGACTGGTATAGGAAGTACGTTATGCCAGGTCAAGTGGTATTGTGGATTGGGGGGTGGGGGGTAATGCCTGGCAGTATAGAACAGCGGTATAGTATGGACGATATATACCTTTGTGGGCCCCTGCAGGTCCTATGTTAGCCCTTAATACTATTAATTCACCTGATGCTTCATGTTATCCTATGACTGGTATAGGTAGTATGCAATGCTAGGCATAGGGGTATTGTGGGTAGGGGTACTGCCTGGTAGTTTAGAACGGTACTATAGTATGGGCTGTATATACACCTATAGGCCCCCTGTTAGTGCTTGGTACTATTAACCAACCGATTGCTTTCTTTTATTATATGGCTGGTATATGTAGTACGTTATGATAGATCTAGTGATTTTGTGGGGGTGGGGGTAATGCCTGGCAGTATAGAACAACGGTATAGTATGGACAATATATAGCTCTGTGGGCCCCCGACAGCCGTTGATACTACTAATCGACTTAATGCTTTATGTCACCCCATAACTAATATAGGTAGTATGTAATGTGGGGCCAGACGTTATTATGGGTGGGTGGGTGTAATGCATGGTCGCCTAGTGTGGTAGTGTAGGATGTACGCGTTCTCCCCATACAGGACCCATGTTAGTCCTTAGCACTATTAATCCGCCTAATGCTTTATGTTATCCTATGACTTGTATAGGTAGTATGTAATGCTAGGCCAAGGGGTACTGTGGGTAAGTGTAATGCCCGATGTAAAAACACGGAATCCATATTTTACGGAATGCTTTATATGTATACAGGGGAAATCTGATTGAACATTTTGAAGCCTTGAGCGAAGGTATAGCTAGGAAGTAATGGATGAGATATGGGGCAGAATAACAGAAGTACACAGATGTAAGGTTTCTACAACAGGTATCCTCCAACAATACCAGGCCATAGGTATATCAATTTAGTATCCTCAAAAGGTATCCTCAACTGATACGTAGCCATGTCATAGATATCCTCAAATACTGAAATGAGTCAAAGAGTCATTCGAGGAGTCACTCGATCGAGCAATTGCTCGTTGGCTCATTTGCTCGATGGAATTCGAGTCGTTCGAGCAATAGTTGCGAGTCACTCTACATAAGACCGAATCCCACTTATGGAATCCCTTTTTGGAATCCCATTTGCGGAATCCCTTTTTCGAAAACGCCTGTGGCTATGGAATCCCTTTTTTCTGAAATGAGTCGAAGAGTCATTCGAGGAGTCACTCGAACGAGCAATTGCTCGTTGGCTCATTTGCTCGATGGGATTCGAGTCATTCGAGCAATATGCCGAGTCACTCGATCGAGCAATTACTCTAAAGCTCATTTGCTCGATAAGATTCAAGTCATTCGAGCAATGGTTTATCAGTAACTGCCCGATTGCTTATTGGGTTTGGGTATTCTTTTCATATACACAAGGGAGATAACTGCATTATGGGAAATCAAGCACTGGTAATTATAAGACTTGGATGAGAGAACCAGAGATAGTTTGGACTGGATAGACTGTTAGTGATAGAGAAACATATGCAATAGGCATGAAAAATACAATTCTAGGAAAAATGCTATACACACAGATTAGAGATGGGTTTCAGTAGTATGTCTCGGGGTCTTCTACAAAGGAACACACCCCCAGGGGACCCCTCGGTACTATAGCACTACGTGCTAAGCAGATAAAATAGGAAATCCGTAATAAATAAAGTCTATTTCGGTAATTTGGGGCCCTATTGGCCAGACCTCGGTGCCGGACCTCGGAAGTGACGTCATGTCACGTTACCTAGTGGCGCCATGTTGTATTGTCATGGTAACCCGCGTGAGCGGCCATCTTGTGACGTCATCTCCATAGTGATACGTGGTGTGAGTGCGCATGCGCAGCGCGTGTTGTTAGGGTGATACGTGTTTCCGTCGTCCATTTTGTATACTGGAGGCCGCCATCTTGGTTTCTATGGTAGCACGTGATTGCTATGTTACCCAATTTTTCTGCAATAAGACGGGGTATGTTCCGAGGGTGTGTTCGATTGTAGAAGAGTAATTCTAATTACCACAAACAACCCGACAATCCTTCCAAATCACCAAAATCCACCCAAATTACCGAAATAGACTTTATTTATTACGGATTTCTCATTTTATCTGCTTAGCACGTAGTGCTGTAGTACCGAGGGGTCCCCTGGGGGTGTGTTCCTTTGTAGAAGAGTATTTTTCTGGTTCGGATTTTCCCAGAATCCTCGTTTAATTACCCAATTAACCCCTCAACCCCGAGACATACTACCGAAACCCATCTCTAGTCTGTGTGTATTATAGAATTTTTCCTAGAATTGTAATTTTTCATGCCTATTGCATATGTTTCTCTATCACTAACAGTCTATCCAGTCCAAACTATCTCTAGTTCTCTCGTCCAAATCTTATAATTACCAGTGCTTGATTTCCCATAATGCAGTTATCTCCCTTGTGTATATGAAAAGCATACCCAAACCCAGTAAGCAATCGAGCAGTTACTGATAAACCATTGCTCGAATGACTTGAATCTTATCGAGCAAATGAGATTTAGAGTAATTGCTCGATCGAGTGACTCGGCATATTGCTGGAATGACTCGAGCAAATGAGCCAACGAGCAAATGAGCCAACGAGCAATTGCTCGTTCGAGTGACTCCTCGAACGACTGTCAGGGCAAGGCCAGCCTAAATATAGGGGCAATGGGCCTCATATATAAAGATATTGTAAGTTCAAAAGATATTCCGCATCAAGGCGAAAAACCTACGTGAATTGCACTTCTATGTGAAGTTGGACATGGAAAAAACACACGTGGTGTATATCCAGCTTCAGCGCAGGGACCCAGGGGAGAAACGGTATGTTAGATAAGGTCTAATCTCATTTAATTTATACAGTAGTCGCGAGTCTTACGAGACGTAATCGGTTGGTGGCAGGATATCGTCACGGCCAATTGAGAAGCGAGATTCTAAAAGATAGAAATGTCTGTCATGACAATGACTGGCAGAAACGAATCGGTTCTCTCGACAAGTGAAATCACCGTTAAGTCACGCGCAAGATGACTTGTGTTGATTCTGCCTCGATATACGTCATCTCCCACCGTTTTGACAGATGGATAGATGAGCGTCTGTCCACCTGACAGTTTAGGGCAAAAAGTATATATACCTTGAAGAAGCAGAGCATTAGACACACACTTGGGGTCACACACACGTTGGTGAAGTCCAGGGCAGGCGGACTCTGTTTCCTGGCATAGGGGTACCTTCGATCACAGGACCCTGAGACGGCTGGAATCGCCAGACAGGGCATTGCACGATTGATTTAGCTTAAGGTTGATAGGCGGCTACAGTGCCAAATTCGTTGAGAAGAAAAACCCAAGGTGAAACGTTAAAGTTTAGATTGTCGAGTAGCAGGTATCAGCCTGCAATAGTCAGAAGTGTAGGTTAATTGTATTGTGCGTATTAACCCACTTGAAGCGTCAGACTGATTGCGTTGGGAGTCGTTCGTTTTGCTGTCGAAGCATCGTAATACCGACTGGAGATCGGTGTGAATGACAATTTCGCCCTAGCACAAAAGGGGGCATTTGTGAATCGCGAATTCAACCAGGAACAGTGAACATTTCAATAGGACTTTCACGGAGGACTTTCAAAAGGCACATAAGGTATGAGTAGACAATGTCTGACCCAGATCAGAAGTACGGTGGCTTTATAGATGACAAACATTGCTGGTCGGAACCCTCCGACAGCCAGAGGTACAGTTACGCGCAGACGTTGACATTTGAGCCTAAGCGGGTGAAGCTCTTATGGCGAGCTCACGGTAATAACATTTCAGATTTGTGAAGCTCTTATGGCGAGCTCACGGCAGAAACATTTCCAGTGTGTAGACTATAGTGCCAGTACAGGGCTATAGAATGACTATATAATTGTTGAGAATTGTTTAACCCTAGCAACCCATTTTCTGTGAAAAGAATCGAATTGTTGATTGCTGAAATATTGAAACGGCTTTATCTTTATGTGTAAATAAAAGAATCGTTGTTACTTTAAATCATTCTTTCCATTACGCAGCCTGAAGTGATTAGGAATCACACCTAACGGAAATCGAACCTATCTTAGGCCAATTTGGCAGAGGAGAAATCACAGCGCCGGTCGAACTCAGCTCCCAGCGCCGAGTTCGCGGCACCAGGATTCCGACTCTCCACGTCGGTCTAATTTTCCCGCAAATTCATCAGCGGGACTAAATAACCCCACGTGAGCCCAGGCCTTACGAGGCCTCAGGTGTCCTTGACATTGATTGGCGAGCGCTAACCAGGATATTTCTAAAAGGTAAAAAATGGCTATATGGAAATTTTGTTTTATTTTAACGGCGGTTCTGTTTATGTTTTGACGCGTTCGGTCAGCTGATGCCGTTCAAGGGTTTAATATCGCAATACAGTAGTCCCCAAGAGGATACTTAATAGCCACTATAACAGCGGTAGATTTCAGAATATTTGGGGCGTTTAATTACGTTAAATTACACAGGTAAATTAGGATTAATTGCCATATTTTTTTTCTTTCTTTCTTTTCCTTCTTCATTCTTTCTGACGAGTGTTGAAGATAGAAAAAAAATCAGAATGGATGTTGTTACACCCCTCGCCCAACTGGTATCATTAGGCAAGGAAATGGGCCTTGAGGGGACCGAACTTCAGAAGTTCGTTAAAGATGAGCAGAATCGTGAGGCCAAGGAGATTGCCTTACGTAATGACGCAAGGGAGAGAGAAGCCCAATTAGAACGAGAGCGTGAGAAAGACGCAAGACAGGCGAGGGAGAGAGAAACCCAATTAGAACGAGAGCGTGAGAAAGACGCAAGAGAGGCGAGGGAAAAGGAAGCCCAATTAGATAGGGAGGCAAAAGAGAGAGAGATTCAATTAGCAAATGAGGCGAAAGAGAGGGAAGCCCAATTAGCAAAGGGGGCAAGGGAGGCAGAACGAGAGCTCGAACAACAGAGGCACGAGAGAGAATTAGAGCTCCTCAGAGCAAGGGCCGATGTGGAGAATGGAAGTCGGCGCTCAGGGGACGGGAGTGCAGGGGTAGCAATTCATGACCCACGCCCCCACCTCGCTCATTTTAATGAAAACACGGATGACTTGAACTCGTACTTGGAGAGGTTCGAGCGTTTTGCCTCCATTCAAATGTGGCCAGAAGACACATGGGCTATGTGCTTGAGCCCTTTGTTGTCAGGTAAAGCCCTCGAGGCTTATACCAGTATGCCTCCTGCACTTCTTAACGACTACAGTGAGCTGAAGAATGCCATCCTTCGGAGATACCAGCTCACTGAAGAAGGATTCCGGACCAATTTCCGAGAAATTAAGCAGGAGAAGGGAGAAACAGTACCTCAGTATTTCGCCCGAGCTAGGCGGTACTTTGACCGCTGGACTGATCTCGCAGAAGTGAATGAGTCATAGGGAGCCCTGCGAGATCTATTTCTCCGGGAGCAGTTTTTAACTACATGCTCGAAGGAGTTGGGCCTGTTCATCAAGGAAAGGGTCCGCCCACCTATGATGAGATGGCAACTGTGGCAGAACGCTACATCGAGGCCCACGGTGGGAGTGTAAACGCACCCAAATCGGCTAGGGGTGGGGCAAACGGGTGGGAAATGGCACCCGTAAGGCAACACCACCCCAATCCGCCTGCGTCGCAGACCAGCCGGAAGGGGAGCACTCCCAAGAACACCACTTGTTTGATCTGCAACAAGCGGGGTCATATTGCCAGGGACTGCTGGCAGAAGCAGGTTAGGACCACTGGGAACATTAGACCACCTCAGCCAGGGGCCGGGAACGCAGCATCAAGGGGTTGGAAGCAAGGTGACCGCGTAGATCCAGGGCCCAGTAGACAGACGGCAGCGTTCTGTCAAACTATCGGTCCAGAACAAAGTCCCCTCCGGGAATGTATACAAGAGAGAGAATTAAGGCTGGAAGGCGGGGAGGTTGTCCCGATAATAAGTGGCATGTGTGAGAGGCTCACAACTTCGCAGGAGAAGGTTAATATGCCAGTGTACCCAGGATATGTGGGACAAAGGGAGATCCGTCTGCTCCGGGATTCTGGGTGCTCCTCTGCAGCGGTTAGAAGGCAACTGGTTGACGACAAGCAATTGTTGGGGCGCGACCATTTGTGTATTTTGATAGATGGGACCGTTAGAAGGTTCCCCATCGCGAGGATAACGGTGGATACCCCATTTTATTGTGGCGAAGTGGAAGCCATGTGCATTGAATCACCTGTGTATGACCTGGTCATATGTAATATCCCAGGGGTGAGGGCAAGCCCTGATGAGTTATGGTCCGCGGGTAGGGGGCCAAGTGAGGGCCCACGAGGGCAAAGGAAGTTCAAGTCGGTGGGCAAGGACCCCCGGCGGTTGCACTCGGTAACGTACCGAGTAAGGAAGGGAAGGTTCCCGGGGGGAACCTATCCGATGGACCAAGGGATGGCCCCTACACGACGAAATGTCGGAAAGTTTCAGGAGGGACGACTCCTGTCCAATTAGGGAGAAGGGGCCGCAGGCGGTCCTGGCTAAACGCCAAACAGCGAGGGAACCCAATGGGGTCATTGGGGAAAGACCCTCAAGCAAATTTATGTGGGGGAGTTGAGCGCCCCAAGAAGTCGGTGTCACTCGTGTTGAGAGGGGAGGACAGACCCACGCAGATGGCTGGGCAAACTCCCCCAGAATTGAGAGGGCACGGGTCAACACAAGTTGAGGGTGTTAAAGTGGATGGGACCGCTAAGATGGGCCCCCAGGGGGCCGAGGAAAGGGTCCACAAACCAAAGGAGAAGCAGCCTAGGTGGGGGAGACCACGCAGTGAGTGCCGGGGGCGCACAGCGCCCAAGGTGCGGAAGAAGTCGTCGCAATGGACCGGGGGGGGGGGGGGGGTCGACGGCACGAGGGCCAAGGACGGCCAGTGTCGTTCGAACGAAGGTAATCGCCGGGACGAGTGAGCCTGGGGATATAGCACCAAGGGAAGCTCTTGGGAATGCGACAATGACAGGGTATGGGGACCCTGGTGGAATACCCGTAGAAATAACGGGGCGAGAAGTAGGGATGTGTCAAGGGTTACCCAAGGGGATACTGGGAACCGGGCCCCTACGAATGGTCGGTGGTTATAAAGAAGCAATAGTTGGGTGGCTGTGGGGCTGGTGTCTGGGACGGGGGCTCCAGTCGCAAATATTTTTGGTGGATAAGGTGATGAGTTTCGTAAACCCGGTGTTAAGGCCCGGAAGGAATTTTCTTATTTTAGTATTATTATTGCTCTGACTACTGACTAGAGTTGGTTGTGAGTGCGAATGTGAGATACACTGCCCCGTTCGTCGCGTGTGCGTGGACGGGGAGCCTGTGTGTCGAGTTTTGTAAGTGTGGGATGCACTAACCCCGTCTGTCGCAAAGGCCCGGTCGGGAAATCTGTGTGTTGAATGTGTGAGTGTGTGAGGCACAATTTTAATCCCCTGGTTGAGCTTTGCGAAGGTGAGGCTCAACATAATGCAGGGGTCGTTTGCCCCTTCACAAGACATAGGGGAACGGGAGGTGAAGTTACACTCCGTTGGAATTAACCCATCTGACGCAAAGGCGCGGACGGTGTTACTCGTCGGAGTGAGTGCCAAGTGAACTGTTTGCAAATGGGCGAATGTGAAAAAAATGTGTATGTTTAGGTGTAAAAATATAGTATTAGAGAGAGAGAGAGTGCTGCAAATCTAAGGATAAGGTTATTCTCCATATGTAAACCCGCAAGACGGGAGCATGTGGTGGCGTGTGTGTCGTGGGAATCGACATGGCCGTAGCATGAGCCCGGTCATGAGCCCCACGACCACTAGGGTACAGTTTTGTAGTCTTGAACATGATGGGTAGATTGTAAAAAGGTGTGAGAGGCAAGCGTGCGTGGCTTTGACCCTTGTGTTTTAAGAGATACACAGGGTGTTTCTCTCGGGAAGGGAGTTGTCAGGGCAAAGCCAGCCTAAATATAGGGGCAAGGGGCCTCATATATAAAGATATTGTAAGTTCAAAAGATATTCCGCATCAAGGCGAAAAACCTACGTGAATTGCACTTCTCTGTGAAGCTGGACATGGAAAAAACACACGTGGTGTATATCCAGCTTCAGCGCAGGGACCCAGGGGAGAAACGGTATGTTAGATAAGGTCTAATCTCATTTAATTTATACAGTAGTCGCGAGTCTTACGAGACGTAATCGGTTGGTGGCAGGATATCGTCACGGCCAATTGAGAAACGAGATTCTAAAAGATAGAAATGTCTGTCATGACAATGACTGGCAGAAACGAATCGGTTCTCTCGACAAGTGAAATCACCGTTAAGTCACGCGCGAGATGACTTGTATTGATTCTGCCTCGATATACGTCATCTCCCACCGTTTTGATAGATGGACAGATGAGCGTCTGTCCACCTGACAGTTTAGGGTAAAAAGTATATATACCTTGAAGAAGCAGAGCATTAGACACACACTTGGGGTCACACACACGTTGGTGAAGTCCAGGGCAGGCGGACTCTGTTTCCTGGCATAGGGGTACCTTCGATCACAGGACCCTGAGACGGCTGGAATCGCCAGACATGGCATTCCACGATTGATTTAGCTTAAGGTTGACAGGCGGCTACAGTGCCAAATTCGTTGAGAAGGAAAACCCAAGGTGGAACATTAAAGTTTAGATTGTCGAGTAGCAGGTATCAGCCTGCAATAGTCAGAAGTGTAGGTTAATTGTATTGTGCGTATTAACCCCTTTGAAGCGTCAGACTGATTGCGTTGGGAGTCGTTTGTTTTGCTGTCGAAGCATCGTAATACCGACTGGAGATCGGTGTGAGTGACAATTTCGCCCTAGCACAAAAAGAGGCATTTGTGAATTCAACCAGGAACAGTGAACATTTCAATAGGACTTTCACGGAGGACTTTCAAAAGGCACATAAGGTATGAGTAGACAATATCTGACCCAGATCAGAAGTACGGTGGCTTTATAGATGACAAACATTGCTGGTCGGAACCCTCCGACAGCCAGAGGTACAGTTACGCGCAGACGTTGACATTTGAGCCTAAGCGGGTGAAGCTCTTATGACGAGCTCAAGGTAATAACATTTCAGATTTGTGAAGCTCTTATGACGAGCTCACGGCAGTAACATTTCCAGTGTGTAGACTATAGTGCCAGTACAGGGCTATAGAATGACTATATAATTGTTGAGAATTGTTTAACCCTAGCAACCCATTTTCTGTGAAAAGAATCGAATTGTTGATTGTTGAAATATTGAAACGGCTTTATCTTTATGTGTAAATAAAAGAATCGTTGTTACTTTAAGGAGAAATCACAGCGCCGGTCGAACTCAGCTCCCAGCGCCGAGTTCGCGGCACCAGGATTCCGACTCTCCACGTCGGTCTAATTTTCCCGCAACTTCATCAGCGGGACTAAATAACCCCACGTCAGCCCAGGCCTTACGGGGCCTCAGGTGTCCTGACAACGACTCTTCGACTCATTTCAGAAAAAAGGGATTCCATAGCCACAGGCGTTTTCGAAAAAGGTATTCCACAAATGGGATTCCAAAAAGGGATTTTATAAGTGGGATTCGGTCTTATGTCGAGTGACTCGCAACTATTGCTCGAACGACTCGAATCCCATCGAGCAAATGAGCCAATGAGCAATTGCTCGATCGCGTGACTCCTCGAACGACTCTTAGACTCATTTCAGTATTTGAGGATACCTATGACATGGCTACGTATCAGTTGAGGATACCTTTTGAGGATACTAAATTGAGGATACCTATGGCCTGGTATTGTTGGAGGATATCTGTTGTAGAAACCTTACATCTGTGTACTTCTGTTATTCTGCCCCATATCTCATCCATTACTTCCTAGCTATACCTTCGCTCAAGCCTTCAAAATGTTCAATCAGATTTCCCCTGTATACATATAAAGCATTCCGCAAAATATGGATTCCGTGTTTTTACATCGGGCATTACACTTACCCACAGTACCCCTTGGTCTAGCATTACATACTACCTATACAAGTCATAGGATAACATAAAGCATTAGGCGGATTAATAGTACTAAGGACTAACATGGGACCTGTAAGGGGGACGCGTACATCCTACACTACCACACTAGGCGACCATGCATTACACCCACCCACCCACAATAACGTCTGGCCCCACATTACACATTACATACTACCTATATTAGTTATGGGGTGACATAAAGCATTAAGTCGATTAGTAGTATCAACGGCTGTCGGGGCCCACAGAGCTATATATTGTCCATACTATGCTGTTGTTCTATACTGCCAGGCATTACCCCCACCCCCACAAAATTACTAGATCTATCATAACGTACTGCATATACCAGCCATATAATAAAAGAAAGCAATCGGTTGGTTAATAGTACCAAGCACTAACAGGGGGTCTGTAGGTGTATGTACAGCCCATACTATAGTACCGTTCTAAACTACCAGGCAGTACCCCTACCCACAATATCCCTATGCCTAGCATTGCATACTACCTATACCAGTCATAGGATAACATGAAGCATCAGGTGAATTAATAGTACTAAGGGCTAACATGGGACCTGCAGGGGCCCACAGAGGTATATATCGTCCATACTATACCGCTGTTCTATACTGCCAGGCATTACCCCCACCCCCAATCCCCAATACCACTTGACCTGCCATAACTTACTCCCTACACCAGTCATTGAATAGTACAAAGCAATCGGCTGGTTAATAATATCGAGGACTGGACCTACAGGGGTATATACTATGCATCCTAAGCCCCACTTCTAAACAAACGATTATAATACTGCCTGGCCTAACACTAAACTACCAATACCAGCCATAAGATAATACAAAGGATTCGGTAGGTTAATAGTACTAAGGGGGGTAATAGACCAACAGATCATTCATCCTGTACTGCCAATCTAAACCACCAATGACTATCTCACAATACCACACTACCACCCACCCACCCTACTGCTTGACTTAGCTATAGCAGACATAAGATAATATGAAGCATAAGGTGGATTAATAGTACTAAGGGCTAACTTAGGACCTACATGGATATATACCACCACTACCATATCGCCGCCACCCCACACAAGAAGTCCGACATCCACTGACCCGAATAACGTTATGTCAGATTGTATACTGGACAATAATAGCGGTCAGCATCTCTATGACGCCGCGCGCGTATCATGACTTCACGACGTCAATAGTAACGTCCAACCGTTTCGCGGGAAAAACCTTCAAGAAAACCCAATTTTCCCATCATCTTTCCATCACTTACCCATATTATATACCTATAGCCCCATGCGTACATATATCACTATACATGCCATAGCATACTATATATATGCAGTACTACACTGCTTGGCGGATCTAGCTGAAAGGGGCCGTACTTTTGAACCGGCAAAAGTTGCACCGACAAAAGTCCGGTTCCTATGGGAATTTAACACTAGTTGCACCGGCAAAAGTCCGGATAATGGGGCACGATCGGGTACATGCTATACTACTGATGTGACAAACATAACTTATTCTCAATTTCTTATTCGACATTCGTTACCAACCGATTTTATCGGTTGATAATGAATGTCGAATAAGGAACTAGGATAGATAGAGAGATATTTTTTTATTTAACGGTATAAACATCAAATGCTGATACATCGAGCAAAAGAAAAGATACAAATTAACTAATAACAATCTGTTTACACAGTGGGGAGATAATATAGACAGATTGGCTGTCTACAGTTCTCTCGCCGTGGATTGGTCACTTTCCACGGGGTGAACAGTATTTCCACAGGCGCAATAACAGTAGACTACAAACACTAATTACGAGAATAATTATAAAAAAAATAATTAATGAAGCACCGGGTACAACCCGGTGCTTCATTAATTAAAATTTTTCTGCTGGTGATTTTTTATTACTCGGTAAACGCATGAGTGGAAATTACTGCCCACGCGTGGATTACGACCAATCCACGGCGACTGTACTGTGCCTGTAATCCCCCATAACATTTCACTCCAACACCGCAATGTGATCGAAGACAACCTTCATTAAGACAGTGCGATATTTAAAAACTGCAGACTGCAGACCACAGACCATAGACTAGACTCAAACGACGGACTCAGTTAAAAGATCAGTTAAAAGACTTGGTGATCTAAATATGTTAGAAATAAGTAACGGTTGCCACATACCCGATATTTTACATCTCTTAGGATATCCCAGACTATTGTCATCTGTGAGGCCAATAGGGATGTAGCGAAAAGGATCTTCCGCCACCCGCCCAATATTTTTTCTTGTCGGGACATTGGATGAAGCTTTATTTATCGATTCGATTTTGCCACACCAATCACGCAGTTTCTAACAAGACTTTGATGCTGGTGCTTGGACTTTTGTTACAAACGCAGTCGGTTATACAAATGGACGTCTGTATTGTAGCGGATTAGGACAAAATTTGAATACCAAGTGCGACCAATTTGGATTATGGTACTTGTTAGGTGAATAAGAAGTAGAGTCATGACAACTGGATGTGTATTTTATTTTTCCACAATAAATTTGCAAAAAGTCATGAGTTCTATATTTTTACTAAAATTCCGACTAATATTCTGAGCCAGGTGGTCCGTGGAACGAAGATTGTGCGGGCGTTCCCCGTGCTTTGTTCCCCTGGGACTGTATATGGACTGTCCTGTCGTGGCCTGGGGATCTGCCGTGTTGCGGCTCAATGGCGGATACAGAGGGGGAGGGGGGGGAGGCGGTCGCCCCCCCCCCTTTAGCTCGTGTTTGTCTCGCATGTAGGGCGTAGCCAGGATTTTCATTTGGGGACAATACATGAATTGAAGTAAAAACATACAACGACATTTATTTCCTCCATCACCATTCGCTATGGAAAACAAATATACCGTTGAAATTATGCAAAATATATCTACTGGTCGCCTTCATTTATAGCGTCACCGACACAGCATGATTTTGAGGTGTTACATGCCCCTAGCCTCAGGTACCCCTGGCTATGCCAATTATGGGTCAGGATCTTAATTGGCATAGTGATGGGGTACCTAAGCCTAGAGGGCTGACTGCTGAAAACTTTCAAACGCTCGCAGATCGCAATGTTCTCCTGAGGTTAAGTCAGTTATGACCGTAAACAGTGTGTCCAAAATACAATATTATGGTAAACGGATCTGAAGAGCATATTTCAAATTTTCTAATTATGTCTTGAACGTATGACAGAATTTGAAATTCTGAAACATGCTGTTTAAAAAGTGTTAATTAGCCGTTCAAAATTTCAAGAGGATTTTCACCCCAGAAGCCACCAGAATGCCCCATTTGGTCGCTCATTTCCAAAAAATTTCAGGGGGGAGACCCCCCCCCCCCAGACCCCCCTACAAAAGCTCGTGCCTTTGGCACTCGCGGCAGATGCCTTCGGCATCTGCACGATTCGCCCCCACCCCCCCTTTGAGAATTCCTGTGTCCGCCACTGTTGCGGCTAGTAGGGGTCCGCCCTATACGTACTCTGGTAACAATCAGGCCCCCGTCCACATACTTGATTTATGGTGGTTTAACCAGGGGGTGGGGGGACACCAAAAATTTGCAAGACGTGACGTGGGGGTGGATGGGGCTCTTGAGTGCGCCAAAAATGTGCATTTCCAACTTGTGCAATTTTTTGAATTTTTTAAAAATATATCAATATATCAGCTAATATATACCATCACTTGTGTTTCAAACCTTAAAGGTGATGTTGTACATCACACTCTTAACATAAATACAACATCGGGGGCTTTATATGTGAGAATATTGGGCTTAATCTGTGAAAATGTCACACGTTAGTAGGGGTGGCTGTCTTGTTCGAAATGTAGAAAATGTGCAGACAATATTTTAGGAAAATTCTCTCTGATGCACTAAATTCAACCCAAGTTATTTATTTATTAATTGATTTATTTATTTATTGGTGTTTAACAACACTTTAACAACCAGGGTCATATCGTGTCGGTGACAGGTTTACGGGTGGAGGAATTCAGAGTACCCGGAGAGAACCACCGAGCAACGACGAGCAGATGTCAGCTCTTCAACATCATAACCCACGAATGTACTACACACTGCCCACAGCGGTACTGCGTACTACACAGAACAAACAGGGTTAGATTGGCTGAAGACATGTGCACCTCGACGTGCAGTACGTCTCAGCACACCAGCGCCATCGTGCCCCCACGTGGGCAGTTGGGGTAAGTTTATTTTGGATTTTAAGGGGAGAGTGGGTGGGGGGTGTGTCTGAGAACGGTAGTAGAAAATTTGCACGTAGTGGGTGGGTGGGTGTAAAAGGAGCCGAATAAAAAATAGGACGTCACGTCTTGCAAATTTTTAGTGCCCCCCCCACCCCCCCCCCCCCCCCCCCTGGTTTAACTGTAAGTATTGAATATTGAATGGCGAACTGTCTGGTACAATTGTCTTAATTACCCACCATGCCATATTGGATATTTACTTATGTAGGCGTTGTCTGTCGTCAGGACTGTTTTCTGATTTTGTCTCCGTCAAATGGGAATGGCAGGAAGACAGCCCTCGTCGCTATGCCATCTCACCGCAGTACGTTATATGTTATCAAATGCTACAAAATGTATCAGTATATTCTGTAACACAGTTCTGCTGAAAAATATCTATCTATCTTTCCCTTCCAACAACGCGGTACACCA